>CM047004.1:22315019-23565019 GCA_025698465.1 Gossypium longicalyx
ATAATGGCTTATTTAATGCTTTTAGTTTATTTTAATTAACATAATTATTCATTTTACCAATTTACTCTTATAATAAAACATTATAAAATCACATATATTAAGGTCATTAATTTCCATTAACCATGTTAATGGTCCAATTGAAACATAACGACCTTTTATTTACAAAGACATATCAATTAAACACTTTAACAAATAAAAGGCCACTTTTACATTTTACGCGATTAGGTCCTTTTTACAAATTAAGCACACAAATGATCAAAATTTCATACGAAACTTTCACACATGTCAATTCACATATTATAAGCACAGAAAATAATATTAAAATATTTTTCTAACGCGGATTTGTGGTCCCAAAACCACTATTCTGACTAGGGTTTAAACCGGACTGTTACAGCTCTCCCCCTTAGGGATTTTCGTCCCCGAAAATCTTACCGTTGAACAGATTTGAAAATTGTTGTCTCATAGCATGTACGGGCTCTCACGTAGCCTCTTCAATACCGTTTCGATGCCACATTACTTTTACTAATGAAATTTTCTTATTTCTCAATTCTTTAACCTCGCGAGCTAAGATACGGATCGGTTCTTCGTCGTAGGTCATATCAGACTGAATTTCAATCTTAGACGGAGAAATCACATGTGAAGGATCAAATATGTATCATCGAAGCATGGATACATGAAATACACTATGGATCTTTTCTAGCTCAGGTGGTAATGACAATCTATAAGCAACTGGCCCAATACACTCGATAATCTCATACGGCCTGATGAACCTCAAACTCAGCTTGCCTTTTCTGCCAAATCGGAGTACTTTCTTCCATGGTGAGACTTTTAAAAACACTTTATCACTGATTTCAAATTCAATGTCTTTCTGTTTCAAATCTACATATGATTTCTGACGATCGGAAGCTACTTTCAAACTATCTCGGATCACTTTTACTTTCTGTTTAGTCACTTTTATCAAATCGACCCCGTGTATCTTATTCTTACTGAACTTAGTCCAATACAAAGGTGTACAACATTTACAACAATATAAGACTTCGTACGGTGCCATTTTAATGCTCGATTGAAAACTGTTATTATAAGCGAATTCAATCAAAGGCAAATACTATTCCCACGTACCTTCAAACTCAAGAATGAAACATCTCAACATATCTTCAAGAATCTGAATATTCCACTCAGATTGACCATCCGTTTGCGGATGAAAAGTAGTATTGAAATGCAATTTCATACCCAAAGTGTTTTGCAATTTCTTCCAAAATCGCGATGTGAATCTCGGATCTCTATTTGACACAATAGATAATGGCACACTGTGCAATCTCACAATATCGGAAATGTATAACTCAACTAACTTATCTAGCGAGTAATCAGATCGTACCAAAATAAAATGAGCTGATTTTATCAATCGATCAACCACAACCGAGATAGCATCTTTCCTTCACGGAGATAGAGGCAAACCTGAAATAGAATCATAACTGATTGTAACAAACCGGATGGCACCTGATGTTCAGCTTTAACTTCCTGACAGATTAAACATTTAAAAATAAAGTAGGAGATATCTCTTTTCATTCTAGACCACCAGTAATGTTGTTTTGAATCATTATACATTTTCGTACTACCCGGATGAACAGATAAACAACTGTTGTGAGCTTCGTTCAAAATCATCTGAATCAATGCTGGATTTCTTGGAACACAAATTCGATCTCGAAATCTCAAACAATCATTATTATCAATTCAAAATTTAGAATCAGAATTCAAATCACACTGAGCTCGTTTTGCGGTTATCTTATTATCAACCTTTTGAGCATCAATAATCTGTTGTAAAAACAACAATCTCGCTTTCAATTCAGCTAAAACTGAACCATCATTAGACAAAACTAAATGAGTATTCATGGCACATAATGCAAACAGTGATTTTCGACTCAAAGCATCAGCAACAACATTTACTTTACCCAGATGATAGTCAGTCACAAGCTCATAGTCTTTTAGCAGTTCTAACCACCTTCTTTGTTGCAAATTCAGATCTTTCTAAGTCACCAGATATTTCAACTCTTATGATCAGAATATATGTGACATTTCTCACCAAACAGATAGTGACGCCAAATCTTCAAAGCGAACACAGTAGCTGCTAATTCAAGGTCGTGTGTCGGATAGTTCTTTTCATGTGGCCTTAACTGTCTCGAAGCATAAGCAATGACTTTGCCTTCTTGCATCAAAACACATCCCAGTCCATTCAACAAAGCATTCGAAGCATAAGCAATGACTTTGCCTTCTTGCATCAAAACACATCCCAGACCATTCAACAAAGCATCACTGTATATCAAAAATTCTTTACCTAATTCTGGTTGTATTAACACCGGAGCTTCAATTAATAGAGCTTTCAATTGATCAAAACTTTTCTAACACTTTTCAGACCATTCAAATTTCACATATTTCTGAAGCAATTTTGTTAACGGAGTTGCAATCATCGAAAAGCCTTTTACAAATCTCCTATAATAACCGACAAGTCCAAGAAAATTACGGACTTCAGTAACATTTCACGGAGGCTTCCAATCAAAAATAGCTGAAATTTTGCTCAGATCAACTTGGATATCTGATGCTGACACAATATGGCCCAGAAAACCAACTTCGCGCAACCAAAACTCACATTTGCTAAACTTCGCATACAATTGCTTATCACGCAAAGTCTGTAGCACTATTCTCAAAAACTCGGCATGCTCGGATTCATCACGCGAATAAATCAATATGTCATCAATGAATATGACAAAAAATCAATCTAAATACGGTCTTTGTTCATCAAATCCATAAAGATAGAAGGTGCATTAGTCAATCCGAAAGGCATTACTAAAAACTCATAATGGTCGTACCTCGTTCTGAATGCAGTTTTCGGAATGTTTGAATCTTTTACTCACAACTGATAGTAACCCGATCTTCGATATATCTTCGAAGATACGGTTACTCCTTTCAATTGATCAAACAAATCATCAATTCAAGGCAAAGGGTATTTGTTCTTGATAGTCACCTTGTTCAATTGACGATAATCTATGCACATTCTCATCGTACCGTCTTTCTTTTTCACAAACAGAACAGGAGCACCCCAACGTGAGAAACTCAGTCTTACAAATCCTCTATCTGTTAATTCTTGCAACAGAGGCTTAAATTCTTTTAATTTAGTCAAAGCCATTCTATACGGAGCTATCTAAATCGGAGTAGTTCCCGGTACTAACTCAATGCCAAATTCTACATCTCGAATAGGAGGTAATCTCGAAAGTTCTTCAAGAAACACATCAGGGAATTCGCAGACAATAGGCATTGATTCAACTTTCTTTTCTGTTACCTTCAAATTGATCACATAAGCAAAGTAGGCTTCACAACCCTTTCTAAAAAAACTCAAAGATTTCATTGAAGATATCATAGCCAGCAACCAATTTAAGTTACTAGATTCAATTCGGACTATTTCATCATTCTTGCATCTCAAATCAATAGTTTTTTGCTTGCAATTCACAATAGCATCGTGCAACGTTATCCAATCTATACCCAGAATTATATCAAACTCATCAAAAGGTAATAACATCAGTCGGCCAAAAAACAAAAGTCTCGAAACATTAACGGATAATTCTTACACACTTTGTCAACTAAGACACTTTTACCTAGAGGGTTTGACACTTTAATCACGAATTTAGTAGACTCTACAGGCAAAGTCTTACTGGATACTAAATTCATGCATATATATGAATGTGTTGATCTAAGATCTATCAAAGCAATCACAGAAGTATTGTAAAGAGTAAATGTACCCGTATTCACATCTGGAGACGAAGCTTTCTCACGAGCTCAGATAGCGTAGGCTCTGGTAGGTGTTCTAGCCTCGGATAGAACAGCAGTGTCTTTAGTCCCTCTTTGACTACCACTCACATTTCCCATATTTCTGAGAGGTCTACCTCGAGCTAAAGTGTTACTATGTCTCAGATTTTATGCTATCTCCTGTTCAATAGACTCGAGACAGTCTCGAGTAAAGTGATCTAAAGATCCACGTTTGAAACAAGCCTGGTCATACAGTCTACAATTGCTGAGATGTCTTCTCCCATAATGTTTACACTCAATTCGATCAGATTGGATATTTCCATCACTAGCAATAGAAGTAGCTGGAGCTCTGAAGCTCGAATGTGATCTTGTACGATCTCTACTCGAATGCCCCACATTAGCCTTTGAACGGCTGAAATCATCTCGAAATTTCTTTGACACAGACTGAAATGATTTACTCATGGATCTTTTTCTCATATCTCTAGCTTTAGAATTAGCTTTAGAATTAGCTTTTCTTTTCTCTTTCCTGAGTTCTTCAGCTTTACAGGCTCATTCAACAAACATAACAAACTCTTTTATTTCTAAAATCCCTACTAGCAAATGAATGTCTTCATTCAAACCATCTTCGAATCTCTTTCACATTATAGCTTCAGTCGAAACACATTCTCGAGCATACTGACTCAGTCTCACAAATTCTCGCTCATATTCTGTAACAGACATATGGCCTTATTTTAGCTCAAGAAATTCTTTACGTTTCTAATCAATGAATCTTTGATTGATGTATTTCTTTCGGAATTTAGCTTGAAAGAAGTCCCAGGTAACTCGTTCTCTCGGAACTACGGATATCAACATTTTCCACCAATGATATGTTGTATCTCTCAAAAGTGAAATGACACATTTTAGGCATTCATCCGGAGTCAAAGACAATTCATCAAACACTCATATCATGTTCTCTAAGCAAAATTCAGCTTTCTCAGCCTCATCATTAGTAGTAGCTCGAAATTCTTCAGCCCCATATTTTCTAATCTTATCGATCGGAGGCTTACTCAACTGAATAGGATTCGCTTGTGACATAGTAGGGACTTGAGGAGGATTAGCCGGGGTTGGGGGTTGTTGAACAGCAGGATTAGTTTTAATGTACTGACTGAACCAATCATTCATCATTTGTTAGAAGACTTGTCTAGCCTCTCCATCATGGCTACTCATAGTCGGTCTAAAATCGGATGGCGCTATCCCTTGAGTGGGAGCAGGCGTATTACTCTCGACATTGTCAGCTACAGATCATTCGGGATCCATTTACTATATAAAAACACATTTTCATTGTTAGGATTTATCACACTATCATAGTTCATAAATATGGCATGTATAGCGAGACTCACATATGCTACGTTAGTCCGTAGCTCTGATACCAACCAAATATAACACCCTTAACCCGTATCCATCGCCGGACTAGTGTTAAAGGAATTACCGGATGAATCAGAACATTTTATGAACAATTCATAAACATCATCCATAATCATAGTCATACATCACAATAGAGTTCCTTATATAGGTCATCGAGACCTTAAACATGCATTAGAAAAGGGTCGGCACTAAACCGAATGCATACAAAATTAGTCTAAACTTAAACATTTTTCAAAGTTAGACAGGTCACACGCCCGTGTGAACCAGCCGTGTGCCTCACATGGTTTTAGACACATTCGTGTGTCTAGGCCGTGTCAAAATAGGGCATACATACTGACTTGTCCACACGGCCACAAGACATGCCCGTGTGCCAGGTCGTGTGAAAATTAGGAAGGCTACTGACTTGAGTCACACGGCTGACCTCTTGCTCGTGTGTCTATCCTGCGGTTGAAACTGACTTGGCCACAAGACCTGGCATATGCCTGTGTGTGCAACCGTGTGGTCTGCCTAGGCTCATTTTGAAATGGCCCTTGAGAACCACGGTCGAGACACACGCTCGTGTCCTTGCCCGTGTAGGTAAAAATTAGCCATTTACAAGGCCATTTTGCCACCCCTTTAAGGATCCTCCCTATAAGCATCAAAACCACATCATTTTATACCAAATTCTCAACCATTTCTCAGCCAAAACATATACCATTCATGCCATAACATTATTCATCAATTTCATACTCAATATATAAACCAAAACATACCCAAACCGTAAGCCAAAATCATACCAAAACATAGGTTTCATAATCTCTAATCACACAATCAAATCTCACGTCAAATTCTTACCAAATTCCATAATAAGCACATATCAAAACTTACCAAATTGACCAATTCTTTTGGTCATTTAAGAACATATCATAAAGACAACATTGAATCACATAATTCATACCAAAAACTCATTCATATTCATTACCAAAACCAAGCCAAATCAAATGGCTAGATATACGCATAACCAAAACATATATAATTACTTCTAGCCTATACATGACATACTTCAATATACACATTTTCAAAGGTAACAAAATAAGGTTCGATAGTGTGGTGACGATTCTCGATGATCCCTGAGCTCCCGATAGCTTCAATACCTAAAAGAAAAAAAGTTGAAAAACATACAATGTAAGCTTTCAAAAGCTTAGTAAGCCATATACAAATAAACTTAACATTCAAAACATGAAAGCATCATCAAATTACATATACTCTATAGCCAAATACTATCTCAAACCACATAGTTCATATACATTTAACATATTCCCAATTCATTTACACATATAGCATATTTTCTCATACTTATAACACATATCATCACTTGTACATATACTTACCTTTTATTCTCAAACATAGTATACATTTCAAACGTACCTAAATTGGATACACATCTCATATAATCATTAGTTTCTCAGGATGCCAGTTGAACCGTTCGGAATCATAAGGATATGTGGATAGCTCAAAATGCTCGTACAATGCTAACGTCCCAGATGTGATCTTACATGTAATCAAATATCGATGCCACTGTCCCAGCCAGGGTCTTACAAGATATCAAATACAATGTCAATGTCCCAGACGTGGTCTTACATGTAAATCATAAGTCAATGCTAACGTCCCAGATGTGCTCTTACACGAAAACACATATCGAATCCTATGTCATGACATATGTATCCTAACTATTCCTATGGTTCGTACGGGGCTTTTCGGATGTTGTCACATTATCGAAGATTTCTCGGATATCACATGTTTAGCTCTCACATATCCATACTACACAATTCAATGTCATATAAACATAAATAAATCAACTCAAACACGTTTATTTGTATATTGACTTACCTCGTACGGATTCAGACGAATGGAGTCGACTACTCGACGACTTTCAATTTTCCCCGATCTAATTCTATTTTCTTTGTTAACTCTTTTATTCACCAAATAATTCAAATCAATCCACAAACACACATTTAGGGCAATTTACAAATTAGCCCCCACATTTTCATATTTTGACACTTTAGCCCTAATTCACAAAATCACAAAATACACAATTTATTTGCTCCATACCTAGCCAAATTCTCATAGTGTTCATACAAATCTACATATTTCCTTTATTTCTCATTTTAGTCCCTCAATTTACAATTTTCATAATTTAGCCTATTTTACTCAAATTCATCAAAAATTTAAAGATAAAACATGTTAACCCAAAACATATCTTCCATTTATCAATAACTAACTTCAAAATACTTAAAATTTCATCAATGGCATAACTGAAAATCGTTAACAAAATCAAAAATTGAGGCATGGGCTTGATAGATTACTAAGCAACGATCACAAAAACATAAAAATTATCAAAAACGGATCAAAACACATACCTTAATCCTCAAATTATTTAGTCGAACCCTAAAAGCTTCTTCTTCTTCTTTTTCTTTGCTAATTTCAGCTATGGATGAACACATAATGGCTTATTCCATGCTTTTACTTTATTTTAACTAACATAATTATTCATTTTATCAATTTTCCCTTATAATAAAACATTATAAAATCACATTTATTAAGGTCATTAATGTCCATTAACCATGTTAATGGTCCAATTGCAACATAAGGACCTTTCATTTACAAAGACATATCAAATAAGCACTTTAACAAATAGAAGGCCACTTTTACATTTTACGCGATTAGGTCCTTTTTACAAATTAAGCACACAAATGATTGAATTTTCATACAAAACTTTCACACATGTCAATTCACATATTATAAGCACAGAAAATAATATTAAAATATTTTTTGACTCAGATTTGTGGTCCCGAAACTACTATTCCGACTAGGGTCTAAACTAGACTATTACAGTACTTGTGCGAGGGAAAAAGGTGCAAGTAACCCTTCGAATTATTTGTGACTTTTCTACTGTTCTATACTATGAGAATGATTTTATTGATGAAACTGATTTAGAATATTTCTGGGACATAGATATGGATAACATTATAAACTTTTTAACTGAAAGAAGGGGTGAATAGAAATATCGTTCAAGTAACAATGTTCTCGTGTCCTTTCATCAAGCTATTATGTTTCTAGAATCTAAGATGTGGGTTCAATTTGTGTGCACTAGAATATTACCTGCTTTAAATGTTTCTAACAATGCTACTTTTCAGGAAAAAAAACAAGTATGGATCTGGAAATGGATCCATTAGAACACGAAGAGATGCATTAGTGAACAGAAGATGGGAGTTTTCTTACCCCATCTAGTGACGGCCTTATGCAAAAAGGTAGGTGTACCTATGACATCCACTAAGCAATCATTGAAACATTCTCAAAGTATCATCGAGGATACCTTGTTCTAACAATACATTGAGTTGTGAACCAAACAGATAAAAGATTAAAACAAGCAACAACAAGAACTGACAGCTGCACTAACTTCATCACAAATGTTGGCACAAGCTTAATAAAAAATTGGTAGGAGTAGTCATCTAAATTTAGATTGGATGATTCAGTTGACGCAAGAGTCGAGAAAAATTTTTCAAGAATTTTCTAGGCAAAACAACATTCGAGTCCCCAATTATACACCTGACATGTTTGGACAAACAAATATGGAACAAGAAGAAGAGGGGCAAGAAAGTGAGAAGGATGAGGAGAATGACGGAAGTGAGGAGATGGATTTTGAAGAGGATGACTGAACATTTTTATTTTTGGAAAGACTTGTAATAATTTTTGGATGATTTTGATTTCGACTTTGTCCGAGTAGGATTAATAAGTAGATTTTTAAGTAGGAACCCAATACGAAGAAGACAAAAAAAATTCAAGCTTTACATGACCAAAGGAAGGAGCACCCACCATTAGCAGTTGGAGCGACTACGATCAATCGGGTACTTGCTTTCCTTATCTCTTTAACAACAACACATTGAGGATAATGTGTCAACTAAAGTGTGGGGCTAACAAAGAAAATGTGTTCTGAAATTTTTATTTTTTTTCTTGTCTTTTGTGTGCTTGAGCTTGTAGAAATACAAGTGATTAGTTAGGAGCATGTATATAGGTTACTTATCTTTACAAATAAATTTGGCATGATGGTAGGTGATTTTAAATATTTGATTATTAGACTACTAAGTTCTAAACGTTACACTATAAATAGGTATTAAGCAATCAACTGTACCAAATGATTTAGAAAATATAAGGAAACGAGCATGATAGTATGAATGATAAATGGTTGAATGTGAGTTTGTTTGGTGGATTAACTTTGTGCATATTGAGATATTCAGGGATGACCTAAGGCATTGTTTGGAACATATCCAGAGCCAAAAAGCTAACCTACTGATATTTACCTTTAATACCAATTTTTAAGCCTGATGACACTTCTTGATGAACCTCATTACAAAACCCAAGCTTAAAAATGATAATTTTTATTTGACCTTTTTTTTTTGGTCTTGCACAACACGACTATTGACATCTAGCCATACATATTGAAGGTTAAGTTTTTAGATACATCATGATGGAATTGTAAAAATAGAGTGAAATAGGAAAGATTAGCGTGATATGGGAGCTATAGGTTAGCCTGAAAGCGCAAAACAAAAAAAAATTCAAAAAGAAAAGGTAATACGAGTAGAAAAAGTTCTCAAAAAATAAACAAAGCATTCTAGAGCGAGATAAGCTAAAAAAGAAAGTCACAAAGTCAAAAAAGAAAGATAAACTCATTCATTAGTGCACAAAAACTTGTAGGCTAGCCGTAGTGACTATGTCATGCTATGATTTCCTATATATAGAGAGACAAGAAAGGTGAGAAAAGAAGAAATAAGGTTGTAAGTGGGTAAGGGTCACTAAAAAGGGAAGGATAGGGATCAATACAATGTGCCAAACTATTTTCTTATTTGTAGCCCTCTCAAAGCTTATTATTATTGAATTCTATACATGTCCTAAGCCTCAGAACGTTACAAGCCGAAAAGTCCTATTTGACCTAAATATTCTTATACATGAATGGACCTCATGTTAAACATACGCATAAATGACTTTTTGTGTTCTGCTCGAATAATTAAGTTACTTGTATGATTTAATGATGGATCCCTAGAGGTGAGACCCTTAATACTTGCATACTTTGTAACATACTGAACTTAGATGTTTGTGGTCAAAAGTGGTAAATAAATTATTCATCATGTTAAAGTTGTGAGTGAATGTAAAATGCCTCAATCATGTACTCCGAAGTCAATACTTGTATCCTATTTACTCAAGGGTCGTCATTTTTATTTGTCACTTATATTTATGTTACTTGAGGACCAGCAATAACTTAAATGTGAGGGAGTTTGATCTGTCGTAATTTGGTGTAGTAGATTAGACTAATTATCGTAGTTTAGGAGCTTGAAAACAAGCATTTTTAGTAGATTTGAATTAAGTTTTCTTAAGTTTTAATAAGTTAATAAAATGTGCAAAATTTAGTCTTTTATTGACCTTAGGGGTCGAATGAAGGTCTAAGGGAGAGCTAACGCACTTTGTGAGTGTGCAGGAGACCTTTAAAAGGCATCTTAAACTGATATTTGTCACTACGTCGTAATAACAGATGACCGATGTTGCAACATAGGGAACAAAATGAAAAAACCTCAAGACTTTCTTCAATGTCGTAACGTAGTCTGAGGGTGTCGTGACATACCCTTGAAGATATCCCAAGAGGAGTACACTAACTGCTATGTCGTGATACAGGTCCTGGTGTGTCACAACATCAACTCTGGAACGGAAATCAAATATGAAATAAGGGCATTTTGGTCTGCACAATCAAACTTAAAGCTATGGAACGTCAGGTAACCTAGGGTTGAGGACGATGGCCACTTGAACTCTATAAATAGGCTCATTTGGCACATGTTATATACATCATTCACTTAGCCTAGATTCTCTCTTTTTAATTTAATTTAGTTTTCTTTCTTTCTTAGCTTTTTAGAGTTTATTTTCAGTTGTTCTTTGTCAAGAGATCTTATTTGTAAAGAACAACAAACTTTGTGGATTCGTTTTCCATCTTTAATACAAATCAGACATTTTTTTAAACTCTACACTTTAATCCATTTATCATTTTCTCTCTTTAGATCAACTCCATATTGTTTATGAAAGTCATGAGAAACTAATCCTCCTATAGAGGATTAGGGAGTAGAAGAATGATCTATTAACTTTTTTATTGGGTTACTTAACGGGTCGGCTGTTTAGGAAAGGAAGAACATGAAGCAAGCCCTACGCCTGACAACCCTAGGAAGTCATCAAGGTGGGAATTAATCAAAAATTGGTATTACCCATTCGTCAACACATTAAGCCCAAACCAGTTTGGATTGTGAGGTCAGAATATAAGTAGTCCTTGCTGATTCATTATGTTACTAGAAGATCAAAAGATCTTACTAGGGTAGCAACTAGTTGATGAATGACGAACCTGAGAAAATAATTGATTTGGATTACCGAAGTGAGCTATCATACATAATCAAGATTTGATTCACTCTACTCTTCTATCTCTTGAACTTTATTTCTTTTATGTTATTTTATTTTATCATTATAAAAACCCTAAAAACCCTTTTATTTTGTTCTCGTACTATAACTTATTTAAATTACTAACTAGATCTTTTATTGTTTAGGTTAGAATTGATCTAGCACTCGCCTCCCTTGGGTACGACAACTATATTACAGCTTGACCCATATACTTGAGGATATCGACTTGTATTTCTATATTTAACTGTAGTATTCACACTCTAGACGTTGGTATGTCCGGAGGTGAACAAATGTCCTCTTGGGACATAAACCAGAAGGTGTGGAAGCCAAAAGCAATTTCAAGCTTGCACATGACTCTCACGAACTTACCCTTTTTAAGATGCAGGTTTGATGCCCAATTCTGGATGATGGGCTCGTAACCTTGGCCTGTACTAAAATGGGTCATCCAGGTCAAGGCAACCTATCTTTTAATCTTTAGTTGATAGATCATTTGAAAACCCCAAGTATAGGCGACTAGTGGTTGATGGTCACTAAGCTAACTATAAATACGACAAAGGCAAACACACTTATCGAACAATAGTATAGCTATGGCGAGTAGAGAATATCATATCCACGATGACTAAAAGTATTAGTAATTACTATTTTTCTATTATTTAGCCTATAATTTAGGGTGATGTGTTTTAATCTAAATTTACTAAACTAATTTAACTAAGAATGCAACAGAGAAATAATCAAATATTAACCAACGAGATAGACAATAATAAGAAAAGAATCCACCTAGACTTCACCTTTTATTATGAATCTGAATTAAAATTCACTTGTGTCTTGATCATTAGAAATCTCTAAATTATGTTAATATCTCATTCAAGAGTAAGAACAATTGAATTTAGGTTGATTAATTGAAACCTCTTTCTAATTAAAACCCCTGTCGTCGCATTAACTCGATCTATGGATTCCCCTATTAGATTTGACTCTAATCCAGTAGATTTATGTCATCTTATTTCTAGGATTGCTTGCAACTCCACTCAATTATGTTAGATCTACTCTTAAATAGAGACTTTTGCTCCGTTGAATAAGCACATTAAACATGAATTAATATCCAAAAAATATTAAAACAAGAGATAACCACACATAATTGAGAGCAAGAATCAAGCACTTATTGCGTACAAACAGAAATTAAATAAAAGGATTCATCATAAGTTTCATCCTCCCTAGGTATTTAGGGAATTTAGTTAATAATCCTGAACAGAAACATCTAAAAGTTAGAAAAACCACAAGACATAAAGAAACTAAATAAAAATTTGAAATAAAGAAAAAGGATGTCTTCAATCTTGATGGAGATCCGCTTCAGAGTTGATTCTGATGGTGTTCTTCGAGTGTTTTCTTCGATCTTCTCTGATTTTCCCTTTATGTCTTCTTCTAATGGGTATTTATAGACTTTATAATGCTTAAAAAGCCTAAAAATTGGGAGTTTCCACTTATTTGAGAATTAGGATACGAAATCGACATCGGTTGGCATATGACCATGCGTCCAGCCTGCGTGGCTCACACGGGCGTGTGCCCAGCCTATGTGGAAATGCCTAGGCCATGTCACTCCTGAAAACAGCTCTATTTCTTTGACTTTGACTTGTTTTTCGCTCTTTTCACTTCTAAATGCTCTCCGAAGTATAGAAACATGAATTTAAAGGATTAGGAGCATCAAATTCACTAATTTTCATAATTAATCATCCAAAAATTCATTAAGAAAGGGATTAAAATATGTTACTTTTATAGCTTATCAAATATCCCCACACATAAGCAAAATCCTCAACTCACATTAAAATCAATATTTCTCAACGTATAATTCCCATCATTAATGTCTCACAATAATTCACATATAAGCATGCATTGGCAATTCAACTAAAAGAGCATTAAAGTTTCAAACGATACAAGCTAACATTTTTAAACACGGAAACATAGGTGTCTCCCCTTATCTAAGTAATTACCTCTAATTTAAAATCGAAAAGAATCAACATATTCACTAAAGATTCACTCAAATCACTCAAAGTGTTTAAGATTCATGAATAAGCACTCAATAGTCAAACAAAAAAGGTCATTACCATAGGTTTGCATGAAAATCAAACCTCCACCACTATAAAATGAGATGATACAAAAATCAAAAGGTCTTTAAGAGGTTGTAATGAGGCTTAGGTTAAAGGTGTGGAAAAAGGCCAAAAAATTTGGTTATAATCAAGATCTAATTGATAGATTACCTAACTAAAAAATAATAAACAAATATTGAATTAAAAACAAGCATAAATAAAAAATTATTCAAGAATAAAAACTAGCTTCTTCTCAAAATATGAATTTAACTGTTCAAGATCAATCAACATAGAACTAAATAATAATCAATATTTTTTTTTATTTCCTTTTTTTCTTCTTTTTTTTCTATTTATCTAAAATAATCAGAAATAATTCAGTAAATCAAACAGAAGAGCATAGTTAAGCAACTAACCAAATCAAATCTCGATAAAAAGGGAGTCAATAAAACGAGAAAAAGTCTCAATGAAAAAATGAGTTATGGGTTAACATTAATGGGTAAATCAAGAAACGGTGCGTTAGGCTCAACAGGGTTCACTATGGGTTAATTACGAAGGTAGGCGTTTTATGGGATAAGTGGGATAAAACCTAGGTGTCTTTATCATCTCAGTAAATCAAATCAAAGGTGTGGTCTCGACATGCATAATCGAAGTAAGTTCTAGAATAAAAAAGCAGGTTGACAAACTCATAACCAATAATAAAATGAGCAAGAAAAGTGTATGCTCTAGAGGCTCAAAATCTCATAAAAAATCATGGTTTTTAATGTCAAACTTGCAAATCTCAAACTTCAAAATAATACTTCAATTTAGAGAAACAACCTAAAAAATTTTAATTTCTGAAAAATAACTTATCATGCTTGATTCTCTCATGTCTTAAAGTTTAAATCAACCAATACACAGATGTCTACAAATTAGTCCAAAACACATCAACAAAAAATCTCAAATTGACAAAAATAAATTCTAACGGAAGTATGTGAAAATTACTTAAATACAGGACATAATTCAAGAATTTTCTAATAATTATATAAATAACCTCCCCACACTTAAGATGCACATTGTCCTCAATGTACAAACAAATATAATCACAGTATAAGTAGAATATCATAAGAAAGGGAGAAAACTAAAAATTGTCATGAATATTGGATGAAATCGCTAGAATGGTGGAAAACGAAATTGTAGATAATTGAAAGTGAAGTGCATGATTCTGTGCAAACTAGGAAGAAAAAAACACACATAATGAAGAAAAGTAAGAGGTTACAATTCAATTAGAAACAACCATAAAAATAAAAATATAGTTGAAAAGATAATAAATGAAATAAGTAAAAGAAAATAAAAATAAAGTAGCTAAAAATAAAAATAAAAAGAAAATGAAAATGAAAATGAAAATGAAAAAGAAACGAAATAAACTCAATGATACCGATAAAATTAAAGATAATAGTAAGAATAATTGTTAAAAAAACTAAAAATAATAGAAATATAACTAAATAGCATAAATAAATTAAAACAAAATTAAAATCTAGGCATAAGAATAATAAAACAAAAATAAATAAGAAAAAGGATCAACAAAATAAAAATTAAATAAATAAAAATAAAAGAAGCTAAATAAAATAAAGAAAAGGGTAAAAGGGGAAGACCAACGGAGGACAACGGCCAGAGTTACGACAGAGGGTTACGTGTGGGAGGCGATTTCATGCGTGGGTGGGGGCGGGGTTCGTCGACTATAGGGAGAAGGGTGATGGGGGGAAAGGTGGTGGCTTGTTTGGGGAAGAAGAAAAAGACAAATTGAGAAAAAAATTTTAGGGTTTGGACGCCATGTGGGGTATTTTTCAGCTCGTATACAATTAAAAATTAAGCCCAGTTTTCATACGGCCTCAGACACGCCCATGTGTCCAGGCCGTGTGTGATTTCATTTGCTTCTCTCACGCTCGGGTCAGATCTCACACGGTCATGTCTCTTGCCCGTGTAACTCTTTGATTTGGAATAAAATTAAAAAAATTGGCTCTAAGGTTCACACGGCCTAGGACAAGCCTGTGTGGCCAGGCCGTTTGTGCCACACGGTCATGTCTCTAGGCCGTGTGGACCATTTTAGGCAGGGTAACCTTCGAATTTTTGAAAAAAAAATAAGTCCCAAGACTTACACAGCCAAGGACACACCCATGTGGGTCACATTCCCATGTCGCCAAGCTGTGTAACTCACTGTCGATCCCCTTATTGTGCACACGGCCTGGAACATGCCTGTGTGTCTAGGCCATGTGGGTCAATTTTTTTTAATTTTAAAATATATTAATTTTAAAATTAACATGAAATAAAATTAAAAGAATTAGCAAAGTGTTAACACTTGGGTTGCCTCTCGAGAAGCGCTTATTTAGAGTCTAAGCTCGACTTACCTCGTATGCGTATGGTCATAGAGGTTCAAGAAGCCGAAGCTCCTCTTTCTCATTATCAAAAATTTTACCAAAATAAGGTTTAAGTGGAGAACCATTTACCTTAAATGTGCCGAATTTAGAATGAGTTACCTCGACTGTACCGTAGGCGAAGACATTCAGTACCATAAATGCGTTTGATCCGTTTGCATCAAGCTCCGAAGGGGCAATTCATGGATCCATTTTGTCTAGTAGTACTTTGTACCCAACCTTAAATTTGTTCGTTCCATCCACGTGTTCATCATGGCGTCACTTTGGCTCTTCATAGTGTTTTTTCAATTTGTCCTTGACATGTATCTGCCATTCATCTGGTTCATCGTTTTGTAACATTTGTTTATCGTAAATCTTTCTGTTTTTTGTCATATTGATTGGAACATGGCTCCATTACAATTTTTTTCAAGGGGTTTCCTGCAAAGAAGGTTGAGCAACATGGTTACTAACATTAACATAATATTTAAAATCATCTTGATCACTATATGTTCTAACAGAATCTCGAGCTTGAAGAGTAATCGACTCATCACCTACACGAAGTACTAACTCACCCGTACCAACATCAATTATAGTTCTAGTAGTTGCTAAAAAGGGGCAACCTAAAATTAAAGCTACCTCACTACCCTCAACCATGTCTAACACAACAAAGTCAATGGGGAATATCAATTTATCGATTTTTGCAAGCACATCCTCAATAACACCTCTAGGATATCTAATTGTTCTATCCGCTAATTGCATACTCATCCTAGTTTGTTTGGGTTTCCCAAGACCTAGCTATTTAAACATTTTATAGGGCATGACATTAATACTAGCCCCTAAATCAGCCAAAGCATTGTCAATATTCAAACTACCAATTAAACAAGGAATAGTAAAACTCCCTGGATCTTCCAGTTTGTTTGGTGGCTTATTTTGTAATATGGTCAAGCAAATTGCATTGAGTTCCACAGTCGACGAATCATCCAACTTCTGTTAATTTTCCAACAGATCCTTTAAAAATTTGACATAATTGGGCATCTGCGACAGAGCTTCAACAAATCATAAGTTAATATGTAAATTTTTCAAGAGTTTAAGAAATTTACCAAATTGTTCATTCGTGTGGTCTCTCTTCGTCGCATTAGAATATGGCACTCAAGGTTTATATTCCTTAACAGCTGGCTTTTGCTCTTTCTGGCTTACCTCAACCTTATCATTATCTACCACAATTTTTTGCCTCCGTTCTTGTTCAAATTCAACTAACCCTTCTTCATCTCAAACAGTAATTGCATGAAGCTGCTCTATTGGGTTAGTTTCGGTATTATTAGGTAAACTACCTTATGGTTGTTCTGAAATTAACTTAGCAAGCTGACCTATTTGGTTCTCAAGCCCTTTAATTGATGCTTGTTGATTTTTAAGTACCGCTTTAGTATTTTGAAAGTGGGTTTCTAACACCGAGATAAACTTTATCAACATCTCCTCAAGGTTCAGCTTTTTCTCTTGCTGGTAAGGTTGTTATTGAAAGCCCGTAGGGGGGTTGTGCTCTTTGAGTTCCTTGACCACCCAAGAGAAATTGGGATGGTTCCTCCAACCTACAATATAGTTATTACTATAAGGGTTATTTTGAGGCCTTGAATTATTACCCATATAATTGATTTGTTCATTCTCTTTGCTAGGAGCGAAGAGTAAACATTCTGGATTGTTCATTTCACCTCCATTTGTATTGCATTGCATCAGCGGATGTACTTGCGTAGAAACATATAGACCATCAATTTTCTTATTTAAAAGTTCTGCCTAATTTGATAACATGGTGACTAAATCTAAGTTGAAAACACCAGCTGCTTTCATCGGCTTAGTCCTCATGACTTGCCACTAATAATTATTCAGTGTCATCTCCTCAATAAATTCATAAGCCACTTCGGGTGTTTTATTATTTAGAGTTCCACTAGTTGCTGTGTCTATTAATTGTCTAGTTGAAAGATTCAAACCGTTGTAGAAGGTTTGAACTTGTAACCATAAAGGTAACCCACGGTGAAGGCACCATCTCAATAAGTCCTTAAACATCTCCCATGCATCACATAAAGTCTTTAAATTGATCTACACAAAGGAGGAGATATCATTCCTCAACTTGGTTGTCTTAGCCGGTGCGAAATACTTCAGAAGAAACTTCTCTGTCATTTGAACCCATGTGGTAATGGAATCTCATGGTAAAGAGTTCAACCACTGCTTAGTTTTGTTCATCAACGAGAAAGAAAATAATCGTAAGCAAATGGTGCCGTCAGTGACGCCATTAATCTTGAATGTATCGCAGATTTCCAGGAAATTTTCCAAATGAGTATTTGGATCTTCGTCTTGCAAACCATTAAACTGAACAAATTGTTGTATAGTCTAAATAGTGTTCAACTTCAGTTCAAAATTATTTGCAGCAATGATGGGTCTCACAATACTCGATTCAGCCACAATTAGGGTAGGTTTGGTATAATCATACATAGTACGAGGAACAAGATCTAGAACTGCAGCAACTACAGGAGGTAGTTGATTATTCTAGTTATCACCCATCTCCTCAGTAATAATAATTTCCTTGTGTTCATTTGCTAAATTTTCTCGACTCTACCTTGCTTCTCTATAGTTTCTACGAGCTATACTTTCAATTTCACTATCAAATAACAATGGTCCCGACAGGTTTCTACTAGTCATAAACTAAAGGAACTTACCATAAGCAAATAAAAGAAAAATTAGAATGTAAAAATTAAACTAAAAACAAAAATTATAATAAAAATAAAAATTTTTAAATTAATAAAAATAAAGTATTCCTAATATTTTAGTCCTCGGCAACGGTGCCAAAAATTTGATGGTCACTAAACTAACTATACATACGACAAAGGCAAGTGCACCTATCGAACATTAGTATAGCTATGGTGAGTAGAGAATATCGTATCCACGAGGACTAAAAGTATTAGTAATTACTGTTTTTCTATTATTTAGCCGATAATTTGGGGTGATGTGTTTTAATCTAAATTTACTAAACTAATTTAACTAAGAACGCAACAAAGAAATAATCGAATATTAACCAATAAGATAGAAAATACCTAGGAAAGAATCTATATTGACTTCACCTTTTATTATGAATCTAAATTAAACGATTTATTCACTTGTGTCTTGATCCATAGAAATCCTTAAATTATGTTAATATCTCTTTCGAGAGTAAGAACAACTGACTCTAGGTTGATTAACTGAAATCACTTTCTAATTAAAACTCCTATCATCACATTAACTCGATCTATGGATTCCTTTATTAGATTTGACTCTAATCTAGTAGATTTATGTCATTCTATATATTGGATTGCATGCAACTCCACTCAATTATGCTAGATCTACTCCTAAATAGGGACTTTTGCTCCACTGAATTAAGCACATTAAACATGAATTAATATTTCAAAAATATTAAAACAATAAGTAATCACACATAATTGAGAATAAGAATCAAGTATTTATCACGTAAAAACAGAAATTAAATAAAAGGATTCATCATAGGTTTCATCCTCCCTAGGTATCTAGGGAATTTAGTTCATAATCCTAAATAGAAACATTTCAAAGTTAGAAAAACTGCAAGACATAAAGAAACTCAATAAAACTTCAAAAGAAATTAAAAGGAGGTCTTCAATCTTGATAGAGATCCACTTTTGAGTTGATTCCGATGGTGTCCTTCAAGTGTTTTCTTCGATCTTCTCTAATTGCCCTTGTAACAGCCCGTTTTCAGTGAAATCGGAACAATGGTTGTGAGACCACAAATCTGAAGTCAAAAAATTTATTTTATTATTTTATTTCCTACAGCATGATAGTAATACCATATAAAAATTTTGTTAAGAAATTTTACCGTTTACAGCCTCAATTTGATAAAAATGACTAAATCGCGTAAAGTGCAAAAGTTGGGTTCTAATAGCTAAAGGTATTAAATAGCAATAGTATTTTAAAGTGAACTTCCTTATATAGTAATTAGACCATAAATAGTGATAATGGATGTACATGACTTGGAAATTGTGTAATTTTGAATGTTTTTAAAGGTTAAATTAGTAAATAGGTAAATAATGATAAAATTAATCAAATTAAACAAAGCCATTGCCTTTTGCTCATCTTTCTCAATCGAAATTATAAGGAAAGAATAGCCATGGGAGCTTGAAGTTTTGGCAACCCTATTTTCCCTTGCATTGGTATGTATTTTTGTCTCATTTTTTATGATTTCTATGGTTTTGGGATCGTTATAGCTTAATCTAGCTAGCCCGGTGACTAATTTGTGAAACTATTAAAATGTCAGGGTTTTGTCATTTTTGAATATACATGATTTTTGATGTTTGATAATAGAAAATGGATGTTTATTGTTAGATAAACAACTTTTGTTAAGGGATTTTTGATAAAATTGTCAAATAGGGATTAAATTGAAAAATAGAAAATTATACATGATGAAATTGTGAAATAAATGAAATATAGTGCATGCTAGGGACATATTTGATATTCCACCATAATGGGTTGTGGTGAAATTGCATAAATTTCCATTTTTATAAGCTAGGGTCTAAATTGTAAAGAAATTAAAAGTATAGAGGCAAAATAGTAATTTTCCAAAATATGATTTTGGCCTAAATTGAATGAGTCATTGATCTATAGATCAAGACAGACCTCATACGACTTTAGATCAAGGCAAAGAGAAAATCTCGAATTAATCACCTCCGAATCTCTGTATATGCGTCGAGGTAAGTTCGTGTAATTAAATTGTGTTTATATGTTTTAAATTGAATTATACATGTATTATGAAATGTTATATATATACTGATTACATATCCAATGACATACAGCAATTACTAAGCCCCGTTTGAACCTTAGGAATCCATTCGTAGGATACAAGTGACATGTTATTAGGGTTTACATGATTGAAGTACTAGTCCTGAACGTCGTACCGATGGTTGAGGTCTTGCATGTGTTGCATATACTCCACAGCTTGTGTGAGTAGCATCATGTAGCTACGTTCTGACCCACAACTCGTGTGAGCATACTAATCTACAGCTTGAGTGAGCATATCGATTCACAGCTCGTATGAGCATACATGTACATGAATTGACGGATTACAATTATATGAGCTAGCACACTATGTGTGAGCTATCCCGAAAATCCAATGGTATTCTAAATGATTCAATGGGCAATATTATGATAAGAAATGGTAAGAATTTGACTAAATAATCAACTAACTTGCATGCATATTTGCATCAATACATACCATATAATTTACTTACCAAAACACAACCATTTGGTACCAAAATGTCATTCTATAATTAGCACCAATACTCATTTAAGTTATTCAAACAAGATACCAATTCTCAACAAGTCACAAGCCATATATATTATGCATATTCATCTATCATCTCATCTTCCATTATTCAACCATATTAAGTCATTCATCAACCATTTTAAGGCTACTTGTATACATACAAAAATATGCCAAAACACAAGCCAAATCAAATGGCCATATTCACAACAAAACATATAGGCCAACAAAATACCTATACATGCCATTATAACCAAAGTTAAACGTCTGAAAGTACCAAAACAGCTAATGGGTAGTGTGATATAGCTCCGACAAGCTTCCAACCTGAACGAGCTCACACATAGTGTAACATCCCGATTTAGACCCTAGTTGGAACAGTGGTTTTGGGACCATGAATCTAAGTCAAAAAATATTTTAATATTATATTCCATGCTTAAAGTATGTGAATTGATATGTGTGAAATTTTCATATGAAAATTTTATCGTTTGTGTGCTCGATTTTATAAAAATGACTTAATCGCGTAAAATGAAAAAGTGGCCTTCTATTTGATAAAGTGTCGAATTAATGTGTCTTTTTAAATATGAGGTCCTTAATATGTAAATGGACCATTGGAATAATGGATGGACACAATTGCCTAGTATAGTGGAATTCTTAATGTTATGAAATAAGGTTAAAATAGTAATTAATATGTTAATATGTATTATAATAAAGAAAACAAGAAAAAAAAGCATGCAAAAACACCTGGTGCAGCCGAACATTGAAAAAGAAAGAAAAACCATTTTAGGTTTTAAGCATTCGGCACTTTGAAGATCAATTAGGTATGTGATTTTTTATTCGTTTTTGATAATTTCTACGTTTTTTGTAATCGTTGCTTTGTATTCTATCAACCCCATGCCTCAATTTCAGAATTTGATGATGATTTTGAGTTATCCCATTGTTGATTTTGTGAGTTTTTAAATGTTAATTAATGAAATATAGAAGCTTGATGATAGATAAATATGTTTTGTATTTGAATTTTTGATAAATTTGAGTAAATTGGGTTAAATTGTGAATTTTGTAAATTGAGGGGTGAAAATGTGAAATAAATGAAATAAATGGACTACTAGGGACCTTAGTGAAATTCGGCTAAGCATGGGTGTGGTCAAATTTTGAATATTTTGTGTTTTGTGATATAGGGACTAAATTGCGAAAAATGTGAAATGTCAGGGGCAAAAGTGTAATTAGCTCATTTATGTGTTTTTGGATGAATTTGATTAAGTATATGATTAAATAAGTCAAATTTGTATTGAATTAGATCAAGAAATGAGGAAATCAGATTTGGATCGGGGAAAGTCAAAAATTATCAAATAGTCATTCCGGTCTGTTTGTGTTAGTACGAGGTAAGTTCATAAGTAAATAAATGTTGTTAAATTGAAATGTATGAGCATTATATGTGCTGAATTGAGTTGTAAAGAAATATATATATGTGATGCCGAATTGAATCGAGCTTTGGAGAATCTGTTCCGATCATAGATTGTTCGAATAGGTGAAATTGAGAAAGTTTCGATAATATGACAATATCTGAAAAGCCCCGTACGAACCATAGGAATAGTTAGGATACATATGTCATGACATAGGATCCAATATGTGTTTTCGACTAAGACCACATCTGGGACGTTGGCATTGACTTATGATTTACGTGTAAAACCATGTTTGGGACATCGGCATCGTATTTGATTTCGTGTAAGACCCTGTCTGAGACGTTGGCATTGTACGAGCTTTTCGAGCTATCCGAGTATCCTTCATGATTCCAAACGGTTCAACGGGCATTCTGAGAAATGAATAACCATGTGAAATTGTATTTGATTTAGGTACGTGTGATTTGTTATGAAAATCAAAAATGAAAGGTGACTGCCATATGTGAAATATATGACAACGAATGATATGAATGTATATAAATGAATGATGTGTTATGTATACTCGTTATATGAAATTGTGGTTCTATGTTTCAGACATGAGATTTATGAAATATGAAACATGGCTTTGACGTATGATTTCTTGGTTCGAAAATTTGAATAGATAATAAAATTAAAATGGTTAAGTTGGCTATATGGTTTATATATGCAAATTTGGTTTATGTAATAAGGGAATTATGGATGTTCGAGTTTGGAAGTGTTTATAAAGAAGTTGATATAACCTTATGTATGATTTGTAATAAATGAACATAGTTTGATTAGCGATGTAATGAATATGTGTGAGCTTGACTTATATCATTGAGTCAACGGTTGTTATTCGAATTTGAAAGCATGGTTATACATTCATTGATAAATAAGATAAGTGGAGTTATTTAATGTGGTTACATGAATTTACGAGTATAATAAATGTATATGTGATTGAGATTTGATAAATTCGGTTTAATGATATTGGTTTATTGATATTATTGAAATGATTTATTTGCTTATGGCTTACTAAGCTTTCAAAGCTTACTTTGTGTGTTTTTCCTATGTCTATAGAGTTTCAGAGACTTTCTCAGGTTAGAAGTTGTAGGAGACGTCATCAAACTATCCGGTTATCGCTTTGGTAAATAAAAGCTTTGAGTTTTGGTGATGTGGCATGTATAGGCTAGTTTTGAGATGGTTCATTTTGATTTGAATATATATATAGCCATGCAAAAATAGCTTAATTATGATGCTAATATTGTGTATATTTGGTTATGTATTGAGCTCATTTTGGAAAGCATGATTCATGGTTATGTATTGTGTAATTTGTTATATGATTTAGCTTGAGCATTGAGGTGAAATATTGGATGTATTTTCGACTTATGGTTCATATTCCTATAGGTAAAATGATGAGTATAACATTGATGATGCATTAGTTATATGAATACGGTTTGAAAAGGCAAATAATGCGATATGTTTAGAGATATATATATGTGTATATGGCCAAGTGAAATGGTCATTTGGGTATGTTCATAGTTGGGAATTTGGTAATGTTTAGCTTGTGATTTTAATATGCTTTGATATAGAGAATGAGCATGAAAATTGGTTGATGATATTATGGATTGATTAATACAAGTTTGGAGTTGAATTTGGCTGAAAATGTTGCATATATGATGCTTGATTTTGGAATTGTAGGGAGGACCCAAATGGGTGTCATATTGGCCTTGTAAATGGCCTATTTTTGCCCACACGGGCAGGGACACGAGCGTGTGTCTCTGCCGTGTTGCTCGAGGACCACTTTGAAATGTGCCTGGGCAAACCACATGATCGCGCACACACGGGCGTGTGCCAGGCCGTGTGGCCAAGTCAGTTTCGACCATGGGCTAGAAAAACAGGTGCGTCTTGTGGCCGTGAAGATAAGTCAATATGTATGCCCTGTTCCACAGCCTAGACACACAGGTATGTCTAATGCTGTGTGAGGCACACGGTCGGCTCACATGGGCGTGTGACCTTTGTAACTTAGAAAAATTGTTAAGTTTCGAAAAAATTTTGTATTTGTTCAGTTTAGTCCCGACCTCTTCCTAATGCATGTTTATGGTCTCATTGACTTAAGAAAGGGACTTAATGTTGATGTTTGACTATGATATGATGATGCATGACTTTTTATTGTGAATTGATTGTGAAATGTTTTGATATGTCCTATAATGCCTCTTAACCCTAGTTTGGCGATAGATACGGGTTAGGGGTGTTACACATAGTGTGCCCGTTGAACGGTTCAAAGAGCTAATGGTTAAACATGTTTATGTATTTTCGTTTGAGGTGCCTAAGGGCATATTGGTTGTACGATATTATACCATATGTATATGACTTGTTTATGCTTAATTTGGATACCTTGTTATGGCTTGTAAGTATGTGCAATGTTGTGTATAGGTACATGCCTTATTGGGTGAGAAAAAAGCTTGTAAAATGGCCTATTTTCGTCCATACGGCAAAGACACGGGCGTGTGTCTCAGTCGTGTTTGACACACGGCCAGGTGACACGGTCGTATTTCCCCTGTAGCTTTCAAAGGGTTGCAAGTAAGGTTGTTACACGACCTAGCACACGACTAGGCACACAGGCGTGTGGGGTTACTTCAAAGGGTACACGGCCTAGCACACGGGCATGTGACTTGGCCGTGTGACCCAAGTCAGTGAGTTACATGAGCATGGAAACGGCCTGGGACACAGTCGTGTGTCCCTACTTTGAATGCCTGCACATCTTGAGATACGGGCGATTCTATTGGTCATGTGAGTCACACGGGCTGGCCACACGGCCTTATGACCTTTGCAATGTTAAAAATTTTCCTTGTTTCCTAAAAAATTCTCTGAGTTTCTAATTTAGTCCCGACTTATTTCTAATGCACATTTAGGGCTTTGAGGGCTCGTATAAGGGACAATATGTATAATTTGACTTGGTTATAATATGTTCATTGATATGATATGAAATGTTTGCAATTTTTGTTCATCTGAATTGTAAACTTCAATAATGCTCCGTAACTCTATTCTAGCGACAGATATGGGTTAGGGGTGTTACAGCCCCCTTATGTCTTCTTCTAAAGGTTTAGAATTCTTATAAAGCCTAAAAACTAGTTTTTTCGGCATATTTGGGAAATAGGATGCGAAATCAACACGGGCTGGCATATGGGCGTGTGTCCTGTAACATCTCAATTTTGGGCCTAGTCGGAATAGTGGTCTCGGGACCACAAATCTTAGGCCATAAAATTTATTTTAATTTTATTTTGAGGTCTACAATATGATAATATTATTGTGTAAAAGTTTTGTTAAGAAATTTTACCTTTTGAATGCTTAATTTGTGAAAAAAGACCAAATCGCGTAAAATGCGAAAGTTGTGTTCTATTAGCTAAAGGTGTTAAATAGCTATAGAACTTACAAGTTGAGGTCCTTCATGAGTAATTATGCCATTATATATGTGTATGGCTGTACATGAAGTGTAATAAATGAAAAGTCAAAAAGTCAAAATTTAGGTATGGGTTGGTATTTGACGACACAAGCAAAAACTAATAAAATAAAATAAGTGGCCATCTTCTTCTTCATTTCATTCTTAGCCAAAAATTTGAAGGAGAAGACACCCATGGAAGCTTGAAACTTTTAGCAAAATAAACCCTCTACATGTAAGTCATTTTGGTGTTAGTTTTTGATGTTTTTGATGTTTTTGAGAACATTGAAGCATGATACAACTATTTCTACCATTATTTTAAGCTAGGGTTTATGTTCAAAAAAATTTAGCCATGTGTTTCATGCATGTATTTTGATGATTAGTGGAGGAATGTGGAAGTTTGGTGTTAGATGAACATCTTTTTCTAAGTGATTTTTATGAAAACACCAAAAGGGACTTACTTGTAAAACATGTAAAAATTGGTGTTAAAAATGTGATTTGAAGAAAAATGTGGGTTGTTATAAGAGGGAATATGAATCGGCTATACTTAGGTAACAAAGAAATTAAACGCATTTCATTTTACGAGCCTAGGGGTTAATTATAATTATGTAAAAGTTTAGGGGTAAAATTATAATTTTGCCAAAATATGATTTATGGGCTATTTTGAATAATGTGGTAATCAAATAAGTGAAATTTGCTATTATAGATCAAGAAAAACAGAGTACGGGCCTACACTGGGGAAAGAGCAAGATCTTGGGCTAAATCAATTAATTGTCCATATTTTTGTACCGAGGTAAGTTTGTGTGTGATTGATACAACTTTTTTTTATGCATTTAGCATTTAATGTTATATGAATTGTATGATTGTCTAGTGGATATTATTGATGTTGTTCAATAAAGTTTTGAGGTGATAAAATTCGGTTGAACCTTAAGAATACTTAGGGTATAAATATTATGACATTTGGGTTGATGAGATCCCGTATAAGATCATATCTGGGATATGGCATCGGCATCAGTATGAATTATCATGTAAGACCATATTTGGGATATGGCGTTGATATGAGATTTCGTATAAGACCACGTCTGGGACATGGTGTCGAAATGAGAATTCGTATAAGACCATATTTGGGATATGGCATCGATGTGAGATCCCATGTAAGACCATGTCTGGGACATGGCATTGGCATCTTATTGTGTATGGTAATTTCGAGTGTCCCTATTGTTCTAAGTGGTTCAACGGGTAGTCCAAGAATTTATCAAAGAAATGATGAGGTATGATCATGTTAGAAGGGTACAGGTATGTACGCCATGCTCGTAGTTATTAAGATTACGAAATGATGAAACTTTGGTAAGATGAGAATAAAAAAATTATGATCTCGAGTTTTATTGAAAATTATGTAAATTAAATGAAGTAGGATATGACTACAATGATTACTAAAAATGAGATGAGTCAAGTTATGTTATGTATGTGTATGATAATGCATACCACTATTACTTATTAATTACATGCAAGCTTATTAAGCTTTATGCTTACCCCCTTTCTTTTTTGTTTCCTTATAGTATCGCCAAGCTAGCTCGGGGATCAAAAAGGATATTGGAGGCATATTCACACTATCGATTGGATTAATTGGGTATAGTTAGTCTCGACATTTTGAGTATGGAATGTATAGGAGCTTGGTCTTTTTGTTATATGTCATATTGGTCTAGCCAAATGTGTTGGCTTATAATGATAGTTGATTCATTTTGTGTATGGCCATAAGATGTGGCTCATAATGATTATTTGGTTGTAAACCTATTCATCTATGTATGTATGTGCCAATTCTATTACGATATGGCCTGTGGTTATTGATGATTGAATGTTGATAAATGATATGTGAGTGTATAAGATGGTATGGAAATCCATGCATGCAAGTCTAAGAGATATTGCCAATTTGTATATGTGTGTTGGTAAGATTTGATCTGTCATAATAGGAAGTCTTAAACAAGTATAATGTGAGGAGAAGTTGTCATGCATAAGCTATGTTTGTGAGTGTTAAGGTATCATTGAAGCCATATATGTGTTTGTATAAATAAGGGTGGCAATTGGCTTGGAAAATAGCCTTAAAGTTGCCCACAAGAGTAGACACACGGGCATGTGTCTAGACTGTGTGTCACACACAGCTTACCTCATGGGCATGTGATTCGGCCGTGTGTCCCCTACACCCTAATTAAGGTAAAATAGAATGCACAATAGTAAACACACGAGCAAAGACACAACTGTGTGTCTTGACCATGTGAGAGACATGGCCTCAGAACATGGGCGTGTGCCCCGTCTATGTGAAGTCTGTACCTGATTTTGAAATTTAATTCGCCACACGGCCTAAGAACACGGGCGTGTGCCTTGGTCGTGTGACCTTATTTGGTTGATGACGTTATAGTCAGAGAGTTACACAGGCTGAGGACATGGGCATGTCCCAAGCCACTCGGCGTGTGTGACCACACGGCTTACGCACATGGGCGTATGACTCTCCAAAACATGAAAAATTTTTAAGTGTGGTAAAAGCTCTGGAAGTTCTCAGTTTAGTCCCAAATCTTTCCCGATGCATGTCTTAGGCCTCATAGGCCCGTATAAGGGATATTAAGTATGTGTTTGGATGACCTTAATTGAAACAAAATTTTTATGGTCCGATTTTGTATGTTTGATTGCATTCAACTACAGCAATGCCTCGTACCTTATTCTAGCATTGAGTATGGGTAAGGGGTGTTACATGTCCAGCCTGTGTGGCTCACACAGGCATATGCCCAGCCCATATGGAAATGCCCAAGTTGTGTGGCTCCTAAAAACAGCTCTATTTTTTATTTTGGCTCTTTTTTGCTCCTTTTACTCCTAAATGCTCTTCTAAGTATAGAAACATGAATTTAAAGGATTAGGAGCATCAAATTCACTAATTTGCATAATTAATCATCCAAAAACGCATTAAGAATGAGATTAAAATATGTTACTTTTATAGCTTAACAGTGGTTCAAGCAGCAATCAATAAAATAAGCCACCAATGTTGGTGGTGCACTACCGTAATCATTAAGCATCGAATAGAAGAAAGCGTGAAGAGCCAAGTAGAACCCAACCTTGAGCAAAAAGATAAAGCCCTTAGTGTTGCACTCTAGTGACACTCCCCTCAAACTAAACAAAAATCGTAGGCAAAGTTTGGACGAAGTAGACCTTTGGCCCTAGGTATCGAGTCAGCTCTTCCTCGGTAGTGTTGCATTCATACAAGGAAGCGAGCACACGTACAAATAGGACCTCTAGGTTCAATCACGGAAGCGTTACTAGGGTTTTTGTTTTTACTACTTTAGGCACAATTGCTTCTAATTGAAGTAGTTTTGACCATTTTGAACAATAAAGAAAGAAAATAACATTTGACCTTTGAAGGAAATTGTAAATTGAAGGCAAAAAGAAGTAAAGAAACTTTAGCAAAGAAAAAAATTAGGGCTCTAATGATGCAAAGACCAACTTTGGGGGAAAGTATGGAACAACTAATATTTATAAAGAAGCAAGTTTCCGTGAGAAGTTTTAATTTCAAAACCAACTATTCCAATTATTTCATCACAGTTCGACACTGTTAAGGCTAAGGTTACGGGTGTTTAAAAACACGGGAGTACCCTCCAATTATGCCCGTGAGTATGGGATTCCCCAATCAACTATCTATCGACACTCACGCCAGTTAGAATCTTTAGAGTGTCTGCCATAGACGAGAGATCTGTTGTGACTATGTTTGGGCATTTCACCGAGCAGTATACTACGTTTGATCTAGGAAGTTAGCCATGCATCATTGGTGATGGTGTTACTAGGTTAGGAAAAATTTCGAGGATGAATTTTCTATAAAGAATGGGAGAGTAGTCACACCCCAAAAATGGCAGATCTAAAAAGGTGAGTAAGGTATGTATGTAAACTATTTTGGTGCACTATGGTTTTATAATATACCACCCTATTGGCTTGTTGGCGAGTTAGCATATAGGTGCAAACTAACATTAAAGTATACGTCCGTTAGCGGTATTTAAGGATTTATTTCCAGGGTATCTTCAAGCGAAAAAAGAGTATGCCTAAGGGAGAGTACACCCTAGAGTTTTGGCTGAGTATGAAAAGCCTACCAAGTGTATGAGAAAGCTGTAGGAAACTTAACTGTCATTAAGACCATGCTATACATAAGTCACCACCAAGGTGTAGTACACCTAATTTGCATGAACATTGTTTAAATTAGTTCTTGTAACGAGATTAGTTGAGAGTCAATTGAATTAATTGACCCTCCCCACGACTGGGTAAATCATAACTTGAATCTTTGCAAGATTTTCTTTTACCTACCCTCAAATTTGGTAGGGACATTAAGGGGACCAGGAGTATATATATGGTGAAAGGAGAGAGGAATTTGGAAATGGTTTTTCTTTCTGCTCGATGTTATGGTTCTTCTTTCTAACCTAAATGTTCTCTTCATCTTCATTAAGCTAGAGTTAAGATTTTGTTTAATCAATGGCTAATTCAACCTTCTGGTAAGTCTTGTAGCTTTGTATGTCACGATTGTTGAAGAGTAAGGATGTTAAAAGATGTAATACCAGTAGGGTGTGAGAGGAAAGCCCTATATGGGGGTCACATATAGTTGAAACATTAGTAAATTATCTGTAATGGGGATTTTAATGGAAATTTCTACTTCTTGTAAGCAGTTGTTGTTTTTGGTTTAGGAAGAACAATTAAAATAGAAGATCCAAATCGAGGTATAGATAGGTCTTTGGTGAGTCTCTAGACCCGACTTTTGTATTATGATGATTCTGTGTATGGTTGTTGTCTCTGTAGTTGTGCATGTCTTCTTGAGGAGTTGTTATATGTATGTGTGTACGTGTTTCAAGTGAAACATCCGCATATATGTAAATGAAAGTTACATGTGCTACATGAATATGATGATGTGTAGAAAGCATGTATAGGATATTACGTGTTGGTAAGTATGATTCTGTTATGGGTGTGAGTGAAATCTATATAAATGTGTTCATGATGTTAAATGAATAATGCATGAAAAAGTATGGTTGGAGAGAAAAGGGTTTGGACAGAGTGTCGGAAAAGTATTTAATATGACAATAAACCCCACTATAGTGCTTTGATGATGTTTTTCGGAACAATAAACACATGAAAGGGCTAGTGTGGCAAGAAGTATGGAAAAACCATAGCCATGGCACATTTTGGAAATGGCAGATGAACCGTATTTGTCTACTAGGGTTTCTACATGACCCAAGGCGATGATGGGCAAATATCATGCGATGCTGACTTTAGGCAAATATATATATCGCCAAATGCTACCGTTTATGTAGTGCCTTGGTGGCAAACCAAACAAGCATTTGTGTCTAGTTATTTGAAAAGCCTATGGTGTATTATTTGGGAAGCACTTGTGGCTAGTTATCTCAAAAAGCCTATGTGGTGTATTATTTGGGAAGCTTAGTGGGTGTATTATTTGGGAAGCCTTTGTGGCTTGTTGTCTGAAAAGCCTATGTGGCATATTATTTGGAAAGCCTATGGCATATTATTTAGGAAGCATTTTTAGCTAGTTATCTCAAAAAGCATATGTGGTGTATTATTTGGAAAGCCTTTGTGGCGAGTCCTCTAGAAAGCCTTTGTGGCGAGTCCTCTGGAAAGCCTATATACTGAATTTTATAATGCCTAAGTGGCAAGTTGTTAGGTTGCCCTTGTGGCGATATCTGGTTATGCCTTTGAGGCATTTTCTGAAAGAGTTCTTAGTAGTGTACTCGACTGATGAATCCACTATAGTAACCTGCTAAAACAGAGAATTTGACATATTTGTAACTGTAGGTAGTGTAAGTGTCCACGAAACCTGGGAATTCTCACGTTATATGTCGAAATCATCTAAGATTCTATTAGATGATAAAAAAATATAGCATTCATCGAAAAAGGTTTGAGGTTTGGATCGACTTAAAGATACGGTGTGACTGGAATTCTATCAACCACCAGAACTAGTGTAAGAATATGCCAAAAGTAGTATCCACATGTGTATCATTCTGAGAAAATGTATCCAACTTCTATCTTCAAAAGAGATTGTGAGATAGGATACAAAATATGGTATGAAGTTTCTGATCCGCTCATTGGGCAGACTGTGTATAACTTGGTTCAGTATAGAGATTGATGTATAGTTATCCGCCAAGAATTAGAAAGGTACCGATCAAAGTCTAAAAAGAAGTCCAGAATCTTCAAGTAGAGGAATCCAACAACAATGTTAAAGGTAATATTGGTCGAGACTCACTAAATTCCATTGAACTTACAGGCATTTATCTGTAATGCAAGTTCTTGAAACTGAACCGCTGCGTTAGGAGGGACCAAGCTAGGAATGCACCAAGTTATAAGTATATGAAATGTCCATACAAGACGTATTGATGTGGGAAGAATTGTTGTTAGTTTTGCACACATAATATGTTTATATTGAAAATGTAAAGCTTGGTAACTCTAAGTTATAAGTATATGATAGTTATGCTTATATAGACATACATGTTTACTATGTGTAGAATTGTTAATGCTAATATTACTTAAATTATACAAATACCACTAAGTATTTCACTTAGCGTACAGGTTGTTCTCTCGATGCATAAGTTGGACTAATTTGAGATTTGAGATTTTCGAGTATCGACCTCAACATCCAATCCACAATCCAAGTCTCAGAGCGTTCGTTTGTTTCAAACTTATTTACATTTGGCATGTACATAATAGGTTAGGTTTTGTTGTATTAATGTTGTAGGTTATTAAATATATATAAATGAAACTGAGATTTGACTTTGGCATGTTTAAGGAAAGTATATTTTTTGACTTTATCTTATAAATTGTATAATTTAATTATGAATTTATCGTAGTTGCTCCAGTAATAAATGTGACACCCTGTAGCTTTGACCCAACGATTGCATTGAGTATAGGGTGTTACAGAATGTTTTTCCTTGTAATTCTAGAAAAAAAAATTCCCACGTTTTGTTTTGGAAAATTAGAGGGGTTGGCATTCGTCGGTGCCTCTTCCTCAATAGTTTATCTAGATTTCCTTGGTGGTATGATGCTAGTTTTTTTACTCGACAAGCTACAATAATATAGGAATGTATTTTGAAATAACCAATGTAAAAGTAGTGAAGAAAGAACCCTTAACCTGTTACAACAGCTACTTCTTGTTTCACTTGACTCTCGTTTACTATCATGTTCATCAATTGGCTCATTTGATCTTCCAACTTAGTCAACGTAGTCCTAGTTTGAATGCACTCAAATTGCACTTATCTCACTTTTGTCCTTATTGACTGCATTTCACCCTCTATGCGGTCTAACCTTTGACCACATATAGTATGGTCATTCACATTGGTCCTCTCTTGAGCTTTCTACAAATAAGGAAGTTTGTAAGTATGATTTTGCCTATTTTGAATAGCATTACATCCTCCTTGGTTTCCACCTCATCTCAAGTTCGGGTGATCTTGCCATCTTGGATTATAAGTGTTTGAATATAGGTTTCCACCCCTATTCCCTATGTAGTTCACTTCTTCGGACTGGTTCTTAGAGTATTAACTGGCCATCTTGACTGCTTCATTCATCATGGGTCTAGTAGACGTCGACTCCAACCGATTAAGTTTATCCAATATTTGTTCATACTTGTCTTCCTCATGGACAGCTTTGGCCATAGGTGTTCTTGGACCATAAGTAAATCTTTTGTTTGGCCATTGGCAAGACTTCATGGCCATGTTCTCTATCAGCTGACAGACGCCCTTATACGTTTGGTTCATTAAGGCCCCTCTTGCTGCTCCATCTAGTCCTGACATTGAGTTCCCATCTAACCCATTGTAGAACATTTGCAACCTTAATCATTCAAGCAGACCATGATGAGGGCATCTCTATACAAACAATATAAAATGCTCCCAAGCTTCATAAAAGTTTTCTCTTTCCATCTGTTTGAAGTCGGTGGTATTTCTTCTCAGTTGGACAATTTTGTTGATAGGGAAGAATTTGTGCAAAAATTTCTCCGGAAGCTTGATCCATGTAGTAATTGATCCTAATGCCTGCGAATCTAACTAAGAAAAGGCATGATTGATTAACAAAAAGAGGAGCAACTGAAGACGAATAGATTCATCGATGACCCCGTTAAATTTAAAAGTGTCACAAAGTTGGATACACCATTTTAAATGTTGATTCAAGTTCTCCATTATCGCCCTTCTAAATTGAAGATTGTTCTGAATTATCTGGATCATTTTCGAATTTATTTCAAAATTGTTCGTAGTTATTGTTTGTCTTGTGATGTTGCCTCGTACTACATCCAAATTTGGTAGAGCGTAGTGTCTGAGCGTCCTTTTTTCACGAGCCATGGGTGTCTCTATTGGTAACTGGTGCTGTGGTGGTGGCGGGTCTTGTATGGGTGGATCATCAAACAACGGATTATCACATGGTAGATCAACCACAACAAGCGAGTTATTTTGCATCTGTTGTTGTTGCTGCTACTATTGACGACTATGGTGTATGATTTTTTTTAGATCAGTGGTTGGCTCTATAGGTTTGCTCCTACTCTGAGTCACATACTAAGTTCCACGAAGAAAGAAATAAGTTAGAAATTTAAATAAATTAATAAAAATTAAAAATCATATCTATAATTTGATAAATTTTCTAATTATCCTATTAAGCATAAAAATTAAAATATTCTAATGGCAAAGCTTCCCTGGCAACGACACCAACAACTTGATCGCCTCTCGGCATACTATCGTCGGGAGTGAGAATATTGCAACTAGAGATAGGAATTTAGGTTGTGCCCGTAAGTATATGAGTCAGGTTGGAATATAGTTTTGTACAATAAAATATCCGAAGTATTCCGAGGATCATACCCAAAGAAGGCTTGACTAAATGAATACTAATTTTTGTACTAATAAGTTTAACTAGTACTCTAACCAAATTATATTATGATGATTCATAATGTGGTGATAAAAAGGAACTTTAAATAAAGAATATAAACTATCGACAGAAATAAATTGTGAATATTATCATATCTAATGGCAGAAGACTAACTCACTTTAGTGTTCATAGTTAACTCCTATTTCAGGTTTTATCCAATCAGCTAGTCATTAATCTAATAGGGCCTCTCGGACTTCCACTAACCTAATGAGTCAACAAGCACTATTTATCTCTCAATGTCACAGGTTAAACTGAGTCAGGGTAAGGTTTTCACGGTAGACTATACCGATTTCAGGTTCATATCTACCTACATAACTTCTCAGGGTTGTCAAGGCTAGACTTTAAGTTCTTTTTTTCGCAACCAACTGATCCACTAAGAACCCTACATAGTCATCAACTAATCTCACACCCACTTGTTTATCTTTCTAAGGGTTTAGTTTCTCATGGATCTAACAAACATCATAGATTTGAATTGAAACATGAACCAATTGCAAAATCAAATAAAGAGGATAGAAAGATCTTGAATATTGTATTGAAACTTGAAGCGTAATCATTGACAAAGTCTAATTAATTCACAATTTGAATCTCTCAAAGAACAAAACACTACCGAGAATAAAAGAAACTAAAAGTAAAAACCTAAAAACTAAGAATGAAAGTGAAAATAAAAGGGAGGTAAAAAGTCACCTAAAACGACTGACTAAACTTTATTAAATTGTGTTGTACAAACAAAAACACCCTTGCTCTTTTAAGTGGCCACGTCAAGCCAGTCTTGTGACACCCTTGGTCTATGTCGCGACATTCTTGGCAGTTTACTCCTTGGTGTATTCTGGCAACTATGTTACGACATCCAAGCTCTATGTTGCAACATCCGGGAGTAATCAACTGTCTTTTGCCCTAAATTGATGTCCTGCACACTCACCTAACATGTCAGTCTACCTTTAGGCCTAATTTGGCCTAATAGGTTATATAAAACACCAAAATTACTCATTTCATTCCCTAAGTACTAAAGATAAAAACAAAGTAAAAACATAACTAGATTGCTCTCTAACAAGCTCGTTAAGTATATAAAGAGGTTTAATATGCTACAACGAATGGCGACAAATCAAACTACAGATCGAAGCTTGTGACGAATGCACACAGTACGTCTCATGGAGGTCAATCGATTAAATAGGGCTCATTTGACCCACTTGAACTAGCCTGATTCATGGAACATATGGAAAACTAGATGGACAATGGAACATTCCAGCAAAACTAGAGTTACCATGGTGAATGTTGTAAATATTAAGGGATAAGATCGAATAAAGTTTAAATCCCTTAGGATTCTCATCTTGTAATAGGTTTTAATCTTGACTATCGATGTAATTTAAATTATAACATTGGATCTAAGGGAGATCAACTATAAATAAAGGCCTACCCCCTCATTTGTACTCATCCCATTCATAGTAATTGAATACTATTGAGAACATTTACTCAAGCACTTAATGTGCTTAGTTTTTTTATAGCTTTTCTGTTCACTTTTTACTTTTTAATTTGCAATTTGCTTCTGCTTTACTTTGGTGTCTTAAAGAATTTCCCTTGTGAATTTTTAATTTTCAAGAGTTAGGCTGAATTAGGTGGATTTGAAGCAAAAAAATCACTTAAAATGCACAGTTAGTCAAACTAAAGTTCTAACCTTGTGACATATGCACAGGTCTACTTCAAATTCAATCATGTGGCAATTCAAATATATAAAAAAGAGATCCAAAAAAATTAGATACACTTTTATAACTATTTGAACTATTAATATTTTTATAACTTAACCATTTCATTTATAGAAATAATTATACTTGTCATGCATATAAAGTTTTAAATCGATCTAACATATATCTCTATTATGTCAATTGAGAATATCATCTTTTTCTATCTATTTGGCTAAATAAACAACATTTCATTCCATGAAAATTAATAGATTACAACAGGAAAGCAAGGCCTTGGGGTGGATCTCCTAACAAATTAGAAGAGTATTTAACTCCTAAAGTGGCTTTTGCCACCAAATCAGCCATAACATTACAATTACAATAAAATCGCATAAAATACACGTACATACAAAAGGAGAGGCCTTACCAAATAGAGTGGATGATAGCTTCAACCTCCTATGGAATTGCAATTGCTCTCTTTAAAATTGTATTTAGTTTCAGGCTATTAGATTCACCAATTACAGTTTCCATTCATTCTTTGGGATAAGATCTATTCCCATACAAATCGCTTGGTCTTACATGACTAAAGAGCTAGGAGTTGGAATTCTCTTTTTGTCACCATCTATCATCAAACCAGCTTTATCTAAGCCTGCAACTGCTAAACCAATTTCCCTATTGTGATTATTAAAAGTTGCATCACAGTTTAACTTGAGCACTTTTAGAAAGGGAAGGTTCCATTGAAGGGTAGGTATCCTTGAAGTTTAAGAGTGATTTAGGGGAGTAGAGAATATGTAAAATTTTCATTTACTTTAAGCTAAACCTAAAATAGATCGATCTTATTGCCTTAAAAAACTTCTTCTTTGCTCATTTTTTGAATTTCTCAACATATGAAAGCCATAAGGCTAATATCATCATTTTGGTTGTGGTCGTTTAACATTTTAACAAAATACGGATACGTCTATTATGACACAATCAAATTCCTATAGGAAAAGGGTTATGTCTAAACTTGGAACAACCTTAATCAAGCTTAGCAAAAGGATAAAGGAAAAGCAAGTGTTCAATTAATCCATCATATTCTTGCATCTATGGCATTTGTCCATCCTATTTTTATGTCTTTTTATGAAATTCTCCTTTGAGGCAATGAAATTTCGACAACATCTCCAAATGAATATTTGTAATTTTGGTGGACATTTTAGCTTTTAGATATTCTTGCAAACTACTTGATTATCTTGAAATTTTCTTAAAGGATAGGAGCTTGTTGAATGCTTATCATCCTAGGTAAGTAAGGCATATCTCAATTTAATTGTATACATTACATATCTAGTAAAGCACATGCTAAGCGATCATCAGTGCTTTCAGGTCCAATGGAAATTATGTAAAGTGATTATACATTATAAGGGTGGAACATTATATTGAGAAGCTCATTGTTTTAACAACATTCATGATCAACAATTTCATGAAGCATAAAGGTCTCTAGGAATTCATTGGCATCTTATGATACTTGAAAATTTTTAACCTTTGGAACCTATTTATCATCGCTAAAATAGGTGTATCATCCATTACGAAAATTCCATCACATTCTTTTTTTTAATGCATTAAATACTTTCCCATTAACTCTTCCAATCTCAAGAAGTAACTTTTGGTGTCAAGGAATTAATGATGAAACCTATCAGGAATTTTTTCACTTAAGAATTCAAGCACATAGAGATGTTGGACTACCTAAATAATGCCTTACATGTTTCACAAACAAAATTATATTGAATTTATTGAAATCCTTAAATTCCATGCCTTTTTTTCCCCCTAAGTTTGGTTAAATTTTACCATGCAATCTAATGAGTCTTCTTATTATTGCTCCCTCATTTCCCCACCAAAACCAACTAATAAGAGAATTAAGTTTATTTTCCAAAAGAAATAAGGATTTAAAAATAGTTCATGGCATACATTGGTATAACATTATCCACTGCTTTAATTGGTATTTTTTGTCCCATCATGGATAATAATTCGCCCTTCTATCTTTAGATTTTAGATCTTACTTTTTTTCACAATAAAATGGATAGCCATTTTTTACCCTACCCTAAATGGTGGGAAGGCCTAAATAACAAGTTTCAATGATGTCAATAGATAAAACTAATTTTTATTTGAAGATTGTTTTGTATCTTTTATTGATATTTGGTAGGAACATTATTGTTTATTTAGAGAAATTAGTTGAATTTTATGATGATCTTTGGAACACTAAGAGGGTTTTTAAAAATTTGATCATAATTGCATAGCTTTTGAAAAAGTTTGATAGTTATTAGCAAAAAAATAAGGTGAGGAACTTTATGAAAATGTCAATTAATTTAGAAATAGCACAAGGATACTTCCTTTTCAACCTTTTCAATAGTTAATGAGAAGGAATTGGCAACAATCACGAAAAGAAAGGGGGTGAACGGATCACCTTTTCTTATTCCTTTTGATGGTATAAAAGTTTCTCTTGTGTCTTCATTTAAAAAAATTGAAAATTTCAATGTGATAATGAATTCCATGATCTTATCAACTCATTCATCATTGAATCTCAATTATAAGAAAACCAAGTTTAAAAATCCCCGAATTCACTTTATCATAAGGCTTTTTAGGATCAATTTTAACAGTTATCATATGTTTTTTTCTTTGTGTTCTTTTACTAATAATACCAAACAATCTTATGATCAATAATCAAATTGTCTTAAATTTGACAATTTGGGATGGAAGCTGCTTGAGCTTGCAGAATGGTATCCATTTTGTTTGCAAAAACTGCAATATTTAATCATGCACTAATCCTTTTCAGAAGCTTTCCGACTTAGAAGAGGTCTTTTACCATGCAAATATCATTGCCTTTAATTTCCTCAAAGAACATATGATAGAATAAGCCTTAAAAATCGTCCAACTTAGGAACCTTCATTGTGGCAAGGTTAAGCACAACTACCTGGGTTTCTTCATTTATGATCATTGATTTAGTTTTTCATTCATCTCTGTAGTAATAACACAATCAACACAATCCTTAATCATATTCCCAATCGTGTTTTTTTATTAGAAAAGAGGTTCTAGAAATGTTTTGTAATGAATGTTTTAATGTCATCTTCATCAACAATCCAATCACTATCATAGCTTTTAATTTGATTGATATGATTTTGCATCCGTTATTGGTGATGGTGGCACAAAAGAAAATAACATTTTGGTATTATTATTACATTTTAAAATGAGCAAATTTTTTTACTTTACCAATTAATTTATGTAAAATTGACGAAAAATATTAATATTGTAATTAATTGTCCTTAGGTGCTCACTCTTGAAATTGAAAAATATTAAATTGCTCAATATCTATTTTGAGAAAGACTAAAGAGGTCTTTTTACCCAACTATTCTCACTACTCTTCAATAAAGACAATTGTACCAATAGATGTACCAAACACAAACTTTCATATTAAAAGCTATACTCTTATTTTGCTTGACTTTGGCTTTTCAACATTCTTCCAGATTCATTTCAAAAGTCTATAATGTTCTTATCGACTCATTAACACACATAGTGCTTATGTCCTTTGCCACTTCAACGGTTGTCACTTTAATTGTAGACTTCTCAGGCAACAAACATAGAATCTTTCAAACTATTTTTACCTTAAAATATTGCTCACTAATAGCAGAAGTCTCATTAGTTATGCCACAATGTTTAACATAAAATTCAGATATGGTCTTATTTTAGACATTCATAAAGATTCAAACCTGGTGGTAAGCATTTGGAGCTTTGATAGCTTGACTCTAGGAGTTCATGAGTGGTTTCTACAATAGCCCACGTTTCACGAGCAAAGACATATTTTAAAATTCTTTTGAATTCTTGTTAATTTAACCCTTTTGAAATAACAGACAATGATTTCGAATTGAAATTCATTACTTTATGTTTTTCAAAGGTCTAGAGAGCTTCAAGCTTTGGGATATGTACAACATTTGTTTCACTATAAGGAGGCTTTGTTCTAGTTAGAATCAATCTTCATGCTTTCTTATCAAAAGATTTTATGAAAGTCTTCACTCATGGCTTCCTACAAACATAATTAGATCCATCCAAGAGTGGTGGATGTATAATCGAACTGCCTTCATTTAAACCTCCCATTGTTCGACTACCAATTATAGGGTCTCATCAAATAATTTAAGTGTGTGACTTTGATACCAATTGGAAATGCATAACTAGTAGTGAGGTGTGCTAAGAGATGTGGTACACCAATAAGAAAACAAAAAAAAGATGAAAAATTGGACACATGAAGTTGTTAACGCAATTCAAACTTAACCTACGTCTGTGTGGCCTTGCCTATAGATGAATTCTACTACTAAATCTCACGATATAAGTAATGATTTAAGCTCAACCTATCCTAACACTCGAATAATTGCAAGCTCACCCAACTACACTTAGTATGAACTCTTCCCAACTCATTCTTCCTATTGAAGTTAAAATAAAAAATAAAAAACCAAATATAATTGTTCCTTACTAATTTAATTCATTTGCTCCTTCTAAGTTCTATTAATCCTATGATAAAACCATCTATTTTCCCTTTTTCAACCCCATGACTAAACAACCTATTTATAGGCTTACAAAACTTCAACTTTAAATTTAAAGAAGATAATAATATTATTTAGTTGATAGTTTTTAACGATTTCAATTATCAACAAATGGCGTAATATTATCATCAAATTAAATCTTCACATAATCACCCTATTGTTGTTAAATTATCTTCACATCATCATGTAAAAAAAAGTCTTTAAGAAGTAATAAGTCATTATCGTTAATTAATCACCAAATAATCTTCAAATAGTAACCACTCGAAAATGCTTAATTCAGATCAACACTATTAAATATGATTATCTTTAAATAATACTTAACAGAAATAGCCATCACATTATCAACCAAAGAAGTCTTGATAAAGTGTGACTTTGCGTTATTGAATTCTAGAGCTTTGTGTAAATAAATCTTCTCGTTACACTAGTTGTCTTTAAGAGTAACACGTAAATTAGTGTAACTTTGTCGCTTAAATAAATTGGAATAAATCATTAGGTCAAATTTACCAACTATTTATAACAATATGCATACTTCCATAAACTATTATACCAACAATTATATATGCTATCAAAAATAAAATATTACGCTAAATATTAAGAAAATATTTTACAAGGATGACAAAAACGTAAATATCAAAGAGAGAAAGACTTTTGCTTGTTTTGATAAATGCAAAAATCCAACATGCATGCATACATATAATATATATATGCACTTTCCTTTTTATACTTTGCTACATATTCAACTCTTCACGGGGTCAAATGAGACAAAAACAGTGTGTACCTCCATGTGCCTCTTCATCCAATGGCTGCTTCAAGAGTTTCATTTAGTAAGAAATAAATACCCAACTGTATTGAATTGAATTCTGTTAAAATACAAATTAATTGTCGATTTATAAAGCACTGAACTTCCCTCTTTTTTCTTTTTTCTTTTTTATTTAATGCTAAACGCAGTGGTGGTTTGGAATTGTAACTTAGACATGAAATTTATGAAGTTGGGTCTTAACTAATTCATGATAAAGAATTGATAGCCAGTCTAGAATTATCCATATGTACACATGGTCATATATAGTAGATTAAGGATTGAAAATATATATTTATAAAAGTAGTTGAAATGATAAAAATATTAAAAAATTATGGTGTTTAAATCCCATCAAGTATTATTCTTAGATTTTATATGCTTTGAAATGAAGAAAAATTGAATTAGAACTCGATTAAAGGGTGACAATAAATCTCTTTTAAGTATATTAGTCAAAATGAAAGAAAAATATTACTAGCATTCAATTTGTTTGTTTATTTCTAACTTTTAAATAAAATACGAGTTTCATAACATGCAAAAAGAAAGAGGACAATTGATAGTCGAAGTATAAAGTGTCATATTATATCATAAAGTTTGTGAAAAGTAGGTATCGAAGATCATAGCGTACAACTTAGAGGTTGAGCAAAAAATGGAACATGGGATCCACAAATGTTTTTAACATATTGTGCACCAATCCAACAATTATCATGTTTTTTTTTAATTAAAAATATAAATTGTTTTAACCTTTTGATTAGCACTCAATTTCAAATAATTGAAGTGAAAATATCATAATAAATGGTAAATAGTATAGGGATAAGAAGGCGCATGCAGCAACAAGAGTTGATGTGTTGAACAAATGAGTGGGAAAAGGAGGTTGGTGGATACAACATTGTGGGGGGTCACTCACTCTGGCCCTTTTCTTCCATTGCTGTCGCTCTTCCCTCTTCAACCAAATTTTCACAATCTTTTTCTTTCTTCTCCACCTATTGTTAACTCCTATCACTATTTAACTTAATTCCATTCCATTAATTTAATTTTTTCCAATTAACAAAGCAAAATGAATTGGGACAAGCAAATGAACCCGAGGAGGAGAGGGCCCTTCACAAACTACTTATGTCAAAATTATAATTTAAATTTTTTTAAATTATTAATAATTTAGTTTAAACATTTTTAATACAATTTTTTTACTTATTTTATAATTTTATCTCAATCTTTCTAAATAAAATTTTTGGTTAATTATAACCAAAATCTATTTATATTAATCCACACAACTCTACCTTCTTTTTCTAATGATTTTTTTTCAAAATTTAATAGTATAAAACCATATATTTATAATGTGTTCATGAATACATATCATTGTTTAGGTCATGTATAAAATAATTATATATAACTTATTAACATATATATGATTTTAGTTTGTATTTCTAGTACATATACTAAAAAATTAAAATATTATAATGAATAAATTAGTAACTTTTAAAATCGGGTAGGTTATCACAAATACCTCACTCTACCTTATGCATTTAAAATAAAAAATATCATTTAAAATAAGATGATATAAATTTTATTAAGTGGCCCTCATTTTAATAAAAATATTACAGAGATATTTATATTAAGAGTTAGATAATATTTTATTTTTTTATTTGAAAATGAACAATTTAGTTCTTTTACATTAGAGCAGAAAGTAAATCGATTATTTTAGTTAAAAATTACATTCATTGTTACTATTAAAACTAGTTATTGTATGTTAAAATGAGATATACATGACTCTATCATATATAATTGTTTGATTCTTTTTAATAATAAAAATAAATAAAATTTTTAATAAAAAAGTCCATTTTATTATTTAATCTATCCTACGAACAATAATTAACTCGTTTTTTAAATAAAAAATCAAATACAATCTTATTATTAATACAATATCCTCTATTATATTTTTACCGTCATCCCTCGTTATAAGAAACCCTTTTCTATGGAGTCTAATAATTTTTTATATTTTCAAGTATTATATATAAATAAGTTATAATAAACTAATAATTGATTTTTATCAGGAAAGAAAAAGCCAAGTAAGCAGTAATATATTTAGAGATAAAAAACAAAGCGAATTTCATAATGCAATGGCAGAAAAAGAAGGAATCTACTCTAATCCATCCATCCATCCATCCATCTACAAAGCAGAAGCATATTTCCTTCTTCTAAATTCTAATATATATTATATATAAAAAATATAATGAAGAAGAGCAAAGGGCAAAGCGAAGCAATGGAGTTAAAAGGAAAAACCCTTCCCAGGAGCTAAGGTGAGGAGTCAGAAGAGAGTGCTTTAGTTAGTAGATTCCTGTGGGAAGGTGGCAGGCGGGGGGTTGATGCAAGCTAAAAAAGGGATTAGGGTTTAGCTTGTGTATGGTTTATATGATAATATCACTTTGTTTAATGTGTAGGCAAGTCAGTGTTCCACGTGCTCCTGGGGACTCTCTCCCCCCTCCCCCTCTTCAATGCCATATTTTTTTTCCCCACTCAATTACACTGTCTGACTCTCTGTTTCCCTTCTTTTGTTTGCATCTTCCCCTTCCCATTTCTCTCTCTTTTCTTGGCAGGGAAAAAAGTGAGTGACTTGTAGGAAAGCAAAAATAAAGGCCATATCTTTGATGTGAAAAGAGAGCAATACCAGTTACAAGGATCAAAGATTTTCTAGATATTTTTGCCTTCCCAGTTAGTTTAACATGATGGAAGGAATCAAAGGTGGAGGAGGAGGTAGAGTTGGTGTTGGTGTTGGTGTTGGTGTTGAAGAAGATATGGGAGATGGTATGCAATGCAGTAATCATCCTTATAGAAATAACCCTGGTGGGATCTGTGCTTTTTGCCTTCAAGAGAAGCTAGGCAAGTTGGTTTCTTCTTCTTTTCCTTTACCTATTCGTGCTTCACCTTCTTCTTCTTCTTCCCCGCCTTCTTTTAGATCTGATACTGGTGCCATTGCTACTAGTTGTGGCGGAAATGGTGGCGTTAGTGGTGGTGGTGGTGGTGTTGCCACTTTTGCCGCTTCTTCACTGTCTATGTCTGTTCGTCCCATAACAAAAACTAGGCTTGATAATGGCAATAATAACAGTCATTATGAAGAATGTTATACAAGGCGGGCCAGGATCCCTTTCCTTTTGGCAAAGAAGAAGAAGAAGATCATGGTGGCATCATCAGATCATCATCATCACCACCACCACCATCATCATGCTAATATTGCTTTAAAGAGAAGCAAGTCAACTACAGCTCCCAGGAGAGGCCGGTTCTTGGATGGTGAAGTAGATAATGGTGGAGGCTTCAGTCCCAGAAAAAGAAGTGGTTTTTGGTCATTTCTCTATCTTTCTTCCAAGACCCATAGTTCCAAAAAACCAGACAAGGTTGCTTCAATAGCACCACCGGCAGCCACTGTCTCAACAGCAACAACAATGGGGGGACCTTCATCCTCAAGTGCGGTCGTGAATGTAAAGCCAAAGGAGAAAAGCTTGGGTTCATCATTGTCGAGAAAAGGAGGCATTGTGGTAGTAGATGAGGATGACAGCCCCAACAGTGAAGCCACTGCCTCAGCTGCATCATCATTTGAGCGCAAGGTTTCGAGATCCAGGTCCGTAGGCTGCGGAAGCCGGAGTTTCTCCGGTGATTTTTTCGAAAGGATCTCAACCGGGTTGGGAGATTGCACTCTCAGACGAGTTGAATCCCAAAGAGAAGGCAAAGCAAAATCCTCCGCCGTCGGCGCCGCCTCATCATCATCAGCAATGAAAGAAAGGGTAAAATGCGGTGGCATATTCGGTGGTTTCATAATCACATCATCATCGTCTTCCTCCTCCTCATCTTCATACTGGTTATCGTCATCAGCGGAGGATCATAACGGGAATGGGAAAGCAACAGGAGCAGCGCTGATCCATGGGAGGAGCAGGAGTTGGGGATGGGCATTTGCAAGCCCCATGAGAGCATTCACCAAACCATCCTTTGGTAAGAAAGATGCTACCACCGTCATTAGAGAACCAAACAACAAAAACACAACTCCCAATCTGGCTGCCATTCCTTCCTTATTAGCTGTTAGAAGCTAAAAATGATTCCAGTTAATACGCATTACATTGGCTTAATTATTATTACCTGTTTATTTCCATGTTTATTATCATCTGTTCTTAAGAGACTCTATTCCTTTAGTAATGTTACACCCCTTAATCCCTTCCTTACTTGTTACTACTACTGCATCACATATATCCGCAATTAATTATATTTTGGACTCTTTATATTTTCTGATTCCTTAAATAATGTGTATTGTTTGTTAACGTTTGTAGTGTTGATTTGGAAGTAGTGTAAGAAACGTTTTTGCCCTCATCACATGCGTTCACATGGCTTAAGACATATGCTTACCCCTTAAACAACCCCATTGACCGTTTGATTTTTCTGATTCTCAAACTACTTTAAGAAAAACAATTAATATGTAATTCCAACCCTTATGTATTTATTTTATTACCAATCTCACCTGACAACACATCAAGTGCTGGGATTCAGTTAATCAACTTAATTTCTTACATGTTTTGCTATTTGCTACTTTTCACATTGTTAGAGTTATCTTAGGGATATTAATTTGGGCTATACTACCAATGACTTGTGAGAACAGCATGTAGCAGTGTGACAAGGGTGTTGCACTGTTGGCTATGGGATATGATGCAAACATGATGGATAATATGGTAGGGAAGAATTTAGGCTTTGCAATGGCCAGTCCAAAGATAAAAAGATATAATTTTTCTAGAAGAATAAAAGAATATATATAATATATTTTTCATTAGTGTACTTGTTAGAATTGAAAAGTAAGAGGAATTGCTTCTTATTTTCTTTTTATCACTACAATTTGAATGATTTATTTTTATTAAGAACCTTTAAAATTTTCCCACACAATTGAACACACATAGCTAAAAAACAAAAGGACAACCTTTCTGTAATGTACTTCATACCCCTCCCCCTTCCCTCCCTATTTGGGGTCCAAATCTGCCAAACTCTCGTACGAAATTAATAGAGCTTTGACGTTCAAGGAAACTTGAGAGAGGAGAAGACAAATGATTACATGGTTGAGTAACGTGAGCACCTATTATGATAATTTTGACTAATCTCTATGAATCTACTTTTTTCCTCTTATCTAATTCAATTTATACCGCCCTGAATTATTAAAGATTGTCCAAATTCCGGGTCATATAGTAAAAAGTTACAAATATTTAAGGTAAATTATATCATTAATCACTAAATTATTGATAAGTATTTGTATTGCTCACTCAATTTAAAAAGTTATAATCTGATCATTGAATTATTAAAAGGTTTTCATTTAAGTGATTGGATTGTTAAAATTAATGTTATATGTATGGTTTTCTCTATTTGCACTGTCTCTTCCAACCAAAAGCTTTTTTTCCCCTTTTCTTCTATAATTTATTTTTTATGAAACAACTTTAAACGTTACGAATCTATAAACCAAAATTCAAATAACTTTTTTCTCCAATCTTAAACATTAATCGTTAAATCGGCTTGGATCTAAGGTATATTCTACTTATCAATGGGTATTGGCTTATCATACCGATCGTCCAATCGTTTCTTGAAGCTTGTTGGCAGAATTCTTCTATAAAAAACTTAACAGTCCAATGATTTAAATAAAAAATTTTAAATAATTTAATGACTTAAATAAAAATTTTTAAATAATTTAATGACTAAATTATAATTTTTTTAGTTAAATGACCAAAACGAAAACATATTCATAATTTAATAACTAATATTATAGTTTACCCAAATATTTAAATAGTTCAACTTGATGGGTCCAATTCGCCCCCACCACTGTGGATGCGTTTTTTAGTAAAGAAATTAGGTTTTGGATAGATTTTTTTAATTTTATAAGATTTATTAATATTTTTAAATTGAGTTGTTAGTCAATTAAGTTAGACTATCGATTTAACCAATTTAATTAAAAAATTATTTAAAAAATCATAATTATGGATTCTTCGTAATTTGTGTTGCATAGAACTGTTCATTGAAGCTTTTAATTTTTTTCTAAGCATATATATTGTTATATAAACATCTTAAATGGAACTTGGATAGCTATCGGACTCTAAACTTATGATATTGTGGGAAGGGAGGGGAGGAAATTTCTTGGAAAGCGATGATAAGACATAAGGACCTGAGGGCAGCAATGCAGGGAAACATGAGAAAGGCTGCGGTAGCACTGTTAATGGAATCACTACATTAAATTTGTGGACCATCCGTACATAGGACATGAATGAACATCACCACTCCTTTAACCCACCATGAGTTAGGGATGCTTCCTTGTGCTTTTAGATTCGATGAGATGAGATGAGATTTATAAAGAGAGTCGGATGGTAGCTAGCTTTTGAGAGGTTGAGGACATTGGGAAGGTGCAATTCTAAAAAGTAATAGGCTCTTCCTCACCCCTACTCCCCAAACTTCCTTTTTCATGTCTCCTTTTCATCTTCTTCTATACTTCCTCAAGGTTGAGTAGTTATTATCATCTACTCTCTCGTGATTACATCTAATTGTTCATGAGTCTCAATTAATTTGTAAACTTATTTAAAAAAAAAAAACTTAAACTCAAACCCATTATGGAGGTGGATCGACCCGGTTCATTAGTGCATTTTATTGTTAAAAAATATAATATTAAAAATGTTTTTATATCAATATTTATATTATTATAATAAAATTTTAAAATATTTTTTATTATTTAAATTGAATTCAGATATTGCCGAGACATAAAAATTCTTATTTATGTCGAGCCAATCTAAGATGAGTCTACGAGCTGGGTGGGTTGTCTTACTTCCTTTCACCACAACCCTTTACTCATGCAAATCCCGCACTTGGCCCATGTGCTGTGTGGCCGGTCGACCTTCGAGCTAGAGGTCCTATGTCTACTTCACTCCTACTCGTTCTTTCTTTTTAATTTCTTCACTTTTTACTATTTTTTGTCTTGAACTTGGTGGGTATGTCGCTTGCCATCGGTCTCCTCCTTAATGAAGGCCCTTCAGCAAGACCTTTTGGTATCCCCTCACCATATCTTGTCTTTGACTTCTCTTGGCCATGGGTCATTGGCCCTTTTTCCTCAAGGTTTTAAGTATTTATTGTGGTCTTGCACCTTTTTGTTGCTTTGATGCCCTTCTCTAGTTTTGTTGCAAGTTTTGACTCTGGATTCTATGAGAAAGCTAGAATGAATCTTTACATTAAGGGGAACTTGGTTCACGCTAATAATTGACGCTCTTACAAAAAAGTATTGATCCATCACGAGTTGTTGTACTGGAGGTTGCTCTCTATCAATAATTTTTCGCTATCATAATGAGCTTTTTAACTTAACATGATGATTTCTATAATCATGTTCCTACCTAAAATCACTTCTCAGAGGAATGAGAAAAAAGTGAAAACCAAGGCACCTTCTAAGAAGAACCATCGTGATCCATTTGGGTAACAGACCTTCAATATAGTTTATCAACATGGCCACCAATGGGAGCAAAAATTTTCTCTCATCAAACTCACTTTTATCCCTCTCGTCATTTTTTCCTTTTTTTTTTTCATTTGTTTTCTCTTACTTTGTCTTTTGTCCTTATTGTTTTGTCTTTAAAAATTATACATTCATTTATTATTTAAGATGTTAAAATAATTTAATGATAATTTAAACAATTACTTTAAATAAAATATTGAGATTAATACAAAAATTATTCATTAACTTGGATATAATTTGTAATATTATATATTAACTTTAATTTGGTGCATTTATATACATCAAATTTTAGTTTTTGTGGAGTTTACCTCGTATTTTGAATGAAATAGAGTCGACGTCGCCACAAGGAAGAGCTAACTTCCTGATGACGTGACATAAGACATGGCGACGTGTTCCCTAGTAAACTGAGTTTCTTCTCCTATTTAAATTCTATTATCTTTTCCCAATCGAACTCTAATAACTCTAGGGATATTTTAAATATATTAGCCCACAAATTTCAGCCTATAAATAGGCTTTTAGCATCCGTGGAAAGATTGATTCAACAACACAACAAAAGAGAGTTTGAAGGAATTTTGTGTTTTAACTAGAGAGCTTTGTATTTTTTGGAATTTGAGGGCATGTTTTGATTTTTTTTCCATTTTTTACTTCCATTCGATTATATTCCATCTTAGTGAAGTTTTCTTTGCCCATGATTTTTTATCCTCTTTAGAAGAGTTTTTCCACGTAAATATTTATGTCCGATTTTCTCTATTTGTTATTGTTCATTGCTTAATTCAGGTTTATCCTCAACAAACTAGTATTAGAGCTTGGTTCGGATTTTGCATTCAACCCGTTTAGAGAGGGTGACAATGAGATACGATATCGAGAAGTTCGATGGGATCACAAATTTCAGTTTATGGCAAGTTTGGATGACGATAATTCTAGTTCAAAATGGGTTGAAGAAGGTCGTTACAAGGAAAAAGCCCGCGGATGTGAATCAGAAAGCATGGGAAGAGCTTGATGAGAAAGCACTATTTGCAATTCAACTATTTCTTACAAACAACATTTTGCAAGAGGTGCTTATGGAGAAAATGATGTCAACCTTATGGAAGCAATTAGAAGCCCTTTATATGACAAAGTCTCTTACAAATAGTTTGGTATTGAAATAGCGATTATACACTTTTCGTATGGTCGAGGGTGAGTCTATTAGGCTCACATTAGTGAATTTTTTACTCTCTTAAATGATCTAAAAAATGTCGAGCCCAACATAAACGATGAAGATCAGGCTATGCTATTGTTGTGTTTTTTTCCCCTTCATATAAAACTTTTAGGGAAACCCTAATTTATAGCAGAGAGAGACTCTTGTTTGATGGCGTGAAAAGAAACTTATTGAGTAAGGATAAAATTGACAAAAAATTAGGTTCAAAGAACAAGTCAGATGGACATGCCTTGGTTCTAATTGTAAGAGGAAGGCCACAGTATAAGGATTTGGGTCAAAAAAGATCTAGGTCGAAATCGAGGTCAAGGAACTGAGACAAGACCTATGGCTATTGCAAAAAGATAGGTCATATTAAGGTAGAATGTTAGAAAATCCAAAATAAAAACAAGAGGGCTGCCAAAAACAATGAGAAAGGGAAGCAAAAGGCTGATATAGCCGACGTTAGTGTTGTTGAGGACAAAGGAGATGATTTGTTGTTCGCGTCTACGATTGAATAGTTTAAGCTTATGTCTAAGTGGATCCTAGATTCAGGGTGTTCTTACCATATGTGTCCTAACAAGGATTGGTATGATAAGCCAATACCCATATGTCTAAGGTGGAGTTGTGCTTGTAACATCCCGAATTAGGGCCTAGTCGGAACAGTGATTTCGAAACCACAAATCTGAAGCAAAAATAATTATTGTATGAATCTTATGAGGTCTATGATATGATTTCATACTTGTGTGAAAGTTTCATGAAGAAATTTTATTGATAAAGTGTCCAATTTAACATTTAGGACTAAATTGCAAAAGTTGCAAAACATGTGTTTCTAGAAACTTTTAGTATGAAATAGCTTTGGATTATTAATTAGAGGTCCTTACATAGATATTTTCCCAATTTCTATTTTTATGGAAAAAAATGGGCATGCATGGATAAAATTTGAAAGTTTAATGAAAACGACATTTTGGTCATTTAGTTAATAAAAGATTAAAAAGGGAAAAATCAATCAAAATTTGCTCATCTTTCTCATGTCATAGCTGAAACTTGGAGGAGCACCATAGCAAAGGTTTTTCAACTTTTCAAGCTTAATAGTAAGTCAATCATAACCCTGTTTTTAATGTTCTTTATGTTTTTGAGATCCTTGAAGCATGGAACTAGCTGTTTCTACCATTATTTTGAGCTAGGGTTCATGTTCAAAAACTTACCCATGTGTGACATGCATGTATTTTGGTGTTTAATGAAGGAATATGAAAGTTTGATGCATGATAAACATCTTTTTCTAAGTGATTTTTCATGAAAACACCTAAAAGGACTTGTTTGTAATACCTGTAAAAATAGTTGTTAAAAATGTGATTTGATGAAAAATTTAGGCTATTATAAGAGGGAATATGAATCGGCTAGGCTTTGGTAATAAAGAAATTGGACACATTTCACTTTACAAGCTTAGGGACCAACGTGTAAATATGTAAAAGTTTAGGGGTAAAATTATAATTTTACCAAAGTATGATTTATGGACAGATTTGAATAATGTGATAATTAAATAAGTGAAATTTGTTATTATAGATCAAGAAAAACGAAGCCCGAACCTAAACCGAGGGAAGAACAAGGTTGTGGACTAAATCGAATAGTTAGCTACATTTTTGTACCGGGGTAAGTTTGTGTGTAATTGATACAATATTTTACCATACATCTAACACTTAATGTTGCATGAATTTTATATTTGCCTTTGTGAGTATTATTGATGTTGTTCGACCAGATTTGAGGCGATGGAAGCCAGTTGAACCTTAGGTGTAACATCTTGAAATAGGCCTAGTTAGAATAGTAGTTTCGGGACCATAAATCCGACATCAAAATATTTATTTTATGATTATTATGAGGTCTAGAATATGAGAATATGAATGTGATAAAGTTTCATGAAGGAATTCTATGAGTAAGGTGTCTAATTAGAAAATAAGGACCAAATCAAATAAATTTCAAAACTTGGATTCTAGAAGAAATTTGTATAAAATTGCTTTAGATTATAAATTAAAAGGTTTTGAAGAGCAATTTTCCCAATTTCTAAATTTTTGGACAAAAATGGGCTTGTATGGATGAAATCTTAAAAAAAGGGGCTTAAGGGCATTTTGGTCATTTGGTAATTTAATGAAATAAAATGGGAAAAAGAAGGCAAAAATCAGCCATTATTCTTCCTTGTCCAGCCAAAACTCTCAAGTCTCCATAGCTAGGGTTTTCAACATTTTCAAGCTCAATAGTAAGTGCTCCCAAGCCCCGTTTTTAATGTTCTTCGTGTTTTTGAAATCCCAACAACTTACTCTCTCTGTTTCTACCTATATTTCATGCTAGGGTTCATGTTTAGGGATTTACCCATTCATGAGTTACTTGTATTTTGATGGTTTGGAGAAATATGGAAGTTGGATGTGTGTTAAACATCTTTTCCTAGGTGATTTTCATGAAAAACCCCTAAAAGGACCTTTTTTGCAAAAGGTGTAAAATGTGAGGTAAAAATGTGAAATAATGGAAAAATGTAGGCTGCCATAAGAGGAAAGAACATTTGGCTAGGCTTGGGTAATGTGGAAATTGTATGCATTTGATTAAACGAGCCTAGGGACTAAATAGTAAAAATATGAAAGATTAGGGGCAAAACGATCATTTGGACCGGGGTGAAATTTAGACTTGAAAAGTATAATGTGAGTTGTTAATGATTTATTTTTATTGTTATAGACCCCGAGGAACAAATTTCGGAGGTCAATCAAAAAAACAAAAGGTTTCGGAATATTCAAAACATGATACCGAGACGAGTACCAGGTAAGTTCGGATAACTTAAAGTAAACTCATAATATGCCTAATTGCATGATTTGTGAATGTATGATAATTGCATTTGACGATGGCATGAAAATACATGAAATGTACCTTTAATAATGACATGTTAATAAATATCCCGGTTGAGGTTAAAAAGGAAGTTCGATGGATAAACCATGATTTACATGTTACTTGAGATCCTGCATGTGTTATAGACAGGATTTAGCCCAGACGAGTAATCCGATGATCTCAAATATAAAAAGGATTTAGCCCGGACGGGTGTTCCTGGAGTGATCGATCCTCCCGAAGAATATGTGTGCATTGTGGATTTAGCCCGGACGGGTAATCTGATTAGGGTCTGAATTTAGCCTAGACTGGTAATTCAGATCTGAGCTCATTAAGGGTGTTTGTCGCTATAAGGGATTTATCCTGGACTGGTAATCTTGACATCATTTTATGAGTTTACGATACGGGGGATTTAGCTTGGACTGTTAATCCCGCCGTAAAATGTGAGGTTCGCAGGAGTGCATACCTGAAATGATCATTCTTATGAATTTTTGGTAAATAGATAATCTATTGAGATTTCCTAGAAACTCAATAGGAGTAATATGATGTGTATAAATGAAATGACGAATGATGAGCTCATCTAAGACAAATTACATGGTACATTATTATTGTGGCTACTTTGTTGATTGAGTGCATGTGATAGGGAAACCATTTCATTCTTGTTGGTTTAATTACTTAATATGGTTGTACGCTAATTACTCGGTAAGTTTACTTTCCAGTTATTCGGGTTTACTAAGCATGTAAATGCTTACCCCTCTAATTTTCCCTATCTTACAGAGCTCGAGGACTCATAAAGATTGGAAGACGGTTGGAGAGTCGATGCACTATCAACTAGTCCAGCTTTGGTATAAAAACACTTTTATTTGGTTCAATGGCATGTATAGGGCTTTTGATTTATTTTGCTATATGTGTCATTTGACTCGCCAAAACATAGGCATGTAAAGATATACCTATCTTTTTGTATTTGGCCATGGGAATTGGCTTATTTTGAAGTAGGGTATGACCTACAAATCCATGCATGTTTATGTTTGCAAGGGATGGCTTGACCATAATTGACAATGAGTTATAATAATGAGCCAATTTTAAAAGTGTTAACGAGACATGAAAATCCTTAAAACTAAAGAAATAACCTAACATGTGTAAAACCGATGATACGAGGTTTACATGCAATGAGGTTTATTAAGGTTATTTGTAAGTGTACAATCATGTCTTGTTTTGTATTTTGGTAAGCTTTAAGTATAAGTGATGTAGAGGGTGACCAAAGGCTTGGAAAATAGTCTAGTAAGGTCTACACGGGTAGACACACAGGCGTGTATCTAGGTCATGTATGACACACAGATCGCCCCTATGGGCGTGTGGTATAGTCGTGCGTCCCCTGAACCTAAAATTTTAAGTCAGTTTCGAGCACGGGTTAGACACATGCCCGTGTGTCTTGGCTGTGTGCCCCTAAATGTATGCTGACGTCATAAACAGAATGCTCGAGTCTTTGGACATAGGCGTGTCTAGGCCGTGTGAAGGTCACGTGCCAGAGACACGGGCGTGTGCTCGGCTGTGTGAAAACCATGTAGGTTTGAAATGAAAAATAAATTTCATAAATTCAACACGGGTAGAGGAAATGGGCGTGTGGATTGCCTCCACACGGGCGTGTGAGGCTTTACCTAGGAAAATTTTTATGAACTTTCGTAAGTTCTTGGTTCAGTCCCGGATCATTCTCAATGTATGTTTAAGGCCTCGTAGACCCATAATAGGGACATTATGATGAAATTTGATTTATTTTATATTGGAATGAAATTTTATAACTCGTATTTCCTGAAAATGTTCAAGTTCATATCTGGTGACGCCTCGTATCCGATCCCGGTCTCAGGTATAGGTAAGGGGTGTTACATTTAGTGGTATTAGAGCTATGGTTTAGTCGATTCTAAGACTACCGTAGAGAGTACCAAGTTTCACTATACATGCTATTATTCGAACATTGATAGTGTGACATCTTCTAACTATTTAAATTGTTTTTGAATATAGTAAATATCTTCCAATCAAACACAAGATGAGTCCGAGGGAGTTGAGAGCCATGCTCCAACTTTCGTACAATGAGCTGTTTCTAGTAGTAGTAGAAAGCTTATGTATGAAGGCCGAGAAGAGGCCAGAGCCACATTCTTTGACATGATGGATGAATGGTTTGGGGATTATTTGAGGAATCGCCCCAATATACCACGACCTCTCCCGTCCCCTAACCAACCTGATGAGGAATTGCCGCGAGGTATGACACCAGTAAGAATTGGTAAAGCCCCTGTATATAAGCTTAAAAAATATAGGCCTGAGGAATTTAGAGCTAAGATCGATAATAATGCTGAGAAAATCGAGTTCTGGCTCAAGAATACTACACGGGTACTAGACGAATTATCGTGCACACCTGAGGAATGCTTAAAGTGTGTCGTGTCTCTCATGAAGGATATTGCATACCACTGGTGGAAAACCGTATCTTCAATGGTGCCAAAGGAAAACATCACTTGGGAATTTTTCCAAGCAGAGTTTAAGAAGAAATACACCAGTTAAAGGTTCTTAGACTCAAAGCGAAAGGAGTTCCTGAAAGTCAAACAAGGAAATAAGACTGTAACAGAATATGAAAGGGAGTTCATAAGGCTAAGTCAGTATGCAACTGAATGGGTTCAAACTGAGTCAGAAATGTGTAAACGCTTTAAGAAAGGTCCGAATGAGGAAATCAAGCTGTTGATTGGGATTCTTGAAATACGGGAGTTCGCCGCATTAGCTGATCGGCCCAAGAAGGCCGAGGAGCTTAATAATGAAAGAAAGCAAGCAAAGAGAGAGGCTCGAGTTTCGGGCAAGAGATCCAGAGGTAAGACGCTCTCGTTTTCCACAAAGAAATCAAGGAGCCAACATGAACGCTCTACTTCATCGGTAGGGTATTCGGGTAGAGCAAGAGGCTCCAAGCGATGTAATCAAAAGTCTTCCTCCCCGATGGTGACTAGTGTAGGGAGTGTAGATGACCAAAAGCCGAAGTGTAAAATCTGTAACAAATTTCACTCCGAAAAGTGCCGAATGAAGTACGGTGCATGTTTCAGATGTGGTTCTCTTAACCACTTTCTCAGGGACTATCTAGAGCGAAATGAAAAAGAAGTGGAACTAGCCCCGAAGACTAGTGCTCCCATTGCATGAGGTAAACCTCTGAGATATCCTGGAAGTGCTAGTGGCAGTCGAGTTGCGACTAAAAACGCTACAAAATCAGAGGCTCGAGCCCCGACAAGAACGTATTCAATACGCGCTCGAGAGGAAGCCTCTACTCCTTACGTCATCACGGGTACTTTTTCTCTTTTTAATACATGTGTTGTTGCCTTAATTGATCCAGGGTCGACGCATTCATACATTTGTATGAGATTAGTGTCTAGTATGAACATACCTATTGAACCTATAAAATTTATTATTAGAGTGTCGAACCCATTAGACAAATCAGTCTTGGTTGATAAAGTCTGTAAAAATTGTCCTTTGAAGATTCATGGTCAATGCTTTCCGGCTAACGTTTTGCTGTTACCATTTGATGTGTTTGATGTAATACTTGGTATGGATTAGTTAGCCCTGCATGATGTAATTTTAAATTGTGGTAGCAAGTATTTTGAATTGAAATGCCCAGATGGTGAGATTTTACGAGTTGATTCAAGAGAATTGGATACGTCGCCGGTTGTAATCACAGTGATGGTTGCTCAGAGATATATGAGGAAAGGGCACGGAGCCTACCTTGCTTTTGTATGGAACACTAAAGAAACAGATTTAAAGATTGAGTCTGTGCCAATAGTATGTGAATATGCAGATATGTTCCCAGAAGAATTACCCGGGTTACCTCCTGAAAGAGAGATAGAGTTTGGTATTGAACTAATGCCAAGAACAGCTCCCATTTCTATTGCTCCCTACCGGATGGTGCCAACTGAGCTGAAAGAGTTAAAAGCACAGTTGCAAGAGCTGACGGATAAAGGTTTTGCAAGGCCAAGCTTTTCAGGGTGCTCCCGTATTGTTTGTAAAGAAGAAAGATGGTTCAATGAGGTTATGTATAGATTATCGGCAACTGAACAAGGTGACTATCAAGAATAAGTATCCTTTGCCAAGGATCGATGATTTGTTCGACCAGTTGAAGAATCGGATATACCTAAGATAGCTTTCAGAACGAGGTATGACCATTATGAATTTCTTGTCATGCTGTTTGGGTTAACGAATGCACCGGCCGTATTCATGGACCTAATGAATAGAATCTTTCAGCCATACTTGGATAAGTTCGTCGTTGTGTTTATTGACGACATTTTGATTTATTCCAAAGATGAGACAGAGCATGTGAAACATCTGAGAACTGTGTTGCAGACCTTACGGGAAAAACAATTGTATGCTAAGTTTAGCAAGAATGAGTTTTGGCTCCAAGAAGTTGGGTTTTTGGGTCATATTGTTTCGGGTAAAGGCATCCGAGTTGATCCAAGTAAGATCTCTACTATTGTTGAATGGAAACCGCCTAAAAATGTAACCGAGGTTAGGAGCTTTTTGGGCTTAACTGGTTACTATCGAAGATTTGTGAAAAGATTCTCCATGATAGCGACTTCAATGACGAGGTTGCTACAGAAAGACATTAAGTTTGAATGGATAGAAAAGTGTCACCAGAGTTTCGAGAGGTTAAAGGCATTGCTGGCTGAAGCTCCTGTTTTAGTATTACTTGAGCCGGGAAAAGAGTCTGCGGTCTACAGTGATGCATCCTTGAATAGACTGGGTTGTGTACTTATGCAAGATGGCAAGGTGATAGCCTATGCTTCACGGCAATTGAAGCCACACGAGAAGAATTATCCGAAGCACGACTTAGAGCTTGCCGCCATTATTTTTCCCTTGAAAATTTGGAGGCATTATTTATATGGTGAAACTTGTCGTATATTCACAGACCACAAGAGTTTGAAGTATTTGATGACTCAAATATAATTGAATCTGAGACAGCAGAGATGGTGAGAATTAATTAAAGAATATAAGTTGATCATTGACAATCACCCCGGAATGGCGAATGTGGTCGCCGACACGTTAAGCGGAAAATCCTTGTTTGCACTAAGAGCCATGGACGCTCGATTAGCATTGCTTAATGATGGTTCAGTTTTGGCAGAGCTAGAGGTTAGGCCGACATTTCTGCTGGAAATTTATAATGCTCAAACAAATGATAGTGACCTGCAAGCTAAAAGAACTCAATGTGAGTCGGGCATTGAATTAGATTTTCAGATCGGTCCTGATGGATGTTTGATGTTTAGAGATAGAGTTTAAGTGCCCAAAGATGATGAGCTTATTCGAAAAATCTTGCAAGAAGCACATGATAGCCGTTTTTCTATTCATCCAGGAAGTACCAAGATGTACAATGATTTGAAGAAAATGTACTAGTGGAACGGCATGAAAAGAGAAATTTTCGAATTTGTATCGAAATGCTTGATATGTCAGCAAGTCAAAGCTGAACATTAAGTACCTTCAGGTTTGTTACAGCCTGCGATGGTCCCTGAATGGAAGTGGGTCAAAGTTACTATGGATTTCATAACAGGATTGTCATTGACCTTGAAAAAGAAAGATGTCATATGGGTTGTGGTGGATTAGTTGACGATGTTGGCTCATTTCATTCCGGTAAGAACATATTACTCTCTTGATAGATCGGCCGACTTATATATATCTGAAATTGTGAGATTACACAAGGTACCACTATCAATTATTTCAGATAGAGACCCGAGGTTCACTTCGAAATTCTGGAAGAAGATACAAGAAGCCTTGGGTACAAAATTGAGTTTTAGTACGGCTTTTCACCAACAGACCAATGGTTAGTTTGAGCGGATGATTCAGATTCTTGAGAATATGTTGCGATGTTGAATCCTCGAATTTCAGGGTAGCTGGGAAAAGTACTTGCTATTGGTAGAATTTGCCTACAACAACAGTTTTCAAACGAGTTTGAAGAAGGCGCCTTATGAGGCCTTGTATGGCAGAAAGTGTCGAACTCCATTGTATTGGATAGAACTCAAGGAAAGTCAGGTTCATGGGGTTGATCTAATCAAGGAAACTGAAGAAAAGGTTAAAGTGATACGAGAATGTTTAAAAGCAGCATCGGATAGGCAAAAGTCATATGCTGATTTGAAAAGAAAAGAGATTGAGTTCCAAATTGGAGATAGAGTATTTTTGAAAGTATCTCCATGAAAAAAGGTGTTGAGATTTGGCAGGAAAGGCAAATTGAGTCCGCGATTTATCGGACCATACGAAATCACCGAAAGAGTTGGACCATTAGCCTATCGTTTGGCATTACCACCCAAATTGGAAAAAAATCACGACGTGTTTCATGTATCCATGTTAAGGCGATATCGATCAGACCCTACTCATATGATTTCACCGACAGAGATTGAGATTAGACCAGATATGACTTATGGAGTGGAACCGGTCAAGATTTTGGCTCGTGAGATTAAATAGTTGAGAAATAAAGATGTGGCTTTAGTAAAGGATTTATGGCATTGACATGGTGTGGAAGAAGCTACATGGGAGCCAGAAGAAACCATGAGAAGCCAATATCCGGACCTGTTTACTGGTAGGACTTTCGAGGACGAAAGTCCCTAAGAGGGAGAAATATAACATCCAGAAATAGGGCCTAGTCAGAATAGTGGTTTCGGGACCACAAATCCGACATCAAAATATTTATTTTATGATTATTATAAGGTCTAGAATATGAGAATATACATGTGATAAAGTTTCATGAAGGAATTCTATGAGTAAGGCATCTAATTGAAAAATAAGGACCTAATTGAATAAATTTCAAAACTTGGATTCTGGAAGCAATTTGTATGAAATTGCTTTAGATTGTAAATTAGAAAGTTTTGAAGAGCAATTTTCCCAATTTATAAATTTTTGGTCAAAAATGGGCTTGTATGAATGAAATCTTAAAGAAATGGGATTAAGGGAATTTTGGTCATTTGGCAATTTAATGAAATTAAATGGGAAAAAGAAGGCAAAAATCAGCCATTCTTCTTCCTTGTCCAGTTGAAACTCTCAAGTCTCCATAGCTAGGGTTTTCAACATTTTCAAGCTCAATAGTAAGTGCTCTCAAGCCCTGTTTTTAATGTTCTTCGGGTTTTTGAAATCCCGACAGCTTACTCTCTCTATTTCTACCCATATTTCAAGCTAGGGTTCATGTTTAGAGATTTACCCATGCATGAGTTACTTGTATTTTAATGGTTTATGGAGAAATATGGAAGTTGGATGTGTGTTAAACATCTTTTCCTAGGTAATTTTCATGAAAAACCCCTAAAAGGACCTTTTTTGCAAAAGGTGTAAAATGTGAGGTAGAAATGTGAAATAATGGAAAAATGTGGGCTTCCAAAAGAGGAAAGAACATTCAGCTAGGCTTGGGTAATATAGAAATTGCATGCATTTCATTATACGAGCCTAGGGACTAAATCGTAAAAATGTAAAAGATTAGGGGCAAAATAGCCTTTTGGACCAGGGTGAAATTTAGACTTGAAAAGTATAATGTGAGTTGTTAATGATTTATTTTTATTGTTATAGACCCCGAGGAACAAATTTTGGAGGTCGATCGAGGAAAACGAAAAGTTTCAGAATAATCAAAACACGATACCGAGACGAGTACCAGGTAAGTTCGGATAACTTAAAGTAAACTCATAATATGCCTAATTGCATGATTTATGAATGTATGATAATTGCATTCAACGATGGCATGAAAATACATGAAATGTACCTTTAATAATGACTTGTTAATAAATGTCTCGATTGAGGTTAAAAAGGAAGTTCGGTGGATAAACCATGATTTACATGTTACTTGAGATCCTACATATGTTGCAGAAAGGATTTAGCCCAAACGGGTAATTCGATGATTTCAAATATAAAAAGGATCTAGCCTGGACGGGTGTTCCTTGAGTGATCGAGCCTCCCGAAGAATATGTGTGCATTATGGATTTAGCCCAGACGGGTAATCCAATTAGGGTCTGAATTTAGCCTTGACTGGTAATTCAGATCTGAGCTCATTAAGGGTGTTTGTCGCTATAAAGGATTTAGCTTGGACTGGTAATCCTGACATCACCTTATGAGTTTACGATACGAGGGATTTACCCTGGACTGGTAATCTCGCCGTAAAATGTGAGGTTCGCGGGAGTGCATACCTGAAATGATCATTCTTATGAATTGCCGGTAAATGGATAATCTATTAAGATTTCCTAGAAAATCAACGGGATTAATATGATGTGTATAAATGAAATGATGAATGATGAGCTCATCTAAGATAAATTACATTGTTTATTATTATTGTGGCTAACTTGTTGATTGAGTGCATGTGATAGGGAAACCATTTCATTCTTGTTGGTTTAATTACTTAATATGGTTATATGCTAATTACTCGGTAAGTTTACTAAGCATGTAAATGCTTACCCCTCTATTTTTCCCTATCTTACAGAGCTCAAGGACTTGTAAAGATTGGAAGACGGTGGGAGAGTCGACGCACTATCAACTAGTCCAGCTTTGGTATAGAAACACTTTTATTTGGTTCAATGGAATGTATAGGGCTTTTGATTTATTTTGCTATATGTGTCATTTGATTCGCCAAAACGTAGGCATGTAAAGATATACCTATCTTTTTGTATTTAGCAATGGGATATTCGCTTATTTTGAAGTAGGCTATGACCTACAAATCCATGCATGCTTATGTTTGCATGGGATGACTTGACCATAATTTGCAATGAGTTATAATAATGAGCCAATTTTAAAAGTGTTAACGAGACATTGAAATCCTTAGAACTAAGGAAATAACCTAACATGTGTTAATCGATGATATGAGGTTTACATGCAATGAGGTTTATTAAGTTTATTTGTAAGTGTACAATCATGTCTTGTTTTGTATTTTGGTAACCTTTAAGTATAAGTGATGTAGAGGGTGACCAAAGGCTTGGAAAATAGTCTAATACGGTCCATAAGGGTAGGCACACGGGCGTGTATCTAGGCCATGTGTAGCACACATATCGCCTCTATGGGCGTGTGGTATGGCCGTGCGTCCCCTGCACCTAAAATTTTAAGTAAGTTTCGAGCACGGGTTAGACACACGCCTGTGTGTCCTAGCCGTGTGCCTCTAAATGCATGTTGATGTCATAAACAGAATGCTTGAGTCTTTGGACACAGGCGGCCACACGGGCGTGTGCTCGGCCGTTTGAAAACCTCTGTAGGTTTGAAATGAAAAATAAATTTCATAAATTCAACACGGGTAGAGGACACGGGCGTGTCCCAAAGCACACGAGCGTGTCCCAAAGCACACGGGCGTGTAAGGCTTTACCTAGGAAATTTTTCATGAACTTTCGTAAGTTCTTGGTTTAGTCCCGAATCATTCTCAATGTATGTTTAGGGCTTCGTAGGCCCATAATAAGGACATTATGATGCAATTTAATCTATTTTATATTGGAATGAAATTTTATAACCCGTATTTCCTAAAAATGTTCAAGTTCATGTCTGGTGACGCCTCGTATCCGGTCCCAATCTCGGGTACGAGTAAGGGGTGATACATTTAGTGATATCAGAGCTACAGTTGAGTCGGTTCTAGGACTACCGTAGAGAGTACCAAATTTTGCTATATATGCCATTATTCGAACACTGATAATGTGACATCTCCTAACTGTTTAAATTGTTTTTGAATATAGTAAATGTCTTCCAATCAAGCACAAGATGAGTCCGAGGGAGCTGAGAGCCATGCTCCAGCTTCCGTACAATGAGCTGCTTCTAGTAGTAGTAGAAAGCTTATGTCTAAAGGCCGGGAAGAGGCCAGAGCCGCCTTCTTTGACATGATGGATGAATGGTTTGGGTATTATTTGATGAATCGCCCCAATATACCACGACCTCCCCCGCCCCCTAACCAACCTGATGAGGAATTGCCGCGAGGTATGGCACTGGTAAGAATTGGTAAAGCCCCTGTAGATAAGCTTAGAAAGTATGGGTCTGAGGAATTCAGAGCTAAGATCGATGATGATGCTGAAAAAGCCGAGTTCTAGCTCGAGAATACTACACGGGTACTAGACGAACTATCGTGCACACCTGAGGAATGCTTAAAGTGTGACGTATCTCTCCTAAAGGATACTGCATACCGCTGGTGGAAAACTGTATCTTCAGTGGTGCCAAAGGAAAACATCACTTGGGAATTTTTCCAACCAGAGTTTAAGAAGAAATACATTAGTCAAATGTTCTTAGACTTGAAGTGAAAGGAGTTCCTGGAACTCAAAAAATGAAATAAGACTGTAGCAAAATACGAAAGGGAGTTTATAAGGCCAAGTCAGTATGCAACTGAATGGGTTCAAACTGAGTCAGAAATGTGTAAACGCTTCGAGGAAGGTTTGAATGAGGAAATCTAGTTGTTGATTGGGATTCTTGAAATACAGGAGTTCGCCGCATTAGTTGATCAGGCCAAGAAGGCCGAGGAGCTCAATGTTGAAAGAAAGCAAGCAAAGAGAGAGGATCGAGTTTCGGGCAAGAGATCCAGTGGTAAGATGCTCTCATTTCCCACAAAGAAATCAATGAGTCAATATGAACGCTCTATTTCATCAGTAGGGTATTCGGGTAGAGCGAGAGGCTCCAAACAACGTAATCAAAAGTCTTCCTCCCCGATAGTGACTAGTGTAGGGAGTGTAGATGACCAAAAGCCGAAGTGTAAAAGCTGTAACAAATTTCACTCAAGAGAGTGCCGAATGAAGTACGGTGCATGTTTCAGATGTGGTTCTCTTAACCATTTCCTCAAGGACTGCCCAGAGCGAAATGAAAAAGAAGTGGAAGTAGCCCCGAAAAGTCGAGTGCTCCCATTGCACGAGGTAGACCTCCGAGATATCCTAAAAGTGCTAGTGGTAGTTGAGTTATGGCTAAAGATGTTGTAAAATCAGAGGCTCGAGCCCCGGCAAGAACTTATGCAATACGCGCTCGAGAGGAAGCCTTTGCTCCTGACATCATCACGGGTACTTTTTTCTCTTTTTAATACATGTGTTGTTGCCTTAATTGATCCAAGGTCGACGCATTCATATATTTGCATGAGATTGGTGTCTAGTGTAAACATACCCATTGAACCTACGAAATTTATTATTAGAGTGTCGAACCCATCAAGCAACAAATACATCATATTTCCAACCAATTTCAACCACAAAACATTCATCATTCATATCACATATTCATCAAGCAATCTCATTCTTAATAACCATACCAAATTATTCCAGATCATAAGACAAAATCATATCTAAACATTTGTTTCCTGCCTCATTTCATTTCATTCATTCTCATACCATGAACTTACTAATTCCTCAAATAAGCAAATATCATAAACTTACCAAATTGACTAATTCATTTGGCCATTCAAGAATGCATCAAAACATACCATCTTTGAACACAAATCATATTCCAAAATTCATTCGTAATTACATCCATAACCAAGCCATATCATATGGCTAGATATATACACATTACAAAACATATTCAAATACTTCTAGTCTATACATGCCACACTTTAATATATACACTTTCAAAAGGGTACCAAAATTAGGTTTGATAGTGTGGTGATGATCTTAACAATCCCCGAGCTCCCGGTAGCTAAGATATCTATAAAACAATTGAAAAACACACAAAGTAAGCTTTTAAAAGCTTAGTAAGCCATTTACAAATAATCTTATCATATAACAAAATTATAAACCAAACCTGTAACATCCCAAAAAAGGACTTAGTCAGAAAAGTGGTTTGAAAACCAAAAATTTAAGGATTAAATATTTATTTTATGATTATTATGAGGTCTAAAATATGAAAATATGCATATGTTAAAGTTTCATGAAGAAATTCTATGAGTAAGGTGTCCAATTAGAAAATAAGGACCAAATTGAATAAATTGCAAAACGTGGATTCTAAAAGTAATTTGTATGAAACTACTTTAGATTATTAATTAGAAGGTCTTAAAGAGAAATTTTCCCAATTTCTAAGTTTTTGGACAAAACGAGCATGTATAAAAAAATTTGAAAGTTTAGTAAGGAAGGGCATTTTGGTCATTTGGTAATAAATGAAATAAAAAGGGAAAATGAAGGCAAAATTCACTCATATTCTTCCTATAGCTGCCGAAATTTCAAGGGTTCCATAAGCTAGGGTTTTCAACATTTTCATGCTCAATAGTAAGTGCTACCTAGCCCCATTTTTAATGTTCTTCGTATTTTTGAAGTCCCGGTAGCCTACTCTCTTCATTTCTACTCATATTTCATGCTAGAGTTCATGTTTAGAAAACTACCCATGAATGAGATGCTTGTATTTTGATGTTTTATGGAGGAATATAAGAGTTTAAAGGATGGTAAACAACTTTTACTAAGTGGTTTTTCATGGAAATGGCTTAAAGGACTAGATTGTAAAAGTTGCAAAAAGTGGGTAGAAAAATGTGAAATAATGGAAAATGTGGGATGCCATAAGAGGGAAGAACATTCGGCTAGGCTTGGATAATGTAGAAATTTCATGCATTTCATCATACGAGCCTAGGGACTAAATCGTAAATAATTTAAAAAGTTAGGGGCAAAATGGTCATTTTGTCTAAGGGTGAGATTTAGGCTCGAAAAGAATAATTTGAGGTATTGATAATTCATTTTTATTGTTATAGACTCTGAGGAATAAATTCTGGAGGTCGATTGAGGAAAACGAAAGGTTTTTAATAACCAAAACACTGGCCCAAACGCAGTACGGTAAGTTCGAATAACTTAAAGTAAACTCTTAATATGCTTAATTGCATGTATTATGAATGTATAATAATTAGTTGTAATGATGGTATTAAAATCCATGAAATGTGTTAATAATAATGACATGATATTTAATGTCCTGGTTGAAGTCAAAAAGGGAAATTCGATGGATAAACCATGATTTACACGACTTGGGATCCTGCATGTGTTGCAAAAAAGGATTTAGCCTGGACGGGTAATCTGTTGATCTCAATATAGAAAGGATCTAGCCCAGACGGGTGTTCCTTGAGTGATCAAGCCTCCCGAAGAATATGTGTGCATTATGGATTTAGCCCGTACGGGTAATTCGACTAGGGTCTGAATTTAGCCTGGACTGGTAATTCAGATCCGAGCTCATTAAGGTTATTTGTCGTTACAAGGGATTTAGCCTAGACTGGTAATCTCGGCATCACCCTATGAGTTTATATTACGGGGGATTTAGCCTGGACTGGTAATCCCACTGTAAGATGTGAGGTTCGCGGGAGTGCGTACACGAGATGATCGCTCTTATGACCTAACGGTAAATGAATAATCCATCGAGATTTCTGAAAAGCTCAACAGGATTAACATGAGATATAAAATCGAAAATGTTGGATGATGAGCTCATCTAAGACAAATTTCATAATATATTGTTATGAGACTAACTTGTTGATTGAGTGCATGTGGTAGGGAAACCATTTCATGCTTGTTGGTTATATTGCCTAATATGGTTGTATGCTAATTAATTGGTAAGTTTACTTTCTATTTATTCGGGCTTACTAAGCATGTAGATGCTTACCCCTCTCTTTTCCCTATCTTACAGAGCTCGAGGACTTGTAGAAATTGGAAGACGATTGGAGAGTCAACACACTATCATCTTGTCCAACTTTGGTATATAGATACTTTTATTTTGTTCAATGACATGTATAGGGCTTTTGTTATTTTGTTATATGTGTCATTTGATTTGCCAATATGAAGGCTTGTAAAGGTACACATATTAACTAGCAGATGGCCATAGGAATTGGCTCATTTTGATGTAAGTTATGACCTACAAATTTGTGCATGTTTATGTTCAATTGTTCTAGTGAGGATGAAATATAATATATCATATTTAGGTACATTTAATGTGACCAAATCACAGGAGATGGCTAGGCCATAATTGACAATGAGTTATAATAATAAGCCAATCTTAAAAGTGTTATGAGATATAGAAATCCTTAATACAAAGGGGATAACCTAGCATGTGTAAAACTGATGAGACGAGGTTTACATGCAATGAGGTTTATCAAGGTCGTTTAAAAGTATAATTAGGCCATGCTAAATATTATTAAAACCTATAAGTGTGTATGGATGTTAGAGGGTGACCAAAGGCTTGAAAAATAGCCTAGTAAGGTCCACACGGGTAGACACACGGGCATGTGTCTAGGTCGTGTGTGACACACGGATAGCCCCATGGGCGTGTGGTATGGCCGTGTATCCCCTACACCTAAAATTTTAAAGTCAGAATGCATGGTAGTAAACACACGGGCAGAGACACGGCCGTGTGTCTCCACTGTATGGTGGACACAGTCTAGCACACGGGCGTATATCTTGGTCGTGTGCCCCTAAATGTATGCTGACGTCATAAACAGAATGCTCAAGTTTTTGGACACGGGTGACCGCACGAGCGTGTCTAGGCCGTGTGAAGGACACGGCCCAGGGGCAAGGACGTGTGCTCAACCGTGTGAAAACCCCTATAGGTTAGAAGTACAAAATAAATTCAATTAATTCCACACGGGTAGGGGACACGGGCATGTCCCAAGGCACACGGGCGTGTGAGACATTAACCTAGAATTTTTCTTAAATTTTCCTTAGGACCCCGATTTTGTTCTGGACCATTCTCAATGTATGTTTAGGGCCTCGTAGGCCCATAATAGGAACACTAAGATGTGTTTTGATTGGTTTTAATTTGAAACGAGATTTCATGGTTCGTATTTTTTAAAAATGTCAGAGTACATGTATGGTAATGCCTCGTACCTTGTTCTGGCATCGGATACGAGTAAGAGGTGTTGTAAAACCATTCATGGCCAAATACTATCACATACTACATAGTTCATATACAATTCACATAATCCCAATTCATTTGCTCATATAGCATATTTTCTCATACTTATATCATTTACCATCACTTATACATGTACTTACCTTTTATTCTCAAACATAGTATACATTTCAAACGTACCTGATTCGGTTACACATTTCATATATTCATTCTTTTCTCGGAATGCCCGTTGAACCGTTCGAAATCATATGGATACGCAGATAACTCAGAAAGCTCGTACAATGCCAACGTCCCAGACGTTGTCTTACATGTAATCAAATATCGATGCCACTGTCCCAGACAATGTCTTACACGAAATCAAATACGATGCCGATGTCCCAGACATGGTCTTACACGTAAATCATAAGTCGATGCCAACATCTCAGACGTGGTCTTACATGAAATCAAATATCAGATCCTATGTCATGACATATGTATCCTAACTATTCGTATGGTTCGTACAGGACTTTTTAGACGTCGGAACTTTGTCGATACTTCCTCGGGTATCTCATATTCAATTCAATAAGCCATTCATCATTTTTCAATAGCATATAAGCATAAATAAACCATTACAAACACATTTATTTGTATATAGACTTACCACGTACGGATTTGAACGAACAGAGTTGACTATTCAATGACTTTTGACTTTCCCCGATCTAACTCTGTTTTCTTTGGTTCTTGATCTAAACACATTCAAATTTAACTTATTCAAGCTCACATTCATTCAAATCAATCCAAAAATACATATTTAGGGAATTTTACAAATTAGACCTCACATTTTCACATTTTGACACTTTAATCATTAATTCACAAAAAAAACAAAATTCTCTTTTACACAAGCTTAGCCGAATTTTCATAGTGTTCATATAAGCCCACATATTTCATTTATTTCACATTTTAGTCCCTCTAAATCTTATTTTTACAATTTACCCTATTTTACTCAAATTCATCAAAAATTCAAAGACAAATCATGTTAACCCAACATCAAGCTTCCATATACAATCATCAAACTTCATAAAACTCATAATTTCATCAATGGCATAACTCAAAATCATCAACAAAATCAGAAATTGAGACATGTGCTTGATAGAACTCTAAATAACAATCACAAAAACATAGAAATTATCAAAAATGGATCAAAACACATACCTCAATCAAACAAAACCATAGCCGAAACCCTAAGCTTAAATTTCTCTCTTTTTCTTTGATGAATTTGGAAATATAAGGTGTTAATGGCCTTAATTTATGCTTTTTTTTATTAATATTAACTTAAATTACTAAATATCAATTTTGCCCTTAATTAATAACATTATAAAATCACATATATTAAGGCCTTTAATGTCCATTGACACAACCAATGGTTTAATAACAACAAAAGGACTTCTCATTTACAAAGACATAACAAATAAGCCCACTCACATATAGCAAGAAACTTTTACATTTTATGCGATTAGGTCCTTTTTCAAAATTAAACACACAATTGATAAAATTTTCATACAAAATTTTCACACATACTAATTCACATATTATAAGCATGAAAAATAATATTAAAATATTTTTTACTTTGATTTGTGGTCTCGAAACCACTATTTCGACTAGGGTCTAAACTAGGCTGTTACAGATCCTATATAATACCATGTCTGGGACATGGCATTGGCATTGATAAGTGGTCCCATGTAAGACCATATCCAAGATATGGCATTGGCACCCTACTATGTGAATATGATTTCCTAAGTATCCCTTAGTATTCCAAGTGGTTTAATAGGTAGTCCAAGGATTTTTCAAAGAAATAACGAGGTATGATCATGTTGAAAGAGTATAGGTATGTACGCCAAGCTCGTAGCTATTGAGATTACGAAATGATTAAACATTGGTAAGATAAAAATGAAAGAAGTATGATCTTGAGTTCTATTGAACATTATAAAAATCGAATGGGATAGGATATGACTACAATGATTGTTGAGAATAAGATGAATTAAATTATGTTATGTATGTGTTGAAAATGCATATTTTTATTGCTTATTAATTACATGCAAGCTTACTAAACTCTATGCTTACTCCCGCACTTTTCCATTTTCTTATAGTGTCACCAAGCTAGCTCAGGGATCAAAGGACGTCAGAGGCTCGGTCACACTATCAGTTGGAACCTTTTGGGTATAGTTAGTCTCATTATTTTGAATATGGTATGTATAGGAACTTGGTTATTTTGCTATATGTCATATTTGTTTAGCCAAAGTGTTGGCTATTGATGGTGTTATGATTCATTTTGTATAAGGCCATGAGATATGGCTCACAATGATTATTGGGTTGTAAACATATTCATCTATGCAAGTATGTGCCAATTCCATTATGATATGTCTATTAGTTACAGATGGTTGAATGATGATGGCTATTATGTGTGTGTTGGTAAAATGGAGTCTTAATTTAGTATAATGTGATGAGAAGTTGACATGCATGAGCTAGGTTCATGAGTGTTTAAGTACCTTTGGAACCATAAATGTGTTGTGCAAATAAGGTGGCAATTGGCTTGGAAAATAACTTTAAATTTGTCCACACGGGTAGACACACAGGTGATACGAACTCGTCTTGGAATGATTCAAGTCGTAACATTGCCCAATCGTGAATTTGAGTAAATCTGAACGGCTTGGAAAAAATATACTTAAATTGATGAAAGATAGGCTCAAATGGAATAGTTTGAAATGGTTATGGAAGCAAAGAATGGGATTCGGCTAAGGCTTAAAAAGTGAACCAACACAATTGGACGTGTTGACCCAAAATTTAGACAAGCACTTAAGTTTTAAAATGGTTGAAAGATAAGATAATTTGATAACTAACCTTGACCCACTATCAATGGTTGATAGAAACCTTGGTATATGAATGGCACACTTTAGAAGGGATAAGTTCGGTAACAAAGAAAGGATAGACGCCACAAGCTAAGCTTGATAAGTTAAATCAATTCCGAAAGGACAAAGAAAATTGGATAACTCACAATTCAAATATATTTCAAATATTCAGCAAAAAAGTTTTTTTTTTCAAAAAGCTGATTACACATATTTATAAGGCTAGGAAAAGGCTAGCTGAATGGTCACAAGTATTCATCTTAAAAGTTGAAATAAAGCTTAAGTCTCTTGGAATTCTTGAACCAATTAACTCCACTATTTAATTCACTTCAATTCAGTTGCATAATTGACCTTGAATGCTTGAAAAGTGACTCTTGAAGTGTCATTTGGTTAGCCGAATAGTCACCAGCACCTTAATGGTGTTTTGAATGCTTGAATTAATTCTTTTGAAGTAGCAAAACGGTTGGAAGTTGAAAAGCTTGTTGCCAAATTTAAAAAAGCAATAATCCACTCTTTAAACTCTTTTAAATGATGTGTTAAATATTCTTTGTAACAACCCCTTGCTTAAAACCAAAAATGACTTGAAAAGCCACTTCATTGAATGTGTAACAGCATGTAACCGAAAACACTTGAAAAGCCTCTTTATTAAATTGGTAACAGTTGTGAGCTGAAAAGACACCTGCAATAAACACATTAAAATGAACTTATTAAACACAATTAAACACTAATTAAACTCAAACACATTAAACACTTAACTTCAATAAATGAACTAAAACTTATTCATCAATTATTCCAGCAACTAGTTTAATTAAATAAAGCATAATTAATTAAACTTAAACTCATGCATCAATAAATTATCCTAGTAACTAGATTAATTAAAGAAACATCTATCAAATGAAGTTCAATAACAACTCAATTATTAAAACTAAGATGAGTTGAATTAATGACCAGCAACTCATTTATTAATTTAAGATGAGTTATTAACTAAGATGAACTCAGTTAACTAAAATGAACTCAATTAACTAAAATGAACTCAATTAACTAAGATGAGTAATTTATTCAAAAAACTTAATTAAAAATAAAGTCCAAAAACTTAATTGATTAACAAACTGAAATTAAACGTCTCATTTTGCACTTGGGCCCCTCGAGTTTAGGCCAATCTCGATGTCGTCGAGATGCATCGAAACATGATGTGACCAGGATCGCATCAATAGGCGTGTGTCTAGACCGTGTGTGACACACGGCTTTCTCCATAGACGTGTGTTCTAGCCGTGTGTCCCCTGCACCCTAATTAATGTAAAACAGAATGCCTAATAGTAAACACACGGGCAGAGACACAACTGTATGTCTCAACCGTGTGGAAGACAGGGCCTTAGAACATGGGCGTTTGCCAAGGCCGTGTGAAGCCTGCACTTAATTTCGATAATTTAATTCGCCACACGGCCTAAGCACACGAGCGTGTAACTTGGCCGTGTGACTCTAATTATATGATGATGTCATAGTCAGAGGGTTACACGGGCTGAGGACACAAGCGTGTCCCAAGCCACACGGGCGTGTGTGACTACACAGCCTACCCACACAGGCGTGTAACTCTCCAAAACAAGAAAATTTTCTAAGTGTTAAAAAAATTCTGAAAGTTCTCGGTTTAGTCCCGAACCGCTTCTGATGTACGTTTTGGGCCTCATAGGCCTTTATAAGGGACAATTTGCATGCGATTGGAAAGTTTTAAATTTGGGCAAAATTTTTATGGCCCGGTTTGGTGTGAATGTGTATGTTTTAGTCTGGTAACGCCTCGAACCCTGTCCTGGCGTTGAATACGGGTAAGGGGTGTTACAGTACTTATGTGGAACAATTCACCATGTAAGATAATTTGTATCGACATGGTTCAGATCAGGATGCACAACAAAATTATGAGGACCTTATCAGATGTTAGGCATGTGCCTGATTTGAAGAAGAATATCATCTCCTTATGTATCTTAAACTCGAATGGTTATAGGATTGTCATCAAGTCAAATGGTGTCAAAGTATTTCATAGAACTCTTGTTTTGATAAAATGAAAGGAAACTGATAGCCTATACATTTATGGATCTCTTGTTCAATGTATTTCATGGAGCTTTTGTTCAACGGTGAACGATGCGATAGCAGTTACAGAAGTAGATACGAATTTGTCGCCAGATCACGACAAAGACTCCCATGTCATCACGACAACGTGATGAAACCATTCTTTACAGATTTTGAATCATCTCAGTTGTGGCACATGTGACTAGGTCATATGAGTGAAAAAGGTACGATTGTTTTGAGTAAAAGAGGTCTTCTCACAGGCACTGGAGTTAGAATGTTAGATTTCTGCAAGCACTGTATTTATGGGAAGTAGACACAAGTTAGTCTCGATTCGATAGTGCACAGGACAAAATAGACCATTGACTACATTTATTTCGATTTATGGGGTTCGAAGGTAGAAAATATCTTTTAACTTTTATTGACGAGCACTCTAGGAAAGTTGGGTTTATTTTGCTGAAGCACAAGAATGAAGTCTTCGAGATCTTTAAGTAATGAAAAACCTTACTAGAAAAATAGATTAGGAAGCCTGTAAAGCGATTAAGAATGGATAATGGTCTTGAGTTCTGTTTAGATGAGTTTAATGATTAATGCAATTGGGAATGAATTGAAAGACATCGCATAGTTGTTGGTACCCCACAACAGAATGGTGTTGTCGAAAGGATGAATAGAAAGAAAGCTCGATATATGCTTTCCAACGTAGGCTTAAAAAAGGTGTTTTGGGTAGAAGCCACTAACCTAGAAAGGTACTTGGTGAATTGGTCTCCACATCAAGCTTTGGATGGAAAGGTTCATGAAGAGATATGGTTGGGAAATCCTCCAAATTACTCTAACCTTAGAGTATTCGGTTGTCCTGTTTATTTACAATTTAGTCAGGGAAATTTTGAACTAAGGGTTGTGATATGTATTTTTTATTATTTTTTTGTCGGTGTTAAAGGCTTTAAGTTATGGTGCCCAGAAACAAACAAAACAATTATGAGTGGAGATGTAACGTTTGATGAAACTGTGATGTTTCATCCGGGAAAGGAGCCATCTATTCTTAATGACAAAACAAAACAAAATGTCCTAGACAAGGTGGAGCCGAAGCCAAAAAGAGATGGTGACGTCGCAACGTCACAAACAACAATGTCACAATGACACAACAAACAGAGTTGACGTTGTAATGAGGGATTTCGCAGTGTCACACTATCACAAAAAATTGTAATATAAGTGAGCCTAAAGTTGTTCTGAATTTGCAAAAGGGTACTAAAGTCACTTCATATCAATTAAAGGCTCCATCCGACTCTCAAAACTCCTACATCTCAACTACAAAATTATAAGTTAGCCCAGGACAGGAAAAGACGAGAAATTAAGCCATCACAAAAATATTGTCACGAAAAATTAGTGGCAGACGCTCTAAGTGTTTCGGAGAGCATTGATTTGGTCGATCCCTCCAATTACTCTGAGGTAGTTCAGGCTCCTGATTTGAGCAAGTGGCTTGTCGTAATGGAAGAGGAAATGGAATCACTTCACAAGAACAAAACTTGGAAACTTGTGAAACCAACCACCAGAAAGAAGATAATTGGTTGCAACTGGATGTTTAAAAGGAAGGAAAGATTGGGTCTAGGTGACACCAAATATAAGGTGAGGTTGGTGACACCAACGGAGGGAGTTGACTTTCACGACATGTTCTCTCATGTTGTGAAGCATACGTCTATTCAGGCGTTGTTAGCACTTTTTACATTATACAACCTTGAATTAAAGCAGTTAGATGTAAAATTGTATTCTTTCATGGTAACCTAGAGGAGGATATTTATATGCAACAACCTGAAGGCTTTATGATCGACGGCAAAGAAGACCATATCTACCTTCTATAGAAATCTTTGTACGACCTAAAGCAATCTCTTTGTCAATGGTATAAGAAGTTTGATTCCTTTATGTCAAGCATTGGTTTTGTATGAAGTAAGTATGATAGTTATGTATACTTGCATCATCTTGATGATGGATTGTTTATATATTTGCTGCTTTATGTTGATGATATGCTAACTGCGGCTAAGGATCCATCCGAAATTGATTGATTAAAAACCATGCTTTATTCTAAATTCAAGATAAATGACCTTGGTGTAGCTAAGAAAATCTTAGGGATAGAAATTTCCAGAGATAGAAGCTCCAGGAAGATATTTTTGTCTCAGCAGAGATACATCGAAAGAATTCTCAAGTAGTTTGGGATGCAAAACTCAAAACTGATTAGTACTCTCTTAGCTGCACACTTCAGACTTTCAGCTTCAAAGTCACCACAAACTGAAGATGAAGAAAAGTATATGTCCTCGATTCCTTACTCTAGTGCAGTCGGAAGTTTAATGTACGCAATGGTTTGCACTCGTCCCGATATTTCACATGCTATTAGTGTTGTAAGTAGATACATGACTAGACCCAGTAAATTACATTGGCAAGCAGTTAAGTGGATTCTCAAATACTTGAGGGGTCATCAAATACTTGTTTAGAGTATAAAAGAAGTTCAGAGGGTCTAGTGGGCTTCGTAGACTCAGATTATGCAAGAGAACTAGACGAAAGAAGATCCCTCACGGGATATCTATTTGTTTTTGGTAAATGCGTCATTAGTTGGAAAGCCACATTTCAAGCTACTGTGGCTTTATCAACTATCGAAGCTAAATATATGGCAATCAAAGAAGCTGTGAAAGAAGTCATTTGGTTTAGAGGTTTATTTAGGGAGTTGTTTAATAAACACAATGCGATTGTTGTATATTGCGATAGTAAAAGTGCTATACATCTCACTAAGAATCAAATGCATCACGAAAGAACAAAGCACATGGATATTCGATATTACTTTGTTTAAGAGGTGGTTGCTCAAAGATATGTTCAAATTTATAAATTCGACACAGAAGATAATCTAGTCGATATGATGACCAAAAGCCTTCTAGTTTCTAAGTTCAAACATTGTTTGGACTTGGTCAGTATCTTGGAAAGAACGAGTTAGGCCCATGACGAGGCTCGACAGAGAAGGCGTTGTAAAAATACGAGTCAATGTGGAGATTTCTGAAGTGTGCCTTGCATTTTGGATGAAACAAAGTCAACATCGCCACAAGAAAGACTCGATGTCCCGACAACGCAACACACGACGTCCCAATAATAAGAAACTAATGTCCCGATGACACGACATGTGACGTCTCGACGTCCCGATCACCCGATAAACGACATCACGATCGACATGTTCCCTACTAAACCGAGTTTCTTCTCCTAGTTAAACTCTGCTATATTTTTCCAATCGAACTCTAATAACTCCAAGGGTATTTTCATCATATTAGCCCACGAATTTCAACCTATAAATAGGGCTTTTAGCAACTTTAGAGAGATTAATTGAACAACACAATAAAAGAGAGTTTAAAAGAATTTTGTATTTTAACTAGAGAGCTTTGTATTTTTCGAGATTTGAGGGCTTGTTTTAATTTTTTCCCATATTGTACTCTTACTCGATTTTTTTATCATTTTAATGAAATTTTCTTTGCCCATGATTTTTTATCTCCTTTAGAAGAATTTTTCCACGTCAATATATATGTCCAATTTTTTCTATTTATTTTTTTTTTGCCAACAATTTTAGTTCAATTTTTACATTTCACTAATTCTATTATCTATGTGACATATTTTTTTCTTAAATCATATCTAAATTATTAATGACATTTTATTAGGTTGAAAAACAATCCAATAAACTTAAATTATTCCACCTATATTTAAAAATTTAAACAAAAAAGGTTTTTCATTTCCGTTTAGAAAATTTGGTTTTCTTAAATTTGTTTGCTTGCCTTTTTAAGCTTATAAAATACCATGTGAATAATTTACATATAACTAAATCAAAATTAAAGTTAATATATACAAATGTACAAAATTAAAATTGATACACAACATTATAAATTATATCAAAATTTATGTATAATTTTAATATTTATTCTTAAAATATTTAATTATTAATTTCATAATTATTCAATCTTAATGTTATAATAATATAATTTATATATAAACTAACCAGAAAAAAAAAGTAAAAGTGGTAATTTAGTGAATTTTCTGCTTTAGCTTAAAGTTAAGCACAGTACACTCTTTATAAGAAAATACTACCGATTATTAAGATAAAAGATTTTGAACTCAAAACCAAAACAAAATACAAAGGCACCCAAACATCTGCAAAACATTCTGGCTCTGCTCTGCTACGGTGATCACTTGCGGTGGCAAGTTTCTACAGTGATCTAACCCTGTGATTCAACAACATCTCCCGGAGCTCCGCCGCATCGATCTCAGCCCCACAGTTCTCCGGCCGGTAATACCCCGTAACAGGGTCAGGCGCCCAAGCTGAAGAATAAGCCCTTGTCTCCGACGACGACGACTCTTTCATCGCATCTCTTCGTTCCACTTTCCCCATCGCTCCAGGCCTACCAAAGCTAGCCGTAACTGCCGCCGGCGGTGCACCCGAGTAACCTCTCCTTTAAAGCCAACCCCAAATCATTATCAATAACCAAAAAAAAAAAAGACTAAGCCAAAAACCATATACTAAAAGGATTTTGAAAAAACATACACACGGTTACCTTGATATGGAGACATAAAGACCATCAAAACCAGAAGCACCAAGGAGCTTAAAGGAAGAAACAGAGCGAGCCATATTTATTTTTACTTGCTTATATATGGAGTCGTAGGGTAAAAAGGATGTATAAAATTTATATAATATATAACGTTATTATTAGCTACTGCAGAAGCTGTTCTGAAGAACAATAACTCCCACAGTAGCTTAGCTAGCAAAAAGTGATGCGGCTCTGCTTTTCTTGTTTTCCTGCTCTTTGTATTGATGAAGAAGATGAAGGTTAGGGTTTGAAGGGGTTATGTATTTATAGTGTAAGAGAGAGGTAATGATGTGGGTTGGGTTGGGCTTTATTAGCTGAGTAGTGACTCCTGAGTCGTGGAGTCATTTTCTTGAGAGCGGACACGCGTTTCATCCAACTTCAAGGTGATGGCTTTGTTTGGACCAATGGAATTAAGGTTAAAACGATAAGGATCTAAATGTCGATTTTCGTCGTTTTAAAGCAAACAAAAAGTTCTTTAATGTTATCTTTAGATATTCTTTGCTGATTGTTTAGTAACAGTAGCCCTACCTCATTATTGTTTTAAAATTGCTTTTAATATATTTTTATAGTTTAATTCTCAAATATTTATATAGGATATATAATTATTTTTTATTAAAATTTATTTCAAATATATAATATTATATATATTTAAATTTTTTATAATTTTTTTAAATATTTAGAATATAATTTATATATTCAAATTAAATTATTCAATCAATTCATATTAATTGCTTAAAAATATTTAAATTTTATATTTAATAACTAAAATATTAATAATATATTTTTTTATATATTGTCAATCATCCATTTTACAGCTTAAGTATAGTCTTGTTAGAGTCAAGGGTGTTATTTAAGTAAAACTTTCCTAATAATATCGAATCCAAGATTCGAACTTAATTCAAATGCTTGGGGGAAAAAAATCCCTCCCACTTCTTCTAACTATCGGTTGATATTTTCGTATATTTTTTATTGAAATATCATAATATTAATAAACCTTAACATCTTTTAAATACATTTTTTTTATTTTACAACATCATCTCTCAAATTGACATTTTATTTCTCAAAAATACTTTTTGACAATAACACTAAACACTTACACTACGTTTGGTTCACTATAATAGAATAGAGTTGTAATAAGTAATTCAATTGTTTGGTTAAATAGAATAGAATAGAATAGAACTTAATAGTATTCTTGTGTTTGATTGAATGAAATAGATGTTGTAATAATATAAGGAAAAATGAAGAAGTTGAAATGACCAAGTATCCTTAGCAGAATTATTTTTAGGTCAATGATTATTGTTATTAAATATAATTTAATAATAATAACAAATAATTTAATCATATTTTAATATAATTATTATTAAATAGAATTTAATAAAAATAAAAATAAATAATTTAATAACATTCTTAATTTAATTATTATTAAAATATGAATTAATAAAAATAATAATATATAGCCTACTTTATTATTTTTAAACTATAATGCATATTTAATGTCTTAAAATATCATTAGCGAAATAAATAATTTAATTATCTTCTAAACTGAAAAGCAAAATATTAGAAGTAATAAGTAGCTTGAGAGTTATATTTGACATCCAAACACAATATTCATACATTAACAAAAAGTTACATTATGCTATTAGTTATATTTCATAATCCATATGGTAAATTTTACAACATTAAAAAGTTACAACAGTTTGTGACATTCTATTATGTCATTATACCATCCAAATATTACATATATAAAAAGTTACCAAAACATCACCAATACAACCATGATTTTTAATGGGTAGAAATAAATCTTCTCACTCGTTCCAATCGCACAGAAGAAGGTAAACTTAAGAAATAAGCACTTGAGTTGGATAGTTTGGATTTTTGCTTAATGCAAGAAAGCGATCATACTCAATTAATCCTTCTAAATTTTTGGGCATTTTCTTGAATTAGCATTTTTTTACTTCTCTTGAATTTGCACTTCGGAGGCAATGCTCCTACTTAATTCAAGGTCAACAGTCTGTATGTTTTCCCCCAATAATGTGGCAGCATCAATAAGTGAAGTACAAGAAATTTGTTCACTTACATCAAAATTCTTCTTTGAAAATGTGGAATCATCTTAGTTTGGCTTCGATAGTTGCGATTGTGTAGCTGAGACATCCATCTCATCCAAGAAAACATCAGCTTCACATTCATGGTCATTGCTTTCTTTTTCAGGATTCTTTGAAGTAGCTACATCCTTAGCATCTATTTCTTCAACAATATTAGCAGTTGTTTGAGCATCTTTCCTAGTGACTCAATTTTTGCGTATATGGATGTAAGTTGGTTATAATAAAGGAAACTATGATGTCTGAATTGATAAGTTTCTTTACGACTCTATAAAATAAAAGGAATCCACATTAGATATAAGGTTGGTTAAAACAAGATAATAAAGACAAGAAATAATTCTTACACTTATATATGAGTTCCACACAACATCTTCAGCAACAACCATCTACATATGCTTGTCCCAACCAAAGCCTTTATTTTCTTTTCCTCTAAGCATGTCGTAAATGATTGTCTATTCTTTTTTCAATATCCTAATCCTCGATTCAAGATTAAGTCTAGCCTTCAGCATAACATGAGGTAAAACTTTTTCTAACATTCTTTCCAAATCATTTAAATAATCGACCTTGAATCCTGTATCTACATTAAAAGTTCCAACATTATGCAAGTCGGCCGTAGAGGCAACCAACGCAGCATCTTTTGAAACTTATTTCCTTTTGATTCCTCCAGAATTTTGAGAAGAAGTTGTAATTGGTTGTGAAAAGCCTAACATAATTATCTTAAGAAAAAATGTAAATTAAAATTAGGTTTGATATTATAAGTCAGAAGGTAGACGTTTTATAAAATTATAACACATGATTAATTAGAAGAAAATAAATTAAAGATGTAATTCAACAAGTGTAGTACAATACATAAAGACAATGCAAACAACAACAAAGTTTCATAAAATAGATACATGAAATAATATAAATAAATTAACTTTATATGTTTTAATAAACCTAACTAATTTCTAAATGCTTGTCATTTCTAAAACATTTGATTGACTATTTCTATTCTCCCAGTAGCCAATACATCTGATGGATGAATATTTACGATATTCGATTCATCATCATCTATCACATTATTAGGAAACTCTTCTCCCAACTCCGCTTCAATAGGATCAAGACTCGTATAGATTCGAATAAACTTATAGAGCAAACAACATGCAATAATGATTCTATTATGCACTTTCATAGGATAAAATGATGGACTCCTAAGTATTCTCTATCTAAGTTTTAATTACCCAAAGCATCTTTTAATAAGATTGCACGTTGAAGCATGTTTCATATTGTAAAATTAATTTAGAGTACTTGGTTGGTGACCCTAACGCCATTCATTCAAATGATATCTTTGTCCCCTAAAAGGCATAAGAAAGCCATCACAATTTGTGTAACCAACATCTAGATAATAACAACCAATAAAAAAGAAAAAAAAAACTATTTATCATGAATAACTTTCCTAAAAAAGTATGATCTTAAAAATTAATTCAAATTCCTCCAATTTTGCACTTTACCACGAGGAACTTTTAGCCCATGTCTCCTACTAATGGCATCTCGAAAAACTCATCCATCAGCAACAAAACCTTCCCAACTAGGAAAAACATAAACAAATTGCATATCAGGTGTACAAACACCTAACATATTTGCTTATATGTCACCTTTTTGAGTTCAATATCTAAGTTTATCAACTTTTGGAACCCTTATGTTAATGTAGGTCCCATCTAAAGCAGCTAAGCAATTCTACAAAAATAGTTCAAAAATTTCGGGTTAGGATACTATATTTAAATCTAAATTAAGTGAATTATGTACAAGCTATATATGAAATTCACTTCAATATCTTGAACCATTTCCACCTTGAGTCTGTAGAACTAGCTGTAATTGGCTTTTCCTTTTTAAATAACACATCTGGTAAGCATATGACAACATTTAAAATATTGTGAAATGATCTGCTAACAGTTTCCCTAGATGTATTAAAGTGATGTTTGATAACTCGATTTTTAAGGTGATGAGAAATGATATGTAAGAACATTGTCACTTGCTCATCAACAAGCATGTTCCTTAACGAGTTCAATCCTCTTAAAGTTTGTAACATCTTACATAGATTTTTTTTTAAATGTAAATCTATTCATCCTAACTTGTTCAATACAGGTCTCGTCACTAGCATGTACAAGTCTTTTCACATAATCTCGTTGTGCATAAAAATATAAAATATATGATGTAATCATTGGTCTATAAGTATGTAGGCTAAAGACAACACCCAACATAACTAAAAATCAACTTGCAACTGTGCACATTTGCAACCATATTTGTAATGCAAGACCAATTCTTTTTTGTCTCTCACTTTGTACTATTAAAGGCAAATACACCATTACTGTAACATAAATTGATGCATTATATTTTAATTATGAATAAAGAAGTTTGAAACATTAAGAAAACATTATGGAATTATAAACATAAAAATAGTATGCAAAATAAAGTTAGTCGGACCTAAACAATTCTAAAATTTTCAATTAACAAGCAAAGTTTCAATTAACGGTGATCAGTTCATTTTTTACTTCTTCAATATGCATGTTAAAATGTTTGGGAATGAAGTTATGCGGGTCCAACTACATTTTCATTTTCATTTCCCAACATGTAATGTCGATCATATTAAATTTAGCACTTTCAGTTCATTTCCATTTTCATTTAATGGAAACAATTTACAGCTGTAATTAAGTTAGTCTTACAGACCAATTGCAGACAATTGAACACAACAATATGACATATTTGGCAATTAGTTCATTTCTAGTTTATAACATTGGCAACAATTGAACACAAAATAAATTGGCACCTAAGCAATCAGTTAAAGCAATTACAGAAATGCAAATTACAACCAAACAATCAAACCAATAACTTCTGCTAAATTTTAAATGCATGCCAAACAATCCATTATCTCATTATATTTACAGTCATTTTAACCATATCAAGCTTTTGCTAAATATAATTTACAGTCATTTGATTAGCATGTGAAAGTTTTGGAAATTAACTTATGCTTAATCAAAATAACCATTTAAAATTCTGCTAAATCTAAATTATAGCCAAATAATCAAACCAATACATTGAACAAAAGAAAATTTTAACCATATTGAAATAAAATTGCAAATACCCAAATCCAGTTTCTCAATTTAAATTTGAAAGACAATTTTTTCTGAAAAACAACCAGTAGAAATCGTACACTTCCAGATTGCTTACTTGCAAAATAAAAATAAAATGACAAATTGATATAATTCCAAAATAAGCAATAAACCGATTGCAAAATTTTTACAGATTAAGAAATCATACAAAAAAAACAATGAAGCAACCGTTGAAAGGAAGTAAACAACAAACTAAAACCATATTTAAATTGCCAAATTCGGAAACATACAAGGAAAATTCAGTAGAAGACAAAAAATAAATCCTGAAGCAAATCAACTTTTTTTCTGGAAATCTTGAATTTGTTTTTAATTTGGGAAAAAAATAGCATTGCCGGATTAATGAAAATTTAGGGGAAAACAAAAAGAAAAAGACCTGATAAAAGCAATTTTTTTATTTCTACAAATTTTTTGGTTCATTTGGGAAACAAAAAAAAAAAACATTGGCAGAGTAACAATCGAGGGAAAAAGAAAAACCATAAAAAAGTAAATTTATTTTTCAAATCTTCACATTTCTTTGTTAATCTAGAAAAAAAAGATCATACCCAAATTAAGCCAAATTCAGGGGAAAAGATCTTAAAAAAAAAAAACAAAAAAGCTAAATCTTTCAAAGAGAGATGAAGATATGGAACAAATAATACGAAAATTTTAACATAACTTACCTTTCAATCAGAATGAACAATTGGAAGCAACCAAACAAAGCCTCTACAAGTTGTTGATTTCAAACGCAAGTTTCAATTTCAGGAAAGTAATTGAGGAAAGCGAGCAAGCGAATGAGATGAAGAGGGGATATTTTGGTCCAGCCTTGATTTCATTTTCATTCCATCCGGAATGGAATCCCTATTCTTAGCTCATGTCACGAAACGGGCCGATTAGCTAACTCCCGTAACCAAACAAAGTAATAACTTGAGCCCACTGAATAGATAAGTAATAGTTATAGGATTACACCCAACCAAAACTGATGTTAAATCTTAAATTGAATTTTTCAAAAGTATTTTTTCACAACACTTTTTAAAAACATTTCTCAATAGCAACAAAGAAATAACCCTTGTTGTTAGATTGAACTTTTATTTATATATTATTTGCAATTGCTATATATTATTTTTATTTTATTATCTTTATGAGTTTGTTATTTCATAATTTTTTATTAAAATGATGTTATTTTGTATTTGCAATAAAATACTTTATGAAAACGCCTACCATGCTTTAATTTAATGGTAAAGTTGAAATTTTGATTTATTTAAGTTTGTGATTTTTTTCCTTGACTAATTTTTGATAAAATTTTATTGATTTGCAAATCATACTTTGTTATTAAATGCAAATTATCTAAGTTCAATTATTATAATTAAAATAAAAGAAAATACTTTTAAACATATAAAATTTATATTTTATTAGGTGAATTAATTAATTAAAAATGAAATAACTATATGTTAGTATATCAAATTACTTAAAACCAAAATCCCGCAACATGAGTAAAGAGCTAGGAACGAAAGCAAGCTTGAATTATATATTTTACACCTTTTGCTCTAGCATTTATTAGAGAATTATTCTTGATTATATTATGAGATACTGAAGAGAGTGCTTGTGTCAATTTGGGTTCGACTTTTGGGTTGCAATCATTCATCATTGTAAGGATCGATTAGGCTCAAGCCAATAGTTGTATCGGATAAATTATTGAAAAAATCATTTTTTGAGTGAAACTTCATGGGCATAGGATTGGTGAATCTGAACCGCGCTAACAAATATCACTTGCATACTTATTTGCTTTAGTTTTCACTTACTCCACTCATAAGATTTTTTTTCCTATTCTTTGTTCCAATAGAAGATAGAATAAAACTATTTTAAACAGCTTCAAACCGAAGTATTTTTAATTGGTATTAGATCTTGAATTTAGATATATTTGAATGGATCTTGACTATGGTTTGCAATAATGAAATTTAAAAACAAAGGTCACTCTATCTTACTCCATATTTGGTGATTGAAGCATAATATTTAGATAGTGATAATGATATTCCTTTCAATAGCTTAAAGAAAGCTTACCAGTCAATGATGGATAACTGGAATCGGTTATATCAAATAAATCGAGCCTTAGAGGACAAAGATGATAGACTCAAAGGTGAAAATAAAAAGGTTGTAGAGACAATCAAAGAAAAAGATGATGTGATTGCTAATCTTAAGAAGGCTAATGCAATGCTTGACGAAACTATTAAGGGAAAGAATGAGATGATTGCTAAAAAGGATGCAACTTTGCAAGAAAATGAGTAAGAGTTAAATGATGTCAAATTCATTCTAAAAAAATATGAAAGCCGAAGTAATGATATCTTAATTGTTGAAAGATTCAAACCTAGTCATTGTGAATTTGGTAAGGAACTTATCTCTTATGAATTTTGTTAAACTATTTGTTGTTATTTCTTATTTAGAGTAGGTAAAATTAAGAATAAAAAAATGTTTGTTTCTATTGTGGTAAGGCTAAACAAATTAGATCTCATCGTTACTAGTTGATAAATGATCAAATATGGAGAAATATAAGCAACATTCAATCTAATGTTACAACAATTGATAGAATAGCACCTAGACAACTGTAACACCCTATACCTAACTCGATTTACTAGATTCAAATATAAGATGTCACAATACTTACATACTTAGCAAAATTTTACAATCTAAGAAATCCATACTGAATGTACCTTTTATTTATTTAAAATCCTTTCTAAGACAATAAGTTTGGATAAAACATTTATCTTCTGTCACAGACTTTCAAAGGTAGTATAATACCTTACAACATAGATGTTTAATTTAACAAACATATTTGTAGCGAGTATTACTAACTGTCATTTGAAAAACATATTTCTAAGAATGTCCCTTTGTATGCATAATATTGCCTCCGGTCTACCACCATGGTGCATCCCTGGCTTGGTCCTTCCCGACGCACTGGTTCGATTCTTAGACATGTTTACCAAAACACTTATATAAGTTCAAAGGAACTTAGTGGGCCTCACTCATTATTAACTTTTAAAGGTGTTGTAGAATTTCTCAACTCAAGGGTTTGGTTTCCTTCGAAGACCTTGGCAGATACTTTTCTAATTCTTAGTTGGTAGATAACCATACGTCAATCTCTACACTTAACCGTCTTATACTCATTTCACGCAACTGGTGGATCACATACCTCACACCATATTTCGAACACTTCCTAGAATTATATTCAGCGGATGCTACTCTTAATGTATTCCTTTATAGAATCCAACAATTTTCAGAATACCAGTTACATCATATTTTTAAATTAGTCAAGACAACCAGACTTGCTTGAAAAATGTAACATTTAATTCAAGTGGTAGAATCCCAGATGACTTCAATATCGAACCTAAGAAATTCCAAGTTTGGTGGACACTTGCACCACCAACATTCCAAATACCCCAAGTTCCCACAACAGCTTTCCAAAGAATTCGCCACAAAGGCTTTTCAAATGATATGTCACAAAGGTTTTCCAGAGAATTTGCCATAAAGGTTTTCCAAATGATACGCCACAAAAGCTTTCTAGTGAATTCTCGATTTTACAATCCTAACGAACCTCGTGTTTATGGTCTCGGTAGACCAACACAATGGATGCCATGGAGCCTCACTCATATGGTCTTACACCATCTCACCATCTTGGCGCATTATCAAATGATGCCATGGGTGTAACACCCCTCACCCGTATTCAACATTGGAATAGGGTTATGAAGCATTACCGATCTTACAACATATTTAAGCATTCAATTCACATATAATTTCACATTTTATGCAAACATTAATCAAATTCAAGCATAATGTCCCTATAATAAGCCTACAAAGCCCTAAACATAATTTGGGAGAGGTTCGAGCCTAAATCGATAGCTCGAGAAATTTTTATGAAACTTAGAAAATTTTTCTCAAAACAGGGGACATAGGCTCGTGTGGCCCAGCCGTGTAACACCAGACAAGCCCGTGTCACAAGCCGTGAAGGCATTCGAAATGGGAGCACATGGCCGTGTCCTAGCCTGTGTCCTACCCCATGTAACTCTCTAACTTGGGTCACACAGCCAACACACACACCCGTGTGGCTAGCCCGTGTGCCCTTAAAAAGGCCATACATGCCCGTATGCCTGGCTGTGCGCTAGGCCGTGCCAAACCTGTAGGGTATACTTACTTACGCCACACGGCCAAGTCACACGCCCGTGTGTGAGGCCGTGTGAAGCATACTGACTTGATTTCATGTTCAACACCAAGGGACACATGACCATGTAACATGACCGTGTGTCACACACAGTTGATACACACACTCGTATCTCTGCCCGTGTGGACAAAAATAGGCTATTTACTAAGCCATTTTGCCACCCCAAACTTGCATGTACCTACACAACCCAAATGGTACAATTTCATAGCATATATAGGCATCCAAACAGTCACAACCAAGATAAAAATGTTCAATTTCAATATCAACAACTAACATACTTAATATACCATAATTTGCCTACTCAAATCATGCTAATTCATATTTCCAAAGCATTATTATGTACCACTCCAACTAAGTACTTCTTAGTCTAAAACCACAAGCACAACCATTCTCTATTCATCAACCATTAGCAACTTTAAATGTTGCGTTCAACAATCCATTCTCAAGCAATCATGAACCACATCACTAGAAGGCATTAATACATATACATACATCACATAATTGCCAAAGTAAGCCAACTTACATGGCTAACACAAAACCAAACACTTATTTTTTACAAGCCAATACAAATGGTCAAAATCATGCTACATATACCAAAATGACTCAAAGTCCCTATACATGCCATATACGTAAAATACCATAGTTCATAGGTACCGAGCGATAGGTGGATAGTATAAAGCGATCTCCGACGATCCTCGAATCCGAGCTAGCTTCAAAACACTATAAAACACGGGAAAGATAAAAAAAAAGTAAGCTATAAAGCTTAGTAAGCTCGTATGAAAAAAATTCGATATAATCATAAATACATAATTCAACAATTGATCATAAGTATAAGAATTCACATCAACTAACAAACCTCTCAATTACTCATTCACAAAACAATATACTTTCTTCACCATTTCTTCGATTCAAAGCTAATATGGTTTATGCACGTACCTATACCATCTCGTACTAATCTTATACACATTCTCATCTTTCATTTACCTATTGAATCATTCGGAATAGAATTCAGATACTCAAGGTTTTCACACGATAAGTACCTATACCATGGCCCGAAGCCAAATCAAGGTAACTTATCTCCGAAGTACTAATATTACGGCCCGAAGCCAAATCAGCAGATATGCATGGCCCGAAGCCAAATCGGTATCTCTCACACTCGAAGTGCTATTATCATGGCCCGAAGCCAACACATGTATCTCCTAATGCCATGTCACTAGTATCTTAAACTATTCCCAAGGTTCAACCAAGATTTTGAATGTCGAATTACCATTGAGTCATTGTCGGACTCATCCGAAGTCTCGTATTCTCAATTCATACAATATAAAAGTGTTTAAAATACATGTAAAATGAAATTTATCACATACGAACTTACTTCAAATGTGGAAACGACGAAATAAGTTGTTTAGTCGATAACTTTAGTTTTTCCTCGATTTAGATCCGAATTTTGCTTTTCTTGATCTAAATATATTCAAAATTAAATTATTTAATCATCTATTTTTTCAATTCAATCCAAAACACACATTTAACCACATTTACACATTTTCCCCTAATGTTTCACCACTTTTACAATTTAGTCCTTATTTCATAAAAACACAAATTAACATAATTTAATCACAACCCATGCTAGCCGAATTACTATTATGCCCTTAGTAGCCCATATTTTCCATTTATTTCACATTTTAACCACAAAGTTTCAACATTTCTAAATTTAATCATTATTTTACATTTTTACTCAAAATCACTTTACCAAAATTGCATAACTATCATCAAATATTCACAATTCACCATAAATCATCAAAGAACACATATATTCATGAATGGCATCATTCAAAATCTTTAACAGTTTTGCAAAATAATCCCTGGGCTAGCTAGTACTAGTTGCAACGATCACAAAAACGTAGAAATTATTAAAAACTGAGTCAAAAACACTTACCAATTTAACTATGCAATTGCCGAAACCCTAGCAAGCTCTCATGAACATATTTTTCTTCTATTTTCGGTGGAGAAAGGAATTAAAAGATGATGACTTATTTTGATTTTGTTTAATATAACATTATTTCATAAATTACTAAATTAACCTTAGTTTAAAACATCAAAATTCACTTAATAAATGCCCATAATTGTCCACCCAACATTATAAAGGTCTAATTACAACATAAGGACCTTCACATTTAATATTCATAGTCATTTAGTACATTTAACAAATAGAATTTAACTTTTACGTTTTATGCAATTTAGTCCTTGTTATCAAATTAAGCATTCAAATGATAAAATTAATTCACGAAACTTTCACACATACATGCTATCATGCTGTAAATACTTAAAATAATATAAAATAAATATTCTGTCTTCGAATTTGTGGTCTCAAAACCACTATTCCGATTTGACTAAAACTGGACTATCACAACTCTCCCCCTTAGGGATTTTTGTCCCCGAAAATCTTACCATTAAATAGGTTAAGGTGTACTGCTTTCTTATAGCTTCCTCGGGCTCCCACGTGGCTTAATCGACACTGTGTCATTGCCACAAAACCTTCACCAAAGCTATTTATTTCTTAACTCTTGAATCTCTCGAGCTAAAATTATGATTGATTCTTCGTTGTATGTCATATCGGGTTGAATTTCGATCTCTGACGGAGAAATCACATGAGATTGATTAGAACTATATCGGTGCAACATCGATACATGAAATACGTTATGGATTTTCTCTAACTCAATCAGTAATACTAACCGATATGCCACTGTCCCTATTCGTTCTATATTTTCATACGCCTTGATGAAACACAGACTCAATTTGCCTTTATGACCGAAACGAAGTATTTTCTTCCACGAAGATACTTTCAAAAGAATTTTGTCACCAATCTGAAATTCAATGTCTTTTTGTTTCAAATCCGCGTACGGTTTCTGATAATCTAAAGCTACTTTGAAATAATCGCGAATTATTTTCACTTTCTCTTCGGTTTCTCTAACCAAATCAACCCCGTGAATCTGTTTCTCACTAAGCTCGGTCTAATACAATGGAGTTCGACATTTGTGACCATACAGAGATTCATACGGCGCCATCTTGATGCTCGATTGAAAATTGTTATTATATGCAAATTCAACCAGCGACAAATATTTCTCCTGTTTGCCTTCAAATTCTAAAACACAACATTAGAGCTTATCTTCGAGAACTTGAATTACTCGCTCAGACTGTTCGTCAGTTTGTGGATGAAAAGCTATACTAAAATTCAACTTTGTACCCAAAGCTTATTGCAATTTCTTAAAAAATCGCGATGAAAACCTCAGATCTCTATTCGAAATAATTGAAACTGGTACTCTGTGCAATCTAACAATCTCAGCAATGTACAACTCAGCTACTCATTCAAGTGAATAATCAGTATGTACTGGAATGAAATGTGCAAATTTCGTTAGTCGATCAACGATAATCCAAATTGCATCTTTCTTCTTCAGAGACAAGGGTAATCCCGATATGAAATCCATAGTCACTCTATCCCATTTTCACTCCAGTATCATCACAGGCTGAAGCAAACCTGACGACACTTGATGCTTGGCTTTCACTTGCTAACAAATCAAACACTTTGATACAAACTCAAAAATGTTTCGTTTCATACTCGATCACTAATACGACTTCTTTAAATCATTGTACATTTTGGTACTCCCCGGGTGAACAGATAAACTACTACTATATGCCTCATGCAAAATTTTTTGAATCAACTCTGGACTTTTCGATACGCAAATTCGATCTCAGAACATCAAACAATCATCGGATCTGATTTGGTATTCTGAATCACTATTCGACTCACATTGCACTCTTTTAGCTTGTAATTCAGTATCACACTTTTGAGCTTCACATATTTGTTGAAGAAAAACCAATTTAGTCTTTAACACAACTAAAATCAAACCATCATCAGATAATGTCAACTGTGTATTCATTACTCTCAAAGCAAACAACGATTTTCTACTCAAAGCGTCTGCGACTACATTCACTTTCCCCAGATGATAATTGATTACTAACTTATAGTCTTTAAGTAGCTCGAACCATCTTCGTTATCATAATTTCAAATCTTTCTGAGTCATTAAGTACTTCAAGGTCTTGTGATCAGTAAAGATGTGGCATTTTTCACTGCCCGAATGATGTCGCCAAATTTTCAATGCGAAAATAATAGCAGCCAATTCTAAATCGTGCATCAGATAGTTTTTTTCGTACGGCTTTAATTGTCTAGAAGTATAAGCTATCACTTTTTCTTCTTGCATCAACACACAACCCAAACCGTTCAATGACGTGTCACTAAAAATCACAAATTCTTTACCCGACTCAGGTTGAACCAACACTGGTGCCTCGATTAATAATGCTTTCAATTTATCAAAACTTTGTTGACATTTCTCGAACCATTCAAACTTTACATCTTTCTGTAGCAGTCTGGTCATCGATGTAGTAATCATCTAGAACCCTTTTACAAAGCGTCGGTAGTAACCAGCTAATCTCATAAAGCTTTTGACGTCGGATACATTTCTAGGTGGTTTCTAGTCAACAACTGCAGAAATTTTGCTCAGATCAACTCGAATGCCATCCGCCAAGACAATATGTCCCAAAAATCCAACTTCCAAGAGCCAAAACTCACATTTACTGAATTTAGCATACAGTTGCTTATCTCTCAAGGTTTGCAACACAATTCTCAATTGCTTGGCATGCTCAGACTCATCTCGGGAATAGATTAGAATGTCATCAATGAATGCTACAACAAAATTGTCTAAATACGGTCTAAAGATTCGATTCATCAAATCCATATAAATAGCAGGAGCATTAGTTAGTCCAAAAGGTACAACAAGGAATTCATAATGTCCATACCTTGTTTTAAATGTAGTTTTCAGCACATCTGAGTCTTTAACTCTCAATTGATAATAGCCCAATCTCAAATCAATCTTTGAAAATACTATTGCACCTTTCAAATAATCAAACAAATCATCTATTCTAGGCGACGGATATTTGTTCTTTATCGTAACCTTGTTAAGCTGACGATAGTCAATACACATTATCAATGACCCGTCTTTCTTCTTAACAACCAACACTGGCGCACCCCAGGGCGAAAAACTCGGTCGTGCAAAACCTCTATCTGTTAACTCTTGCAACTAAGCTTTCAACTCTTTCAACTCTATCGGAGCCATTCTATACGGAGCTATAGATATCGGTGAATTTCCCGGTACTAACTCAATAGCAAACTCAACCTCTCTGACTGGTGGCAACCCAGGCAATATATCCGAATATTCACAAACTACAGGCACCGATTCAATCTTCATTTCAGACACTTTGGTATCTAAAACATATGCTAGGCACGCATCACAACCTTTTCTCACTTATATCTGAGCCAACATCGATGAAATCACTATAGGCAATGCACTTGACTCATCAGATTCAATCTGAAGAATTTCATTATTCTGACATTTCAAATCTATAATATTTCATCTACAGTTCACAACAGCATCATGCAGAGTCAACCAATTGATTCCCAAAATCACATCGAACTCATCAAAAGGTAAAGCTGAAAAATAGTAACCCCGAGTCATTAAAGGATAGTTCTTGCATACTTTGTCAACTAGAACATACTTACCTAAGGGGTCCGATACTTTAATTACAAATTATGTAGACTCAACAGGTAATTTCTTACTAGACACTAAATTCTCACAAACATACAAATGTGTCGATCCAGGATAGATTAAAACAATCACATTAGTGTCATAAAGAGAAAATGTACCGGTAATAACATCAGGAGATGACGCCTCTTCGCAAGTGCGAATAGCATAAGCTCTAACAAGTGCTCTAGTCTCAAATGTAATACCCTGAAAATATTTACAGTAAGATATTATCCTTGATATAGTAAAATAAGGAAATAATGTGAAAAAAAAAAGAGAGGAAATTTTGAGATATGTCAATATTGAGAAGTATATTATGATATATTAATTCAAGAAAGGACTAAATTGTAAAAGTGAGAAAAGTTTTGTTGCACAAGAGTAAATACTCAAAATTTGAAGGGTTAAAGTGTAAATATGAAAAATTTGAAGGACCAATAGTGTAAATATTTTAAGAGTGGAATAATCTAGAAACTAAGGAAAATGGATGAATTAGGACCAAATTGAATAGATAAAGAAATTATGAGGGACTAAATTGCAATTTTACCAAATTAAATGATGACTTAAGGATGGAATTTTAAAAGATAATGAAGGGCAAAATGGTCAAATGGAAGAGAGAGAAATCTAGAAAGTAATAATGATGCTAGAGATACTTTGATATTTTATAATTATTTAATTAGATAAATATTATTTTATTAATATTTTAATAAGATATTTTATTATTATTTTATTATTATTTTATTAGTATATAAAGAAAGAAAGATGAGAAATTCTCATCCATATTTCCCATGCACTAACGTGAGAGAAAGAAAGGAAGAAAGAAAGTTTTGCTTTCTTTACAATTTGGTCATTTTTACCAAAAATTCACCATTTTCACCCAAAAATCAAATGAATTTCCATAGCTACCAAGAGAGAAAAATGTTAAGGAGACCATGGGGAGTTAGAATATCAAGTTGGATTCAAGAAATAGAAGCTGGAGGAGAAAGAAAATCAAGTTAAAGATTAGTATCAATAGAACAAGGTAAGTATATCAAGATTTCAATATGTTTTTAAGTTTGTTATTATTGACAAAGCATGGAAATAATGTTATAGTAGAGTTTTCTTACATAAGGTCCTATGTTCATGATATGTTAGTGAAGAGAAAATAAGAGAAAGTGATGAGAAATGGTGTAGAAAAAGAAAATAAGGGTGTTATAACATGGTAATTAATATTTTGTACTAAAACAGTTTTGGACAGCAGCAGTAGTCTAACTTTGAAAAATAAAAAAAAATTGCAGAAATCTAATTATAGGATGAATAAAATATTAAATTAAATTTTATTAAGTCTAGTTTCTTATAGAAGAAATTATGTAAGCAATGGAATTGTAAATCATGAGATATGATGAATTTTGTGAGACAAGGTCAGAATGATTTCGGGTTCCCCTGTTCTGAATTTGTAAAATCATAAAAATTTGGATAAAAATAATTAGGGGTTTAAATTTATATTTTTAGAATCCTGAATGAGTATATTTTCAATATAAACAAACGGGAACATCATTTGAATTCTGTACAAGGAGATAATTAATTTTTAGTGAAGAAGGGTCAGAACTGTTAGACAGCAGAATAGGGGTAATTTTAAAGAATAAACTGTACTTATTGGATAAACTAAAAATTCTGAAAATTTTATGGTAAGAATATATATGAGTCTAGTTTCAGGGAAAATTAGCGGATCTTAATTTTGAGTTCTATAGCTCCAGATATAAATAATTTAGTGACCATGATGCAGATAGACAACTTGAATATTCATAAAAGTAAATAATAAAAATTATGGATAATGTTACTTACAAGTGTATTATCTACATTAAGGATGTGGAATGGAGAGGAGGAGGAGGAAAAATATGTATGAATATTCATCTAGCATGGCTAATTTGCATATTCTAGGCTCAAGGACTAAATTGAATAAAAGTAAAATTTTATGGGCAATTTTGTAAAAATGTAAAAAAAGATCAAATTGCATGAAATGGATTATTTTATTATTTAAATTACAAAATTGAATGAAATTATTAATTTAGTTCAAGATCGGTGGAAAACATGTTTTAGGGATTAAATTGAAAAGTGTTGAAAGAATAAATTGAAAAGTGTTGAAATTATAGAAAATTCTGATATTTTATAGAATTCATGGACTGTTATCAATATATATAAGAATAATAGCTGGAAATAAGGATTAAATTGCAAGAATTTTATTTTCCTGACCCTAAGGATGAAATCGTCATTAATTAAGAGTTCAGGGGCAAAATGGTAAATTTTGCCTAAAGCATTAATTAAATGATTAGTATATGAAATGAATGAAAATGATGATCAAATTTATTTATAAAGATCCGAACGACTCAAATATGAGACTCGATCGTGAAAAAGAAAAGATATCGGATTAATGAAATTATAAACACAAACAAGCAATAAGGTAAGTTTGTGTAACTTGAATTGTATTTTAAATACTTGAAATATGTGGTTATATGATGAAAATACGATTTGAATATTCAATTCATGATATTTGATGAAATATTGATAATACTCGAAATAAATTGAAAATAAATCTCGGTTGAATGAAAAGGAAAAATTCGATGGATCTCTGAAAAGGAATTGATGGTAAAAAAGATCTAGCCTTGACGGGTGATCCTATCCTGATATAGCCCTCCCAAGAATATGTGTAAAATGGATTTAGCCCGGACGGGTAATCCGAATCGTGGTCCGAATTTAGCCTGGGTGTAATTCGGATCAAGCTCATTAGAGTAATTGTCGCTGCGGGGGATTTAGCTTTGACTGGTAATCCCGACAATACTCTATGAGTTTATATTACAGGGGATTTAGCCTGGACTGGTAATCCCACTGTAAGGATGAGGTTCGTGGGAGTGTGCTCTCTGATATGAAACGTGAAAGACCATGGTTGAAAGATACCATGGCAACCTGATATGAAATGTGTAAGACCATGGTTGAAAGATACCATGGCAACTTTGATATGAAATGTGTAAGACCATGGTTGAAAGATACCATGGCAACGTGATATGAAATGAACAAGACCATGGTTGAAAGATATCATGGCAACATGACAGAAAATGAGTAAGACCATAGTTGAAAGATACTATGGCATCATGTCAAAGATGAATAAGACCGTGGATGGGAGATGCTATGACATCTGTTGAACAATTGATATCCAAGTAATATGTATCAGATGACGAATGGTTATATGAAATGGTTGTGTTTAATGTTTACAAGAACTGGTCATATGGAAATATATATGTACAAAATAGTTGTATGAAATAATTATGAAGATAGATAAACGAAATAAGTATGAGTACGTGGAATATAAATTATGTTAGGTTTGATATAAGCTATTATCGGAATAAATATACATAAAATATATGGAAATGATGGAGTATGAAATATTAATATAATGAAATGAATCATATATGCTTATGAAGAAACGGTAAGAGCATGATATGTTTCATGACATGTACATATATGATTATCTTTGATATGTTGATACAAGAAAATTATGTAAGTTGAGACTATTATTGAACTCAAGTACGATATGTCGAGAAAATAGTTATATCAATGTTGAATTTATATGAGATATGTGCAAGTACACTAACAATATTACTGTTTGATGCTTATACAAGTACTAATCTGTTGATTGAATGGTAATATATTTATTTACATGATGCATTGAATCGGTAAGCATTTAAATTTTTTTTAAGTAATCTGCAAATGGTAGTAATGCTCCGAAACCCTGTTCTGGCAACGGATACGGGTTAGGGGTGTTACATCAAATCTCACAGTTGAATCTTTAGTCACACCTCTGCCACTAGACACATTCCCCGTATTTCGCGGTGGTCTCCCTCTCGCAGTCGTATTGCTCGATCTTGCATTCTAAAATTTATCTTTCTTAGATAACTTTGGGCAATCTCGAATAAAGTGATCTGGCGATCCACATTTGAAACAAGTTTACTACCCTTATTCCAGCAGTCTACAAAATGTTTCCTCCTACACTGTTGGCACTCAGGTTTGTTTTCTCTCACACTGTCAACATTTGAGACAGAAGTTGTTTAAGCTTTAGGATTCACATATTGATTTCCACGATCTCTATTCTGGTATCCCACTGATGCATTCGATCGACTAAATGAATCTCAAGATTTCTTTAATGAAGGCTGATAAGGTTTATTCATCAATCTTTTCATCGAATCTCTAGCTTCTGAATCAGTTTTCTGCTTTTTTCGGCTAAAGTCTTCGGTTTTGTAAGCTTGGTCAACTAACACAACAAATTCTTTCAAATCTAAAATCCCGAGCAGAAGTTTAATATCTTCATTCAACCCGTCAACAAACCGCTTGCACATAATCTCTTCGGTAAAAACATACTCCCAAGCGTATTTACTCAACCGCACAAATTCTCTTTCGTACTCGATTATAGTCATACGACCTTATTTCAATTCTAAAAACTCTCTGTGTTTTTTATCTAGAAACCTTTTACTTATGTATTTCTTCCGAAACCTAGTCTGAAAGAACTCTCAGGTGACCCTCTTTCTCAGCACCACTGATACTAATGTGTTCCACCACTGGTATGCGGTGTCCCTCAGAAGTGATATAGCACATTTCAAACACTCAGCCAGTGTGTAAGAGAGCTTATCAAACACTCGAATCGTATCTTCAAGCCAAAACTCAGCTCTCTCAAGATCATCATCAATATTAACTCTAAACTGTTCAGCCCCATGTTTACGAATCTTATCAACTGGAGCCTTATTTAATCTTAAAAGCTCGACTCCTTGAGGAGCTACGGGAACCGGTTGGGGATTAAGAGGGGTGAAGGTTGTTGAGCAGCCAAGTTCGTTTGGATATATTGTGTGAACCACTCGTTCATCATTTAGAGGAAGGCTTCTCTAGCCTCTCCTTCTTGGCTACTCGATACGGGTCTAGAAACAGAAGGCGTTGCCCCTTGAGTGGAGTTGGCGTATTACTTTCAACCTCATCAGCTATAACTCGATTGGGATCCATATACTATATGAAAACACATTTTAAAATGTCAGGAATCATCACACTATCACAGTTTATATATGGCATGTACAGCTAGACTCTTACTCACACTACATTAGTCCTAGAATCGACTAAACTGTAACTCTAATACCAAAAAATGTAACACCCCTTACATGTATTCAACGTCGAAATAGGGTTACGGAGCATTACCGAACTTACAACACATTTAAACATTCAATTCAAATATAATTTCACATTTTATGCAAACATTAATCAAATTCAAGCATAATGTCCCTATAATGAGCCTACAAGGCCCTAAACATACTTTGGGAGTGGTTCAAGACTAAACCGATAGCTTGAGAAATTTTTACGAAACTTAGAAAAAAAATTTCAAAATAAGGGACACACGCCCGTGTAGCCCAGTCGTGTGTCTCACACGGCCACCAGACACGCCCGTGTCACAAGCCTTGTGGGCATTTGAAATAGGAGCACATGGCCATGTCCCAGCTCGTGTAACTCTCTAACTTGGGTCATACGGCCAACACACACACCCATGTGCCCTAAAAATGGCCATACACACCCGTGTGCCAGGCTGTCTTCTAGGTTGTGCCAAACCTGTAGGGTATACTAACTTATACCACACGACCAAGTCACACGCCTATGTGTGAGGCCGCGTGGAGTATACTGACTTGATTTTAAATTCAACACCAGGAGAAACATGACCATATAACATTACTGTATGTCACACACGGCTGAGACACACACTCGTGTCTCTGCCCGTGTGAACAAAAATAGGCTATTTACCAAGCCATTTTGTCACCCCAAACTTGCATGTACGTACACAATCCAAATGGTACAATTTCATAGCATATATAGGCATCCAAAACAGCCACAACCAAGACAAAAATGTTCAATTTCAATATCAACAACTAACATACTTAATATACCATAATTTGCCTACTCAAATCATGCTAATTCATATTTCCAAAGCATTAATGTGTACCACTCCAACTAAGTACTTCTTAGTCTAAAACCACAAGCACAACCATTCTCAATTCATCAACTATTAGCAACTTTAAATGTTGCGTTCAACAATCCATTCTCAAGCAATCATGAACCACATCACTAGAAGGCATTAATACATATACATACATCACATAATTGCCAAAGTAAGCCAACTTACATGGCTAATACAAAACCAAACACTTATTATTTACAAGCCAACACAAATGGTCAAAATCATGCTATATATACCAAAATGACACAAAGTCCCTATACATGCCATATACTTAAAATACCATAGTTCATAGGTACCGAGTGATAGGTGGATAGTGTGAAACGATCTCCGACGATCCCTGAATCTGAGCTAGCTTGATAACACTATAAAACACGGGAAAGATAAACAAAGTAAGCTATAAAGCTTAGTAAGCTTGTATGTAAGCTCGTATGTAAGCTCGTATGTAAGCTCGTATGACAAAAATTCGATATAATCATAAACACATAATTCAACAATTGATCATAAGTATAAGAATTCACATCAACTAACAAAACTCTCAATTACTCATTCACAAAAATATATACTTTCTTCACCATTTCTTCGATTCAAAGCTAATATGGTTTATGTACATACCTGTACCATCTCGTACTAATATCATACACATTCTTGTATTTCATTTACCTATTGAATCATTCGGAATAGAAGTCGGATACTCAAGGTTTTCACACGATAAGTACCTATACCATGGCCCGAAGGTAAATCAAGGTAACTTATCTTCGAAGTACTGATATCATGGCCCGAAGCCAAATCAGCTGATACACATGGTTCGAAGCCAAATCGGTATCTCTCACACTCGAAGTACTATAATCATGGCCCGAAGCCAACACATGTATCCCCTAATGACATGTCACTAGTATCTTAAACTATTCCTAAGGTTCAACCAGGATTTTGAATGCCAAATTACCATTGAGTCATTGTTGGACTCACCCGAAGTCTCGTATTCTCAATTCATACAATATCAAAGTGTTTAAAATACATGTAAAATGAAATTTATCACATACGAACTTACTTCAAATGTGGAAACGACGAAATAAGTTGTTTAGTCGATAACTTTAGTTTTTCCTCGATTTAGATCCGAATTTTGCTTTTCTTGATCTAAATATATTCAAAATTAAATTATTTAATCATCTATTTTTTCAATTCAATCCAAAACACACATTTAACCACATTTACACATTTGCCCCTAATGTTTCACCACTTTTACAATTTAGTCCTTATTTCATAAAAACACAAATTAACATAATTTAATCACAACCCATGCTAGCCGAATTACTATTATGCCCCTAGTAGCCCATATTTTCTATTTATTTCACATTTTAACCACAAAGTTTCAACATTTCTAAATTTAGTCCCTATTTTACATTTTTACTCAAAATCACTTTACCAAAATTGCATAACTATCATCAAATATTCACAATTCACCGTAAATTATCAAAGAACACATATATTAATCAATGGCATCATTCAAAATATTTAACAATTTTGCAAAATAATCCCTGGGTTAGCTAGTACTAGTTGTAACGATCACAAAAACGAAGAGATCATTAAAAATCGAGTAAAAAACACTTACCAATTTAACTATGCAATTGCCGAAACCCTAGCAAGCTCTCATGAACACACTTTTATTCTATTTTCAGTGGAGAAAGGAATTAAAATATGATGACTTATTTTGATTTTGTTTAATATAACATTATTTCATAAATTACTAAATTAACCTTAGTTTAAAACATCAAAATTCACTTAATAAATGCCCATAATTATCCACCCACCATTATAAAGGTCTAATTACAACATAAGGACCTTCAATTTTAATATTCATAGTCATTTAGTGCATTTAACAAATAGAATTCAACTTTTACGCTTTACACAATTTAGTCCTTTTTATCGAATTAAGCATTCAAATGATAAATTTAATTCACAAAACTTTCATACATACATGCTATCATGCTGTAAATACTTAAAATAATATAAAATAAATATTTTGACTTCAAATTTTTTATCTCAAAACCACTGTTCTGATTTGACAAAAAACGGGCTGTTACAATGGAGCCTTATCCGCATGGTCTTACACATATCGTATTCGCCTACAAGGTTAGGTCGTGATCTGCCAGTCTAATTTGCAATAAAAATGCCCTATCGGAGGTATCACAAATAAAATTTCTTTCTATCTTTTCATATGACGTAGATTTGCCAGTACTAGAATCGTATAACAGAAAGGTATTAGACAATGACCATACTCGCGTCTACAATACAACTTATCACCCTTACCCAGATTTCATGAGTCAACTCATCATGGTAGAGACACTTATGTAAAACTTATTCATCACGATATTAGCCCTATTATTAAATGTGCAACACGTTGTCCCCTTAATTAAAATTTGATGCAAACATACGAGAGGAGAATGGGGTAAGGGGGAGTAATTGTGCTTTGATATTTGTTTTATTTTTAAAGATTTCTACTTATACATTGGTTGATTTATGGTTGACTTAAATTATCCTAGATTTATGACATTAAGGCTATATTTTTGGAAGGATAAATCTTTGATAAAAAGAGATATTTATTATTTTGAATTAACATTATTTAATTAGATCACTATTATTTATTTAGCTGGATTTATTTTGTAACAGACGGATTTTGGAGCTAGTCGGAACAGTGGTTACGGAACCACTATTTTGAAGTCGTAAAAATTATTTTAATATTATTTTATGTGTGATGACATGATTATAAAGGTGCATAAAAAATTTGGTGAATTAATTTTAGCGTTTGAGAGCTTAATCCCGAAAAAAGACTAAATCGCATAAAGTGCAAAAGTCCTATTTTGATAGCTAAGGGTGTCAAATGGCTAGAAAACCAAAATTGGGGGTCTTTAAAGGGAAAATAGACCTTAAAAATAGTGCTTGGTCGGCCATAGGAACAAGAATGGTCAAAAAGTCAAATTAGGTGGGTTTTGGTAGCTTATTTGACTAAAATAGAAATAAAATAAAAGAAAGATGATATTATCCCTTTTCACCATTTCTTCTCCACCGAAAATTCAGCCATTGTTGGGGTTTGAAAGCTTGAAAATTTCAGCAACTTGTAACTCTCTCAAGTAAGTGATTTTGATGGTCTTTCTTGATGATTTTTGTATTTTTAGAACCCTTGTTGCATGAGCTTTCAAATGAATGGACTATTTTGTAAAATGGTTGAAAATCTAGGTCTTACCATGAGAGTTTTCATGTTTTTTTTTTATAAAATTTTATGGAAGAAAATGAATCATAGTTGTGAAATAAACAACTTTTGTAAAGGGACTTCTCATGAAAACCCTAATAGGACCATTTTGTAAAGTTTGTGAAATAGATGGTAATGTTGTGAAATATTAGAAATTTTGGGTTGTAATAAGAGAGATAAATGGTTGGTTAGGCTTGACTAATAAGGAAACTCGATAAAAATCAATTTCCGGACCTAGGGGTAAAATAGTCATTTTGTAAAAGTCTAGACCATTTTTCCCAAATTATAAATTATTGAGCGTCTAGATTTAATTGATGATTAAATGACTAAATGTTGTCATTTTAAATCAAGAAATACAAAATCCGAACCTAGACTGGGGGAAGGCCAGTCGCCCCATTTTGAGTGCCGTGGTAAGTTGTATGTAAATAATACAACTACATTGTTATTATATGTGTTTGAATTGATATAGCATAAATTTTTTAATTGTGGTAATGAAATTACATGATGATAATTGAGATAATAAAACTCATGGGTGAACCTTAGAAACAATCGAATATTCGTGCCAAGACATTTGGGTCATTTGTGTGCTAGTGTAAGACATGTCTGGGACATGCATCGGCCACATTATGAGAGCCAGTGTAAGACCATGTCTGGGACATGGCATCGACATTGAGACGAGAGCTAGTGTAAGACATGTCCGGGACATGCATCGGCCTCGAGATGTAAGCCAGTGTAAGACATGTCTGGGACATGCATCAGCTACGAGATATGTCAGTATAAGACCATGTCTGGGACATGGCATCAGTATAGAGATATGAGAGCCAGTGTAAGACCATGTCTGGGACATGGCGTCGGCCTCGATTTTGATATTCAGTGTAAGACCATGTCTGGGACATGGCATCGACTTGATGGATGAGCTAGTGTAAGACCATGTCTGGGACATGGCATCGGCATTAGACTCTATGTTTAAGACTTAGTAAATATCCGATAGCATTCCAAATGGTTCAACAGTGAGAGTTACAGTTAAGTTAAACGAGAAAAGTATAACCATGTTGTGAGTGATACAGGTACCTATTGAAATGTATAAGATGTGAGCTCAATATATGCTATGTGAAATGTATTGGATAGTGATGAGTAAGTTGTGCTTATGCCTTCTTTAGTACTATGAGCATGATGATGAATGGTAAACTTGTTGTTATATTTATTGCATGCAACTTACTCCGCTTTATGCTTACTCCCTCTCCTTTCTATTTTCTTATAGTGTCGCCTAACTAGCTTGAGGATCAATAGACGTCGAAAGTACCGATCACACTATCAGCTGAAGCACTCGGTATAATTAGACTTAATATTTTAGGTATGGCATGTATAGGAACTTAGATTTTTTAGTTTTGTGTCATTGTTAATTAGCCAAATGTGATGGCTTACTTTAGCATTTGATTCATTTTGTATAAGGCCATGAAAAATGGCTAATTTTGAAGGTTATCATATAAATACAAGATAGTCTTTCACGAATGTAAAATTGATGGCATGTTTGAGTATATGAAACGTACATAAGCCTTAGCTATAGTTGTCTAGCTGAGAAATCATATTAAGTTAGATTTTGCAATGTTGGTTGGCATTAAATTATGTTTCAGAGTGGCAAAAGGCTTGGTAAATAGCCTCATATTGTCTACACAGGTAGACACACGGGCGTGTGTCTAGGCTGTGTGTGACACATGGCTAGCCCCATGGGTGTGTTGTCCGGCCATGTATCCCCTGCACGTAAAATTTTTAAGTCAGTATGCATAGTAATAAATACACGGGCAGAGACACGACCATGTGTCTTAGTCATGTGGAGGACACAGCCACTAGCCACGAGCGTGTGCCCCTTATTAGATGTTGACGTCAGAAACAGAATGTCAAGGTTTTTGGACATGGGCTAGGACACAGGTGTGTCATGGCCGTGTGAGGGACACGAGCCATAGACACAGATGTGTGTCAAGCTGTGTGAAAACCCCTGTAGGATTGAATTTAGAATTTAATTCACACAGGTATGGGACATGGGCGTGCCCCTAGATGCTTAGGTCGTGTGTGTCACACTGGCCATCAACACGGCTATGTTGTAATGATCACACAGGCATGTTGCCCTGTTTCAAGAGTCATTTTTATTAAGTCGATTTAAGGACCCGAGCTGGTTCTGAATGGTTTACAATGAGAGTTTGAGGCCTCGTAAACTCACATTAAGGAGTTTAAACAAGGTTCAAAAAAAAAAGTTTTAAGTTTAATCAAGTCTTGGTGACTCGAAAACGATTGATTGCATGTAGTTAAGTATGGTAATGCCTCGTGCCCAGTCTCAGCCTTGGACTCGGGTAAGGGGTGTTACATATTTTGAGACAACAATGAGACTGATGAAAACATTGAATGTTCGAAAGACCAAACTGAAGCAAATAGGGATGTTCGAAACCTTGTTATAATAGACACTGGAACAAAATAAAAGTGACTGAGAGAGAAGATGGTAGCAACAAATGTTTTTGCTAAATTGGTTGTTTGTTTCTACTTTTTATTAGAAAAAATCCGGTTTGAAAATGATTTTCTTACACAACAGAAAATAAAAATTTTGAAAATCGACCAATTTTAGACCGAAATTGTACCTATGTTTTTGGATAGATGGATTCTTGTCATTCTCAGATTTCAACCAAACAAACTTCTCGACTATTCTCGTGCCACGAACTACTTCGAGTGTGGGCTCGAACCAATTGAATCAAAACACATAATTAGAAATTCTTTTCTTTTGTATGGAAAGAAAATCTCTTCTCAAATAAAAACTGATAAAATTGTTATTTTGAAAAAAATATATTTAATATTTGAGAATAAAAGTCTCTATTTTTGGCAGAGTAACAATATCTTCAAGTTGTGTAAATAGCTCTATCGGTGTCAACTAGTTATAGGGAGAAAATGTAGAACCTTTGTTGAATTGTTAAGATTTATTTCAACTAGAAAAAACAACTTCCTACTTAGAATGGGAGTAGGGTGGATGACATCCCTTAGTATTCCTATTAGGGTTGCTGTCTACTTTATATTCCATGATGGGTTTTTTGGCTTCTCTCACATCAGGTCCAATTATGAGTACTTCCTGGACTTTTTAACCTAGGACTTTGTAATATGATCCTACCCGATTCTGTTCTTATATTTCTCAAAATAAACTTTAATGTATTTACGTTAAATAATGTTCTCATCTCAATTTTACAACTAGTAAAATTATGACAATTTTACCCCTAGTAAAATTTCTGAAAAATTATATTTAACACTTCACAGTTCAACTTGTTCACTATGATTGGATGGTTTATTTTCATTTTCAGACTTTAAAATAGCTCAAAAACATAAACTCATTCTCACGATCATTTGTAAGTAATTTATCTACATTTGCAAATGAATTATTTCATTTCTCATTTCTCATTTCCATTTCCATTTCCATTTCCATTTCCATTTCCATTTTGAGAAAACCATATTCATTTCCAAATGATTTTGTTTCTCCATTTCAAAGAAAACCATAATCATTTCTAAATGTTTTTCATTTCTCTATTTCTATTCATTTTGTTTATTTTAATTCAAACATGCAATTCATTTCTAATTTCAACAAGTTAGCGGAGGGACCGATTGGACATATGCAATTGAGGCTCAAATGATTTATAATTAAGTTCCAACTTTTCGCCTATTAATTATAAACTTATTTAGTCACGAAGTTGTTCCACTATAGTATCGTGACTGAACTCTCCCCAACAACATATCATTATGAAAGCAACTTACCCAGTGCTCTTCCAATGACCTTGTCATAAGTGTGTTACCCTCATAGGATATCCTTAATCTCTTTGGGATAATATTCGTTCTCCTAATATGATTCTATTTTATCTCATGGTAACCATTACATCTTCCTTCATGAAAAATCAATTACTATCAAATAGTAATCAAGTCATTCATCACAAAGACGAATGACTCGTGGCCGTGTTTACTTTTCATCAACCATGAAATGCCAATGCGAGGATATAATTTACCCATGTCTCGGTTATGAATTCCATTGTTGTGAATGACGTTATATACTATAGAAGTCGTACACCAAATGCACTAGCTTTCAGTTCATTTTCTATTCGAACTTAAGCTTTTACTTACATCAAAATGCATGAGTCATGCATACATAGTCTGTCATCCACCCAGGATTTAGCTATGTCACACTATAAACGTCACAAGTGAATAAATCCATAAACGATTTTAGGATCTATTCATCTTGGGTCCTGTCCAGTTTACTGTCAGTCCAGTTAGTCACATCTATGTCTTTATCTTTTAAGAATCATCTGCTCAGATGCCCAAGATAAAGCATCTCTCCAAGTGGACTTGATAGACAACATATTAGTTTTTCAATCAATTTGCTCAGTTTTGAATAAACTAAGAACATGTTTAGGTTCATCTACAAATACAAGTTTTCTTTCCGTATTAGGATCCGACAACATAATATCGCTTAGTATCGGTTTAAACATTAGACAACCTTGAGTAATATTTTCTTCCATTTTTCTTTGCGTGCAAAAACCATATGTTGAAAATTATATAAAGTATATTAATGTAATCAATGAATTTGTTTTATTAACCAATCTGTTCAAAAGAGTACAAGTTTACAAATAAATATACTACACCTAGAGCACCAAATCCAACACTTTTGCTGGTTAACTATTTTGGTGCATTTAATTTGCTTATAGTTTAATTTTTAAACTTGAAGTTGGTTATGGTTATGCTTGTTTTTATTCTTAAACCTTGTTACTTTATTAGATGTTTATGCACTTTGATGAGATAATTTAGAGAAGACCATATGGTGAGGAAAAGTCTCTTTGGCATTTTTGCCAAAAAGAGGGATATCAATATTGATAGCAAATATACTTTGTTCAAGTTGTTTTTCGTTGTTGCTTACTAGATTTATGCATGATGATGATTTGATGATTCAAGGTGAAAGGGGGAGTTTTAAAGCATGAAACTTGATGAAGAACTTTCTTAAGGAGAGTTATAATCTAGTTCCCTTGTTTATGTGTGTTAATCATTTGTTGCATGGTTTTGTCGGAATGCTAAAAGGGGAGATTATTAGAAACTTTGATTTCCTATTTCTATTGTTCCATGTCTTGTTCGAACAAAAGTTAGAACAACATGTTTAAAGTATTCAAAGTATCTCTTGTTTTGTTGGCAATTTTGACTCGTATATAAGTAATATTGGTTATTTATATTAAGCAGCAAGTAAAGGATGTGTCAGAAATGTTTTTATGAACAAGGAAACTAGATTTAAAATAGTTAAAAGAAATTTTATATAGCGACATAACTAAAGGAATTAAAAGAGTTAGACTTTGAATAGGATTCTATCTTGCTTTCTTAAGGGATAAGGAGCTAATCAAATTGAGATTGACTTTAAATGGGAGACTATTTTGCTAAAGGGCTGATCAGATTTCCTTCAAGTAGGATTGATTTGTTGAGGACTACTGAGTTGAATAAAATTATACAAAAACCTATTTATAGGATGTTATATCGCACAGTAGGGGTGTGCTTTTTGTGGGTTTTTTTTAAAGAAATTTTTAAAGCTGATTATCATGCGTTCAAACACCTTTTGCTCAGGCAATTATTGGATACTTATTCTTGATTGTATTATGAGATTTTGAAGGGAGTGATTGTCACAATTTGGATTCAACTTTGAAGCTACAATTATTCTTCATTATAGGGGTAGATTGGGCTTAAGCAGGGGTGTAGCAAGGGGGCTGGTAAGCCCCCCTGAAATCTTTAATTTTCCATTTGGGTCCTTTAAAATTTTTAAAATTTTAAAATTAATAAAGGTAAAATTGCACTTTGTCCTCCCTAAAAATGATGAAAATTTAATCCTTTAAAAAATATAAAGATATAGGCTAGAATTTGTAATTTTACTATCGTAAAAATTACAATTTAATTTCGGTACCCCAAAAAAATTTGACTTCGCCCCTGGGCATAAGCCAATAGTTCTACTAAATAAATTGTTGAACAAAATCATTCCCTGAATGAAACTTCGTGTATGTAAGATTGGTGATTTCGAATTGCCTTAACTAAGATCACTAGCATGCTTTTTATTTATTTTAGTTTTCGCTTTCTCATAAGATTTTTATCCTATTCTGTATTCCAATAGAAGATAGAACAAAATTATTTTGATATTGCAAATCGAAGTATTTTCACCCCTATTGATTTTTGATACTATCTAAAATACTCCTATTAACTCCTAAAGCTAATATATAGAAAAAAAGGTAAAAGTCAAAATAGTATTAAATTGTCGAGTATTTAATAAAATATTTTTCCTAAATCAAGTTTTTTACCAAAATTTTAGAGATTTAGATAATATATTATTTTTTTCATATCTAATAATACGTGGAATATTCAATATGTAGAATATTTACTTACCATAAAAAAATAATAGTGTATCAACATATTACTTATTTAATAGAAACTCAATTAAAGGGTTTGATTACGATAAATGTATTGGCGGCGAATGCCATCAAATGAGATTTACTCCTTATAAAACCGACGACAATAGTATTAGCTTTTTTTCTTTTGTATTTTTATAACTCAAAACTAAATGTGAGAAGTAGAAGTGGTACAGCAAAATTTAACTTTGTTATTTTAATAAAAACTTTGCTTTAGTATATATAGGATGTTTCCACATTTATGAAAAGTTGCAATTACTAACATTACAAATTATGGAACGTGGATTTGGGAGTTTAGAAATGATGAATCTCAAGTGGCAAGAGTGGTCAAAATGCTATCTTGTCGATGGAACCATAATCACCCCCTCCCTTTGGAAGTCATAGATCAGCAGAAGAACCATCGGATAGGAAAAGCCCAACCAAAAAAGGGCAGATGGTTGCTAGAGCAAAGCCCACCGAGAGAAGATAAAGGTCAAATCAAGGCCACAAATTATTATTCCAAATCAAACCTCTTCATGGAATGAAGGACGATGAGAGCCACAGGGGTGGTAATTGCTCGCCATACTGCCAACCAACCGACTGCCTTGGACGAATGGAAGTTGCTAAAAACGGCAGCCAATTTGAAGGTGGGTTGGAGAGATTGGGCTTAACAAGTTAATCGGTGATAAATTGAATTAAATGTTTCAAAATTAAATGCAAAATTTTATAACCATTATAATTTATTTGGTATATTAATATAAATTAAATATAGAATATAATTATATTGTTTGTAATTATAAATATATATATTGATTTCATAAATTATTTTTATTTTTTATAATAATAAAATATTTTATTTTAATTTTATTAAGGTTATATTTGATAAACTAAAAATTAAATTATTGAGAAAATAAGTATCGAAAATTGAAGTGTTGAATTTAAGTTATTAAATTTGTTTGGTATATTATTTAAAATTAAATATTGAGTATAATTATATTATTTTATAAAAGACAATATAATCTTAAATGAAATAAAATAAAATAAAGATCATTGAATTTATTCTAGTAGGTTATAAATAATAAGTAGGTTTTTACTCTTTTTTTTTTGCAAAAAAAAAAATTTATTTAGTAATTTTCATTGTGGGTTATAAACCTATTTAAAAAATTAATTTTCAGTTGATTGAATATTTTTAATATTTTATCAAACATTGCCTAATATAATATTTTATATTAATTATGAAAATTGTAGATAAAAATTAAATATAATAACTTTTTTATTTATTTAAAAAATAAAGAGATAATTTATATTAAATTTTAAAACAAAATCAATTTAACATTTTAATATTAAATGTTAAATTTTTAAAAAAAAAAGTAAATATAATTATCTTGAAAGTTGTCGTTTTCAATATAATAAGTATTATCAAACACAACTTTATTTATTTCTCGAAACATAGCAAGCTTACATTGGGACTTTACTTACATGACAAAATGTAAGTTTTATTAAGAATTACAGACATTATTATAACCCCACATTTGTATCTATTATAAGCCAACAATAATTATACGACAAGAGCGACGCTATAGCCACATTCAACATTCAAAACGACCACCTTATTTATCACTAGTTCAATGGATGTTCTTGTTCTAGTTTTCGAGTTTCATCATGCTCGTAAAAACCCGAATCCGGTAGGGATGATGTTGGTGATGTTCAAGAGTCCAGCAACGGTGCTTCCGATGACTTGTAAGGTTGAAGACAATCCCCCAATGGATGGAAGGGAGGTGTTGCAATTGGAGAGCGGAGTTTTTACGGCTAAGTTGCAATTGTTGATCAATGAAGGGACAAGGAATTGCAATGGATCTAATAATATGGAGAATATGCCAGATCCATTTGTGGTTGAACTCGAAACCACGTTTCCACCACACTGAAGTTGCACCAATGCATCTAAAACACATTTATACCAAATACATATATAACTCAGCATTTGTAATCATTTTCTCGGAAAAATATGATGATAGAAAAGTAGAAGCTTACTAGGGAAAACTGGGGTTGCAGTGCCGTTTACACCCATGTTGCCATCGACAGTGCAAAATACAGTTCCTTGGATCCTAATCAAGCCAAGGAGGCCGCTAATGAGTCCACCTAGTTGAGCTTCAGCAATTGGAGGTATCAATGCCATTGCAGCAACCAAGAGACAAACCAACATAAGTGTTTTCAAGGCCATGAAGTTTTGGGTTAATTAACCGAGTTAATATCAATGAAAATGATTCACTCTTGCAGCTGTGATGTTCGACAACCCTAGTTATTTATAGGCAACTTAGAGGGCAAGTTGGTGCTAAAATCTTCCACACAAGTTGGGGACCTTCACCATCAGCACCATGCACGCCACCATTGTAGGCTTCACCTACGTGGGGGCTAAACCTTGCCCCCTAGACTTTGGCATAGCTTAACATTGTTGTTGGAAAAAAAAAACTCGCTTAGAAAAGAAAAAACAATTGAGAAGTGATGTGAGATTTTCTAATATTTGGCATTACTACGAAAAAAATACGAGGAGAAGATAAAATGGGTAATAAAGTACATCATTTTAAAAAAAAATATTGTTAGATTATAAATAATCTATATCTACAATTTTTAATTCTTAAATGAGTTGAATTCACGAATCAATCCAACATTAATTTAATTAGGAAAAATTTTGAAGCATATCTTTAAAATAAATAATGAATATTGTCGAAACCATTTTTTTTGAAAGGTGAGGGTCGACTTTATATTTTAAAAAGAAAACGAAAATTGGGAGTCGCCACCAATCCTTTTTGTTTAGGTGTGATCGGATCACCTTGTAAAATATTTTGGTCTACGAAATTCGAAAAAAAGGGTTCGGGAGTCGGTTACGTACGAGGAAGGATTAGCACCCTCGTAACGCCCAAAATTGGTACCTAATTGATTAATTAACGTCTTAATGTCGAAAGTCGAAAATCCGTAAAGAATTTAAAAATACGATCCTCCTTTTTTTATTAATGTTAATTTTAAAAAAGTTTGGATAAATCGAAGCAGATGCTAAAGACCTTCTTGTCTCGAAGTAATAAAATATCACATCCAGCACGTTAGGACACGACATTTTAAACTCTTGAGAATAAGCTTGTCTTTTGATTTTCAAAACTCGTGCATTTTAATTTTAAAAGGATATTCGATTATTTGGGTTAAACGAGAAAAATCAAAACCCAGTAAGTTAGGGCACGATTTCTCGAATTTCTAAAAAAATGAAATATTGCCTCATTTTTAAATTTTTTTTTAAGTAATAGCGATTGTAAAATCGAAACGATGTGCATTTATTTATTTGGAGTAAAATAAAAAAATCTATATTGGATAAAATGTTGGAGCTTAATTCACAATGCGATGACATGAAAATATAATAATGAGCATGGAGCAAATATACATGAATAACATCACACAGATGTACGACAATAATATGAAAATACAAGTGACCGAATTATAATACACATAATGGCAATAATCACTCATCATACATTATTTAAATATTAATAATTAAAGAGAAATGAAATGAATAAATATGAGCAATTAAAAATAAGCAATAAGATTGTTAGGATCGACCCGATTAAACAACGAACAAGAAAAATAGCAGAATAAATTGAGAAATTGAACACACAAATTTAACGTGGAAAAAACCCTCCAAAGAGGATAAAAAAACCACGGGCAAAGATAATTTTACTATAATGGCAAAAGAACAAAGAGTATAAAAGATGGAGATAAAAACTAAACCCCGAAAACCCGAAAACAAAGAACCTACAAAACGTAAACACAAAATTCTCTAAATGTGTTATGAGTTCTAATCTTTAATGGGTGCTTTTTCTAAGGTTGTAAAAGAGCCTATTTATAGGCAAAATTCATAGGTCAAATAATAATAAAATAAACTAGACTAATTAGTGTTTGATTGAAACAAGTAAACAGAGTTTAACTGAAATATTATTTCTCAAATTTGACTGAAAATTGGAGTCATATTTAACAAATCTCCACCTTGACTCATATTTCCACAACGCCATCTTTGCCAAAGCCCGCCACGACCCTATCTTGAACTATGCAGAGAATTAACTGAGTCGAATTTATGCTTAGAAACTGGAAGACTTCTAGCCTTTGACTTGTACACTGCCAAATCAAAACTAACCCGGGTCTGATTTTCACGAACACAGTGCCCTAACTTTTCAAAACCTGCATCCAAAAGAGAACCTCTCTTCAACGAAACGGTCATACCTTTTTCCCTCCTATGACCAAGTTGCCTCTGCTCCAAACGAGTTGACTTCGACTCCATAACGGACGAGGGACGTCTGATTTCACCGGTCACTGTAGAACCTTCCAGAATATAAAGACTATCGGTTCTCTTACTTTTTAACAAAACGAGAGCTCCACGAGATACTTCAATACCGCTCGACTTGATGTTGATTATGTTGATTATGCATCCTTTCAAGTCTAAAATATTCAATGAGATGAGATTTTTTCGTAAATCAGGTACATACCTGACATCTGAGAGTGTCATAATCGTCCCATCATGTATCCTAATTTTAGCAGTACCAATACCAACTACCTTACTAGATGAATCGTTTCTCATGCGCACAACTCCACCTTCAACTGAACTGTATGTAGAGAACCATTCTCTATTGGGACACATGTGGAAAGAACATCCCGAATCTAGGATCCACTCAGACGTGAGCTTGGAGTTATTGCTTGTTGACACTAATAAGAAATCATCACCGTTTTCATTGGCCAAATTAGCACCAGCTACATCTTCCTTGTTACTCTCAGCAGTTCTTTTATTTCGAAGTTTATAACAATCTGCTTTAACGTGACCTAACTTTTTTATAATAGCGACACATTTTGCCTCGTTTCTTTGATGCTACCAAAACGGAAGGTTGCCTATCTGCCTTGCTAACCAAATTAAACTCATTGTCGAGTTTATCTCTACTCAACAAATGACCCTTCACATCTTCGAGCGAGAGTTTGTCTCTGCCATAAATCAGGGTCTCCTTGAAAGACTTATATAAAGGGGATAAAGAGCACAATAATAGCATAGCCTGATCTTCATCGTCAATATGAACCTCAACATGCTTTAAATCATTTAAAAGAGTAATGAATTGACTGATGTGATCTCTAAGAACCTCACATTCGTTCATGCGAAACGTAAATAGACGTTGTTTCAACACTAAACGGTTAGCCAGAGACTTAGTCGCATAAAGAGTTTCTAACATTTTCCATAAGGTGGATGAGGTCTTCTCCATCAATACCTCCTGCAATACCGTATTCGCGAGGCACAGCTGGATTGCAGACAAAGCTTTTTCATCAAGCTCTTCCCATTCTGTTTTATTTAGATTCTCAGGCTTTTTTCCGGTAACAACCTTTTTCAAACTGGATTGAACTAGAATTGCCATCATCCGAACTTGCCACAGATTGAAATTTGTCTCACCATCAAACTTCTCAATTTCAAACCTTGTTGTTGCTATCTCTGAATGAGCTGGTTTATAAAAATTAAACTAGCTCTGATACCACTTGTTAGGATCGACCCAATTAAATAACGAACAAGAAAAATAGCGGAATAAATTGAGAAATTGAACACACAAATTTAACGTGGAAAAACCCCTCCAAAGAAGATAAAAAAACCACGGGCAAAGATAATTTTACTATAATGGAAAAAGAACAAAGAGTAAAAGATGGAGATAAAAACTAAACCCCGAAAACAAAGAACCCACAAAACGTAAATGCAAAATTCTCTAAATGTGTTATGAGTTCTAATCTCTAATGGGTGCTTTTTCTAAGGTTGTAAAAGAGCCTATTTATAGGCTAAATTCATAGATCAAATAATAATAAAATAAACTAAACTAATCAGTGTTTGATTGAAACAAGTAAACAGAGTTTAACTGAAATATTATTTCTCAAATTTGACTGAAAATAGGAGTCATATTTAACAAAGACAATTCTAGACGAATAACATGTAGGAAAAACAAGCTTGAAATAGATCCTATGGAAAACGATTTAAAGTAAATGATATTAAACAATTTAAAATCATTAATATACAAGATAACAAAATAATATAAATAGAATACCTTAAAATAATAATTCAAAAGATAATTTAAAATTGCATATAAAAGTTTAGAATAAATAATATTGTAAAAAAATAATTTAAAATAATTAACATATAGAAGATATGTACAAAAGTTTAATATAAATAACATATAAAATTTTAAAATTAATAGTAGTAGAAAAATTTATAATAAATAATAAAAAGAATTTAACACGATTATCATATAAAACGATATAACTAAATAACATATAAGACATTTAAAATAAATAATATATATGTATCTATACATAATAATTTAAAGTACCAAGATATATATAGAAATTTTAAAATAAATAATACGTATAATAGTTTAAAAGAAATAATATATATAAAATATTTAAAATTGATAATAATTTAAAATACATGGTATACGTTCAAAATAATAATAATAATAATAATAATAATAATAATAATAATAATAATGTAAATAAATACAAAAGAAAATATATAATGTAACAATATCAATATAAAATTAATTAGTTTAATAATATGATGATAGCAATAGTAATAATATAGTAATAATAAAGTAGAAAATAATAATAATAATAATAATAATAATAATAATACATTAATAAGAATTATAATAGTATATTAATAATAACAATAATAGAAAATAATAATAAAATAATAATAATAATAAACTAAGGAATAATAATAATACTAACAATAATACAAATAATAATAAAAATAACAAGAGAAATAGTAATAATAATAATAATAATAATAATAATAATAATAATAGAATTAACAATAAAATAAAATTAATCAATTTTAATAATAAAATAGCAAAATAACTAAAAAAAGGACTAAATTGAATTTAAAACAAAAATTAGGGGCAAATCCGGAATACAGATAAAAAGAAAAGGACCGAATCAAACACACGAATAAATTAAGGGGAGAAAATTAAAAAAAAAACTTAATCTCAAAATTATTACAAAGCGGAAGGACTAAAAGGGTAAATAACCCTTTTGGCAAAAAACGCGCGGATCCTCCAGGCGGGTCGGGTCGCGCGTGCGGGTCAAGTGAAACGACGTCATTTTAGGGCTTTGAAGCCAGCCCTAAAACGACGTCGTTTTAGGGGGCTATTTAAACCAAAATTCTCACAATAAAATCATTTCATTCCTCATTTAAAAAAAATCAGAAAGCTCTCCCCTCTCTCTCTCAATTCCAAGGCCCGATCATTGCTCCAGCGTCGAACCACCGTGGCGGCCGCCGGTCACCGGCGACGGCGCCACCGTCTACGGTGTCCAGAGGAACCAAAAAGGTCCCCTCTTGATATTTTCGACCTCCTGAGCCCATTTTCGACATCGAAACCCCCAAAAACCCAAGAAACCTTTAGGTTTCCGGCCACCGGTCCTCAATAGTGGCTTCCTCAACCTCTCATGGTGAAGAAAACTAGAACACCAGGTGAGTTCTCTGTTCTTCTTATTATTTCGCCTAAAAAGAGAAAAAAAATTAGAAAGAAAAATCAAAATACGAGAGAAATCAAAATAACATATATGTAAAAAGAACAACTTTTTGTTTTCGATTTCTTTTTGTTTCAAAAGCCTTTTTTTTTATATTCAATCGTCTGTCTGAGATTACATTGTGCCTTCGAGGCTTTCTTATAGCCGAATACAAAGGCTTTAGTCTGTTATTTACTACTATTTTCTATTGTTTCTTGCTGCTATCTTTTTGCCTTTTTTTTTGTCATCTTTTCTCGTTGTTTGCAGGTCTTTGAAGGTGTAGGTGATGGGACGGGGCCAAGGGGTGGTTGTGCCTTGAGCGTTGGACATGCTGACCAGGCACCTGGGGAGCGACGCGCACTGCTACTAGGGTTTTTCTGTTTAGGCTAATTTTTGGGGGGTCATGGGCTTGTACAATTTTGGGCTATAGTTTGGGCTTTAGGTTTTTTGTTTTGGGTTTTAAGTTTAAGTTTAAATGGGTTTTAAATTTTGTAGCTAAACTGTTAATAATTGTTTGGTTTGGGACTTTTCAGCCCGAGCCAAAATTGGGCCTTACAAATATTATTATAAGAAGTTTCTTTTCTAATTCTAATTCTATATGGAATCTATAAAATATAATTTAAAACTAGAATAAATTAAAAAAAAACTATATATATTAAGATTTAAACGTAAGACAATAAATTTTCTAGATGTTCAATTTTATTATCTCAATTAAAGCCTAAGTAATATTTTATTCAACATTTCCAAATATATTTTTCCACAAATATCATAAGTGCGCTATAATTTAACAGTACTGAAAGTAATAAAAATATGTATGAAAATTAATTTTGAAAAAATATAAAATTGTTTTAAAATTCTTTAGAGAAAAGAATAAAATTACTTCATCTAATAATATTATTATTTTAATAATTCTACAAATGTTTAAAAATTTGATTATTTAATGATATGGATTATCATCAAATATCAATAGAAAGTAAAAATTCTACAAGTAGGGTTAGAATGATAATAAGTGTCCTATTTTTTTTCATAATAATAAATTTAGTCCTCTAATGTTTACTTTTTTCATTTTAGCACTGATTTTATTTTAATTGCCCTCAACCTTCAAATTTTAGTCAAATTATTATTTTTTACAGAGAAAATTTGACTAAGATTGTTAAATTTTAATGACATTGGTGTGGTAGCTCGCATGACAGTCCATGTGTACTTTATATAAATACAAAAAATACATAAAATATTTGAAAATTAAAAAAATTCATAAAAATTACAAATTTTTGTATCATTATTGTTAAAATTTTAACAATCAAATCAATTTTTTAATTTAAAAAATAACAATTTAAATAAAATTTGAAGGTTGAAAACTAAATTAGTTCAAAAAGAAAAGAATTAAGGTAAAAGTGAAACGATAAAAATTAAATTTATTATTATACATTTGTTTTTTAAATTTTAAAATATATCCTATAATGCACTTGTCATGATTTAAAAAAAATTAAAAAGTGAAATTTTTAGATTACATAAATAATATTATATCAAATAATTGCCATTAATAGTATTGTTATTACAAAAAAAAAAATTACCCTTAATGATAGAACTATTGGAAAGTAAAATTTTCACAAACGGAATTAAAATGGTGATAAATTTATTATTCAAGAGACAATGGCGATATCTGAAACAAGGTTTCAGGCTTTCAGCTCATTTATTTTGGTAGCATTGAACATTTTCATTTCCTAATGTACTTTACAGCTTTCCTTTATTGTTTGGAAACTGTGTTTTTTTTTTAATAATAATAAAATCCAGTTGTCCCATCCAAAAAATATATATATCTGAGGCATTTGTCATGTTAGTTGTGAAAATTTTAACTTCAACCGATGGAACATAAATTCAAAATTGTTTCTACCCCTAACAAAATTACATCTTTAATAGCTTTTTTTTTTATTTAAATATATTTTTATAATTTTTATGTTTGTTCTATGGTTTATATTTAGAATTTGTTACTGTCTATTCTAACAATGTTGAACTTGCATTTTCCCTTAAAATTGTAATATATATTACCATTCCACTTAACACTTATTAGTTATTTAAAATCACAATTTAAGAAAACTTAAAAAGAGAAAAAAAAAAAAAGCTTTGTTTAACTATGTGTATAATATATATATAAATCAACATAATAAACACACCATTCCTTGGCTTATGAGGACCCTCTATTCTATATGTAGTGATAGTGAAGTTGCAGAAGCTAAGAGAGTTTGGCCTTTGTATCCCGATTGATTGAAAAAGTTTATAGATTGGTCCATGTGTAGCTATCATTTTTTCCTTTGAAATCTCTAGTTTTCCTTGTGGGTTAGGGCAGAATATTGAGATGGCGACAAGCATCGTATAAGTTGCTTAATTTGGCAATAATCTTAGTTTCAACCATTAGACTAAAGGGAAGCTAGCCAAGTGGTCCATTACAGAACCCCCCACTTGTGTTCCACTGCTTTGAAATGCGGATTCATGAAATATCATTGCCGCTAATGACACAAAATCCTATTGAATCTCCATATTTGATCAAGAGATAAGGAGTCAACGGTGGGCAGAGTGGCTCACATAAAACCAATGGGATAGAACTCTGAATTTATGATTAGCCCTTTAGTACAACATAAACAGAAATTCCATTATACTGAACCACATAAACAGGAATTCCAATGCATTGGCCAAATGGTACAACATGGACACCACATCTGTTCAAGCTTTTCTAAATTCTACCGCAACTAAGGCACAATGCATTGAAATTTACCCTTATTCTATAGAAACAAGACCATATTGTAAACAGAATTCTAGATAATACGCATTAACACCATCATCATCGGATAAGTTTCTCACTTAACGTACTTTGCAAACCACTCCAGCATATCTTGATGAGCTTCATTAGCGCATGACACAGCTGTTGTATCATTGACATCGTATCTGACAGTCCATCCATGGGCACATTTAGGAAATATCTTCACAAAGCTATCAACCTGCAAGAGAAAGATATTGTTTTGTAACAAAGATAAAAGAGTGCATATTCCATACAGAACATTTTTTAACATTAAGGGAACTCTGGTGAAGAGTATATGTAGCCAGACACAGGTCACTTGCACCCCTTGGGTTGAAGGTAAAGAGGGAACCCGGAAAAAGCCATACTCAAAAGACCGAGTAATTGGCATAGTATTTTGACTAGTTGATAAGCGTGACTATTTGGCGTGCAAGGCAATAAGAGAAAAGGCACATGCGACTCTAATATGGTATTTAAGTCACAAACAAGTACAACAGATGAGAAATGTGGGACTTATAACACCTCATCTCAATAGGAACCTGGCAAAATAAGCATAGGATAGGCTACTGAATGGAGCAAACAAGAAACATAACGTTGATATAAAGTTAAAGAAAATGCAACTTTTTACCAGTCTTAGGCTCATTCAATAAAGATAACAGACAGTATGACACCAGGCATTGGGCCTTCTTACCTCACTCGCTTTTAATATCTCATCAAACTGTTTTACAAGTTCTGGGGGAGACAAATTGTCAATCTCAGCTCCCAATATCGCGATGGGCACCGCCACACCTGCAAGAATTTACACATAATAAAATATTACTAAGATAGACTTGCCCCTACCACAGACACCACACAAAAGCATGATAATGGGTGAAAATACTCTCTTAAGGAATCAACTAATAACTGCAACCAAATCCAAAACTTCAATTTTTGCATATCATAGAGATAGTTTCATGATATAGATAATGTGGAAAAACACTAAAGTAATCACCATACATGGCCGTGAGTTTCTCTTCTCAAGACAGTTGCATAATTTTGCTTATTGTCTTAGGACACCTAATATTCTGATAGTGAATTGATGGATAGTCATAAATTCACATTATTGAAAATAATTAAAAGTTTGAGAAGAAGTTTTTAATTCACAAATTAATACTGACTAAAAGTCATTTCACAACTCACTTCATCTTGAGAATAGAAGTTTTTTTCACCTTTGTGAATTAGAATTAAATCACCTTCTAAGGCAATGATCTAATCACTCTCAATGAACTAAGATCACTGCCACATAACATCATTCAATTTTTCTCAAGTTTGGCGATTTAATCACAATTTGTAGATCACCATGGTTTTACAGGTGCATCCCATACCAAACACCACCTTATACTGAAAGAACAGACTCTTTTTTTACTAAAATCGTACAAACCCTTTCATTTAAACTAGAATGAATCCTAATGCAAGAACCTAAGCAGAACATTCACAGAGAAATTCAACCAGAAGTTCTGCCCCAGAGCTTAGGGGACATCACCTTAAAGTCATTAAGTCCAAATCAATTTCTAATGAAAGGAACACATCATAACTGAAATATTTAAGAGAAAAAAAAACCACTAGAAACTTACTCTTGATATCGTCCACAGTCACAAATGAAGGATGCAACATCACAGCTGCTTGGATAAGGGCAACCTTTGCCAGTTCAACCACAACTTTAGCTGAGGTAATCAAAAGATTTAGTTTTAGTCATCTGGTAATAAAGTGATTTCGCAGAATTAAATGAAAAGATACTATTATTGAAGTCATAACTGCAGAACATGCATGTATACACATAGTAAATATCTGCTATGAAACCACTTTAAGTACAGTGCATAAATTAACACTCACCACCCCAACAGAACCCAGCAGCTCCAATTGATGAAACCCCTTTACTTTTCAAAGCATCAATTATGAGCTTTGCATCCTCAAAACCTTTATCCTAAACAAGCAATTAAAATGCATAAGGGCATAAAACTTCAAAAGTGATGCATCATCAAGCATTAGATGCTTTTCAAGGTAAAATAGATACAGCCAAAAGGAAAAGTTAGTGTAATAGTGAACAAAAGCGGAATGAACTGAAGAAATTCATAATCAAATCTACATCTAGTTATAAAGGGACTAAAGCCAGTCTAGAAAATTAGAGAGTCCATAATACAATACAACTGGAATAAAAAAGGGAAAAAACAAAGATTGGAGAACATGTCTTTTATTATAAAAATTGATAACCAATTTCAATTATTTGTCAAAAGGCCACTAACCGGTCCATGATCCTTTATCCAAGCAGGTAAAGGTCTATCAGGTTTATCACGGACAAAGGGTTCTCCATAAAAGAAGTCAGGAGCCACCACATAGAACCCAGCAGCTGCAACCTTGTCTGCGAGATTTCTATAGAATCAAAAGCAACTTAAATTATGTCCCGGAAGCTGGTACAGTTCAACTCAAGATGGTACATAGAACAAACTACGTAATTAAATTAAATTAAATTGGTTCACACAACCACCCTATGACAGACTAACCATTACATCACAATCTCAAACAAATAATTCAACCGTGTCAAAAATTAGTTAGAGGGATGCCAAATCTTAATTTGCTAAGCTGTAATTTTCAAAATGTTACAATCACAGGTTACCCCGTGTTTTAAGCCAAGAATAACTATTATTTAATAGGAGAAAACACCTTGGTATAAAAATCCATAAAGCTATTGAATAAAATGAAGCAAGATAAGTCATCTACTATAATTTTCCTTGGTATGTTACAATCATAGGTTATTAATCAAATTCTTAGGTAGTAATTTCATGGTGTGTCATGCTGACTATTGACCTTGGAAGCATATATAAGAAGCTTTTCATGAGGCTAGTAACTGAGGTACATGATTTTGATATGGGTGAGGACACTTTTTGATGGTAGTAACCTACCTGCTGAATTACCATTTATTTATGAACGGTTCCTTGATAAGCTTGGTGGAGAATTTCTTTTGCTATACAGACTTTCCAGATCGACAACCTGCTGGCTTTATACTAGACTTGGCGGGGCAAAGGAAATTTGATTTGGGGTGTTTTAGTTAAGTTTAAGACATGTTCCACTTTAGTTGTTTTCTATATTAGTGTTGTGTTTTAGTGGTTCGGTCTTTTTGCTCTTTGCTTATGCTAGCACTGTGACTAGCTTTTAACTTTTATATTCCTTCTGAAATCTTAATAAACATCTTTTAACATCTCAATATTTATATGCATGTGCGAGAACCGAAAAATAACATCTTAAAGAGTAAAAACTCGACTTCCTAGTACTCATAGAAGAGATAATGAAGGCAAAACATCGGCAAAAAAGAAGCAGTTTCACTAGCAGAACTAGGCTTACCTCAAGTTTGGAGCCTCATATCCTGCAAAGCCATGAAAAAGAACAGTGATATTAGCAGATGATCAAGGCGATGGTAATCATTATCATGATACTGATGACAACAATATCTATACTTAATGGAACAGTGATAAGCAATTGCAAAACAATGCTCAATGAAAGTAAATGGTTAGTAATCCAAAATTATATTACAGATATAATACGATTATATCATAAACAATACAAAACCCAGAGATAATATGTTGAAAAACATCCATAATCAGTACAAAATTATATTAACCCCCAGCATCCTACTGAACTAGTTTCAGAGCCAATATTAGCTTAAATCGATAGTCAAATACAAAACCCATATATAATATATTGAAAAACAGACTGCAAAGTGCAAACGAATCCAAAAAAAAAGAAAAAAAAACAAAAGGAACCTTGAAGTTGCTGGATTCCTAAACAGAGAAGTTGCTCACAAATTTCACACAAAACCCAAATCGAAAATGAGGGAAAACTAACATTAAAGACCGAAGCAGAAAGATAAAGGAAAGAAAAACTGAAGAGGCTATGCATAAGTACCGTAAATATCAGAGACAAGAAGAATAGTAAGGTTGGATTGAATAGAGCCAGAAACATAAGTGTTGAAGCCAGCAATTTTCTCAACATGACCAGCTCCACTTGCAGGGTCCAATGTTGGCGGGTTCGAACAGCACTGAGGACCTGACATTTCTTCTAACCAAAAAGACTCTCTCGCTTTGTTTGAACAAATAGTGCTTCTACTGTATAAAAACAAACACCAACAGTGAAGTTGGAAGATGAAGACGGGATTTTCGAGAGGAATAATAAAAAGGCTTTATTTAAATAGAAATACGTTATGTGTCACATTCCATGTCATTTTTGCATAAACTAACATAAAATTTATAATTTAAGACTTATAGAAAACTTTTAAGAATCAATAATTTAAGGATTAATTTATGGTATAAAGAAATATTTAGTATTTAAATTTGATAAAAAAATTATTTTGGTCCTGATTTTTTTATCAATATTAAAATTGAAATTTTATAAATTTTTTTAATTTAATCTTTAAATTTGGTTTTTGTCCCTAACCCGAATCCGTCACCGGAATAGAGTTACAGAGCATTACCGGAGTTACCGATTTATTTATTAGATATTTTATTTCATCTAACGTTCATATTTGGGACCAATTAAAATCAATTATATTGTCCCTTAAACATGCTTATTTTTCTCAACATGTTTTACATGAATTTATTAGTCGTCTTAATACACTTAATTTTCTTGTATCAACGTATCAAAGATAATCACATATTGACATTTCATGATAAATATCATTCTCTTGTCATTTCTTCATAAACATAAATCAGATAATTCATTATATCGATATTTCATGCATTTAAAAATAAAATTCTTACAATTTAATCCTTATTTCTAGCCGTTATTCTCATACAAATTGATAACAACCCATGTATTCTATAAAATATCAGAATTTTTCATAATTTCAACACTTTTCAATTTAATCCTTAAAACATGTTTTTCCCGATCTTGAACTAAATTAATAATTTTATTCAATTTTGTAATTTTAAATAATAAAATAATTCACTTCATGCAAATTGGTCATTTTTAACATTTTTACAAAATTGGCCATAAAGTTTTACTTTTATTCAATTTAGTCTCTGAGCCTAAAATATGCAAATTAGCCATGCTAGCTGAATATTCATACATATTTTCCTCCTCCTCCTCTCCATTCCACATCCTTAATTTACATAACTTGCTATAAATAACATTATCAATAATTTCACTATTTACTTATATGTATATTCAAAACTGTCCATTTGAGTCATAGTCACTAAATTATTTATATCTTGAGCTACAGAACTCGAAATTAAGATCCGCTAATTTTCCCTAAAACTAAACTTACATATCTTCTTACCATAAAATTTTCAGAATTTTTAGTTTAGCCAATAAGTATATTTTATTCTTTAAAGTTACCTATGTTCTGCTGTCTGACAGTTCTGACCCTTCTTCACTAAAAATTAATTATCTCCTTGTACAGAATTTGAATGATGTTCCCGTTTGTTTCTCTTGAAAATAGACTCATTCAGGATTTTAAACATATAAATTTAAGCCTATAATTATTTTTATCTAATTTTTGATGATTTTTCAAAGTCAAAACAGGGGAACCTGAAATCATTCTGACATTGTCTAACTAAATTTAATTGCTTACACCGTTTATTCTATGAAAAACTAGACTTAATAAAATTTAATTTCATATTTTATTCAACTTTAATTGGATTTCCACAATTTTTGATGATTTTTCAAAGTTAGACCATTGCTGCTGTCCAAAACTATTTTAGTGCAAGATATTAATTACCATGTTTATAACACCATTATTTTCTTTCTCTACACTATTTCTCATTACTTTCTCTTATTTTCTCTTCACTAACATATCAAGAACATAGGACCATATGTAAGGAAACTCTACATTAACATCAATCCCATGCTTTTTCAATAATATCAAACTTAAAAATATATTGAAATCATGATGTTCTTACCTTGTTCTATTGATTTTAATCTTCATCTTGATTTTCTCTCTCCTTCAGCTTTCATTTCTTGAATCCAACTTGATATTCTAACTTCCCATAGTCTCCTTAACATTTTTCACTCTTGGTAGCTATGGAAATTCTTTTGATTTTTTGGTGAAAATGGTGAATTTTTTATAGAAGGACCAAATTGTAAAGAAAAGAAAATTTTCTTTCTTTTCTTCTCTTCCAAAGTTGGTTGCATGGAAAGATGGATGGTGTTGTTCCCTCCTATTTTTTTTTTCTTTCCATACACACATATATATACTAAATAAAATAATAATAAATATCTTATTAAAATATTAAATAAATAATAATAATTATCTAATTAAATAATTATAAAATATCACCAACATCATCATTACTTTCTAGATTTCTCTCTCTTCCAATTGACCATTTTGCCCTTTGTGATCTTTTAAAATTTCATTTTTGAGTCATCACTTAATTTGATAAAATTACAATTTAATCCCTTATAATTCTTCACCTATTCAATTTGGTCCTTATTCATTAATTTTCTTTGGTTTCTAGATCATTCCACCCTTAAAATATTTGCACTATTAGTCCTTCAATTTTTTCATATTTACACTTCAACCCCTTAAGTTTTGAGTATTTACTATTGGGCAACAAAACTTTTCTCACTTTTACAATTTAGTCCTTTCTTGAATTAATATGTCATAATATACTTCCCAATGACATAACTCAAATTTCCTCTTCTTGTCACTTTATTTCCTTATTTTATTATATAAAGGATAATATTTTACTGTAAAAATTTTCGGGGTGTTACACATTATTTGAATTTTTTTAAAAAAAATTACAATTTCTTTATAAAATTTTAATCTTTTCATATTTTTTGATTTATGTTATAGCGACATATCATCATATCTTAACACAATCCAATTTCAAGGATCAAATTGAAAAAAATTATCAAGTTTCAAGATTAATATATGAACCCAACAAGTTCAAGGATTGAGTTAGAAGAAATTATCAACTTCAAAGACTAAATATTTCTTTATCACTTATTTTATTAGGCTAAAATATGTAATAAGTCCCTATACTATTCACAAATTTAAAATTTGATATTTGTACTTTTATTTCCCGTCTATTTATTTTTTAAATTTCAAAATAAAGGTCCAATTACTGTCTTCTTTTTTTTTGTTAATTTTATTAATATGATATTTTGAAATAAAACAAATATTCATTGGTAAACATGTAACTAAAAAATTAATATTGTAATAAACCTGAATTTGACATAATAATTTTAACAATGTCAATAATTAAATTAAATTTAGAAATATAAAAAATAAAAGACTAAATTATGAAAGTTAGATATATTTATGGCACATTTTAACCTATTTATTAATAAAGCGTAATAAAAAATATGGCATTGCTAAAGTGGGGGACAACTGAAGCCTGGGGTGGGTAGAAATGATTGTCAGTCGAAGATAATAATTTTTAGAGTTGTTTAAAAATAATAGATCACGCCGGATAATAATTTTTGTCATTTTCTATTATCAAAACGTTTGTTTTTATATTTCTTAAATCTTTAACAAGTTATTAGAATTTTATCATTATAATTTAGTTTATTTTTATCATTGGCTTTTTGTAATTTTTTTTATTTTTATTTATTCTTTTTCAGTTTTTATAAAAATTTCCTTGTTATTTTTAATTTTACTAGATATTTTTATTATATATTTTTTAATTTTTAACTGTCTTATTTATAGATGATAGAATCATTTAAATTCCAATTTGATTTTTTTTTTACCATATTCATCGAAATCCTGTTTCTAACAATAATTAAACTTTCAGAGTTTCCAGCTAAAGTTTAAATTTCTTTTATCAAGGTTTTTATGTTTTTTTTTCAATTTCCCCTTTAAAACTTTAAAAATAGATAAATTTTATCATTAATTTTTTAAAATATTTTTCTTTAATAATATATTAAAATTTTAAACATAACAGTCTTGTTGCAATTCAAATGTATATGATACTATTTTTTTGAATTTTTATAATTTTTTATTTTATAATTATTTGTTATAAATTTTAAATTATTTATTATCGTGATGTATTAAATAAATAATATTATGTCAACTAAAGTAGACATAAATAATTACACAAATTATCAATGTCAAAGAATTAATATTTTAGTAAATATTTTGATTAAAAAATAATTTAATTTTTTTAAACATTAATAATCACTTTTAACTTAATAAAATATATAAAAATTTAAAACTAATTCAAAATATTTAAATATTCAAAGAAAAAATTCAGAAAATTTTACTCCAAGATTCATCAAGATTGAGGAATATAAGAGTGGACCCTTCATTATTGATTGAAAGTAATTTACATCATCTCTGACATCACCCGTATATTTTTTCCTTTTAAGAAAATATATTATTTTTTGTGGTAGAGGCATGCAGCCGGTTGATCTTTCTATGAATTAAAAATAAAAATACAATAAAATAAACTTTTATATCTTGCCGGGCAAAATAAAGCCTATAGGCTTTTTGTTTTTTTTAATTAATTAAGCTTTTAAGTTGATTTTAAAACTACAACAATAAAAAATAAATAAATACTTCCAATGGTTAATTTTTTTAATCTATAAATACCCTCCAAAATTTTGTTTTTTTCATTCACATCCATCTCTCAAGTCTCTCAAATATCTCAGTTTAAAGTTTTCGATATTTTAATTTATTTTTTTAATTATGTCGTTTTTATTTGTTTAAATCAATTTCTTATGAATGGTCGCCTCTTTAATCCGTTTCAACGACAAGCATATTTTCATTGCCCAATTAAAAATGATAAGCCGAAAATTTAAATTTTATTAATTTCATTAGTGTTAAATTTATTTTTTAATTTTAAATTATTTTTATTTTGTAAATAGGCAGATGCTCGTGTTTTGAAGGGCTTCATTCATAATATGGGAAAGCTTGCAATTCTTGAAATTCATGGCCACTTGCAAGCGACTGGATTCTTACATGCGTATCGCATATCCGGGGGCTGTAAACTCGATTTGGCACTAATTAGCCCTTTGGAGGAAAGATGGAGGCTCGAAACACACAATTTCCACCTTCCATGCAACGAGTGTACAATCACACTCGAAGATGTATCACTACAAGACGCTAGTGGATGGGCCAATCATCACGAGATTAGTGATTGTACCAGGCAAAGTAGGCCTCTGCCAATCACTACTGGGGAAAGTCTCAAACAAGTTCAAAGGTGGTCAAATATTGATGAACTGGTTGAAAGATAATTTCAATGAGTTCTCTGAAGACAGATATGAGTACACATAATTTAATACACGTAAGGTGGTTACTACATCTAGTGGACTTTAATGAGTACGAGAAACTAAGTTGGGGATCTATCGTATTATCCACATTATACCGAGAGATGTGTTGGGCGACGATACTAAGTGCGCATCGATTGGTGGTTGTTTGCTTTTGCTGTAGTCGTGGGCTTGGTGTCGACTACCTTTTCTACGTCCCAAAGTGACCGACCAATATATGTTCCCATTGATAACGAGGTCAACATCATTTATTAACAAATATGTAGTCTATACAGTAACTTTTTTATCATATGTTTCTACTAACATATCGCTTACATAGGTGGAATCATGGGCCGAGCTACGTGGGACTGCCTGAGGAGTTAGAAGATATTAGCTTGTTGTTAGATTAATACTCAGAAGCCGAGGTTAGTTACTTATTCTTTGGAACCTATATTAATTCCGTAATAATTCGTAAAAAAATTCATACATAACGATATTTACAATTTTGCTTTTCAATTTGAATTGATGTCATACGCTGACACCGATGTTATATACTGCATCCTACTGGAAGTGTTGAAAATTCAACAGATGTGGGATGCCAAGGTGCTATTGGTAGTGTATGCAACAGTAGAAATGCACAAATCGAACTAAGTGTTGTGGCAGTTTGGGTGGAGGCAACGAATTTCATCGCCACTGCGAGGCCTGAAAGACCTACACAATGTGGACATGTGGTCGGCTGATTAATGCCACAGCAATAATGTGCAAGCGTACACTGTCGATGCAAGTATAGTAGACAGATATAAGTCTGTCGGATATCGATCCCATGAGGATGGTTATCTTTTGTCTATCAATGTCAGTGCAATAAATGGATAAAAACGAGATAAATTGTGAGAGTAGTTGTCGAAGTAATAACTTGAAAACAATAAGATAGAAGATGATAATGATAAACTGGGATCCCTAATATGAATATTCAACAAAATGCTAAGTGCTCACAATGTATAAAAAGTTAGGTGATTGTCGATGCAAAAAATTGCAATGAATATCATACCAAGCTTAACTTCTATATTTAATCAAAGCACATTAACTACACCTTCCAATGATGGTTATAGAACACTATTAAGAACAAGTGGATTAAATTCCTCAATCCTCAAGCAACTTTTGTTGTCATGCTTGTTAGCTTGAACTGTTGCTGCACTTTCTAGTGTCAGTGATCGCAATAGCACTTCCGTGCTAAAAACATTCGAACCCAAAGATTAAATAGTAGAAGCAAGATTGAATAAAATAACATTTAACCCAGAAATCATGTGTACTTCCGTACTAACACGAAATAGGAAATAATCACCAGCATTTAGAAAAGAAAAATAAAAGAAACAAGTAGAGAATACTATTCCTAGACAACTTGACTTGAATCTCTCAATTCCCTCATGTGCCGCACTCAGGGCTCCTCGTCAAGAGCTAGTCTAGATCACCTTCACGTTAGTTTACCCGAAGGAGACTTAAGCCGCCATAGCCGAAAGCTTTAAGGGATAGGTTGAAGAAGATAATCCGAAAAGCTCTCCCTCTATTCTTTTTTCATGTGAATATACATATTTTTCTTAAATAGCCCAGGTGTCCATTCATCAGAATCATGCTGCCTCTGTACGTACAAGTTAGTTGTACCAAACTGGACAGCTCATGCATTTTTGTTCTTTTTCGAACAGCTGTCAGCTGCGGCGACAATTCTGGGCATAATCTAAAAATACTCATGCAACGATATCAGTACCAAAACATGACAAAATTAAGGATAAATAAGCTAAGATTCACTAAGTTATGAAATGTAAATTACTGAAATGAAAATATTAAAATATGTGCTAAAGATAACTAGATGGGAATAAATCAACCAATAAGTAGGGAGAAAACATATGTTCTTTCTAATACTATCACACCCCCCAAACTTGAGTTTTTACTTGTCCTCAAATAAAACAGAAATTGGTAACGCTACACACGAGTTCACTAAGGTAAATGAACATTCTAGCAACTTGAATCACCTAAAATCCCAATGAATGATTCATATTCAGATGACAGAATATTACATCAACAATACATAAGTATGAAAGAATAAGATTGCATCTTCATCAAAACCAGCATCATGATTCAAATCCTAAATTCTATCTACTAATACAACATTTATTATACAATATATATATCTGGGTTTTTTTTTTGTATGTGAATAAGGGATATTGTTGAATTACTGTACCCTTGTTCCTAAGAAGTAATGATGGAGTGCAACAAACCCTCAGGGAGTACGTAATTGCACCGACACACACTTGTGCAGTGACAACCTTAGGCCAAATTCTTTTTTCTAACGCTTGCATTGGAGTGTTCCCTTTTTAGTATTTTACAATACACTCACTTTGGAGTGTCTCTTATTCATAACTATATATATACATATGAGTAGCTGTAGAAGGCATATTTATTCAAGATTCAATGAATGCTACTAGTCATCCATTACTAATGCAGCCTAAATCATTTATCAACGAATTGAAGATACAACATTTAGTAAAATTTATCTGACTCATTCATTGATAGTTTATATGATTCAAGAATTAAGCATCGAACGTAACAAAAATTTTCAACACATTTCCATTAACCACAAATAAACCTTGCATGCTTCATTAATAAATAAAAAAAATTGAAATGTGGGTGTATTTCCAAACCCCGTATGCATTCCCCCAAACTTAAAGTTTGCATTGTCCCCAATGCACTTAACATTAAAATGCGATGACAATAACAATGCAACGAAAATGTTTACTAACAAAATGAAAATTATAGCTACATACAATGCATGAATACTACAATTAAAACTTAAAATAAACTAACTCAGTTTTTCTCGACCATTAATGTGGCTACAGGATATTTCTTCTTCCTCTTCTTTTTCTCTTCCTTGCACTTTTTTTCTTTAGAGCTCTCTCTCTTTTATTTGGGCTTTGCACAGTCCTGAGATCGCTCCTCAGTTTTCAACGCTGCTCCGACATCATCGGCTACTTCTTGTGTAGGAGGGGTCACCTTGAGTGGTCTAATATAGACTACTATTGCCAATGAATTGTGGTGCTCCTCACTTGTTACCTTTGTAACTTCCACCAGTCTAGCTTCATCTCGCTCTAAATTATCAATAGTTGCACCCATAAACTCAGATGTACTGACAATGTCCTCAACAGATTCTTTCTAAGCATCTTTAGTCTCAGTATTTTCTTCTTCGGCCTTCTTGTTCACAACTTCAACACGGTTGTCTTTCTCTTCAACAGGAACTTCCTCCTCAACAACGGACACCTCTTGAGCAGCAATGGTGTCACCCTCGATCAGGCTATTAATCCTTCACATACACTCCTCAACATCCCTTGAGTTACCTTCCTTCTCAACATTAGAGACATGTAAAATGGGAAGGGATTCTATCGATCTGTCTCGATCCCTTAGGTCATCTTCCTCGAAAGAGGGTTCATACTCTCGGATGATCGATGGGGACATTGAAAATTCTAGAAGCGGGGTCAGGCTTAATTGAGGTAATATGGCTACAATAAAATTGTTATAGGCCCTGGTATAAATGTAGAACAAACTATCCATATCCTCTATTATGGTGACAAGCCTGATCTGCTTATTGCTGATGGAATTGGCCAACTTCTTAATATCCTTCATTTTGCGTAGCAATGATGTTTCAGCAGTCAAGGTTGTTCCCTTACTTTCTACTTTGGTTTTGCCCTTCTTTATCTTGCTGGTCTCTGTCTCCTTCATTTTCGGTAAATTTTTACCATGAGTCATTCTTTCAATAGACATTTCATTGATTGGGCCCTTATTTTCCAAGACCTCTTCATCATTACGGGGCACAATCCCTTTCTGCTGGATCAGTAGCATCACCAACGATGGGAAAACCAAAATTCTAGTTTGCCTTGTGGCACAGTCAGTAATTTCCTGGTAGAGTATTACACTGACATCAATTTTTCTACCCTTGACAATTGAATGTATCAGGCACATTCTATCGAGGTTGATTGTGGTGCTGTGAGTAGAGGGCAGTAGCCTGTAGTTGACAAAATAAAACCAAATCTTACTTTGCAATGTCAAGAAGCGGTGGTGTATCGTATAATTCTTTTGATGTGAACCCGTACACAATACTCCTTCGACACATAAATCTTTCAGCAACATGTCACATTCATCGTCTGTGATATCCTCAATAAACTTAGAGTGTTCATTAACATCCACTTTAGTATTGTACAGCTCATTGATTTTTGTAGCATCTTAGGGGATTAAACCTTCTTGAACAAAGATAAAATCCAACTCATGGTCATAACGTTTAGTGTAAAACTTACGTACCAATAAAGGAGAATAGCTTCCAAGATATGTGCAAAAAGTCTCCCACTTCAACTTAGAGATGGTTTTAGATACTTGTTTGTCTAAGTCTTGTTGTTGCGAAAGGAGAATGCCCTGTTCTGGGTGGAAGTTTCATTTTAAAATGTTCTTTTAAAATCAGTCTTTGGCCGCTTTTGTTAAAAAAATCATCGGTTCCTTTTTGCCCATTAGCATGGAGGATTTTGACTCATGAACTACAGTTGCATAGGATGAGTGTTCTTTAACAAGCTTGGTGGCTTTCTTGACTGATTCTTTCATTCTTACCATATTTTGTTTGTTCTGTGGAGTGAAGATGGTTTAAAGGTGAAAAAGAACAAACTTGGGGAAGAGAAAGTAAATAAAAATGGCTGTTTTGATGTTTTATAGTCAACACAGTGAAGAGGGGTTTATAGTGAGTGAAAGAAGATGGAAAGGCATGATTTTTCTGAAGGGAAATAAAGTTGACGAGAATAATTACGTCCAATGAGAATTGCACTCGCTCAGATAGATCAGACGTCTAAGTGACTCTTGATCAAATGATGGGATCTGAAATTTTTTTATCTGCCTTCATTCTTACTAGCTTAGAAGTGGCAATATAATAGTACGAACTGCGTTGACAATAAAACCCAAGTGCGTCGACAATGGTACCTAATTATTCTGAAAAAATAAAAATAAATAAAAAGGAATAAAATAAACTTGAACAGAAACAAAAATAAAATAAAAATAAAATTATAGAATAAATTTCATAAGAATTAAGATTTTTTGACCAGTCTCTGCCTGCTTGTGATCAATATTCCCAAAATAATGTTTCAATCGCTGGCCATTCACTTTGAATTGGTGTCCCTCATTTAAATCTCTGATTGTTACTACACTATGAAGAAATACTTTGACAACTTCAAAAGGTCCAGACCAACGAGAGCGCAATTTACCCGAGTGCAGCTTCAGTCTAAAATTGAATAATAAAACTTGTTGACCCGCAGTAAATTGTCGCTGTAAAATAATTCTGTCATGCCATCGTTTTGTCTTTTCCTTGTAAATTGTAGTGTTTTTATAGGCATTTCGCCTGCTCTCCTCTAGTTTGGTGATATCCAGGTGCCTTTTCTTTTTAGCAGTTTCATAGTCCATGTTCACTTGCTTAATTGCCCACATTGCTTTGTGTTCCAGTTCAACTGGCATGTGACATGCTTTCCCAAAAACCAATTGATACGACAAAATCCCTAATGGAGTTTTGTATGCTGTCTGCAATGCCCATAAAGCATCATCCAATTTGGAAGACCAATCTTTCCTTGAAGGGTTCATAATCTTCTCTAGAATGTATTTAATTTGTTGATTCGATACTTTGACTTGTCCATTAGTTTACGAATGATAAGTAGTAACCATTCTAGTGATTAACTTCATATCTCTTCAGTGCGGCTGCCACTTGGTTGCAGTGAAAGTGTGTACACTAATCACTAATCAATGCCTTTGGTGTTCCAAAGCGGGTGAGTATATGCTTGTGAAAAAATTTAAGCACTGTTTTTGTATCATTCTTTGGGAATGCAACGGCTTCAACCCACTTTGAGACATAGTCAACAGCTACTAAAATATAAAGATTTCCAAATGAATTTGGAAATGATCCCATAAAATCCATACCCCAAACATCAAACAATTCAACCTCCATAATTGGCTGCTGCAACATTTCATTACGTCGAGATATAGAACCCGTGCGCTGACACCTATTGCATTAATTCATAAAATTGTGGGCATTTTTGAATAATGAATGTCAATAAAATCCTTATTGGAGAACCTTATCGGTAGTTCGTATACTACCGAAATGACCTCCATAAGGAGCATCATGACAGTACTTCAGGATTGAAAGCATTTCCTATTCCTAAAAACAACACCAAATAATGTTGTCATTGTATACCTTGAATAAATATGGTTTGTTCCAATGACACTTCACTACGTCAAGAAGAAATCATTCTTTGTTATGGCCTGTGACACCCCATGGGAGTTTTCCACATACTAGATAATTAACCAGGTCTGCATACCAAGGGGTTGCATCTGCAGCAAATAACTTCTCATTTGGGAATGTGTTGACAATATGAAGTGTGTTGCCATATTCGCTGCCAACTTGCAATCTAGACAGATGGTCTGCAACTTGATTATCTGAACCCTTACGGTCTTTTATCTCAATGTTGAATTCTTACAACATTAAGATCCAACGTATCAATTTTGGTTTTGCATCCTTCTTCGCAAAAAGATATCCTAACGCCGAGTGATCAGTAAATACGGTAACCTTTAGGTTGATAAGATAAGAACAAAACTTGTTGAAAGTAAAAACTACAGCCAACAATTCTTTATCTATAGTGGTATAGTTGATTTGAGCCTCTGTAAGAGTTTTGCTAGCATAATAGATGACGTGAAATATTTTTCCCTTGCGTTGTCCTAGAACAACACCCATAGCAAAGTCGTTTGCATCGCACATAACTTCAAAAGGTTGAGACCAATCTGGTGCAATGATAATGGATGCATTTACTAACTGCGTCTTTAATTGAATGAATGCCTCCAGACATGCATCGTCAACGAGGAATTTTTTATTTTGTTCCAATAATGAGCATAAGGGCTTTGTAATTTTCGAGAAATCTCTAATAAATCTTCGGTAAAACCTCGCATGCCCAAGAAAACTATGAATAGTTTTCACATTTTTCGGTGGAGGTAATTTCTCAATGATTTCCACTTTAGCTTTTTCTATTAAAATGTCGTTACTAGAGACGCGATGGCCTAACACAATGCCTTCAGTTGCCATGAAATGTCATTTTTCCAGTTTAGAACAAGATGTGTGTCTTCACATAGCTGTAATATTTTATTCAAATTATCAGCACAATGATCAAAATCATTCCTATAGATTGAGAAATCATCTATAAAAACCTCTAAAGAATCTTTAATCATATCCGAAAATATTGCCATCATGCACATTTGAAATGTGGCTGATGCATTGCAAAGACAAAAGGCATACGATGAAAAGCAAAAGTACCTAAGGGACAGGTGAAAGTTGTTTTTTCTTAATCCTCCGATGCAATAGCAATCTGATTGTACCCATAATAGCCGTCTAAGAAGCAGTAATAGGCTCTTCCAGTAAGCCTGTCCAACATTTGGTCAATGAAAGGAAGTAGGAAATGGTCTTTCCTTGTGGTAGCATTAAGCTTGCGATAATCCATACAGACTCACCATCCTGTAGGAATGCGTGTAGGTATTAATTCATCTTTGTCACTACTAACCATTGTGATACCACTCTTTTTAGGAATACATTGCACTAGACTTACTCAATTGCTATTAGAAATAGGGTAGATAATTCCAGCATCAAGCCACTTTATAATTTCTTTCTTAACAACTTCCTTCATCTTCTCGTTTAATCTTCTTTGTTGCTCAATCGATTGCTTGTCTTCATTTTCTAACTTGATCTTGTGCATGCAAAAAGATGGACAAATACCTCAGATATCGGTAATACTCCAAATAATAGCTCGTTTATGTTGCTGAAGAATATTGACCAATTTCTCTTCTTGAGTTGTATCCAGTGTTGCGGAGATAATGAATAGGAGAGTATTGTTATCACCAATAAAGACATATTTAAGATGAGTAGGTAGTGGTTTAATTTTAAAATAGGAGCTTCGTCAATAGATGGTTTGAAAATTAGAGTTGTTCTGTTAGCTAAGTCTAAGGATTCAATCTACCATCCATACCTGAGTTCAATATTATTAGCGTCAACCCTACTGTCACAATTATGTAAGAATTCATCATCAGATGTCACTGCAAACTCCTCAGAAAGTACTGTACTTTGGTCATTGAATTCTTTCGCAATTAGATCATCTAGCACATCGATAGTATGTCATTCTTCTTTATCCTTGCATTGAATAGATTCAAAAACACTAAAGATGACATGCTCATCATTAAGTCGCATGGTCAATTCAACTTTGTAGACATCAATAAGAGTTTGTCCAGTAGCTAAAAAGGGTCGTCCCAAGATTATGGGAACCTCCTTGTCTGCCTCGCAGTCAAGTATGATAAAATCAGCCGAAAAAATAAATTTATCCACACGAACTAAGATATCTTTGATTTGCCCTTCAAATTGAGCCAAAGATCGATTTGCTAGTTGCAATGTCACTGCAGTAGGTTTCATGTGACATATTCTCAACTTTTTAAAAGTTGAAAGCGACATTAGGTTGATGCTAGCTCCCAAGTCGCATAAAGCCTTACCCAAATAATGGTTGCCAATTGAACATGGGATAGTAAAGCTCCCAGAATCTTTTATTTTGGGGGGCAACTTATTTGTCAAAAGAGCACTACAGCCCTTTGTGAGTGCAATAGTTTCCATATCACTGAGCTTCTTCTTCTTGGACAAGAGCTCATTCACAAATTTCCCATAATTTGAAATTTGCACAAAAGCATCTACTAAATGAATATTGACCTGAAGTTGCTTCAGTATGTTCAGGAATTTTTGGTACTGCTTATCCTACTCATTCTCCCTAAATCTTTGTGGAAAACGTAAAGGTAGACATACATCTGATTGCACTGACACCTTTGGTTGTGTCGACAGTTTCGAGGGTCAGACATTAGGCATATGAGTGACAATTTGTGGAACTTTTTTATCTGATGCATCAATAAGCTCTTCAGATTTAAATTTTTCATTAGGAATCTTTTTATCAATAGTTTGAGGTGCAACAGTAGAGTCTGCAGACAGCCCGCCAGTTTGTTTACCACTCTTAAGCGTGATAACCTTGCAGTGTTCTTTCCCCCTTGGACTGGGATTTTTCGTGTCACTATGTAGTGTGCCTAGTGGTCGAGTAATCAGATTCGAAGCAAGTTGTCCTAATTGTGCCTCCAACACCCAAATAGAAGATGAATTCCCTTTCACAATAGCTTTTGTGTGAGTTATATGCTCCCGCATTAAAGCCTCAAGAGCAACTAGTAGGTTAGAAGGAGAAGCTTGCGTGTACTGTTGTCATTGATGTTCTGAAGCATGCTGATTCAAAATTGAAAGTGTTGTGATTGTGTCTGATTCTGGTGTGGGTGTATTTGGCTTTTGTGGTTGAATCTGAGTGTGTTGATTGTAGTTCTACTGTTGTTGACTGTAATTTCATTGTCTTATATTATAATTGCCTTGAACAGATGTATTCCCATATCGGAATGTCACAACATTTTGTCCAGCATTCTGAGTTCCCAAGTCCGTTGATTACATGCAGAATTATTATAAGAGTTGTCATAAGAATTATTGCAGATGTTACTGACATAAAAGGCATTCTCTGTATGTTGTGGACAATTTTAATAGTTGTGGTTGTCACTACAAATCTCACAACAAAAGGTAAGAACATCAACTTGTTGAGCGACTCGTATAGGTGCAACGTCACTAGTCCCTTGCATATTTTTTTTATCATATTTGCAAGAGAAGAAACTAGAGCACTAAGTGCAGATATTGCGTCCAGTTCAATAACTCATGGAGTAGCTTTTGCTTATGCAGATCTAGATATTGGATATTGGTAATCATTTTGAGAAATTCTCTCCAGAATTTCAATAGTATCATTATAAGAACAATTCAGCAAAGGTCCATTGGGTAATGCGTCGATAAGATTCCTCGTGTGTGAATTCAACCTATTGTAAAAAATCTTAATTTGTGTTTATTGTTGAATGCCGTGCATGGGACAACATCGAAAAAAGATTTATAACGTTCCTATGTGGTGTAAAGATTCTCATCGTCTAGCTAATGATAAGCTATAATATCATTTTGGAGACAAGCGTTCATTATCGGCGGGTTAAATTGCAAAACAAACTGTGTTGCTAGTGCATTCCAAGAAGTAGTTTATCCGGTAAGTAGCCCAAGGAACCAAGTACAAGCTCCTCCTTATAAGGAATAAGGAAATAATTTCATCTTCAAAGCATCATCATGAACACTTTGTTGACTAAAAGAAGCACAAATCAATAAAAATAATTTAAAATGTTCTTGTGCATCTTCATGCGGTAGTCCAACATATTGCCCATTAGAATTCAACATTTGAAATATTACTGGCTTGAGTTTAAAATTTCCAGTTTAGATTGCTGGTCTAACAACTCCCGGTTGTAAGTCATCCAAGACAGGTACGACAAAATCTCGTATAGTCTTGTTTTGTATTTGAGCATCTTGCTACAACGGTGGGTCATTAGCATTTTGTTGCTGCATCGGGGATATGATTGCATTGTTTCTTGGCAAAGTCATATTCCTTTGTTCTTAAAGTCTCCTCCGAACGACTTTGTCAATTTCTAGATCAGAATTGGCAATAAACTCTTAATTGCTTCGGGTCATACAACACCTAAAATAAAATGTACAAATAACGACAAAAAAGAAGAAGAAGAAAACTAGTTAGTAGCAACTAAATATTATGAAATAAAAACAAAAAAAAAATAAACATTAAACAAACGCCATCCCTAGCAACAGTGCCAAAGCTTGGTCGGCTGATTAACGTCACAGCAATAATGTGTAAGCGTACACTGTCGATGCAAGTATAGTTGACAGATATGAGTCTGTCGGATATCGATCCCATGAGGATGGTTGTCTTTTGTATATCAATGTCAGTGCAATAAATGGATAGAAATGAGATAAATTGTGAGAGTAGTTGTCGAAGTAATAACTTGAAAACAATAAGATAGATATGATAATGATAAACTGGAATCCCCAACATGAATATTCAACAAAATGCTAAGTGCTCACAAGGTATAAAAAGTTAGGTGATTATCAAAGCAAGAAATTGCAATGAATATCTTACCAAGCTTAACTTCTATATTTAATCAAAGGCTTAACATGCACATTAGCTATGCCTTCTGATGATGGCTATGGAACACTATTAAGACAAAGTGGATTAAATTCCTTTAATCCTCAAGCAACTTTCGTTGTCATGCTTGTTACCTTGAACTGTCGTTGCACTTTCTAGTGTTAGTGACCGCAATAACACTTCCCTGCTAAAAACATTCAAACCCAAATATTAAATAGTAGAAGCAAGATCGAATAAAATAACATTAAACCTAAAAATCATGTGTACTTCCGTACTAACATGAAATAGAAAGTAATCACCAGTGTTTAAAAAAGAAAAATAAAATAAACAAGTGGAGAATACTATTCCTAGACAACTCGACTTGAATCTCTCTATTCCCTCTTATGTTGCACTCAGGGCTCCTCATCAGGAGCTAGTCCACATCACCTTCATATCGGTTCACCTAAAGGAGACTGAAGCCACCATAGCTGAAAGCTTCAAGGGATAGCTTGAAGAAGATAATTCGAAAAACTCTCCCTCTCTTATTTTTTTATGTGAATATATATATTTTTCCCAAATAACCAAGTGTCATTTCATCAAAATCATGCTGCCTCTGTACGTACAAGTTAGTTGTACCAAATTGGACAGCTCATACTTTTTTGTTCTTATCTGAGTAGTTGTCAGGTACGACGACAATTCTGGGCGCAATCTGAAAATACTCATGCAACAACATCAGTACCAAAACACGACAAAATTAAAGATAAATAAGCTAAGATCCACGAAGTTATAAAATGTAAATTACTGAACTGAAAATGCTAAAATATGTGCTAAAGATAACTATATGGGAATAAATCAACCAATAAGTAGGGAGAAAACATATGTTCTTTCTAATACATCAACATGCGGGGGAAAGACAACAACAACTGGCTGGTGCGACACGGGGAGCATATCGAGGCGTAAGATCGTAGGATACAATTCTTACTCGTTCGCGAGCCTTTTTTCTTAGTGGACATGGCAGTAGCTGATGATTACTTAGCATGGTTTAGAGTCATCAGCAAGTCGTATCTACTAACACTGGAGGTGAGAAGTTGGCACAACGGGTTCATCATCTACTTCGATAAAAGATGTGTCATTTATGGCTATGCAATATCTGGGTCAATTCGATCTAGTTATTCCCCTTCATTTAACTAATCTTCTATTTTTTTCACAAGCACCACCGCACTACGAACCATCGCATGTGGCTAGTTTTTCTGTTCCCATAGGTACATATTTCATGCCACCGACGTTCCTCACGTACTACCCTCCGTGCAAATGTTGGCACTGTCGTGTCAGAACAGATGTAGACGTATGCTCTACCACTGATAATTGTACTGATTCAGGCATTCATGCAACAGTTAATAACGATGTCAATGCCTGGTGCATTTTTGACATACTCGGGATTTGGGGCACCTTATGGTTTCACACTTATAGTGACCCAAACACCGCATGCATCACTGTTTTATGGGGGTAGCTCATCATTGCAACCACCAAATTCATGAAATCTACACTGCAACCTCATGATTCTTCCCTGGCTCGATCCCTCGAATTTTCTGGTACTATTAAACACTAATTCCAGGAACTTCGCTCCTACAAACAACACCCAAAATTTTGTGCTACAGATTTGACCGTTGTAGTGTATAACGGATTTCACTTGTTGACTCATTTCAGTTTCGATCATGGTTTGAATGAATAAACTGAAAAAAATAAGTAAGGAGTTGTAACACCCTTTACCCGTCTCCATCATCGAATTAGGATTATGGAGTACTACTGTACAAACTAAACAATTAACTTCAAAAGAAAACACTTAATAAATTTAAATATTAAATTCAATACATCCATAAAATTAATGAATAGATACAATTACGGTCATACTACAAGCCCACGGGGCAATAAAATTAGTTTGGAAATGTTCAGGGGTCATTTTGAAACAAAACAGAAAATAACAAAATTAAACTTTAGTTGAAAACTCAAAGATACAGATTGAATCAAAGAAAATAACAAAATTTTCCAAAAGTGGGACTTGAACCAATGATCTCGAACACAAGCATAGAACACTTAATCATTGAAACAGATACTTAATTATGACTGGATTTAGCAAACAACGCTTAAATTTTTTGGGCGTTACAACTCTTTCCTTTTAAAAGAAATTTTCGCCTCAAAATTTACTTGACTAAAACAGATAAGGGTATTGCTGATGAATCGAATCCTCAAGTTCCCAAGTGGCTTCCTCATTGCAATGATTTTGCCATAGAATATTAACCAAACGAATGATTTTCCTCCTCAGGACCTTTATGTCTCTGTCTAGAATCTAAACAGGTTTCTCCTTAAACGTCAAATCTGGTATCACCTCAGAACAAGAACAACATGAGAGGAGTTAGATAGGTATCGTCATAGCATAGAGATTTGGAAGACGTCATAAATCCGATCTAATTTGGGAGGTAACTCTTACTGATAGACAATAGGCTCGATATGTTTTAGAATACGATAAGCTCCAATGAATCTTGGGCCCAACTTGCCTTTACGTCAGAATCAAATTACTCTTTTCCATGGAGAAACTTTCAAAAACACTTGATTACCCATAAAATACTCAATATCTCGTCTTTTTAAATCTGCGTACAATTTTTTCGATTAAAAGCTGCCTTAAAATGGTATCAAATCAATCTAACTTTATTCTTAGCCTCAAAAACTAGCTAGGGAACACCCAAAACCCACCGTTCACCTAATACAGTCCAACACAGAGGGTACGACACTTACAACCATACAGAGCCTCGTACGGTGCCATCTGAATGCTAGACTAGAAGCTGTTATTATACGCAAACTCAGCCAGTGGTAGATAATCCTCCCAATTGCCTCAAAAATTGATTACATAGCTCCGTAACATATCCTCCAGAATCTGAATAACCCTGTTAGACTATTTATCAATCCGAGGATGATACGTAGTTTTGAAATCCAATCGGCTGCCCAATGCCTTATGCAACTTCTTACGGAATTGAGAAGTAAAACATGGATCTCTGATGAAGATAATTGAAACTGGAACTTCGTGCAGTCTTACAATTTTAGAGACATATAGCTTAGCTAGCTTCTGAAGTGAATAATTTGTCCTGACAGGTAGGAAATGAGCATACTTGGTAAATCGATCGACTACGACCCAAACTAAGTCTTTCTTATAGGGCATCAGAGGCAACCCGCTAAAATAATCTTTCGTCACCCACTCTTACTTCCACAGTGGAATCTTAACCAGCTGTAGCAAACCAAAAGATAACTAATGCTCAACCTTAACCTTCTGACACATCAAAAAATGAGAGATGAAAGCAGTAACATCTCGTTTCAAACTAGGCCACTAGTAAAGTTCTTAGAGATCTATATATATTTTATTCCTACCAAGATGCATATCATAGGGGCTACTATGCGCTGCCCGCAGAATCAATTGCCTTAAGTCCACATCGTCAAGCACACAACCCATTTACGTTGCCTAAAGTTTAACTCCTTCTAGGTTCATAAATACTTGAGGTTCTTATGATCGATGTAGATGATATATTTCTCACCATACAGATAGTGCCTCCAAATTTTTAGAGCAAAGTTAACTGTAGTTAACTCAAGGTCATTCGTGGAATAGTTTCCCTCATGTGACTTAAGCTGTCGAGACGTGTAAGCCACAACCTTACCATCTTGTATCAAAATGCAGCCTAAGCTGACATGTGAAACATTGCTATAGAATACAAATTCTCTATCAGATCCGGGCTGTACCAAAATAAGTGCCTAAGTTAGAACAGACTTGAGCTTTTCAAAGCTCACTTGCTGCTCATCAAACCAAACAAATGGTGCATTTTTATACAGTAGCTTAGTTCAAGGAGCTGTAATAAGCGAGAACCTCTCAACAAACCTCTGTAGTAACTTACCAACCCAAGGAAACTCCGAATCTCAGATACATTCCACTGTTTCCACTCAATCTTCTTAGGATCAACACAGATCCCCTCAGTAGACACAACATGCCCCAAAAAGATAACCTCTTGCAATCAGAACTCACACTTGCTAAATTTAGAATAAAGTTATTCCTCACATAGTATCCGCAAAACTATTTGAAGATACTCAACGTGCTCACTCTCAGTCTTTGAACAAATAAGAATTTTGTCCATGAACACTACGAAAAATTGATCCAGATATGAATGAAATACTCAGTTTATTAGATCCATAAATGCAGTTGGAGCATTCATCAAATCAAAGGGCATGACTAGGAACTCGTAATACCCATAACGAGTCCTAAAAGCAGTCTTATATACATCAATCTCCTTAAGCTTGAGCTGACGGTATCCAGAATAGAGATCAATTTTAGAGAATACAGATGCCTCGACGAAACTGATTGAATAGATCATTAATCTTTAGAAATAGATACATGTTCTTTACCGTCAATTTATTCAGCTGTCGATAATCTACACACATTCTCACCGTGCCATCCTTTTTCTCTACAAACAAAATCTGTGCTCTTTACAAGGACATACTCAGTTAGATGAACCCTCGATTGGGAAGTTCTTGAAATTGGGCTTTTAATTTCATACGCTCCTTTAGTGCCATGCGATAAGGGGCAATAAACACCGGAGCAATACTTGGTAATAATTCAATACAAAACTCAACCTCCTTATCTGGAGGTATCCCCAACAATTCCTCAAGAAAAACATTTGGAAAGTCCCTTACTGTACAAATATCCTTAACGAAGAAATTTATAGAACTAGAATCAAACACAAAAGCTAGGTACACTTCGCAACCTTTTCGAACTAGTTTTTCAGCTGCAAGAGCGGAGATTACATTAGAGAGGTAATCTCGACGCTTACCAATTATAATGATCTCAATGTTCTCATTCAGTATTAGAGTAACCCTTTTAGAGGCACAGTCTAAATTGACCCGATGTTCTACGAGTCATTCCATTCTCAAAATTAGATAGAACTCACTAATGAATCTCTAACGGGACCTGCCTATATATCTTATCAACTCGAACCGACTGACCCAAGGTACTAATTAAAGAAATCTCTCTAACAGTAAACTCAGCAAATATACCCAAGTTCACAGATATAGTGCTAAATACATATGAATGTGTAGACCCAATACCAGTCAGAGCAAAGTATGGAACAATATAAATAAAGAACATACACATTATAATGTCAGCATCATCTTTATCCTCGTGGCGTCTCACCGCGTACACAAGAGCAAGCTGTTGTGCCTCAATTGAAACCGCACCTCTACCTGATGCTCTCTAACCTCTTCCAAAACTGTTACCACCCTTGGTTATACCATAGCCCCTAGGTGGCTATTGAGCCACTCTCAAAGGCTGAACAGGACACAAAGCTAGAACCTGTACAAGAGCTGGCACCTGATCAGATGGTGAGGACAGTCCCGAGCGTGATGCTCCATCGACCCACATCAGAGCTAAACCCGGCCTTCCACAATCATACATGTCTAAACCTTAGTCAGTGCAGTTGGTGCCTCGGTCCTTGGAGGTCCAACAAACCTAGCCCATTTCTTAGAGTGCTGAAAAGAACTAGAGGGACCCGAATCACTCTTAACCTTACCTTAACCTCTCTTTCGGTCTCTCCTCTCGTGTTCAGTATGGTTCACTTCTTCTACTATCTTCACATTGTCAACCAAGGCTGCAAACACTTGCTCCCTCTTAGGAGCTATCAGAACTTGCAGGTCATATTGTAAACCTTCCGTAAATCACACACTTTTATCGTAGTCTGTTGATACCAATGCTTGAGCATATTTGCACAATCTCAAAAACTCAGCGTTGTACTCGACCTTAGATCTCTCACCTTAAACTAGATTCATAAACTTGTGTCTACAAGCATCCACATAGCTTGCCCTCACATGCTTATTCTGGAAGGCAATATTAAAGAAATCCCAGCAAATCTGTTTGGGCAAGATGCCCTGCTTAACTGTCAAGCACCATTGGGAAGCCTCATCTCGGAGCAGAGATACAACACCCTTTAGTTTCTAAGCAGGAGTGCAGTCGATGTCATTCATAATGCGTTCAGTGGCTTCTAACTAATACTCAGCCACTATAGGGATGAATCTAGTGACACTCCTAAATACCTTAGCACCATTTGATCAGAGTCATTTAGTAACTGACCCTTAGTCTCCGGATCCAGAATGTAACCCAGTGACCCTCTCTAAAATTTGAAACACCGCTTGGGACAATACATCGTCCCCAGCTGTAGGAGTTTAAGACCCAGTTGTAGCTTTAAGAGTACCTATTGACTCACTGATATCAATATTGGAGAGGCTGCCTATCAAAGAAGACTCAGCTCGAGCTCTTCCTCAGCACCTATGACGCCGATGAAAACCATGTCCACGGCTATCGCGTGAACTCATATTATCACAATATCTACAATGTCAGAAGTTCACAAATCAATTCAAAGTTTTGGTCAGATGTCTTATGACAGTTCATAATAGAATTATTAACTAAACAATAGGTTCAAACATCACAGTGTGTCCAACTAAACGGTATAACTAAGCAGAGATACTTACAAGTTCAGTGCCAGAGACTCGATCTTTTATAGAATCAGTTATCAGAGTTGTTCAAATAATTTTTTCTTACAAAACACATTTTAGCAAAAATAATAGCCCTAATTGGCTGTGAACGTCATAGCAATAGTGTGCAACCGTACACTGTCGATGCAAGTATAACAGACAGATATGAGTCTGTCATATATCGATCCCATAGGGATGGTTGTGAGGATAGTTGTCGGTGCAATGACTAGATAAAAACAAGATAAATTGTGAGGATAGTTGTCGAAGCAATAACTCGAAAACAATAAGATAAAGTATGCTATGGATAAACTGAGATCCCCAACATGAATATTCAGCAGTATACTAAGTACTCACAAGGTATAAAAGATAGGTGATTGTCGACACAATAAAATTTAATGTATATCTTACCAAATGCCACACTTTTGTTTAATCTGGGACTCAAACATGCACATTAAATGTATACTAAGATTCACTGAGTTGTGAAATGCAATTTACTAAACTAAACATGCTAAAATGTATGCCAAGGGTAAAAAAATGAAAACAAATTAACCAGTAAGTAGAGAGAAAACATATGTTCTTTCTAGTACAATCACACCTCCAAACTTGAATTTTTACTTGTCTTCAAGTAAAAAAAAAAAAGGCCAACAAGGTAGCAAAACATTACTAGGTAAGGCAAATGAACATTCTAGCGACTTGATTAACCTAAAATCACAATGAGTCACATTTAGATGAAAGAATATTGTATAGACAATACATAAGCATGAATGAGTAAGATTTCACTTTCATCAAGGCCAGCATCATGCTTCAAATCCTAAATTCTATCTACCAATACAACATTTATTGTAAAATATTATATTTTTTGGGGAATAAGGGATATCTTTGCATTATCGGACCCTTGTTCTTTAGAAGTAACAATGGGGTGCAACAAACCCCTAGGGAGTAAGTAATTTTACCGACACACACTTATGCAACAATGACCTTTTGCCAGATTAATTTTTCTAATTCTTCTATTGGATTGTTTCCTTTTTAACATTCTACAATACACCTACTTTGGTGTGCCTCTTATTTATAACTATCTATATATATTTATAGGCAGCCGAAAAAAGGCTGTTTCATTCAAGATTCAAGGAATTCTACTAGTCATTTATTACTTTGTAAAAAAATACAACATTCATTGACAATTCACATGATCCAAGAATTAAGCCCCGAATGTAAAAAAAAACTTTTTTTGAACAATTGTGCATAAACTTTGCATGCTTCACAAAATTTTGAAATGTGGGTGTATTTCCAAGTCCCATATTCATTCCCCGAAACTTAAAGATTGCATTGTCCCCAATGTAGTGACATAAATATGTAATGAAAATGAAAATACAATGAGAATGTATACTTAGCAAAATAAAACCTACAGTTATATGTAATGCTTGAATACTATAACTAAAGCTTAAAACAAACTAACTCAGTTATCTGCAGTCATCAATATGGCTACATGATGTTTCTTTTTCCTCCTTTTCTTTTCTTCCTTCTTCTATTTTTTATCCTTGGAGTGCTACATTTTCTTTTCTTTAGGTTTTACGCAGTATTCGGATTGCTCCTCAGTTCCTGGCTCAACCCCGGCATCATAGACTACTGTTTGTCTAGGAGAGGCCACTTGGAGTAGTCCAGTGTAGACCACTATTGCCCATAAATTGCATTGGTCCTCATTAATGACCACAACAACTTCTGCTGGTCTCACTCCAGTTTGCTCCAAATTATCAATATTTGTACCTACAGATCTGGGTGCGGTGTCAACCTTCTTAACAAAATCTTATTCTTCTTTTTCTTTCTTATTTTCAGTAAGTTTTTCTTTTTCAGCAACAACTTTTGCTTCGACAACAACTTATTATTCTGCAGCATCAATGTCCTTCTCAACAACAGTGTCCTCTTGGTCAACAAAAATACCAACCTCGAACAAGCTACCAATCTCGTGCAAACATTCCTCAATGTCCTTAGATTCTTCATCTTTGTCCTTATCAGAAACTTGTACGATGAGAAGAGATGCCACCGATCGGTCTTGGTCTTTGAAGTCATCATTCGTAAATGAATGCTCATAGTTTCAAATGATTGGTGGAAACACTGGGAAGTCCGGTATTAGGGATGGGCTCAATTGGCTTAATGTGGCTACAATAAAACTGTTTCATGCTTTAGTATAAGCATAAAACAAATTCTGAGAGTTTTTCATGTCCTCGATTATAGCGATAAGTTTGAATTTCCTATTGCTGATGGAAGTAACCATGTTCTCAACATTTTCATCTTATGCCATAAAGATGTCTCTGTATGCAGGGTTGTTCCTTTACTGTCGGCTTTGGCTTTGCCCTTCTTTGTCTTGTTGGTTCCTGCCTCTTTCAGTATTGGTGTTTTTGTGCCACGGGTCATTCTCTCGACAGAGGCTTCATTAATTGGACCCTTATTATCCATGATTTCTTCATCTTCCCGAGGCATAATGCCTTTCTACCAACATAGTGACATTACCAATGATGAGAAAACCAAAATGTTGATTTGCCTGGTAGTGCATTCAATAATTTCTCGGCGGAGAATTGCACCTGCATCAATTTTTCTGCCCTTGATAATAGAATGTATCAGACACATTCTGTCAAGGTTGACAGTGGTGCTATGGGTAAATGGCAGTAGTCTGTAGTTAACAAAATGAAACCATATTTTACTGTGCAATGTTAAGAAACAATGACACATTCTAAAATTATTTGGATGTAACCCTGTCCACCTTGCTCCTTCAATACATAAATCCTGTATGAGTAGGTCCCTTTTTCTCGTCCATCACTTCTACAAATAAATTGGAGTGTTCGTTGACATCAATCGTAAAGTTATACAACTCATTGATTGTATTGGCCTCCTACGGGAGTAGAACTTCATGAACAAAAATAAACTCTAAATCTTGGCCATACAGGTTGGCATAGAATTCACGTACTAGGGAAGGGGAATAGCTTTCAGGGTGTGCGCGAAAATTTCTCCATTTCAATTTAAAAATGGTTCGGTGAATTTGTTTGCTAGCCTCCTATTGTTGCAACAAGGAAATACCCTGTTTGGGGTGAAAATTTCACCGTAATATATTTTCTTGAAATCATTCTCTTGCCGCTTTATTCAAAAAGAGTACTGGTTCTATTTTCTATAGTTGCCTAGGGGATTCTGACTCACAAACTGTGGTGGCAGAGGAAGCATGTTCTTCAGTAGATTTGTGGGATTTCTTGGTCAAACCTCTTGTTCTTCCTATATTTTATGGAGAGAGGATGATTGTAAGTGCAAAACATAGGATCTTAAAGAAGAAAAAAGGATAAAAATGGTTGCTTAGAGGTTTTACAGTTGACATAGTGGTGTAAACTTTATAGGGAGTAAAAGAGGAAGATGTAGAGTCGCGATGTTTTGTGGAGAGATACAAAGTTAGCGGGAAGAGGGGCGTCCAATAAGAATTGTGCCTTCTCAAGCAAATCAAACGGTTGGGTGGGTTCTGATCCAACGGTGAAGATTGAATTTCCCTTAATTCTGATTAATGGTAACACAATGGTACGAAATGCGTTGACAACCAAATCTTGTTGTGTCAAAATTGGTACCATGTTATTCTGCAAAAATTAAGAAAACAAGCTTTATAAAACATGAACAAAATAAGATGAAATCTCAGAATAATAAGTATGAAATTTAAAATGCTTGGACCAAGTTCATGGTCTCTGCTTACTTTTGATTTTTATTTCTAAAACAGTGTTTCAATCTCTGTCCATTGACTTTGAATTGGTGTCCATTACGTAAATATCGAATTTTGACTGCACCATGGGAAAATATGTTTAAAACTTCCAACGGTCCAGACCAATATGAACGCAATTTACCTAGGTGCAATTTAAGTCGAGAATTGAATAATAAAACCTGTTGACCTGTGGTAAATTGTCGCTGTAAAATAAACTTATCATGCCACCGTTTGGTCTTTACCTTATAAATCCCAGCATTTTTATAAGTATTTCTTCGAATTTCCTCTAGCTCGGTGATGTCTAATAGCCTTTTCTTTCCAGCAGATTTATAGTCCATGTTCACTTGCTTAATTGCCCGCATAGCTTTGTGCTCCAGTTCAACTATCAAGTGACATGCTTTCCCAAAAACCAATTGGTATAATGACATTCCTAATGGAGTCTTATATGCTAAACAAACTGGTACAATTGGTGCAATGACATTCCTGAAAACCAATTGGTACAATGCCCATAGAGCATCATCTAATCGAGAAGACCAATTTTTTCTCGAAGGATTCACAACCTTCTCAAGAATATTCATAATTTGTTGATTTGAAACTTTAGCTTGTCCATTAGTTTGTGGATGATAAGTAGTGGCCATTCTGGGATTGACTTCATATCTCTTTATTGCGACTGCCACTTGGTTACAATAGAAATGTGTACCCTGATCAGTAATCAAGCCTTTGGTGTGTCGAAATGGGTGAATATATGCTTGTGAAAAATTTGAGAACTATCCTTGCATCATCCTTTGGGATAGCAATAGCCTCCACCCACTTCGAGACATAGTCAACAGCGACTAATGTATTAAGATTTCCAAATGAACTTGGAAACGGTCCCATAAAATCCATTTCCCAACCATCGAACAATTCAACTTCATAATTGGCTATTGCAACATTTCATTACGTTGGGAAATAGAACCGGTGCGCTGACATTTATCGCATTGATTTACAAAATTATAAGCATTTTTGAACAATAATGGCCAGTAGAATCCTGATTGTAGAACTTTAATAGCAATTATCATACCACCAAAATGGCCTCCATAAGGAGCATCATGATAGTGCTTCAGGATTGAAAGCATCACTTCTTCCGGAACATAATGCCGAATGATATTGTCAATGCATACCTTGAATAAATACGGCTCGTTCCAATGATACTTCACTACGTCACAAAAAATCTTTCTTTTGTATAGCCCTTGATACTCAATGGGTGGTTACCACACACCAAGTAATTAACCAAATCTGCATACCAAGGAGTTATATCGACAGCGAATAACATCTCATCTGGGAATGTGTCAACAATTGGAAGATTTTTCCCGTCTTCGCTGCCAACTTCCAATCTAGACAAATGACCGGCAACTTGATTCTCTGACCCATTTCGGTCTTTTATCTTGATGTCAAATTGTTGCAACAATAATATCCATCATATCAATCTTGGTTTGGAATCTTTTTTCGAAAAGAGATATCGCAACGCAGAATGATCATTGAATACCATAACTTTGCGCCAATAAGACAGGAATGAAACTTGTTGAAAGTAAAGACTACGGCTAGCAATTCTTTCTCTATGGTTGTATAATTGAATTGAGTTTCCACAAGAGTTTTGCTGGCATAATAAATTGTGTGAAAAATTTTTCCTTTGCATTGTCCTAACACTGCACCCACGGTGAAGCCACTTGCATTGCATATAACTTCGAAAGGTTGACACTAATCAGGTGTAACGACAATGGGTGCATTGACCAACTACTTCTTTAACTAAATAAATGCATCTAGACATACCTCGTCAAAGAGGAATTTTTTATTTTGTTCCCGCAATGAGCACAATGGTTTTGCAATTCTTGAAAAATCCCTAATATACCGTCGGTAAAATCCTGCATGTCTAAGAAAGCTACGAATACCTTTCACATTTGTCGGTGGGGGCAATTTTTTGATGATTTCCACCTTAGATTTATCCACTTAAATACCTTGATTAGAGATGCGATGACCTAACACAATGCCTTCAGTTGCCATAAAATGACATTTTTCCCAATTCAAGACAAGATGAGTGTACTCAAATCGCTTCACTACTTTATCTAGATTGTCAGTGCAATGATCAAAATCATTCCCATAAACTGAGAAGTCATCCATAAAAACCTCTAAAGAGTCTTTGATCATGTCTGAGAATATTACAATCATACACATTTAAAATGTGGCTGGTGCATTATAAAGATCAAAAAGCATACGACGTAAAGCAAAAGCACCAAAGGGGTAGGTGAAAGTTGTTTTCTCCTGATCCTCTGGTGCAATAGCAATTTAGTTGTATCTAGAATATCCGTCTAGGAATCAATAATAAGCTTTTTTAGCAAGTCGGTCTAACATTTGGTCAAGGAAGGAAAGTGGAAAATGAGCCTTCCTTGTGGCTGCATTTAATTTACGATAGTCCATACAAACTCGCCATCCCATGGGGAGACGTGTTGGTAGTAATTCGTCCTTATCATTATGAACCACTGTTATGCCACTCTTTTTCGGGACGCATTGCACTGAACTCACCCATTTCTTTCATCTTCTTGTTTAATTTTCTTTACGGTTCAATTGACTGTTGGCCCTCATCTTCTAACTTCATTTTGTGCATGCAAAAATAAAGACTAATACCTTAAATATCCGCAATACTCCATGCAATAGCTCGTTTGTGCTGCTTGAGAATGTGAGTCAATTTCCTTTCTTATGTTTCATCCAGTGTTACGAAGACAATAACTGAAAGAGTATTATGATCACCTAAAAAGATGTATTAAAGATTAGGAGGTAGTGGTTTCAATTCTAGAGTGGGAGCTTCTTCAATTGATGGTTTAAAAATTGGAGTGGTTCTGTTGGTTAGGTCTAAGGATTCAATTTACCATCTATGTTTGACTTCAACTATACTAGCTTCAACCGTGCTATCATAATTGTCAACAGATTTGGCCTCAGATGTCATTGCAATTTCTTCAGCAAGGACTGTGCTTTGGTTGTTAAATTACTCCTAAATCAACTCGTCGAGCACATCGACATTATGACACACTGCTTTATCCTTGTGATGAATAGACTCAAAAACACTAAAGGTAACTTGCTCATCATTTAGTCGCATGGTGAGTTCTCCTTTATAAACCACAATGAGAGTTTGGCCAATGGCTAAAAATGGTTGTCCCAAGATTATGGGAACCTCATTGTCTGCCTCGCAGTCAAGTATGATAAAATCAGCCAGAAAAACGAAATTCCCTACACAAACTAAAACATCTTTGATTTGATCTTCAGGTTGAGCTAAAGATCAATCTACCAGTTTTAATGTTACTGCAGTGGGTTTCATATGACCAATTCCCAACTTTCTAAAAGTAGATAGTGGCATGAGGTTGATGCTAGCTCCCAAATCGCATAAAGCTTTGCCTAAATACTGATTGTCAATCGAACATGGAATGGTAAAACTTTTAGGATTTTTCAATTTAGGGGGTAACTTGTTTGTCAAGACAACACTACAGCCTTCTATGAGTGCAATAGTTTCAATATTAGTGAGTTTTTTCTTCTTAGACAAGAGGCCTTTCATAAATTTCTCATAACTCAAAATTTGTACCAGAGCGTCCACTAAAGGAATGTTAATCTGCAGTTGTTTCAATGTATCCAAAAACTGCTGATATTGTTTATCATTTTCATTCCTCTTAAATCTTTGTTGAAAAGGTACAGGTGGAAGTACATCCAATTGTGACGATACTTTTGGTTGCATCCACAATTTCGAGGGTTGAATATCAGGCATTTGGGCGACAGTTGGTGGTACTTCTATCAACAAGTTCTTCAAAATCAACCTTCCCATTAGGGTTTATGTCACTAATATCTGGAATACTAGAGTAGAACTGACAATTGGCTCACCAGTTTGTTTACCACTCCTAAGAGTGATAGCTTTATAGTGCTCTTTTCCCTTTGGGCTGGGGTTTTCAGTGCCACTAGGTAATGAGCCTTGTGGTCAAGTATTCATATTTGAAGTAAGCTATCCCAATTGTGCCTCTTCAAAAATGATTCAACCTCAGACCCATTTGAATGTAGCAGATAACAGCGGGGCCCGAGAATTGATGTGTATTCGAGTCATAGGAGCTAGTAATCGCCGATATGCTCATATTGGTGACGTTATTGTTGCTGTGATCAAGGAAGCAGTACCAAATACACCTCTAGAAAGATCAGAAGTGATCAGAGCTGTAATTGTACGTATGGAAGATAAATTTCCTTGAACAATAGCTTTTGTGTGAGTAATATGCTCCCGCATTAAGGCCTCAAGAGCAATTAATGGGTCAGAAGTAGAAGTTTGTGTATACTGTTGTTGTCGCTGTCCTTGGATATTATGATTCATCATCGAAGAATGTTGTGGTTGCATCTGATTTTGATGTGATTGTGTCTGACCTTGTTGTTGATACGTCTAAGGATGCTGCTTGTAGTTCTATTGTTTATTATAATTCCTTTGTCATGGATTATAATTACCCTGGGTAGATGCATTCCTATATCTGAATGTCGTAGCATTTTGTCTAACATTATGAGTTCCCCAAAACTGTTGGTTGCGTGCAGATTTATTAGAAGAGTTGCCATAAGAATTGTTACGAATATTACTGACATAACGACATTTTCTGCATGTTGCAGACAATCTTCACAATTATAATTGTAACCACAAATTTCACAACAAAAGGTACGAATATCCAATTGTTGAGCAACTTGTATAGGTGCAACATCACTCGTCCCTTGCATTTTTTTAATCATGTTTGTGAGTGAAGAGGCTTGGGCACTTAGCGCGGATATTACATCCAATTCAGTAACTCTTGGAGTAGTCTTTCTTTGTGCAGCTCTAGAGATGGGATATTGATAATCATTTTGAGCAATTCTCTCAAGAATTCTAACTGCATTATTGTAAGTACAATCCAACAGTGGTCCATTGGCTGATGCGTCGACAAGATTCCTTGTATGTGAATTCAAACCATTATAAAAAAATCTCAATTTGTGTTTCTCGTTGAATGCCGTGCACTGGACAACATCGAAGCAAAGACTTATAATGTTCCTATCTGGTGTGAAGATTTTCATCATCCAGCTGATGATAAGCAATGGTATCATTTGAAAGACGAGCATTTATTGTCGGTGCGTTAAATTGCAAAACAAACTGCGTGACAAGAGCATCCCAAAAAGTAATTGATCCAGCAGGTAGCCCAAGAAACCAAGTGTGAGCTCTCCCTTGTAAGGAATAGGGAAATAATTGCATCCTTAAGGCATCATCAGGAACGCCTTGTTGACTAAAGGAAGCATAGATCAATAAAAAGGATTTAAGATGTCATCTTGCATCTTCATGTGGCAGTCCCGCTTATTGGCCATTGGAGTTCAACATTTGAAATATCACTGGCTTGAGTTCAAAGTTCCTAGCTTGAATTGCTGGTCTAACAACTTTTAGTTGTAAATCATCCAGAACAGGTACTACACAATCTCGTACGATTCTATTGTGGATGTGAGCATTTTGTGGCAATAATGGATTATGAAAATTTTGCTGTTGTATCGGGGGTATGGCTGCATTGTCCATTGGTAAATCCATATTTCTTTGTTCTTGAAGTCTTCTCCGAATAGTTCTTTCAATTTCTGGATCAATGTCAGCAAGAAAATCAGAATTGCTTTGGGTCATAAAATAACTAAAATGAAATTGAAATATAGCAACAAAGAGAAAACAAGTTAGTGAATACATGAACAAAAATAAACATCAAACAAACACCATCTCCGATAACAATGCCAAAAAATTGATCGACTGTGAACGTCACAGCAATAGTGTGCAAGCGTACACTATCAATGCAAGTATAATAGACATATATAAGTCTGTCGGATATCAATCCCATTGGGATGATTGTCTTTTGTCTATTAATATTTGTGCAATAACTAGATAAAAATAGGATAAATTGTAAGGATAATTGTCGAAGCAATAACTCAAAAACAATAAGACAAAGTATGCTATGGATAAATTGGGATCCCCAATATGAATCTTTAGCAGTATACTAAGTACTCACAAGGTATAAAAGTTAGTGCTTGTCGACGTAATAAAATTTAATGTATGTCGACGTAATAAAAATTAATGTATGTCGACATAATAAAAATTAATGTATATCTTACCAAATGTCACTTTTTTGTTTAATCTGGGACTTAACCATGCACACTAATCTCACCTTCTGATGATGGCAATATGGCACTATTAAGAACAAGTGGACTAAATTCCTTTAGTCATTACTCAACTTCTGCTAAAATGCTTATTAGGTCAAACTGTCACTGCGCCTTCTTATGTTAGTGACAGTAATAACACTTCCGTGTTTAGAACATTCAAACCCCCAATATTAAATAATAAAAATAAGATTTAATAAGATAACATTTAACAAAGCATTCATTATACTTCCATATAGTAGAAAACATAAAGTAATCACCAGCGTTTTCAAATAAATGAGAAAGAATCGAATGGAGAATACTATTCCTAGGCTACTCGATTGGATCTCTCTATTTCCCCTTGTGTCTACACTTAAATCTCCTCATCAAGAATGAATTTGCATCAGTCTTCACGTTGGCTCACCCAAATGAGGCTCAAGCTGCCATGGCCACAAGCTTTAAAATATGGTAAGAGAATGGTCGTCCTCCAAAAAATCTTCTCACTATATCCTTTTATGTTTTCCTCAACAGTACAAGCGTCATTCCCTCAAGATTCTTCTGTCCTTGTTTGTATAGGCTAGTTACACCAAACTGGATAGCTCACGCATAGTTGGCTCTTATCAGATAGCTGTCAACTGCGGCGACAATTCTGGATGCAATCTGAAATTAACTCATTCAGCGACATTAATGCAATAAGATAGCAAAAATTAAAGATAAAATAGGCTAGGATTCACTGAGTTATAAAATGTAATTTACTAAAGTAACCATGCTAAAATGTATGCTAAGGGTAACTAAATGGGAACAAATTAACTAGTAAGTAGGGAGAAAACATATGTTCTTTCTAGTTCAATCAAGCATAGAAACACAGCTCGAATTTTATAACTTGGCTCTGATACCACAAAATGCAATAACTTATGCCCGACCTAGTCGTTTAGACAAGGTCTGGAGGCTACATCAAAAAGTTTATAGGAAAAACCAACCTTTAAGTGTTTTAAAATTCGTCATATCGAAAGCATTTCAACAGTTAAACCAACATGGAAATTTGAATTTACAAACCGTAGTACGAAATAAATCATACGATAGTTCAAATTTAAACAAACCAAAAAATATCTAGCAAAGAGAGATGACCGAGCTCCCGACACGTCGTGCCTCTTAAGTCTGTGGGTTACCTGTAATTTAGTTAATAAACAGAATGAGTTTATAACTCAATGTGTGTAATAGACATAAAAGCAAGACAATAATATAAATATAAAAGTAATCCCAAATTCAAATATAGAATCAGAAATAGATAATACTCAATATGATTGTAGCAATTCAGACAAGATACAAAAAAATCATATACAAGTACAGAACATATCAGAATCAGATGTAGTTTCCTACCCTTATTCGCTACACACCATATAGGGTATCAAGTACCCATCCAACCCTACACACTAATTAGTGTCAGTATGACACATTTCAGAGTAATTACAGACTAGCTGTCAGACCAATATGCAGTAATCGCCAAAATCAAATACAGATTTGTGGCTTAGCCACTCAATTCGGTAGATCATTAAACTGTCAGCACTCCCTTCTTTATACAATTCCCACCCAATATAGATGCAGTTACAGATAACATATATCAAGGATGTACATACAGTTACCCAGATACATTTCATAATCAGATAATATAGATCATTATCATTTAATAGTTATCGCATCAAGTATATATACAGATAATCAATTATTTAGCCTCTGAACATTTGATATCAAGTTATACAGTCTAACTAGATCATACGAACCCTACGGAAGGCTTACACTCCATTTGAACGATGCTTACGGCCTTGGAAAAATTTCAGTATTTTGGCCCACACGCTCGTGTGGATTTACACGGCCTAAGGGTTTGGCCCGTGTGGCCCTCTTAATGTTTTACACGGCCTGGCACACCACCGTGTAGCTAAAAATAGTGAGTTACACGATCTAATACACGGCCAAGTGCATGCCTGTTTGACTCTAATCTCAAAATATCTCTCACACGGCCAGGACAGTCGCTTGTGACTTTGGCCCATGTGACCATAATTCACAAACAGTAAGTTACACGGCCCAGACAGACGCCTATGTCCCTGGCCCGTATAACCATAATTCAAAAATAGTGAGTTACACGGCATAGACACACGTCTATTTTCCTAGCCTGTCTGACATTAATTCACAAATAGTGAGTTACACAGCCTATCACACGGTCGTGTGGTGTCAACAATCTTGTTTTTCGGTATTCGAAATTTGTAAAAAATCAGGTTTTTGTTACACACATGATATTGTTTCGACGTAGAAGCAACAACGGTGATTCCCGAACCTATAAATGACATTCAAATGACTGATTGATTATTTAATCACAGCAAAACACTAAATTAATATCCAAACCAAAGTGACGTCGAAGGAATTCGACACAAAACCCAAATTCGCAAAATTAAGCAGTTACCCTTGTGCAAAATAGTGATACAAGTACTTAAATCGTTAAAGGACCTTGATTCACACTCTTACGCCTAAAAAAGAAAACCAATTGGAAATTTAAAAGGAAATTCACAATGAATCGACAATAGACTCAAACCATGACACAAAGCAACGAGAGCATACAAAATTAGAAAATCAATGGTAAGACTTATGTTGTTAGGTTTTAAATAAAAAAATAAAGCACGATGCAAACTCCTCAACAGAGTCAACAACAAAATTGTGAGAAGAAAAGAGAGGGAAAAACAAAAGAACAAAGAATAAAGAAACAAAAAGAACGACAGTGAAAGTTGAAGAAAGAAAAGAAAAAAATAAAATAGACGTGCAAAAAATGGGAAATTTTAAGAAAGTAAACTTAATTAAATAATTTAAATTAAAATCTATTTCTTTCCAAAAATATACAAAATATATTCCCTACTGTATTTGCAGAGACTTGAACACAACACCAATGAGTACTCAGATGCTTAACCATTGAACTAGTAGGCTCATTCTTAATACAAGTTCACTCAGAATTAAACTTAAGTTGAAAACTCGAAGATACAAATTGAATCAAAGAAAATAACAAATTTTTTTTTCCAAAAGTGGGACTTGAACCACTAATCTCGAACACAAGCACAGAACACTTAACAACTGAAGCAGATACTTAATTATGACTAAATTTAGCAAACAACACTTAAATTTTTGGTGTGTTACACGAGGAATCACACTATCCAAGGACCTCTTTAGTAGAGTTTGAATTTAACTTGACTTATATGGCATGTAATAAGACCATTTGGTTATGATTGTATTGATCCACAAGTATTTGTAATGTATATGTGTTGGGCTTTTGATATTATGGAATGAGTAACCAATGTGGTATGCATGATAAGTTCTAAGTTAAGTATGTGTGGTCAAGTATGGAAAGGTAAGCTTGATATGAATTAAGCAAGGTATGTTAGAATTGAATGCAAGTTAATTTGAAAGAATTGAGACTTGTGTAATGTAATTTTACGTAGAAGAAATGTTAGGTGTTTGAAATGTGGTGTCATTGATGACACATTAGTTAAGCCTTAGTTGGATTGTTTGACATGTTTTAGGTGTCAAGGAAATGCATTTTAAAGTCTTATAATCATGTGTTGAGAGTTGGTTGGGGTACTTAAGCATTTGAACATGAAATAAACACATTTTAGGTCATTTTTGGACATACATGGCCTGAGATACGGGCTATCACACGGACATGTGACCCTAAGCCATACGGTCACAAAGGGTTACATGGCCTAGCGGCACAGCCGTTTGACCTTGAGCCACACGATCACAGAGAGTTATAGGGCCTGGTCTATAACACCTCTTACCCGTATCCTACGCCAGGACAATGTACGAGGCATTACCAGACTTAAACACAAAAAAATCATGCAAACCGAGCCATAAAATTTCATTCATATTTTAAATCATTCTATCACATGCACATAGTCCCTTATTTGGGTTTACGAAGCTCAAAACATACTTTAGAAAGGGTTCAAAACTAAACCGAGAACTTTGGAAACATGCCTAACCATGTCCATTTTTGTCCACCAACTTAACCAATGGTCTAATTACCATATAAGGACCTCCAATTTAAAATTTCATAAAAATTGGACACCTCTAGCATGTAGAACTCAACTTTTGCACTTTTTTACAATTTAGTCCTTTTGACTAAATTGAGTGCCCAAACGTCAAAATTTTCGAAAAAAATCTTCATGAAATCATTCCGTGAAATTGTAGACCATAAAAATATAATAAAAATAAAATTTTCCCCATCGGATTTGTGGTCCCGAAACTACTGTTCCTACTAGGCCCAAAATCAGGATGTTACATTTCTCCCCCCTTTAGGGATTTTCGTCCCCGAAAATCTTACCAGAAAAGTGTTTTTGGTTTTTCACTTATTTTCCTCAATCCTATAATCGATGTCAAAGAACTTTCACTCAAGTTGAGCTTTCACTACCTATCTCTTTAAATTTCACATACAAGAATCATGAGTGGTTTTCGCTTTACAATACTTTCACTGAAAATTAATCTCTATCAGAAAGTTCATGGACTCAAAAGTTCTATCCATACTATCATGTTACATATACATTCATACCTGAATCTTTTTCAAATTCGAATAGTGAAACTAGCCAGTTCATTTCGGCCTCACACTCTTTATAATTCCACACAGTCCGATTATTTGCCAATTCAACTCTCAGTTACCTTTCATTTCAAAGCCTCCTCTGGCTTTCCCAAGATATCATGATATGAAACTCGGATCTCAATTCGATTAGTGGAGACTAGTATTCTAAGAAATCCTTCAATCATAAAGACACGGAATTCCATGAATCTAGTAAGTAGACATTCGGGCATACCAACATAATTTACAAATCTCATAACATTTAACAACACGCTACATATCACTTTCCTCTTTCAAGGACAGGAATAATCTAGACAAGAAAATCCATATTAACTTTTTCTATTTCTATTCTAATGTCAATACTGGCAGAGATAACTCTTGTAGAACCTGATGCTCGACTTTAACCCCATTAACATTTCAAATATTCTTACACAAGGATCATACAATAACTATCTTATCATCTTTTAATACCCAAGTCATTTGCACTATAGCAAACTCAGGTCTTTCTATGACATCAGATACTTTAAGCTATCACTTGCCTTTTTGTCTTAAAACACATCACCATTCAAACAACAATACATCACTAAAAATCAGGAAGTCTTTGCTCAATACAGACTAGACCAATTCAAAGGCTTTGGTTAACAATGTCTCATCTGTCCAAACTTTTCCAATCATGAATTAAGCCATTAATTTCACAAAATGAAGATTTTACCACTTAAGCCTTTGCCAATGTTAAATCCTTATACAGAAATTTAGAGACACCCAAACACCAAGATCACCATATTACCATGATCAAATCAGAAGCATAATCATACTTGATATATATATCGCAATCTAAAGGTCATACTTTAACTATAAGCCATGTTCGACAAGTCATGAGATAAAGATGACCAAGAGTTCAAGATAAGGAAATCCATAACGGAGAAATCCAGAATATAGAAATCCAACATAAAGAAATCCAGAAGAAAATATCATTCTGACCACCAAAGATAGATGCAACAAGAAAAATATACCTTCCATATACATATCGGGCAATTCAACTATTAGAAGAAACCGAATCATAGCATCATACGCACCCTTTTCATAAATTCCCATCAGACAGAAGGTAACAAAATACCAGAAAGAAATAGGATCATGTAGATTATGTACCAATCAGACTGATAATGCCTTTGTCTATTATTAAGATCAGAGAACACTTCCATATTACAAAAATTCATCAAAGAATATACAACTACTACAACAAATTTCTAGAAATAAATGGACTCATAGAGTGCCTTAAAAGAGATAGTCATCATCTACTCACTGAAATTACTATACTCGAACATCTCACATTTTGAACATTATTCCTTTAACTATATTCTGCATCAAAAATTCCATATTATTCTTTTCACTAAAGGAGACCAGTTCATGAGGGAATTTCAATTAATACATTTCTCGACGTCATACCAGGATAAATTGTTTTACCAAAATTAACCATTTTTCACTTACCGCGATGTTGCGAAAATTAAACAATCTTTTAGTCAATCCGATATCTTCCTAGCTCTGTCTATACTTATCAACCCATTCTCAATCACTAATCATGCTTATAACCATTCTATCACTGAGCTCTTTAGTTTCTCATCCGGAAACTTGTTCAGCATAAATCTCATAAAATTCTCATTATAAAACACTACTTTGGTAAAGGGGAGGGGTCGTTGGGCCACTGACTCAACTCTCATATACATATACATGTAACACAACTTTCATCATCATAGCAACATCATCACAATCATGTCATTCATTTTGGGTAAACTAACATACATGTTAATTTTACGCTCCAGTTATCTCACGAAAACAAGTATACTTATGCATACATTCCATTTTTTCTGAATAACTTTACTTATCTATTCATTTAATTAGACAAGTCATAAACATAACATCATATAAGGGCCAATAAACATGGATAAGTTTGTCACAATCTTTTTTTTTCACCTAGTCTACCATCATTTAGACATATCATTACAATCATAGAAATTAGTCCAAGCAATTTAACACATTTACTTAAACTATACAAGCTTGTCAACCATAATCTTTCAAATAAGCATACGTGAATATTCATTCCATCTATATCTTTGGTAAGTTATCTAAACACATGCATTTATTCGACCAATTCAGTCATATATCATGGAATTATTAATCAATCATAGGTAAGTTCATTATGACAATAATCATTTATCTCATTTCAATAATTCATTTCAATCCATTAAATTTTTTATATCCAATCAGGTTAATGAAGTTTTATCCATAACAGGGTATTGTGAACCTTATTCGTACCTTTCCAAGTTTCAACTCATCATGACTGTACTTTACTCAAATACCTCATTACCAAAATCAATATGGTCGGATATAGCTCGGTTGGAAAGTACTTTTGTCTAAACAAAATGGCTCTCATACGCGTCGGGAGACATCACACTACCACAGATCGGTGGCATGTATAGCTAGACTCTTATACATATGCTAGGTCAGTCTGAGAATCTACTAAACCATAGTTCTAATACCACTAAATGTAACACCCCTTACCCGTGTCCTACGTCGGGACAGGGTACGAGACATTACTAGACTTAAACACACAAAAAAATCATGCAAACTGGGCCATAAAATTTCATTCATAGTTTAAATCATTCTATCACATGCACATAGTCCATTATTTGGGTTTACGAAGCCCAAAACATACTTTAGAAAGGGTTCGAAACTAAACCGAAAACTTTGGAAACATGCCTAACTATGTCCATTTTTGTCCACCAAATTAACTAATGGTCTAATTACCATATAGGGACCTCCAATTTAAAATTTAATAACAATTGGACACCTCTAGCATGTAGAACTCAACTTTTGTATTTTTTACAATTTAGTCCTTTTGACTAAATTGAGTGCCCAAACATCAAAATTTTCGAACGAAATCTTCACGAAATAATTCTGTGAAATTGTAGAGCATAAAAATATATTAAAAATAAAATTTTACTCATCAGATTTGTGGTCCCAAAACCATAGTTCCAACTAGGTCCAAAATCAGGATGTTACATGGTCACACAACCATGTGACCTTATACAACACAAGCAGAATGGGTTACACAGTTTGGGCATACGAGCGTGTGAAGTAGTCACACGGGTATGTGGAGAGCCACACAACCATGTTTGGAGCCACATGGTCTAGGCTCTGTCACACGGCCTGGACACACGACCGTGTGACCCCTGTTTTGAAAGTTTTTAGTTTTTCTCTAAATGTTATAATTTGCTTCGAAATGGTCCTTGATTGTTCCTAAACTATTTTTAAAGCTACATAGGCTCGATTTAAGGTCCATAACTGTATTTTTTACTCCAATCAGAGCTACGATTTAGTCGGTTCTCAGACTAAATATAGTTAAATAAAGTCTAGAAATTACCTGTCATATAAACCTGTGATAGTGTGATATTGATTGATTCAATCTAACCCCTATTTTCTTGTAGATTTTAATGATGCCATCTCATTCTAAATGTGATGAATAATGAAATAAATAGTAATATTCTAACTACTGATTTTGGTGCAACTCATAGTATACCAATTCCACAGATGTTTGAAAACGAGGTTAAAAATATATTCTCCGATTTAATGGGTTAATGGTTCTCTGAGTTTATGAGAAACAAACTAGTGGCTCAACAACCTCCACCCCCTACTATACCCCCTATTATACCTTATATGGTACTTTCACCCCCTTCGACAGTGAAAATGAGTCAACGGGTCCTAGTTGACAAAGTTAGGAAGTATGGGGCTGAAGAATTTTGAGGTAGATCTAATGATGATCCTGCAAAAGCTGATTATTGACCTCAGAACATTCAGTGAGTCTTTGATGAGATGGCTTGTTCTCTTGATGATTAGCTTAGATGTGTCGTATTATTACATAAAGATAAAGCCTACATTTGGTGGTCAACGTTAACAGCATTGGTACCGAGAGACAACATCAACAAAGAATTCTTCAAAACAGAATTTAAAAAATTCATATGTTAGTAAAAGATACTTGGACCGGAAAAAGAAAGAATTTCTGGAATTAAAGCAGGGAAAGAAATCAGTAGCTGAGTATGAGAGAGAGTTTTTGCATATTAGTAAGTATGCTTATGAAGTTGTGGCGAATGAGGAAGAAATGTCGTTACTGGTATATTCTATCTCTTTCATGTTACTGTATATGCTTTGATTGACCCTGGGTCGACTTATTCGTATATTTGCACTTCATTGGTAACGAATAAAAATTTACCTGTTGAGTTAACTAAATTTGAGGTTCAAGTTGCAAATCCATAGGGTTAAAGTGTAACAGTTAATTTAATATGTCGTAAGTGTCCACTGAGAGATAAAGGCTATGAGTTTCCTGCCGATTTGATGTTATTACTCTTTCAAGAATTTGATATAATTTTGAGAATGGACTGGTTATCACTACATGATGTTGTGGTAAACTATAGACAAATAGATTGATTTGAGATGTCCAATAGGTGAATTGATTGCAATTGAGTCTGACAAATCAAATAGTGTTACCAAATTTGTTTAAGCTATTTCTGTACAGAAAATGATTCGTAAGGGTTGTGAGGCATTTCTAGCTTATATACTGGATACTCGGGATTCTGAATCGAAACTAGATCAGGTACCAATTGTTAATGAATTTAAAGATGTATTTCCTAAAAAGTTACTAGGATTTTCACTAGAGCATGAAGTTGAATTTTTTATCGATCTGATGCCTAGAATCGCACCAATATCCATTCCACCGTATAAGATGACACTGACTGAAGTGAAAGAACTTAAAGCACAGTTGTAAGAATTGCTAGATAGAGGTTTTATTCGACCGAATGTATCTCCTTGGGGTGTACCAGTTTTGTTTGTAAAAAAAGAAAGACGGTTCGTTGAGATTATGCATTGATTATAGGCAGCTGACTAAAGTGACAGTAAAGAATAAATATCATTTGCCTCATATTGATGAGTTGTTCGATCAATTAAAAGGTGCAATTGTATTTTCTAAAATAGATCTCAGATCGGGGTATTACCAGATGGGAGTAAAAGACTGTGATGTATCGAAGACTACTTTCTGAACCTGATACAGTCACTAAGAATTTTTTATGATGCCTTTCAGATTAACTAATGCTTCTATTGCATTCATGAATCTGATGAACTGAGTTTTTCAGATTTAGTTGGATAGATTTATGGTTTTATTTATTGATGATATATTGATCTACTCCAAAACAAAATCTGAGCATGCTCAGCATTTAAGAACTGTATTACAGACACTGCGCAAGAAAAAATTATATGCAAAATTTAGCAAATGTGAGTTCTGGCTTCGAGAGGTTGAATTCCTTAGACATATGGTTTCCGTAGATGGGAGATGAGTTGATCCGAGTAAAATTTCTACCATTGTTAACCAGAAAGCTCCAAAAAATGTTTTTGAGATACAAAGTTTTGTAGGACTAGAAGGTTATTATCATCGCTTTGTTAAAAAAATTCTATAATAGCTTCATTGGTGACCAAGTTGCAATAGAAGTATGTTCGGTTTGTTTGCTCAAACGAGTGCAGTAGAGTTTTGATCAGTTAAAAAGAATCTTGACAAAAGCTCCCGTATTGACACAGCCTGAATCTGGGGAAGAATTTGTTGTTTACAGTGATGCGTCATTTAGTGGATTGGGTTGTCTATTAATACAAGCCAGGAAAGTAATAGCTTATGCTTCTCGTTAGTTAAAATGGCATGAGAGGAACTACCCGACTCACGATTTAGAGTTAGCCGCTACTTTTTTTTATCTAAAGATTTGGCATCACTATCTATACTGTGAAAAATGCCACATATTTACAAATCATAAAAGTCTAAATTATTTGATGACTCAAAAGGAGTTAAATTTGAGACAACGATAGTGGCTAGAGCTACTAAAAGATTATGATCTTGCAATTGACTATCGTCCTAAGAAAGCTAATGTTGTTGTACATGCATTAAGTTGGAAGTCGTTATTTACCTTGAGAGCATTGAATGCACATTTTTCATTAGAGGGTGACGGTTTTATTTTAGCCGTACTAAGGGCTAGACCATTATTTCGTCAGCGAATTCTAGAGCTGCAAGATGACAACCCGAAGTTGTTAGCTAAAGATGAGCAAATCCAAAATGATGCATCTACAGGATTTACTGCAAATGCTAATTATATGATGTGTTTCCATAACAAGTTGTATGTTGTATGTTCCAAATAATCCAGAGCTTAAGCGAAACATTTTATTAGAGGCTCACAGTAGTACATACTCCATTCATCCGTGTAGTATTAAGATGTTTTATGACCTGAAGTGGATGTATTAGTGGCCAGGTATGAAACGCGAGATTTTTGAGTTTGTAACAAAATGTCTGGTTTGCCAACAGGTAAAAGCTAAACATCAGGTACCGTCAGGATTACTACAGTCTGTCACTATCCCTGAGTGGAAATGGGAGCAAGTTACGATAGATTTTGTATTAGGATTGCCTGTGACATCGAGGAAGAAAGACTCGATCTGGGTTATTGTTGACAAGTTGGAAAAATTAGCTCATTTCATTCTAGTCTAAATTGATTATCCTCTCGAGAAGTTAGTAGAGTTATATATGCCTGAGATTGTCAAACTACACGGGATGTTATTATCTATTACTTCTAATAGAGATCCGAGATTTACCTCGAGATTTTGGGGTAAACTTCATGAATATCTGGCACTCAATTTAGTTTTAGTACATCGTATCATCCGCAAACAGATGAGCAATCTGAATGGGTAATATAGATTCTGAAAGATATGTTACGATCCTAAATACTTGAGTTTGAAGGTAGTTGGGAAAGGTATTTACCATCGGCAGAATTTACGTGTTATAAAAGCTATTAATCTAGTATTAAAATGGCATCGTTTGAGGCTTTGTACAAAAGAAAATGTCGAACACCGTTTTACTGGTCAGAATTAAGTGAATCTAAGTTAGTTAGTACTGATTTGATTCATGAAACTGAGGACAAGGTCCGTATAATTTGGGATTGCTTGAAAGCAGCGTCGGATCATCAGAAATCATATGTTGACTTGAAAAGGAAATATATAGAATTTGCAGTTGGGGATAAAGTGTTCTTGAAAGTCTTACTGTTGAAGAAAGTACTACGGTTCGGTAGAAAAGGGAAGTTGTGTTTGAGGTTCATCGAGCCATATGAGATTATAGAAGGAATTGGTCCTATAGCTTACAGATTTGCTCTACCTCTAGAACTGGAAAATATTCACAATGTTTTTCATGTTTCGATGCTGATATGGTACAGGTCAAATACTTCACATGTAATTACTCCTTGTGAGGTTGAGATACAACCAAATTTGTCATATTCTGAAGAACTGATTGAAATATTGGCTTCAAAAATAAAAGAACTCTGAAAAAAAGAGTACCGTTAGTAAAAGTCTTATGGAATCGGCATGGGATTGAGGAAGCTACATGGGAAACTAAAGACTTGATGAAATCACAGTGCCCAAACCTATTCACCGGTAAGAAATTTCGAGGATGAAATTTTCTAAGGGGGAGAGTTGTAACAACTCATTTTTTAGTGGTGTCTAAAATAATGGTTTCGGGACCACAGTTCTGATGTGCCAGTCTATAAATATTAATTATTTAATATTTTCAAGGTCATTAGCGTCCAATTAAATTTTGGTTAAGAAATTTTATCGTTTGGACAATTAATTAAATAAAAAGGACTAAATCGTAAAAGTTGTAAAAATTAGTGTTAATAGTTAAGACTATCAATTAGCTATAAAAAGGAAGACTAGAGGTCTTGAATGGCAAATATACCATTTGATGTTGTAGTGGAAGATCCTAGATGCTTAATTGTATGAAATTTAATTTAATTTTTAAGTGCAAAATCATAAATAAGCAAATAAGATTAAAACAAAAGAATAATAGAATAATATCATCTTCTTTAGTAATTCATTTTAACTAAAATTGAAAAAATTCACCATTAGAGAACCTAAGGTTCGGCCAAGCTAGGGTTTTTGAAATAGGCAAGTAAACTTTGTCCATTTTAGTATTTTTTTTATGTTTTTGAGCTCGTATTAGCTTAATCTAGCTAACCATTAAACTAATTGTAAAACTAATCAATGTTATGGATTATGCCATTGATTTGAGTTATTCTTGAAGTTTTATGAAAGATTATTGAGTGTGGTTGTTAGATAGGCCTATTTTGTAAAGTAGTTTTTGATGATTTTAATGTTTAAGAACTAAATTATTAAAGTAATAAAATTACAAGTGCTTGATAAGAAACAATTGCAAATATGGTCTATAGTGAAACCTTTGAATATTCGGCTAAGCTTGGGTTTGAATGAAAATGGTTAAATTGCATGATTTGGGCCTATGGACTAAATTGTATAAAAGTAAAAATGTTGAGAGTAATTTGTAAAATGTCAAAAAGGACTGAATTGCATAAAATGAGTTGGTTTTGTTGTTAGAATTAGTTAATTGAATGAAATTCTTATTTTAGATCAAGAATGAGCTGATAATCGTGGAAAAGAGAAAAATATTGAATAGTCCGTGTACGTTGTCATGCTATAGTTTAGTAAGGTAAGTTCGATCGGTTGAATTCTAATAAATTTTTAAATGCATATTAGATGAAATTCAATTATTTCATGTCGATTAATATAAACAATGTCTTGTAAATGAAAACTAATGTAATGAAATGATAGCACTATTTTCTATTGATAAATCCTGAGCCAGATGAACGTAGGATAGAGTACGATTGGCATGCCAATAGGTTATTTTGTGCTCGGTACGGGATTGGTATGAGAACTGATGATGATTTCTGTATATCCTCTGTTCACTAAATATACCAAGGTCCTACATTTGTTGTGGACTATCGGGTTTGGCCTACGGACTAGGCACTTAGTGCTGAGGTGTGTTATCGGTTGGTCTGGCTCGTATGAGTGCTTGATGTGTTTGGATGGTTAACTGTGTACTCGTATCCGTATATCATTCATCAGCATCATTTTATTGATCTCTGAATGTTATTGAAATATAGATAAATGATTTGTACTACTGATAAGCATTACTCACCTGTTATGAGTTGTGATTAACAGGAATTCTGTTAATAACTTTTTTGACAGGAGCTTTATTCATTAATATTTTTATTTGAATTATTATGTTTTATTTGGTAAGCTTTATCGTTAATCAAGGAACTTACTAGGCTTATTGTAAGCTTACTCGTGTCATTGTCTTTTTCTTTGTAGATTACATTTTGTGAAAATCGGGAGATTGAGTCAACTCAAGGAATCACACTATCTAAGGACCTCTTTGGTAGATTTTGAATTTAACTTGGCTTATATTCCATGTAATAGGACAATTTGGTTATGATTGTATTGATCCACAAGTATTTGTAATGTGTGTGTATTGTGCTTTTGATATTGTGGAATGAGTAATCAATGTGGTATGCATGATAAGTTCTAAGTTTAACAATGTGTGGTCAAGTATGGAAAGGTAAGTTTGATATGAATTCAGCAATGCATGTTAGAATTGAATGCAAGTTAATTTGAATGAGTTGAGGCTTGTGTAATGTAATTCTAGGTAGAAGAAATGTTAGATGTTTGAAATGTGGTGTCGTTGATGACACATTGGTTAGGCCTTAGGTTGATTGTTTAGCATGTTTTGGGTGTCAAGGAAATACATTTTGAAGTCTTATAATAATGTGTTCAGATTTCGTTTGGGTACTTAAGCATTTGGACATGAAATGAACACATTTTAGGTAATTTTATGCACACATGGCCTGGGACACAGGCTGTCACACGGTCGTGTGCCACACACGGGTGTGTACCTATAGCGTGTTATGGTACAAGTTAATCTACACGGGCACAGAGTTACACAACCTGGTGACACGCCTGTGTGACCTTGAGCCACACGGTCACAAAAAGTTACACAGCCTAGTGACACGATCGTGTAACCATGAGCACACATGGCCACAGAAAGTTACATGGTCATGTGACCTTATATTACACGAGCACAGTGAGTTACATAGTCTACACACATGGGCGTGTGGAGTAGTCAAACGAGCATGTGGAAAGCCACACGGCCATGTCTAGAGTCACACTGTCTGGACTCTGTTACACAGCCTGGACACACAGCCATGTGACCCATGTTTTGAAAATTTTTAGTTTTTCCCTGAATGTTCTGATTTGCTTCAAATTGGTCCCTGATTGTTGCTAAACTATTTTTAAAACAATGTGGGCTTGATTTAAGGTATATAACTGTATGTTTTACTCCAATCTGATTTTTTCTGAATTTGTTAATTAAATTTGTTAAAGTTGATGTTATCTGTCATTAATTGTACTGAATTATACAATAATACTCCATAACCCTAATCAACCCTAATCTGGCGACAGCTATAGGTTATGGGTGTTACAAGAAACACATGTAAATATATATTACCCATTCATCTTTTGAAACTTAATAACAAATTCAAACATAAGAATTTCAAGTATCACTGGATTTCCATTTTATACATCCAATATAAATTGTCCAAAATTCACAGCCAACTTTATTTCTATTGCCATATCCAATCTCATTAGTTTCTTTTAAATTTTCCCTTATTAACATGACTCAAACTCGGATACGCAGATCCAACCAACACACCAAATTTTGGCTCCCAGAGCTTGACAGAATAATTCGTAAAAATATATTGTGCCTTGTGCTGGTCGATAAAATCGACAAATGGGGTTGCCAGCACTCCCTGACATGTAGTCATAAAACCCTGAACTTTTTCTATCTTATGGTATGCCAATTATACCTGACTTGCCCGAATAGTTAATAGGACATAATTCTCAATTCCATTCCTCAATTTCATATTACAATTTCATTGTCAACAACACTCAGTACAATCCAAATAACAAGTAACTAATTCAACCAGTTCAACGTTAGCTACGAAACTTAGACCAAATTTCCTAGAGTCCTTATAGAACTTCTTACTTCTCAATTAAACCCCTAATTTCAAATTTTGAACTAATTAGTCCTTATTGTACAAATTTTAAACTAACTTTACAAATTAACCTTATTTCACTTCTACCCTTAAAATCTATTAAAATAACACCAAGAACTTCAATTTCTCAATATAAGAAAATCCTATCAACATCAACAATTTTAAACATTTTTAGTATGGGTAGGCTAACTCATGATATTAGGGTTCCAAAAACTTGAAATTTATGCAAAAAAGACCAAAATATACTATCCAAATTAAGATTAAAATCTAAATACCATGGCCGAATACTCATTCTTCTTCTTTTCTTTTGTTTCGTTTTTTTGCATGCAAGAAATAAGAGAAAATGTTTTGATTTTATTCCACTTTCTACCTTTTATTATTTGGTTATGCTTTATTTTATTTTATAACTATTTACTAACAAATTTTCTTAAGTTTTAACAAATATAATAATGTATAATATCTATATCTCACAAAGCCATAACTGGCCGTTATGAAAACATAACTATAATGACCTAATTATTATATAAGTCCCTAAAACAATTCCTATCTTATAATTTAATATCCTTTTCGTATTTCTATCACTTAAGCAATTTAGTCCATGTACCGTAGTTAACAATTAAATCATTAAAATTACTAAATTGAAATTAAATTCACTACCAAAAATAACTCCATAAATAATGAATAAAAGAAAATTAATGAGCCTAACTTATGAAAACGGAATCTCGAAAATACACTTCTAGACACCACTGAATTTCGGGTAATTACAAGAGTTTTCGAAGGAGTACACACAACTTTCACCCATGATGCAAGGTTCTTCTGTTTGTTATTAACTTGATGTGTATCTATGTTATGAAAATTACGCCCCTTTTATAAGAGACTTATGTAGGGAAAAAGAGAATATGTGCTATGAATTTTGCTTACAAATGCATACATTCGTTGCATAGTGTATGGTGCAAATAATTTTCATCATGCGTACAGAACTCATATAATTTCATCGAGATTCTGCTCTGCATAATATGCGCAATAGTCATTTGAAAATGTATTTTCTGTTCGGAGAATAGTAAATTTGTTAGAGAAAGCTGGCTCAGCTAGGGGGCTTTCTCTAACAAAGTTACTATTCTCAAAGTAGAAAAGCCTGACATTTCGAATAATTTGGACGCTTTAAACATTTCTTCAACATGTTTAGAATATGTCTCAACCCGCTTTGAAGGTTTTCCTTTGCAAACAGACCCTTCCATGCGACTATAATATAACTCACATACCAAGCTTCATCATCCCTCACTCATATAATTTCTCTTCAATCATTTCTATTTCTCCACTATAAACCATTTCCCGGTCTTAAAAATTTCAATTGCTAATAATATTTAGTTTACGTTCAAGGTATTCTTGAGTCATCAATGATGCGATATCGCTTCGAGCTGTACACAATTCATATATCATGCCGATAAGGGATCATTGCCTCTGGATCCTATCCTAGGGAAGTTAGTTATGGGGTGATTTTGCTTTTTATGGTCAAGGGTGGAAGTCGACGTGGAGGTCTCAACCGACAGCAGTTATACGGTAATGGATCGGGGTATAATGGAGGAGCCAGTTGACAGTCGTTACGCGGCCACGAGCTCAGTATTTTTGAATACCCGAAAATGATGCCTATAAATACCATGCAGAAGTTTGAGGGCATATTCATACGGAAAAACTTTGGGGCTTCCAACTATAATCGGTGTAATCTTTTTCTCCATTTCCAAGCAACTAGTACCTTTAAACTTCCTTCTTATTTAAAAGCTGGCACCGTCGTTGACGCAAGAGGACTCTCAGGTGGGGAGCAGCTGTTGCAATGTAGTAAAGGTGATGCTCATTTTGGAGTGACGACGGTTGTCATTATTACACAACTCATTAATAACTACAATCGTTGCCATGTCGACACAATTTTGACCTCTACTATGCCTGAATATCCGATCTTTTCTTGATAGCCCTCTTGTGTCCACCTCGGTGTCTGCCTTCGACAAGAATGAAAAGTTAAAGATACTAGTTGCTTGGAAATAGAGAAAAAAATCACGTTGATTACATCGAAAGACTTAAGAGTTTTTTTGTATTATTATGGCATCAATCTTATGTTTGGTATATATAAACAATTGTTTGCGAGTATCCAAAAATCTTGAACTCTTGGCCGCGTAACGACCGTCACTTAGCCTCCTAGTTATACTCAAACCCGTGACTGCATCATGGCTGTCAACTGGGACCTTCACGTTGACTTCGACCCCTAATCGTATTAAGCATTATTACCCCAAAACTGGATTTCCCCATAATGAGTTTCTAAGGTCATTGTCCTACCCTACTATGACATATGAAATATATGTGTGCTGAGGCGTGTTATCACATCTCCAGCCCCTCAAAACTACCAAAGAATTTTTGTCGTTTCAGTCGAAAACCCTAAACACTTTCAAAATACCCTAAACATTAACCCTAATAAAATAAAAACTCTAACCCTAGAGAGAGAAATGGAATGCGCATCCAGTTAGGCGCGCTTTCCTAACACCTGTATAGAAAGCATGCCCAACTGGATGCGCTTTCCATTTAAATTGACATATTTCCCTAATTAATTTTAAAGACCTAAAGGTCTATTTAATTAAAAAAAAGCCTATAGGCCTTACGTTTCCATCTAACTACACTGTTTCCATCTAACTGCACTGTCTTCTTTTAAAAACAAAACATTATTTATTAATAACGTATTTGAGTCTGATAAAGATCTAGATGTATTTTTATTATTATCCTTATTCTATTTTATATTGATTATTTTTATTATAATTATTTGGATATATTATTTATAATTGTGATTATATTTATATTTATAGATAGAATTAGCTTTTTTATCACCTCAAGGATTATTTTTGTGTTTTATAAAATTATTATTATTCAAATAATGACATATTAATTAAAATTATTGATAAAATAATACTTAAAATACTATAAACAAATTAAAAAATATACTTAATTTTTTAAAAGATAATATATTTATAATATTATGAATATAATTTATGCTTTAATTAAAAGGAAAAGATTTGAAAGAAAAAATTGTTATTATATGTGTATATATAATTAATGATTTACAAACTTAAAATATATTATATAGGTAAGTCTAGAAATAAATTTTAAAATAGTTTTTATTTTTTTAACTTTAATTTTAGGAATAAAATTTTAAATAATTTTAAATTTTAGAAATAAAGTTTTAGATTTTTTTTATTTTCTAATTTTAGAAATTATGTTCTAAATAGTTTTAGAAATAATATATATAATACTTTTAATTTTAAATTTTAAATTTTAAATTTTTAAAATTTTAAAATTTAAATCAATTTTAAAATCACAGTTTTTTTTTTTAAATTTAATGTTAAAAATAATATATATCTAATAGTTTTTAATTTTAGGGATAAAATTTTAAATAATTTATTTTGGAACAAAATTAAGTTTTAAATAATGTAAAAGTATAAATTTGACTTATGAAAAGAATAAAAAAAAATAGTTCACTATTTTTTTTGTTGTGATATGGATAGTGTTGAATGTAGAAATAAAATATTTAAAAATTATTACATAAAATAAGTTAAATTACATAATAAATTTTTAAAAAAATTAACAAATCAACTTTGAATAAAAAATAATTTTACTATTATTAAATTTATTTTATATTAAACACAATTTAATGCAATATAATAAATAAGATATATGAATTTACATTTTAAATATAGAGGAACTAATCATTTAATAACTACGATTATTAAAAAAAAAATTAATAGCAGTCATATTAGTTATTTTTATGATAATTAAATAATATATTAACCGAGTTATGCTTCAAATTGTAATTTTATTTTCACATCTATTCGTTATAAATTAATATATAAATAATTCATGTGTATAAATTATTGTAGAAAAATTATAAATTTATTTTAAAATTTTCTCATTATATATTAATATTAAATAAAATGATTAAATTTTTAATCCACATGCTAAAAAAAAATGAAAATCGAGTATTGGTTTTTACGTTTGATTATGTTTGGCTTATTCAAGACATAAAGTGATTGAATGTTGATATTATATTTTTATCCAACTACAATTTTATTTATAATTGTTGGATGTAAAATCTTGACCCTAATGATCATCCTCTACCCTTTTACTTCTGTTGATGTAAATTTATGAAGTATTTAAAACAGAGAGTACTAATAAAGAAATTTTAATTAGTGAAAGGGTATCTCTGTAGTATTAGAATACACGGAGGGATCTTTATTGTTATTTACCCATTTATAAATTAATATGTAGATTGAAAGAGAGCAAAGAAAAGAAATAAATGGAGCAAAAGATTTGTTAATGCAATTCAGATAATAATTCTACATGGTGGAGTCTTGTTCAATGAATGATTTGTTAGAATTGTAAATAATATCTAATATAAAACTAGAACTGTAAACCATGATCTATCATGTCAAATCATCAAGAATAAATAAAAAACAAAACTAGATGCAGAAGCATACCTAAATTCATCGATTTCTTGAAATCTACAAATCTTGGGGTTTCAATCTTCCCAATTAGCACACAAGTAATTTAAAGAATGTGGCTCTCTCTTTTCTAATCTTTTCTAAAGATGGGATGTCAGAAAAGTTAACTTGTATGTAATTTTGGGACCATAACCCTAATATATAACTTTAGCACATTGACCCTAATTCTTAATTAGTCCATCATTAATTAGAAATTGATTAGAACTTAATTGCTAGAGTATCTACACATATTTGACCCATACTTTATTTAATAACTAAAACCTAATAAACTTTAACCAAATTAGATCACATTTAATTTGGGCTAACCTATCATGATAGTAAATAATAACATGTAATTACCCTTATTATATATGTGATGTCCATATTTTCCAACAATCTCTCACTTGGACCACATATATATACTAATTACTCTACAATTACATGTCATTATTAACCTTATGAGCTCAAAATTTTACTATCATATCCAAAAGGTATTCCGAACAATCTCGTCCATTAATTATGTTAATATAGAACCAATGTGACTTTCATTACATATATCGTAACTAAATCCATCCCTAATCATGTATATTAACACAACCAAATGACATAGATCAAGTATGGATGTGTAGCATGGAAATTACATGCAATATGATCTAAACATATCTATTTCCAACCGGTTCTTCTTAAACCTTAGTAAGATCAAACCTTACCAAAATTAGAGTGTGAATAAACTAAATAAACTTTATTTCTGTAGAAAATAAACTTAATATCCATAAACTGAAATAATTGAAAATGTGTCTATAACATAAAAGCATTTAAAAGTACAAACTCCCACTAAAACCAAATATCATTAAATGACATTACACCCATATGAGTAGTGTGCTCTTATAAAACCTTAGGTGTAGTCCCTTAGTAAGCGAATCCGCAACCATGGAGTTTGTCCTAATATGTTTTATAGGCACCTAACCACTTTGAACTTTTACTTCAACAACCAGGAACTTAAAGTCTATGTGTTTTGACTTTGATGTGCTCCTGTTGCTACTAGAAGAAGAGACTGCAATTTGTTTTCACAATTTTCACCTTAGTGACAAAATCTTGTATCCATATTCTATTAAAATTAGAGTCTGTATACCTGATGATCTTTAACTGATTAGAACTTCGATATGTGAACATGTAATCTTTTATTATCTGAAAATACCTTATAACCCTCTTGGATGCTATCCAATGGTCCAAACCAAGGTTGTTTAAAATATCTGCCTAACATCCCACAGTGTACGCAATATTCCAATATATACAAACCTGAACATACATTAGACTTCCCACTATTAAAATGTAAAAATAATCTTATGAAAACCAAATATAGAACCTTACTCCCAGTAAACTTATGGTATATACAATTATCGACAAAATTCATCTTTAAACCGAATGAGATAATCATTTAGTAAATTTTGTAATACTATTGATGAGAAGTATGCTTAAACCCATAGATGAAGTTCTTTAATTTGAAAATCATTAACTTTGTATCATCAGACACAAAGTTTTCTAGTTGTACCATATAAATGTATGATCAATGTTACCATTGAGAAACCATTAGCTTAATATTTATCTTATGCAACTTAAGGTCAAAATATTCCACTAAAGCCATTATAACCCTTTCTCTAGTGGACCTTTTTAATGACATTCGTTCTTGAGGTTGTTGAGTTTGTTCTTTTGGAACAATTTGTAACATCTCGAAATAGGGCCTAAATGGAATAGTGGTTGCGAAACCACAAATCTGAGATAGAAAATTTTATTTCGATTAATTTTTATGATTTACCGAGTGATTAGATGCATGTGTTAGAGTATTGATAAGAAATTTTATAGATTGCATGTTTAATTTGCCTATTAGGGCTTATTTGCAGAAGTTGCTGTAACAGCCCGATTTAGGGCCTAAACGGAACGATGATTTTAGAACCATGAATTTGAAGTTGAAAAATTTATTCTGATTAAGTTTTAAGGTTTATTTATTGATTAAAATATTGTGTAAAAATATCGTTAAGTAATTTTACTGATAAAGTGCTTAATTGGACTTTTAGGACTAAATTGCAAAAGTTGCAAAATATGTGTTCTAATTCATAAATACTTGGTTGAAATGGGGGTTTAAAGAGGAGGTCCTTAAATGTTAATTAGACCATTATATTTCGTTTGGACAAAAATGGGCATGAATAGGACAAAATTTTAAAGAAAGGCCTTAAGGGCATTTTAGTCATTTGGTAATTAAAAGAAATAAAAAGGGAAAATAAAGCCAAAATTGACTCATCTTTTTCATGAAGGCCGAAATTAGCATGGGGGAAGCCATGGCTAGGGTTTTCAAGCTTTCCAAGATCAATAATCCCGGAAAACGAGATTTGAACCTAGAATGGGAGAAAAATCAAAAATCGAGAAAGTTGGTAAAATGGCCGTTTTAGTATCGAGGTAAGTTCATATGTATAATAAGCATTAATTTATGCATGTTTCAATGTAAAATTGATATATTTACTATGATTGTCGAGGTGTTGAAAGTAAGTATAATTATGATGATTTAAATGTTCAATATTAATTCAACATGGAAATGAGAAAGTATGTAAGTTTGTATGTAAATAATACATTATCTTTATTATGTTTTTATATTTCAGCATATTTTATGTATTGTAGCTAATTTTTGAATCATAATTGACTATTGGAAGTATGGAATCAAGTATTAGAAAGAGAGAAAATCCCGTTGAACCTTCTGAAAGATTGGATGATACAGATGGTATGTAGCTAGGTCACATGTATGGTGCTGACTGCACATCATGTGTACAAGAGAGTTACGAGACATTATGATGTAGCTAGGTCACATGGGTGATACTATGTGTACACCATGTAGACAAGAGAGCTACGGAATATATGTAGCTAGGTCGCATGCGTGGTTCCAGGTGAAGGACACCATGTAGACAAGAGAGCTACGAGATAAACTGGCTAGGTCATATGGGTGGTACTAAGTGTTCACCATGTGTACAAGAGAGCCAAAATTATGTGTACAATCGAGCTAGGTCACATGAGTGGTGCTAAGTGAAGGCCACTATGTGTACAAGAGATCTTCGTTTTACAGGTGGGCTGTGTGCGATACTATCGCGTATCTATTGTTATTTCGAAGTGTTCAACTGGAAAATTGATTAAATGAAATTGTGTATGACTTTGTGATGATAAGTGTAAGTATATACGTGTGTAACTTATGAGCAATATGGTTGATATGTGATTGGAAATTGGAAAGATTGTTATGGGTAAGTGATGAATACAATTGAAGTGTGAAAGATCAAAATTGACAATAAAACTGTTATGGATAGTTACAGTGACGTGAATTTAAAATCGACCAAAAATAGTAGAAATTGAATCAGAGACTAAATGAGATATCAAATTAAAGATTAATGAGTATATTTTCATATAACAGAAACAGAGAAAGCAAAGGAATTCTATATTATGAGATATTTAAGTTTTTGAGAGATTGGTTCAGAATGACTATGTGATCCCCTGTTTTGACTTGGAAAAATCATTAAAAATTGTACAAAAATAATTAGGGGATATAATTTATATGCTTGAAATTCTTAATGAGTATAGTTTCAAATAAAATAAACAACATTCTTTGAATTCTGTACGAGGAGAAAATTGGTTTGTAGTGAAAAGTGGTCAGAACAGTTGAGCAGTGAAACAATGGTAACTTCAATGAATAAACTGTACTAATTGGCTAGACCAAAAATTCTGAAAATTTTATGGTAAGAATATACGTGAATCTAGTTTCAATAAAAATTAACGGTTTGTAATTTGGAGTTCTGTAGCTTCAGAAATAAATAATTTAGCTGCTGGTATTCTACTAGACAGCTTATTTTGAACCTATTTATGATTGTAATAGTGAAAGTATGTGTGTGTTTGTGATGGTAATAATCCGAGAACATATTGTGACTTCATTTAAAGTATGATAATGTATTGTTTATTAATATTTACATACTTACTAAGCTATAATGCTTACTCCCTTCCTTTCCTTTTTCCTATAGTGTCTCAGATGTTAGCTCGAGTTGGAGGTCACTGGAGGTTAAATCACACTATCAAACTATTGATCGATATATAAAGGTTTTAAAGTATTTTTAAGTCTTTGGCATGTATGGAGACTCGTTTAATTGTTACTAAGTTGCTAGGAATTGGCCTAAAATACTGACCTATGTTATTTAAAGGTCTCTATTGTATAAAGTCATTTAATGTAGATAGTCTTGATTATGTTATTAATTAAATGATGCAATTTATGAATGTGCATGCTTGCCTATGTGTGTGGTTGAATTAAAGCATGATATGTGCCTTGTAAGCTCTTTTTAAGGGACAGCTTGAATGTGTTTGAAAAAGTTTTAAATTAGAGTGAAATTATGAATCGGTTTTTATAAGATGATTAGTGATTAAGTCCGGTAATGCCTCGTACCCTATTCCGGCGTCTAACACGGGTAAGGGGTGTTACACAATTACCTCAACTTGAATAGGGAGTTGTTCAACATTGTCTTATTGAGGTTCTAGTTCACTTCTTAATCAATTATAGGTATGAAAACCTAAACATCATCAAAAGTGATAGTAGGAACTGAGTTAGAATTCAAGTCCTCCTTAAAAGCAATGTCTCTAGCCTTATTTCTCCTTCCAAACTCAACATCCTAAAAGAATGTTGCAATTCTCTTCTAAAAAATATTCCTAATTGTGGAATCATAAAATTTCATAGCCCTTAGATCGCTCAGAATTTTCTTGATCCTTATACTTTATAGATATCAAAGAAGTCAGAAATGATGTCATTTCAACCTTATTGTTTTTAGCAAAACGTTTCTCAATTTCGTTAAGGAAACCTTGGCCTAAGTAATCTTTTCAGATTTTGTGCCCTTAAAGGCTTCTGAAATGTTGTACTTTATGATCATTAGACTCATGCAATTTGAACGATCCCACCTCTCAAAATCTCTTTTAACATAATAGGTGTTTTTTTTTGCGGTGAGAGGTGCGGGTTGTTCTTCCCTTAGTGCAATATCTATGTTCATATAGCCAAGCACTATAAGTAAGTGTCTTTTCTAATCATTGAAATTAGTCCCATTAAGTATGGGTATAGAATTTATATTAGCAGATATTGTGGCAGTAGAAGATGAATTAGTTGAATATAGAACAAAAAAATAAATAAAAATAAGTCCACATCAATATTCATAAGTAAATAATAAATTCAGGATAATGGCTAATCCCATCCCAAGATACCAAACAAAACAGTAATATCAAGACTTTGGACAGTAATATTAACAGTAAGTGGTACTCTTCTTGTAACAATCAAACATTGACAATAAATTACGTCAAACAATGAATTAATCTTTGGACTAACATATTGCTCACATAAAGTACCTTATAATTGTCACGCATTTATCACCACAAATGTCATTGAAATTCTGCCAAATATTAACTTACCTTTGGGTCAATTAATAAACGCATGAATCACAAAAACATATAATCATCTTGATATTTTAAATGAACTAATCTACACAAAAGAGGTCACTTTGGCGGCATTTTGCTTCAACTAATCTATTTAAAATATTAGACAACCTTAATTAAAACCTAAAGCTAAAATATGAATTTATTTGTTTTAAAATATCTCTTAATTTCATCTTTCAATCAAATTAAAAGATAATAGTATATATATGTATATATATTTATCCCCAAACAACATACAATGATGTTGGCAAATATAATAATAGTTGAATAAATCATAAACCATAAATAACCTCACATAAGACTTCAAATTTAAACCAAAATAATTTAAATAAAGGTAAACTTCATCTCAAGACATCGAACACTCCATTAATATTTTATCTTTGGAAGAAATATTAACTTGTAAGTGATATATTGGTGTAATAATTAAACATTGACAATAAGAACATGTCGAACCATAAATCTTCCTTTGGGCCAATTTATTGCTCATATGTAAAACCGAATAATTATTACATGTTTATTGCCATAACTACACATGTAATATTATTAACCTCCATTTGGGCCGATCAATATTAACATAACTTAAGTTACATGCACACAACCTTTTATATTTTAAAACAAAATAATTTATACAAAAAAATCACTTTAGTGACTTATTGCTTCAATTAAGTTATTTTAAAATATATATAAACATACCAATATTCAAATTTAAAATTTACCCAATAGTCAAATGTCAAAACTATTTCTTTATTGCTTTATAGACTCCAAAACAACCCAAAATAAGGTTGTCTTAATAATGTAATAAAAAACCGAAAACCTTAATCTTTAACTGTTTTTTTTTGTTCTAAAATCATATATATCAAAACCAAACAGAAATAATGTAGTGGTTCAAAGTCAAATAATTAACAAGCATATGTATTCATAATTTTGGCATGCACAAAAACACCAATGTAATTCATGCATATACATATATTCATAATCAAATAGAAAAACTTACCTTGAATTTACCATATAATCCAAAGTTGTATTTATGATTAAACAGATATTCACATGAATACTTGAAAAATATTTTCAAGCTAATAAATCTCAAAAACAAAACCATACTAGTTGGTATATCCCAAAATTCATACAATAAACCATATCATCATAATTTAACCAAATATTTGGAACCATAAGATGCCAAAACCTAATATTATAGATACAAACTTAAAACCAATTTATTTAAATATGTATATAGTTTACATGAATTTGCACCAAAGCACTCATAAAATTGAATATATAACCATAGTAACAAAAAAAAAATTAACAACTTCAACGATATCTATCAAAACTTAATTTCACCAGTTAAACTATAAAAGATATATTATTGAATAATGGTTATAAACACATATTCACACAAACTATAATAATGCATTAATCCTCAAAATCATTTATATGCATATAATATATATACACACAATTATAATAATGGAAAAATAATATTGGCTTGCCTTAAATATTTCATGTAAACTCAAATTTATATTCATGACTAAAGACATTATCATAAAACTTCTTTATACGCACAAATACTTAAAAAAATCCATAACCACCAAATATAAAAAGAATCACAAATTATATAAAAGTCTTCATATGCACAACTACTTATGAAAACTCATAGGTACCATATAATAATATAACAAAACCCAAATCTATTATTCCTAATACTCGAAACATAGATTTCAAAGATATTACCATAGATAATCAAAATTAAAAAATTGATTCTAATAGTTGAACACATATTATTGCAATTGAAGAATAACAGTCAAACTAACTTTCATGAAATCAAGAATGCATAGATTCTTAATTTTGGAAATTCTAGAATAATAAGTTCACTTAATTCCTCATTATCGATTAACAATGAAAGAAGATTGTAGCATAATTGAATCTAGAGAATCAACAAATAATAACTGAAGCTGTATGAATACTCAAAACATACATGCCTACGATTTCTTTAAAATATATAATAATCAACTAAAGAGAAAAAAAAACAGTCGGCATTCAATGCACTTTAAAACCAAATTTGATTCTTGTTTGTTTTATTACAAAGAATATATAACACAAGCAAAGCTTTTATATATATACACGCGTATCACAAAAAAAAATACCAAAGTAATACTATTGAAACATTAATAATATATTCATATTTTAAATTCAATTGTTAGGCTTCATTTTCATTAAAACTTACCCTGATTCCTTCGAGTTTCAAAACTTTTTTTAACAGATTTTCCCTTTACAACCAACACCTATATAGTTTAGGTTTCCTAACCAAAAGTGAAAAGCCATAATAAATTCATATTAATCCAAAAATTCAACATTGAATGAAAATCAAATTAAAAATAACCCTAAAAAGATTAAATCATAATTAATCAAAACCTAAAAAAAATTATCTAGAATTTCAAAGATTCAACATTATATATAATTGAAATATCATATCTATAAAATCTAAAAAAACGAATCAATCCAAAATAATAGAAAATTAATTCATTCTCAATGATTCAACATGACGAGGCTATAAAACTAGATGCGAAAGCGTACCTGAATTTATTAATTTCTTGAAATCTACGGATTTTGGGGTTTTGATCTTCCAAATTAACACACAAGTAATCTAAAGAATGTGACTCTCTCTTTTCTAAAGATGAATATTAGAAAAGTTAGCTTGTATGTAATTTGGGGACCATAACTTTAATATGTATAACTTTGGCACATTAACCCTCATTCCTAATTAGCCCATCATTAATTAGAAATTGATTAGAACTTAATTACTAGAGTATCTACATATATTTGACTAATACTTTATTTATTAATTAAAACCCAATAAACCTTAACCAAATTAGATCACTTTTAATTTGGGCTAACCTATCATGATAGTAAATTATAACATGTAATTACCCTTATTATATATGTGATGTCCATATTTTCCAACATGATTTTGTTCAACAATGAATTAAGAACTCTATTAACTAAAGCTCAATATTCCTTTTACATTGTCAGATAATTGCAGCCTCGACAAAGAACTCCTAATGTTATAATCACTCTCTCCTAACTCCTCACTTACATTCAAGTTTTACTCTCACGCAAGCAGTAAAAAAGGATGCCCCAAAAAGCATCGAAATGGCTTATTTACAGGTTAGATTTTATCAATATTTGCACCAAATAAAACATGGTTTGAATTCAATCATTTATCCATATTTTGAAATTCAAATGCTGGACTTCAACTCGAAGCAATTTAATATCAACCTTGGCTCCAAGTAAGATCAAGTGAAAAGCTTTAAAGGATAATGATAAAGTTTACTGCCAAACAAAACATTCCTCTTCCTTTTTCCCATGCGAAGATAAATCTTTCAGCAAAAATAAAGATAATTTTAACTCGAACCAAGATCATTTGTTAATAAAAAAATCAAGATAAAAAAAGGTAAAAAATGCCAATACAACTCACTACATTTTAATTGTCCCAAGTAATGTTGAAACAAGTAAAACAAGGGCGGTTAATTAGATGCTTCAGTTGTTGTTTTATCGTAAATTTATATGCATGACTCACATCTTCCAACAAGAAGGCTTGAATTTACTTTTTGAATATAAAATTATTTTATTGGCTTTTATAGTATTTTTTACTATTTTGAGGCTACTATAATTTGGAGTTGAGTGATTAAGGAAAAACTTTAACTACTTTGCTTATAAAACTTTCAAGAATATAGGATAATAATTTATAAATGTACGTGTATCATTTTCATTTAGAAATGAGGATGAAGATTCAATGGGAGTGGTTTTCCTCATAAGGTGAAAATTGAGGACTAAATTAAATTGTACATAACAAACTTAAAAATAATCAAATAAAGAATAAGATTTAGAAGAGAAGAATAAACCCTGTGATAGTGTACACAATGCGTGAATTAGTAAAACTATGCACATCCAACTACTTATTTCTTTATACTTTACTATATGCATATATTATCTAATTTTGATTTAGACTTAAAGATGTTCTTGTTTTTGTAAGTCATATAAAAACTGACCATATGCATCTACTATTAATAGCCTTCGATATGCTCATGTTTACACAAAACTTGAGATAATTTTTTTTGGTAGAAATGAGTAAAAAAAATTAATAGAAATACTTGGAAAATGTTAAATTTTTTTTTTGTCTTTTTATCATTTGCAAACTGCTTAAAGGAATTATCTTATGAAGTAAAATCACATGCATTAAAGTTGAGATATTTTATCTTGGGTCTAAGAGTTATTTAGTCCATAACAATGCCATTAAAGATATATTATGATAACTCTTTCAAGCAGCCTTTGTTAGTCTCCTTTGTGTACGATAGTCCGAATAGTCAGAAACAGAGAAATTTATGGGATTATCTGAAGGATTCTATTCCTTTGGATGGGTCTCCTTGGGTTGCCATTGGTGATTTCAATGTCATTCTATCTTCGAGTGAAAAAAAAAGGGGGAGATTTAGGGGTAAGAGGTGCCCTTTCTTTGGGAGTTTCATGGATTCACTCAGTTGCATGACTTGGGGTTCAGGGGTGCACAGTTCACTTGGCAGGGAGGGGGGATTTTCTAACGCTTGGACAGGGCCATTTGTAACAATGCGTGAAGTGCAAACTTTTCCAATTCCTTAGTGATGCACCTTCCATGTCTCAAATCTGACTATAGGCCTTTAAAGTTGTCCCTTATGCCAGAGCTTCATTCTTTAAGGAGGACACCGTTTCATTTTTTAGCTGGTTGGGTGGAGCACCCTGCTTTTTCAGATTTTGTTAAACAGAATTGGAATTTGTCTACTAGTTTTTTGGCCTTACATTCAAAGTTTACTGATCAGATTAAAAGTTGGAATAAGGAGGTTTTAACTCGTAAGTTGTAGAATGTTTTATTGAAGTGAGATTGGAATAACTCGAACTACCTTCATTGAGTGGAAATGGATATTAGAGAGGATTTGGGGACTATGTTATATCACGAGAAAATCCTTTGGAGACAGAATACGCGGTGTGATTGGTTGGTTTTAAGTGACCACAATACCAAATTTTTCCACACGCGTACTTTGAGAAGACGTCAACAGAATAGAATTTTCACTTTGAAAAATGGTATGAGTGACTGGATATTGGACGATGAGCAACTGAAGATTGAAGCAATTAATTTTTTCTCCACTTTGTATGGGGAGCATCCTGGGCCTAGGAGAGATTTCCCTTCTAGTGCTTTTCAGAGGCTGAAGGATGAAGATCTTAATTTTCTTAGTAGGCCAGTGACTGATGAGGAAATTAAAAATGCCCTTTCTGCAAAGGCACTCTTGAAGGCACCTGGGGGTGATGGGTATCATGCCTTGTTCTATCAAAGTTAATGGGAGCATGTTGGCGACTCAGTTTGTAAGTGGGTCAAAAAGGTTTTTGAAGGTCAAGCCATCGATTCGGAACTTAATAATTCCCTCCTTGTGCTTATTCTGAAAGTTCAGAATTTAGAGGACTTCTCTCAATTTCTGTCAATTAGCTTATGCTTGATCCTTTACAAATTGGTTATGAAGGCATCGCTAATCGCTTTAAAGTGGTCTTTTCAAGGATAATAATTGTAACATTTCGAATTAGGGTTTAGTTAGAATAGTAGTTTTGAGACCATAAATCTAAAATATAAATAATTAATTTATGATTATTTGATGATCTATGACATGACTGCATGTTTGTGTGAAATTTTCATGAAGAAATTCTATGCCTAAAGTGTCCAATTTGACCTTAGGGACTAAATTGAATAAGTTGCAAAACTTATGTTCTAGAAGCTTTAAGTATGAAATTGCATTGGATTATTAATTAGAGGTCCTTAAATAGAAATTATACCAAGTTCTAAAAATTTGGACAAAAATGGGTATGAATAGGAAAAATTTAAAAAAAGGCCTGAAGGGCATTTTTATCTTTTGGTAAATAAAAGAATAAAAAGGGAAAAAGAAAGAATAATTTGCTCATCTTCTTCAAGTGCTAGCCAAAATTCCAAGAGTCACCATATCTAGGGTTGTTCATCTTTTCAAGCTTGATTGTAAGTGCTCCCTAGCCCCGTTTTTAATGTTCTTTACATTTTTGAAGTTGTCATCAATCGATCTAACTATTTCTACCAATATTTTGAGCTAGGGTTCATGTATGAAATTTGAACCATGTGTAACATGGTTGTATTTTGATGTTTAATGGAGGAATATGAATGTTTGATGTGTGATAAACATCTTTTGCTAAGTGATTTTTAGTGAAAACACCTAAAAAGGACTTATTTGTAAAAGGTGTAAAAATAAGTAGTAGAAATGTGAAATAAAGGAAAATATGGGCTGATATGAGATAGAATATGAATCGGTTACGCTTGGGTAACCAAGAAATTACATGCATTTCATTTTACGAGCCTAGAGCCTAAAGTGTAAATAAGTGAAAAGTTAAGGGTAAAAAGGTAATTTTACCTAAGTATGTTTTATTGGTCGATATGAGTAATGTATGTATTGAACAAGTTGAATTTGGCATTATAGATTAAGAAAAACGTGATTTGGGTCTTGATTGGGGGAAAAAACAAAGTTTACGAGGATTAGGCTTGTTTCTATCATTTTGTATTGAGGTAAGTTCATTTGCAAATATTGCAACATGTATCATACTTTAAATGTTTTAATATTACATGTATGGTAAGTACTTACATAATTGATATGATATTGTATCATAAGTTTATTGCCTAAATATTATCATGAATAATGCTTTGATTATTCTATGAGTATGTGATTGATGCTATGAGTATTGAAATTGACATTACGAGCAAGCTCAACAAAAATGTGATATCGAAGAATCTTGTTTAAACCTTAGGAATAATTTAGGATACAAGTGACATGTCACTAGGAATTATGTAATCTGAACTCATTGAGTTGTGGTTTGAGGTCATGATATATGTGACATCTGAACTCATTGAGTTGTGGTTTGAGTTCGTGATATATATGACACATATTTTGGCGTCCAGGTACTGGTCTCATATATTCTATTGATGGCGAGGTAGTCCGACATGTGTTGCGGATACTTGACAGCTTATATGAACAGACCCGTGAGTAGCTCGTAAATGAGCAACATGTGATCTGAGATATGAGGTAGCATTGGCTACATATGAGGTACTTAGGTGCAAGCTTCTGATGTATCTGATAGTATTCTGAGTGTTCAACGGGTAATTTAAGAGAAGTTCAATGAGTAATCTTAATGATTGCATCAAGACAAGAAAATAAGTTATTATGTGTAAGTGGGCACATGTATGTATATCGAACTCATGTGAATGACATGAAATACGATGAGCTCGTGGTAAGAACTTGTGTATATATTTATGAAGAATAAGTTTATGAAATTTGATAAAATGCAAGATTATGTTCGTTATGATGTATGTATGATTAACGCTTGTTTAAGTTGCATTTTATTTGCATGTGAACTTACTAAGCTTTATGCTTACCCCCTTTCCTTCCCATCTCTTATAGCTCCGCCAAGCTAGCTCAGGGATCGGTGAACGTCGGAGACTCGATCACACTATCAATTGAACATTTAGGTATAACTAGTCTTATCATTTTGAGTATGGCATGTATAGGGACTTGGTCTTTTTGTTATGTGTCATTTTGATTGGCCAAAAGTGTTGGCTCATAAAAGTATTATGATTATTTTGTATATGGAAATGAGAGGAGGCTCATATTGATTATTTGGGTTGTAACCCTAATTATTGGTGCATACATGCAAATGTGCTTATGATTGATGAGAGTGATGGATGGCATGTATGTTTGGTGTATGGAATATGACTAATGTGTATACAATAAATGTGGTGCAAATGTATATCTTGAAAGTAGGTTACCAAAGATGATAAATAAATATGAAATTGGTGTGGAATGTCAATTGAAAGCATGATAGTTTGAATAGGTGATATGTTGACATTACTAAGTCGTAATTTATCCATGAATGTGAATGTTTGAGTAATTAAATGTGCCATGTTGCATGCCATGAAGTGAGTGCTTAAGGGTGGCAATTTGCTTGGAAAATAGCATAGAAATTGTCCACACGGTTAGACATACGGGCATGTGTCTAGGCCGTGTGTGTCACAGAATCTGCCCCATAGGCGTTTTATTCGGTCGTGTGTCCCCTGCACCCTAATTATGCAAAACAGAATGCCTAGTAGTAAACACACAAGCAGAGAACGGCCGTGTGTCTCAGCCGTGTAAAGGACACGGCCTTAGGACATAGGCGTGTGCCTAGGTCGTGTAAAGTCTGTACTTAATTTTTAGAATTTAATTTGCCATACAGTCTAAGCACACGGGCGTGTGACTTAGCCGTGTGACCTTATTTTGTTGATGACGTCATAGTCAGAGAGTTACATGGGTTGAGGACACAGGCGTGTGTGACTACACGGCCTGCCCACACAGGCGTGTGACTCTTCAAAACAAGAAATTTTTTTAAGTTATCCCGAAGTTCTGAAGGTTCTCGATTTGGTCTCAAATCACATTCGATGTATGCTTTGGGCCTCGTAGGTCCTTATAAGGGACAATTTGTATGTGATTGAAATTTTTTTAATTTGGATGGAATTTCATAGCCTGATTTTATATGTGTGCTTGTGTTAATGTCCGATAACGCCTTAAACCCTGTCTCGATTTTGGATACGGACAATAATGCCTGAGTAAACTAGGTTTATAGCTGAGAGGAATATTATTGATAATATTGTTATAACGCAAGAAGTTATCCATTCTATGAGGGGCACGCAGAAGAATAGGAAATGGATGGCTATCAAGATTGATCTGAAGAAAGCTTATAATCAGGTTTGTTGGGATTTTATTGATGCTTCACTTCAAGTTGCACTTATTCCTAATTTTTTTTACGAACTGTTATTATATCTGCAATTTCTAGCTATACCATGCAAGTTTTATGGAATGGTGTCCCAACATAGAAGTTTCGGCCTGTTAGGGGTGTTCGGCAGGGTTGTGCCTTATCTCCCTATCTTTTTATTCTTTGCATGGGGTGGTTGGGGCACAGTATTCACAATGATATTGAGGCAAGCGCTTGGTCTCCTATTAGGCTTGCTCAATATGGTCCTCCTTTATCACATCTTTTCTTCAATGATGACTTGATTCTTTTTTGTCATGCTGAGGATGATCAAGCTCGAGTCATGAAAAACATTCTGAAAGACTTTTGTGCCTTTTCGGTGCACCAGGTAAATATGTAGAAGAGTAATATTTTTTTTCTAAAAGTGTGGGTGAACGCTTGGGGAGGCATTTAAGCAGCTTTTTGGGTTTTCAGCAAGTTACTAATCTGGGGCTTTATCTTGGTGTGCCACTTTTTCATGATAAGGTTACTAGTAGCACTTTGCACTTTGTAGTGGATAGAGTACGTAGTAAATTGTCTAGCTGGGATGCATGTTAACTCTCTTTTGCTGGTAGAGTCACCTTGGCACAATCTGTTCTGCTTTCGATTCCTAGTTACTTCATGCAGACGATAATGGTTTCTAAAAGAGTTTTTGAAGATATTGAGAGGATGGTAAGGAAATTTGTGTGGGGATCTTATAATGGTAGCTCCAAGATGGCCTTGGTTAGTTGTGATTCGATGTGTCAACCTAAGGCGCATGGGGAGTTGGGCCTTAGGTAGTTAGAAAATCATAATATTGCCTTCATAGTGAAAATGGGTTTTAACATCATTTCGAACGCTAATACCCTTTGGATTCAAGTTCTTCGGTCAAAATATAGAGTTCTTGGTGGTTTGCTTAAGGAGTTATCTAGGAGTCAATGGTCCTTTTCTTTAAAAGTCTATTTCTAAGGTGTGACCACTCCTTCGAGAAAATCTGGTTTGGTCAGTTGGTGATGGGAAGAGTATAAAATGTTGGCAAGACTCTTAGATCCCTAACTGTAGTCCTTTACTGAATTTTATTCCTTCCCCTACTAACCTTAATTTGGATTGTTCTCTTAGTGATCTGATTGTAGGTAATGGCTCGTGGAACTTAGATCTTTTTAGACTGTGGATGCCAGAGGAAATCATTGATCAGATTGTGAGTGTTCCTCCATCGCATCAGGTTCGAACCGGATTATTTTAGGAGCCACTTCGACTGGCACATTCTCTTTCAAGAGTGCATATGGAAAGGTTCGTGAAGACACTTTGAATTCTAAGGAAGCGTTTTAGAGGATACCTTGGAAATTTAAAGGCCCTCATCGAATCTGCTTCTTTATTTGGCTTGTCTTAAAGCAAAGGCTGCTTACAAATGCTGAAAGAGTAAGACGAGGTTGTGGGAGTAGTAGTGCTTGCGGTATTTGTGGACATGTTTTGGAGAATGTGATGCATACACTCAGAGATTGTCCTACAGCCAGAGGAGTCTGGGATAAAATCATTCCTCAACAAACTCTTTCTAGTTTTTTTCTCAGGCTCTTTACTTGATTGGGTGGCGACTAATTTGTAGAACCAGATGACTTCTTCAACGGGGGGAATCGATTGGTCCTATCTCTTTGGGATTATTGCGTGGTGTATTTGGAAGAATCGCAACATGTTTGTTTTCCAAGGAATTTTGTGGAGTGTTGAGGAAATTATTAAAATCTCCTTTAGTTGGGCTAAGTAGTATTCCTCCATTTCCTCAATCCCAAAGTTTGAAGCCCGAAACACTCTACCTAATTGGCCTATGTCCAACAGTTCAGTTTGTTTGAACACTGATGGTTCGGTTAGGATTAACGAGGGCTTTGCAGCTGTATGAGGTTGCGTGAGAGATCACAAGGAAGAGTGGATTATAGGGTTCGCAAGATATTTGGGTAATTGTTCAATTTTAGAGGCAGAGTTTTAGGGGATTTTGGATGAGCTGAATCTTACGACAGATAGGTGTTTCCAAAGGTCCTTATTCAAACTGATAGTATTGAAACTATTAAAGCTATCATGGGAGATGATATGGGAATCTCCAATTCTACCATTATTAGGAGAATTCATCAAATGCTTAACAAGTTGGAGCAGTGGAGAATTCAACATGTTCCCAAGGGAAGTAATCTAATTGCGAATAGCCTAGCCAAGATTGTTCGCATAAGAAGTTTAGGCTTAAGATTGTTTGTGGACCCTTCTTTGAGGATTTAACTTGTATTGTTTCCTTTCTTTCACCAAAAAAAAAAAACCGAAGATATATTATGGCAACTCTTATTTAGTATTCTTTTGAAGAATGATAAAAGTGAAAATGTAGTAAATTTATTGATATAAAGTATTTTACTACAAAAGATTATATAAAAAATAAATAAGTTGATATTCAACACACTAATACACAGTATGTCTGGTTCATAGTAATGAAATAGAGGAAGAATGAAATAGTATTCAATGGATATAGGATATAATAGGTATAATGTAGTTTGATTGGTTGGAATGCAATAAATGAGTAATATTTGGTTGATTAGAATAGGTAAAAAAACATGCAAGAAATAAAAAATAAAAAAAAAAGTCAATTCCATCTTTTAATTATAAAATATTAAAACTTATTTAATAATTTTAAAATATTATTTTAATCAACTTGTTTTTATAAATTATTATAAAAATTTAAGTAGAATACAATTTAAAAAAAGTATACAATATATTAAATATAATTAATAATATAGTAAAGTTAAAATATATATTTAATATATAATAATCTATATTTTAAAGGTGAATTCATTCATTTAATAAAACTAACATTGGATTTATTTTAAATTATATTTTTTTATTATGCCTTAATCATAGGGCCCAAGTGGAAAAATATTGAAATTAATGTGCCCATATGATAAATTAATTAAATTTATTATAATAATTATTTATTTATGTCATATTATAGAGATAATTCCTATTGATTTTATTTCGTTATTGTAAAACATATATAAATGGTAACTTCCTCTCAAATTTCTCCTTAATCTTGGTCTTTCTATCTTTCGTTGTCAAACACTGATATTCACTTAAGCATCGAATGAATTTCTATACCCTTATCATGTTTATATTTATCATATAAAAATCTGAAAGATAAAAATACTATAAATGTCGAGTTAGATTACATTTTATTTTTTTATTTAAAGAAAAAAATAAATTAATCATTATACGTTAAATCAAATAGAAAATTGATCTTTCTGTTAAAAAATAGTCCTTATACACTAACATAAGATAGACGTGTAATGTGTAATTATTTGATTATTTTGGTTGGCACGCCAATTTTTTACTGTAGAAATTGATGAAAATAAATATGACCAATTTTCTCTTTAAACTAACGTACAAAAATTAATTTACTTTTCGAATAAAAAAATAAAATGTAATCTAATTCTTTATATAGAGATATCCATGATAATTTTACCGAATCTAAAAGCATACGAATCCATTTCACTTTCCTTTATAAATGTATCACCAACCTCAATCCATAATATATATATATAAACCAAATATCAAGAATGTCGGTATGAATTCTTAAATAAGTTAAATTATGAAATAAGATTTTGTATATTGGGGTCATGGGACTAAAATCCAAATTTTATCAAGTGAGAAGCTAATGAATAACACAAAAGTGTGCAGATTTCTGAAGAAAAAGTGGACGGATATTGAATCCAGGATTGCAAGGCCAAGCTCTGATGGAATGATATCAATGGTGGATCCTGTCTTTATATATTTGAATGAACCCTTTTCTGTCACGGGCGTTTTCAACTTGAATCAGAATCACATGCTTGTAACCCCATCATTTTCACCTACAAAAACACAATCCAATTATATCTTATATGCAATCCTATCTTGTTTATATGCTTTTTTCTCCCCTTTCATTTTACGGCTTGATATGGGCGAGATAAACATTTTTATAAATTCCATCGGAGGTCATTGTACCTTTGAAATCGATGCTCCGTTTCGTAACAGGGGAAGGAGACGATTCCTCTTTGTAGAACGACGAATCGAGTACGAGGACTGGGCTCTCCGCAATGCTGTGAAGCAGCTTATCACATCTTTCCAAAGGGGTCCTCCACCTTCAACCTCTGTAACATCCAATGCCCCATAACAATAAATTACTGGTTTAAATGAAATAGGATCGTTAAGCAAAACTAAATAATCAATGTAATTTAGTTATGGAGCTGATTTTTTACCTCCGTATCAGTTTTAGAAGAAGTGCTAATGCTACTCTCTGAAACAGTACATGTTTGATCCTCCGCTGGAATAAATACCTTCTCTTCTTTATCATAAAGCTCAGCCGTTGGTTTCCTGTTTCCGGGTAATCTATTCGTCGTCTGTTCTAATCCGGTTCTTCTCACATGAACTTGGGGCGACTGAACCGGAAAGACTCTTCTCTGCTCTACATTACCGTTTCCATTCCCTCTCTGAGTTTCAACACTCAATGGCCTTCTGTTGGGACTCTTCTCTGAGTTTCCTGTTTGTGAAAGGAAAATAAGAGAAGAAGAAGAAGACAGGAGGAAGGGGAAGAGAAAAAGGAAATTTTCTAAAGGGACTAAAAGAAGAATTTTTCATTTTATAAGATTTATAACATGACAGATCAGGTAACGACTGCATAATCATTTTGAAAAATTATTCTATTAAAATTAAAGTACGGCGTAAGTTACTCTAAAATGTTTTTAAACATGGTTTTTTTAACTTGATAATAACCAGGTTGAAAACAAGTTTGATATGGTAGTTTATTATGTGATACCTGCATACAGTTTGACATTAATTTTAAAGACAAGTTGTTCTTTTTGCCTTGTCCCTTGTGTATCTCTTAATGATCCAAATTTTGACGTCTTCACTCACCTTTGCATGTGCTATAGATGCTTTGAGTAATCCTTGGGGTGCCATCACTTGTTGTTTTCCACAGTTTTGTTGCCTACACGGTTGGTTATGTGCTTTTGAATTCCCAACCTGAAATAAACCTTTAAAAAATATGATAAATTACAGCATTAGGCATTAAATTATGGGTAAGTTTTGTTTTGGTCATTTAACTAAAAGAAATTATAGTTTCATCATTGAACTTTTTAAAAGTTTTCATTTAAGTCCGAGTTGTTAAAACCAATACTATATGACTTTTTTTATTTGCACTGCCTTTACCAATCAAAAGTTGTATTTCCCTTTCTCTTCTACAATTTTTTTTTCATGGAATAGTTTTGGACTTTACAAATTTGCGAACTAAAATTCAAACAGTTTTTTTATCCAATCCATGACACTAATCAATATATCGACTTGAATCTGTAGTATGTTCTTATACTCATCGATTGGTATTGATTCACCATACTAATCGTCGCTTAGATATCACTAGCAGAACTTTTTTTAAACAAAAACTTTTTAATAAATTAATGACTTAAATAAAATAAAATAAAATAAAAATTCAAACAATTCAATCATCAATTGTACCTTTTTTTTAGTTAAATGACTAAAACAAAAATTTATTCATAATTTAATGATTAATAATGCAGTTTAATAGAAAAATAATTGTGTGATTGATATCCAAGATAGTATAAGAATATAATCATTTAATTTTGATACATATGTAACTAAAGACTCAAATATCCAACCCATATTCTGAATCTGGGTAAAGTTGGTGACATGATTGAATAATCACAGAGGTTTAAATACAAGTAAATTAGAAGTTGTTTTTCTCAACTTTTTTATATAAGATAAAAAAATAAAAATAGAAATTAGAAAATACATATAAGTTCTGAATGCAGCATGTGGTGTGGGATCCAATGAAGCTGCAAGCATTTGAATCACCAATTTACTTTTAGCGTAGTACTAAATTGTCCACTTTCGATTGCCAATTTTGTTCTTCAATTATCAACTTTTGTTATTTATATGGTTACTACTCTTTTTTATCTTACCAAATACCAACAAAGAAAACGAAAATGGTCAACCGCTGGTAATTAAACAAAATAAAATGGAGCATTGGTAAAAAAAAAAAAAAAAAAAAAAATTATGTATAAGCATGTTGTTAGCAATCCACAATTTAAAAAATTAAGATTGAATTAGCAGGTGGGACTTTGGGGTCAAAATACCCATGGATGCCTTTGCCAAATATTCCACCATAGTATGAACCCCATAAGTATATAAGAAGCTGAAGAATTACAGGGAAATTGCCACTTCATCTATTCTAATTTTGGAATAAATAAATTTGTAATTTTATTGTATTATAATGTCATTTTATCATTAAAAGTAGGTTCATTTATTAAAAATATTCAAAACAGTACACTTTGTTGAAATAAGCTTTTTATATTTTTTTTAACTAAATAAGTGTTTTCTTTATTATTTTTCATTCATGAAAACACTTTATTTTAATTAAAAAAAATTCATTTGGAGAACCCATACTCAAATTATAATTTTTTTTGAGATATGAAAATCTCCATATTTTTTTTTTGTAAGTGTTCTTTTTTTTTTAGTTATTTAAGAGTTTTTTTTATAGGTTAAAATAGTTTTAATTGTATATAGTTAGAGATTTGGAAGGTAAAAGTATTATGAAGGCTATTGTACTAAAAGTTAGATTATATTTTATCCCTCTATTAAAGAAATGGGCAAATTGGTATATGTACGTTAGATCAAAGAGTAAATTGGTCATTCTATTAAAATTTTTATCCATTTCTATTATTAAAAATCAGTCCTTGTATGTCAACATGAAATACACATAGCACATAACATATTATTGTCTGATTCTTCCATCAACCATACTAACTTTTAATAGTATAAATAAATAAATTTTTAATAAAAATAATCACTTTATTTTTAATATAATTTATAAATACTAATTTACTTGTTCTTCTTAATAAAAAAAAATAAAAATATATAGAAACATCTATAATAATTTTATCCAATTTGGAGTGAATTTTTTAACCAATAATTTTGTGGCTTGTGTAAAACTAAACCAGAAAGAAAAAGGCAAATCATGCCACATTAGGGATTTAGCATAGAAACCAAGTAGTTTAAAAAAATAAAGTGAAATTATTTTTAGTTAAAATTAAGAAATTTCGTGAATAAATAAATAAAGACTTAATTTTGTTTTTCTTTTTAGGAAAGTAGGTGAAGAGTATTAAAATTTTAATAGATTAGCCTTAAAATGTAATTAAAGCGCAATGACAAAACCTTGTCAGGGATCCAATAAAGTATAAAGTAAATTCTTGAAAATTAAATTGAAATACCGCAAGCTATGGTTCCGCCCACACGTATGCAAAACTCCTCGTTTTCTCTTCCTTATTTTAATTCTTTTTGTTCATTGAATCTTAATTTAATTAATATGAGTATTGTTATTAATATAAAAAAATATGTGTTTGAGTATGTTAAAACATATAATTCTCGTATTTATAAATTAGGAAAAAATTATAAATAATTTTAAATATTGTGTCAAAAATAACAAATATAATCAAAATCAATTTAAAAAAAAAATCTTCAAATCTTCCCAATTTATGCTTACATTGGTATTTAAAATTTCTTTTACCTTTATTAATTTCTCAACTTGAAACCATTAATTAAATTAGTATTTTTAGTTGTCTTTGTTTAAAATTTTTACAATTTTTAATTTTATATTTATTTATAAGGAGAGGGGTTTAGTTACACAGTATATAAAAACTATAGTTTTATACACTTAAATTTAATTTTGTTTAAATTTTAAAGTTAAAAATATAAATAATTATGTTATTATATACTACTAATGAAATGAAAAAAACTTGACAAATAAATCTCGATTAATGAAAAATGTAAACATCATTTTAAACCCACTTACTTTTTAAGGCTAGAAAAAAAATTGGTTATGTATGTTTCCTTTGAAGTTCCCCAATCTTTCCTAACAATTTCATGTTTGAATTATAAATGAGTCGCCCACCTATTCGCAACTCCGCGTACAATTTATAAAATATTGTATTTTTTTAATATTAATAGAATACGAGGACTAATTATTGGATTTGTGATAAATAAATATTATTTTATAAATATAAATTTAGAGAAAAGAAAATTTACTCCTGAAATGGTTCACAAAAACATCGAAAATATATTTTTATAATTATCACATTTAAATTTTTATTTAAATTTCTTTAAATCTAAATATTTTATTATTCAATAAATTTCAAACCATATTAAATCTTAATTTTAAAAATTTTGTCTCATAATTGGATAACCTATATCTTGAATTATATATAAGTTTTGAAATATTTGTATTTTTATATCACTGGCAAATTTACATTCACTCTAGCTTATTCTACTTAAGTTGTTACAATTAATTTTATGTTTAAGGTTCGTGACTATCTGAACCAATAAATTTGTCTCTAATGCTTAAACTTACGTAATTCATTAGAAACGCAACGTGTTTTTTATCATTGTACCTATTCACTTATATTTAAAAATTAATACATTCAAAATTTTAATATATATTATTAAGCATACATGAATTGTTATGCAAGTTGCCATATTACCATCGTTAAATTTGATGAAATTTTTAATAAATTTTGTTAGAAAAATAATTTGATGAAATTTTAAAAATTGATGATCAAATTGATACAAATAATAAAAGTAAGATGATAAAAGAAATATTTAAGGTTAAATTTATTAGTACACTTATTTTATAAAATTTATACTTAAATTTTGAAAATAATATTATTGGAATGATAATGAAAATATAAAAAAAAAACATAAAAATATGTACAAACAATGATCCTCCAAAGTTAAATAACAATATTATTAATAATTTAAAATTTTGGTAAAACGCGTCTCCCCACCCTTATTTCAAGCCGCCCAACACCCCTTTTGCCTTTCACAGTTTCACTCACATCACTCGTTTCAGACCCCAAAACACCTTTGGAACAACCAAGACCCAACCCTACGAAACAACAACTACAATGTTACCCGAAAGACAAGGCGGAGGTGCACCCCATGGAATAATACTAGCTGTGGTGGTGGGCATCGTGGTCTTAGCCCCATTCTTGTTCGGCGATCAAGGCGAAGCCATAACTGAAGCCATTTCCGAGCTCTTGACTCCCCTCGGTCTCCTCCTCTTGCCCATCCTCCTCCTCCTCACAATCCAGTTCCTTTCCTCAGATCGCGGCTCCTTCGTCTCCGCCATCTTTTCCACCGGCGAACCCGACACCATCCACCGTGTCAGCGGTTCTCCCTTTGGGGTCGCCTTGTTCCTTCTCCTCATCTTGTTCTTGCTTTACAATCGTGTTTCCATTTTCGGCGGAGTTGACGATTCCGACGATTGACAGCTTCGATCTACGGAGGACTTTTTTTCTTTTCCTTTTTCTTTTTTGTATACGGTTTAGTACGTAGTTTTTTTTTTTTTTCCTTTTTTTCTAATGTAGTATGATTTTGTAATTTTACGTGAATACCCAAGTGAACAAATGGAATTGACTTTAGCAATTGAGGGCATTGTTGTCATTTCAATTGTCGTTGTTTCTACTGTTTAATTATACGCCCTGGTTTGTTGTGTGTATTGTTGTCTCTTCTTGTCTGACAGCTAATCAACGGTGATTGTGGTGGGTGTTCCGGCGGCGGCACGATTGCTGAGACGGTGGTGTCAACGGTGAAAGACAATTGAGTCTCTTTTTTTTTTATTATAAATTTTGAGGATGCTTTTTGGACTGACATTCTCATTTTTTATCTCTTTTGGGACTTGATTTCCCTACAGCAGCCATGTGGGCACGTGCTACTCCTTTTTCAAAGGGTGAGCTCTCCTTTTTTTTAAGGGTTGATTAGCAAAAAAATTTCATTAGTAATTTAAGTTGGTTTTTTTTTTTTTTAAGTTAGTAAAATAGATCAATTTTGGAGAAAAATAAAAAATATCAGTTTCTTTAGTTAGATGGTCAAATAATGGTGATTTCATTCCTTAAGTTCTAAGTTTAATTTCTCTTTTAAACACATTTGTATTTTTTATTTCATGTTGTATTAATTAATAAAAAATTGAAACAACATGAAAAAAATATAAATGTGCTTAATAATCGAACTTGACCCTTAATAATGAAATCATTATTATTTGACCATTTAATTAGATAGCTGATATAAATAAATAAAAAACTCCTTTCATAGAAAGTGTTTTTTCAGATTTATTTTTGAATTTTTTCTTTAAAATCGATATATTTTTTTTTAAATTTGAGAAAAATAGTCTAATTTATTAATTAACTTTTAAAACTGGCCATTTTTTTAATGCCCCAAAATATTATATGAATTTAATTTTTTTAATATTTGATATTTACTATTACTATTATTATTTATAGATTCTATAACTGTTTTTGAGTGAAAATATATTGAATGAACAAATTACTGATATATTTCGTCCAAAAATAAATTAGCGCTAAAGAATCTCATTTATAATTTTAATATTGCATTCTTTATCTTTTATATCTCAAAAATAAAGTGTGGGAATAAAATGCCTAACTATTTGGCACACAACCTAGAAATTTTTACTCTTAACAAATAGATTGAGATTTTGACATTAATTTCATTTATTTTTCTAATTTTTAAATAGAATTTAAAGATACATATCAATATTGTAAAATTAATTTTTTTATCATTAATATATCGAATAATTATTCAGTATAATTATATATATATTTATTAATATCAAATGTGAAAAAATATAAATTATTAACTCTAAAATTAAAGTTAAAGTATAGCTAAAAATATTAGTCAAGAGAAAGTATAGCTAAAAAATAGGGAGCTTTTTTTTTTTGTTAATAAATGTTCTAATAGTATTCTTTAATTTTACTATAAATAATAATATTTTCAATAATATATTAAGAAAAAAAGTTCATTTGGATTATGGTAGTCAGTTTCGTATTGATATTAAGAAGCGAAAAATTATACTTTAAAATATTTAAATATATATAATTTATTAAAAAATTAAAACTTAGATTATAAATATATATGTAAAAATTATTTAAAAAGTTGTTAAACTCAAAATGATACATCCAACATGTTGGTACTAATATGTACCAATTTCAAGACAAAAATGGTACGTCTATTGGTGCGATATTTGGACACCATATAGTAATTTGATGAAAATGTAATTATTAAGGTAATAATTACACTTTATAATTACTAAAATTTTATTTTATTAAACATTTTTTTACTGATAAAGTGTAATTATATTATAATTTTCTATGTCATATTTAATAGTATATACTGCAATTTTTTTAAATAAAATGTTGGAGTTTTATTAAAGCGGAAAAACAACAAGCCTAATTACAAAAGACTAAATCTTGGGCCAAAACACTTAAGACTAGCAAATAAGAAACGAAGAAACAACTCAAAAGGCACCAACGCCTCAGCCAATGAAAAATAAAGATTTATTTCTCCTAAAAAGCAACAACAACAATTAAGACACCGCAACAATTACTTTCAATCCCTTCATCTACTTTCCTCCGTCATTCTTCCAGAGTCATTCTTTCCCAGTCTCCCACCCTTAATCCGAAGGAGAAATTAGATGCCTTCTCAACTTCTATCCTTGTCCACTTCATCTCTGGCAAAATCAGGAACTCCATCTTGCATGCATAATTGAAAGCCTTGTTTTAGACTTTCAGTGGCCAATAGGTGAGAAACTCCATTTGCTGATCGCCTAACATGTTGAAACTGACAAGTATGAAAACACCTACTCAGTCTCTTTCCATCTTTTATAAAAGCCCTAATTTCAGATTTATCTTCACTAACATCTCGCAATTTCCTAATAACAGTGAGGGCATCTCCTTCAATCTCAACCTCCAAGAGCCCTATATCCAGGCCAAACATCAAGCTTTGGATACATGCAAGGGTTTTTTGCTGCGAAAATAGAAGGTATATTCTCATTAATAATCGTTTTAGAACCCAGAACATCGCATTCTGAATTTCTAATAGTCATTCCTGAACATGACCTATTTTCATGTTTTTTGAGAAATGCATCAAAATTTATCCTGACAATTGAGTTCTCCAAGGGCTCCATGTCACTGCTTCCACTCTACAAAAAGGTTTGGAACAGGAAATCCCATCTACTTCTCTAACATATTCTCTAATGGAGTTTACTACTGTTAACCCTAGTCTTTTTTGCCCTTCATGCAGCCATTTATTCTGTTCAGTCCAAATAGCCCAAGTCACAATAACCAACGTTCGACATTGAGAGCTCGAGTTATTATCGAAAAACCAGGTAATCCATTCTATAAACTCTATTTCTGATATCAACTCTGACCATTGAAAGTTCATCAGGTTCTATATCTCTTTTGACACAGGGCAGTCCCTCAAAGCATGTTCTCTGGATTCATACTCCTTTGAGTATCGCAAGCATAGGGCTGAATTGACTAATCTCTTGTAGTGTAGATTACAAAAAGTAGGCAGGAAATTTTTTGTAAATCTCCAGAATGTAAGCTTTATTTTTTAGGGTAGGTTCATACCCCACAATTTTTTATAAATATCTGCATGCACTGTCTGGTTGGTTGTATGATTAGTTTCTTTAGGGTAATGTAATAGAGTGTTGTACACACTCCGAACAGTAAACTCCCCAGATACCACCCCTTTCCATACCAAAAAGTCTTCACAATGGAACTTGGCTAGTGGGATTTTCAAAATACGACTGGCATCCGTATCAGTAAAGTTTTGCCTTATAAACTCTTCTCTCCATCTTCTTGTGTTGTTGTCAATAAGATCAACCACCATAAAATTATCCTAACATCTCTCACAGTTTTGAATTTTAAAATCTGCAGATCCTTGAACCCACGCAGCCTCCCTAACAGGAATTTTAGTTCTAGTCCCAACACGCCAATACAAACCATCCTGAAGAATTCCTTTGGTCGCCCAAATACTTTTCTAGGTATAGGAAGGTATATTTCCTAACCCAACACTCAAGAAATCCCTATATGGATAGTATTTTGCTTTCAAAGTGCGTGCAAGTAATGAATTCGGATAAGTAAATAGACATCAACCCTGCTTTGCTAATAAGGATAAATTAAAATTGGTAAAACTATGAAAACCCAAACCACTATATTCTTTAAGCCCATGCAGTTTCTTCCATTCACACCAGAGAGTACCCCTCCTACCTTGCCTTTTTTGCCACTAAAAATTCGTACAAATTTGCTCCATGTCATAACAAAGAGATTTTGGTAATAATAAATAGGACATTGAGTAAGTAGGAATGGCCTGTAACACTGATTTTATGAACACTTCCTTCCCTCATTGCGATAAATTGCAACAATTTATTTGACTATTCATTTGATCCTTTAATGATTGAAAGACCAATTTCTTTCCCTTGCCCACCATGTTAGGCAACCCAAGATTCTTTTAAGAATTTTTTGAAACACGAGCGTTCAATACTTGTGTTACCAACTCCCTCATCTGATCAGTTGTGTTAAAGCTATAAAAAGCTGTAGATTTCTCATAATTAACACACTGACCAGACGTCTCTTAGTATTTCTTTAGGATCCTTTTAATTGTTTGTGCCCTCCTTAGAGTAGCCTCCCCAAATAAAACACTATCATCGACAAACAATAAATGAGAAATTTGTGGTCCTCTACGACTTACTCTAACTCTTTCAATTAACCCCTCATCCTTGGCCAATTGCATCAACATCGAAAACCCTTCACTACACACCATAAATAAATAAGGGCTCAATGGGTCTCCTTGCCTCAATCCTTTAGATGGACTAAACTGTTTCCCTTCTCTATCATTTATGAGAATTGAATAAGACACTAAATTCATACAGTGAGAAATAAAATTTACCCATGAATTAGCAAAACCCAATATCAGCAGCAACTATCGTAGAAAATATCATTCTACCCTATCGTATGCTTTGCTAATATCAAGCTTCAAGTCCACAAAACCATTTCTTCCTGATCTTTTTTGCTTATATGCGTGATCTCATAAGCAATAAGTACGTTGTTTGTAATCAACCTGCCCGGTACAAAAGCACTTTGGGCCTCGTATATACAAATATCCGAAACATGCTGAAGACGATTTGTAACATTTTTAGAAACTATTTTATAGAGCACATTACAAAGACTTATAGGTTTAAAATTAATCAGATTCGTAGGCTGTGAAACTTTCAAAATCAGCACCGTTTGTAGCATTTAAGGGTTCTAATGACTTACCTTTATTCAAAATTTTGAGACAAAATTTGCCCATCGCTGGAAAGCCATCATTCCTCGCTGCTTTTGTAACACTTCAAGATCAAGATATGGCCTAGGAGTTTTAAGGGGTATTTTAGGAATTTTAGTCTTAAAAGTGTGTGAAATTTTGCAACATGATATTGTTTTCAATTATGATTTTTAGAAAATTAATTTAATTTTTGAAAATAAGTTCTAATACTTTTAATTTTGCAAAAAGTACTGATGTGTAAAAGAGTCGAAACTTAGAGATTTTATGAAGCAATTTAACTAAATGTACAAAATCAACCTAAAAACCCCGTTTTCCAAATGGTTTTCACGTTAACTTCTCCTCCCCATATTTTTGCCGACCCTTTGTTTTCGCTTTACTCTCCCAATCAATTTTTACTTCCAATTCCAAATCTTCTTTAATTTCTACCACCCTTGAACCTTAAACATCTACAAAAAGACCAAGAAAAACACTAAAAAATACCATAGTTTCATCCATTGTCAAGCTTTCGACTTTTTGATCCAACTCTTTATTTTTTGTCATCTAAGGTAACGATTCACCTTCAAATTAGTTTTAAATGTTATTTAGCCTTTAAAACCAAGTTTTTAGCCATTAAATAGTATGTTTTGAATAGAAGTTGAAAATTGGGTCGTTAATGGTGAAATTCAGCATTTTGAGTAAAAATGTGGTTTCAAAGTCTTTTTCAATTAGTTTTGATGTACTTAGAAGATTTCTAAACTTATTTTGAAGTTTCGTTCAAGATTTTTTAGGTTTTAATGAATTTTCAAAAAAAATAGCCATAAAATATGTTGAAAAAGTCGATACTAAGAATTGAGTATTTTGTTGTAGTTTAGAGATTTAGAATTAGTCATAAGTGAATTATAAGATGAACAAAATTGGTTTTAGGCGAAAATATTAAGTACAGATTGATATATTCGAATTTAAAGTTTGTTTTGTTATAAGTTTAGGTTACATAGGAACATAGCTTATGCTTATGTTTTTGATTGCTTGTGGTGAGTTCTTAGCTGATTATTGAATACATTGTTGTGTGAATTGTTGTGTTGAAATTCTAGATTCAATAGGGCCTTCTACTAGTAGAGGTAAAGGCAAAGAAAAGCTAGTTTAAGCTTTCGACTTTTCAGCGAAAGCGTGATTGGTTAGTGTTTAGAATAATTGCTTGTGGACATGATTCAGTGCGTTATTTGGGAAATTGGTAGTAACCTAAATCCTTACTTTAAATTCCAATTGTAAGCTTTCTCATACCTATGTTACCTTGTGAATTATGTGCTTATGTACTTGTGAATATGCGAATTGAGATAAGATGCTATAACATGTGAGGGGAAATAATGAGAGTGTTAGCTTTACGCTTCACTTTTGGGACATGATTGACTCTATAAGTTTATGTTTGGTGTGTTTGAGATCTGTGTATCCGATAAGTAATGATAGAGCTCACTTTTATGTTTCATAGCTCAAGTGCCAAATTATCTTAAACTATGAATATGTGTATTTTGATATGTGTTTATATGACATGTAACCATTATGCAATTTATCTATAAATCTGTTTTTGAGTATTGTGATATATGGTTGAATGTTATGTGATTATATGAGTATTGTGATACGTGCTTGAACGTTATGTAATTATACGCGTAATGTAATATATGCTTTAAACTTTTATATTATTTTATAAGTGTTTTATATTTATTTGCGTTTTGGGGAAAAAGGCAATGTGGTAGACTTGTTTATAAACATGTTAACTTCTAGACATTTTGTTATGAAATGTTATGTTTTGTGGTTATTGTTGAAAAATATGTATTTATGTGAATTACTTAATAAGTATGAACTACCATCGAAGTATCGATTTCGACATTTCGTGGAAAATGACAAAAGAGTATGATCGAGGAAAATCCCATTTGAACATTAAGAATAGATTAGGATACAAGTGACATGTCATTAGGAAATTGAGATCCGAACTCGTTGAGTTGCGTTCCAAGTTCGTGAGAATTATGAGGCATCCGAACTCGTTGAGTTGCGTTCCGAGTTTATTATGGGTGAAATTATGGTAGTTTGATTTCGTGTATTCGAATTATATTCCGATGTGTTCAACGGGTAAAGTTCTAGTGAAATTGAGAAATTCTCGAGATGAAAGTGACTAGTTGGTAAGTGTTGTGGAACAGATACTTTGTACAGGTACGTACTTAACCCTCGGGTTGAGTCTTCAATATAAAAATAATATGGTAAGATCATGAATGAGAAATATGATATGAATGTTTTGGTGATATTATGCAAATGTGGATTTTGTATTATTACATTGTTATGTTACTTGCTATTTACATGTGAACTTACTAAGCATTTATGCTTACTCCCTCCCTTCCTTTTCTTGTAGTTTTGACAAGCCGGATAGAGACTAGGACGGTCGGAGACACGTTCACACTATCAACGAACCACTTCGGTATAGTGACTTGCATATTTTGGGAATATGGCATGTATAGCATTATAATCATTTGTGTGTATAATCTTATGATATGGTGAATGAGTGATGTGGAAATGCTTGTTGATGATTAGCTATTAAAATGACTAATCAAAATTTATATTTAGTGTTATGTATGCTTAATGTATTACCTAATCCATAAAAAACCATAAAATGTTGAAATTGGCTATAAAATAGTGTCATACAGCAGCAATAACGTAAATTTGAAAAATCACTAAAAATAGTAGAAATAGAATTAGATGATGAATAAAATATGTAATTTAATCTTAATGAATCTTTTTCATGTGGAAAAAACAAAATAGGTAAAAGAGTTGTATTTTATGAGATATTTACGATTTGGTGAAAAAGGGTCAGAGTAATTTTTGGATTCCCTGTTCTGACTTTAGAAATTCATTATAAATTGTGTAAAAATAATTAGAGCCCACACTTTATATGTATGGATTCCTTATTGAGTCTATTTTTAAGTGAAACAAACGGCATAGTTATTGGATTTCTTTACAGGAAGAAATTTGATTCGTAGTGCACAGCGGTCAGGGTAGCTGAACCTTGAAACAGAGGAGACTTTAACTAATAAACTGTACTAATTGGCCTAAACAAAAATTCTAGAAAAAAATAGTAAGTAGATATATGAGTTTAGTTTTAGGGAAGATTTACAGAATTGGATTTCGATTTTTGTAACTCGAGATATGATTTTTTTAGCAATTGTGATGCAGATGGATAGTTTATTACGAGAATTGTTTAAACTTGTTTAAATGCTAAAATAAGTTTAGTAATGTCTCATACTCGACTTCGGCGACGGTCTCGGGTAAGGGGGCGTTACGTGGCGTATGTACGGTCTTGCTATACATGCCATATATATATTTTTGTGATAGTGTGACGATTCCTGACCTTTTTAAATGATTTTTTTTAGTAAATGGATCCCGATCCAGCTGTGGCTGATGATGTAGAGAGCAATGCGCCAGCTCCTGCTGAAGGGGTGGTGTCGACTGAAAGTTGACCTCCTACTGTTGGTCAAGGAGGAGGAGGAGAAGGGGCTCGAGAAGCCTTTCTCCAGATGATGAATGCATGGTACACCGAGTTCGTTCGTACGAACCCGAATGCTAAACCTCCCCCACCTCCCCCGATTCCTCAACCAGTACCCTGATGTCTTAAGGTATGGATTTGATGAAATTTCAGGGCAAATATTGATAATGATGCCGAGAAAGCAGAATTTTGGCTCGATAATTCTATTCGGATATTTGATGAGTTGTCTTATACACCTGAAGAGTGCTTGAAATATGCCATATTCTTATTCAGAGATTCGGTTTATTGGTGGAATACATTGATTTCAGTGGTGCCGAAAGAGAAAATGACTTGGGAATTCTTTTAAGAAGAATTTCGGAAGAAATAAATCAGTAAAAGATTTGTTGATCAGAAGCGTAAAGAATTTCTCGAGTTGAAACAAGGCAACATGACAATTACTGAGTATGAAAGGAGTTCGTTCGATTGAGTAAGTATGCTAGAGAATATATTCCTTCAGAGGCTAAAATGTGCAGACGATTTGAAGATGGACTTAATAAAGATATTAAAGTATTTGTGGGTATTCTTGATAGGAGGCAAACCCGGCAACTTTTTTGGAAATACATCCACGAATTCACACACAATCGGCATTGACTTAACTTTCTTCTTAGATTCTTTTGTATTCAACACATATGCCAAATAAGCTTTATAACCCTTTTTTAAATATCTCTGAGCCGACATCGAAGTAATCACACTAGAAAATGCCTCTGATTCATCCAGTTCAACCCGTAAAATTTCACCATTTTCATATTTCAATTGAATAACTTTTTATCTATAATTCATTATAGCATCATGCAATTTAAACCAATCCATACCTAAAATAACATCAAATTCATCAAACGGCAACAACATCAAGTCGGCCGGAAAATAATGACCCCTAATCATTAAAGGACATTTCTTGCATACTTTATCAACCACAACACATTTGCCTAACGGGTTCGACACTTTAATCATAAATTCCGTAGACTTAATATGTATATTCATATTAGACACCAATTTCATACACACATATGAATGAGTAGAACGGGGTCAATCAGAGCAATAACATTAACATCATAAAGAGAGAAAGTACCAGTAATTACGTTGGAAGACGAAGCATCTTCACGTGCCCTTATGGCATAAGCTCTAGCCAGAGTTCTAGCTTCAGATTTAATCGCTGAATCTTTGACTACATTCTTGCTGCTTGCCTCATTCCCAACTCTTCTCGAAGATCTTCCTCTTAAAACTACACTATTAGGTTTTGCACTCTGAAATTTTTCTTTCTCATTCATCTCCGTACAATTTTTAATAACATGATTTGGAGAACCGCACCGATAACAGGATCTATCATTAATTCTACATCGACCAAAATGACTTCTACCACATCTTTGACACTCGGGTCCAACAAGTCTAGAATTTCCCACACTAGCCATAGAGGTAGCTTAAGATCTGGAATCCATATTTTTTCTTCTTACGATCCCCATATGAATGTCCTGTCGAAGCATGAGAACGAAAATACATATATCTGGATTTTCTGGATTGCGGTGGAAATGTACTACTCATTGGTCTTTTCTTCAAGTTTCTAGTCTCAACCTCTGCCTTTCTCTTCTCTTTAACTAGTTATTCAGCCTTGCAAGCTTGATCAACAAGTACTACGAACCCTTTCAACTCAAGAATACCCACAAATACTTTAATATCTTCATTGAGTCCATCTTCAAATCGTCTGCACATTTTAGTCTCTAAAGGAATATATTCTCTAGCATACTTACTCAATCGAACGAACTCCCTTTCATACTCAGTAACTGTCATGTTGCCTTGTTTCACCTCGAGAAATTCTTTACGCTTTTGATCAACAAATCTTTCACTAATGTATTTCTTCCGAAATTCTTCTTGAAAGAATTCCTAAGTCACTTTCTCTTTCGGCACCACTGAAATCAATGTCTTCCACCAATAATAAGTCGAATCTCTGAACAAGGATATGGCACATTTCAAGCACTCTTCAGGTGTACAAGACAACTCATCAAATACCCGAATAGAATTCTCGAGCCAAAATTCTGGTTTCTCGGCATCATCATTAACATTTGCCCTGAATTCTTCAGCCCCTAGCTTGTGAATTCTATCAATTGGGGTTCTATGAAATTTCATCAAGTCTATACCTTGAGACATCGGGGTACTGGTTGAGGAATCGGGGGAGGTGGGGGAGGTTGAGCATTCGGGTTCGTACGAACGAATTCGGTGTACCATGCATTCATAATTTGGAGAAAGGCTTCTCGAACCCCTTCTCCTCATCATTGACCAATAGTAGGAGGTCAACTTTCAGTCGACACTGCCCCTTTAGCAGGAGCTGGCGCATTGCTCTCTACGTCATCAGCCACAGCTAGATCGGGATCCATTTACTATAAAAAAATCATTTAAAAAGGTCAAGAGTCGTCACACTATCACAAAAATATATATATATGGCATGTATAGCAAGATCGTACATATGCCACGTTAGTCCAAGAACTGACTAAATCGTAGCTCTGATACCACCAAATGTAATGCCCCCTTACCCAAGACCATCACCGGAGTCGAGTATGAGACATTACTAAACTTATTTTAGCATTTAAATAAGTTCAAACAATTCTCGTAGTAAACTATCCATCTGCATCACAGTCGCTAAAAAAATCATCTCGAGTTAAAAAACTTGAAATCTACCATGAAACTAGACTCATATATCTACTTACTAATTTTTTTCTAAAATTTTTGGCTAGGCCAATTAGTACAGTTTATTAGTTAAAGTCTCCCCTATTTCAGGGTTCAGCTACTCTGACCCCTGTGCATTATGAATAAAATTTCTTCTTGTAAAGAAATCTAATGACTATGCCGCTTATTTCACTTAAAAATAGACTCAATAAGGAATCCATACATATAAATTATGGGCTCTAATTATTTTTACACAATTTATAGTAAATTTCTAAAGTCAGAATAGAAAATTCAAAAATTGCTCTGACCCTGTTTCACTAAATCGTAAATATCTCATAAAATAAAACTCTTTTACCTATTTTGTTTCTTCCACATGAAAATAGATTCATTAAGATTCAATTATATATTTTATTCATCATCTAATTCTATTTCTACTATTTTTAGTGATTTTTTTCAAATTTACGTCACTGCTATTGTATGACACTATTTTATAGCCAATTTCACCATTTTACGGTTTTCCATGGATTAGGTAATACATTAAGCATACATAACACTAAATATAAATTTTGGTTAGCCATTTCAATAGCTAATCATCAACAAGCATTTCCACATCACTCATTCACCATATCATAAGATTATATACACAAATGATTATAATGCTATACATGCCATATTCCCAAAATATGCAAGCCACTATACCGAGGTGGTTCGTTGATAGTGTGAACGTGTCTCTAATCGTCCCGATCTCTATCTGACTTGTCAAAACTACAAGGAAAGGAAGGGAGAGAGTAAGCATAAATGCTTAGTAAGTTCACATGTAAATAGTAAGTAATATAACCATGCAATAATATAAAATCTACATTTGCATAATATCACCAAAACATTCATATCATATTTCTCATTCATGATCCTACCATATTATTGTTATATTGAAGTCTCAACTCGAGGGTTAAGTACGTACCTGTACAAAGTATCCGTTCCACAACACTTACTAACTAGTAACTTTCATCTCGAGAATTTCTCCATTTCACTAGAATTTTACCCGTTGAACAAATCGGAATATAATTCGAATACACGAAATCAAGCTACCATAATTTCACCCATAATGAACTCGGAACGCAACTCAATGAGCTCGGGTATTCGCATCCATAATGAACTCGGAACACAACTCAACGAGTTCGGATGCTTGCATCCATAAGTGAACTCGAAACGCAACTCAACGAGTTCGGATGCCTCATAATTCTCACGAACTCAGAACGCAACTCAACTAATTCGGATCTCAATTTCCTAGTGACATGTCACTTGTATCCTAATCTATTCCTAATGTTCAAACGGGATTTTTCTCGATCATACTCCTTTGCCATTTTCCATAAAATGTTGAAATCGATACTTCGATGGTAGTTCATACTTATCAAGTAATTCACATAATTACATATTTTTCAACAATAACCACAAAACATAACATTTCATGACAATAAGTATCATATCATATAAACAACATTAAATTGCTTAAAATGACAATTATGTTACCCTATTTACTCATGAACTTACCTCGGTACAAAATGTATAAAGGTTACAATTTAACTCGAATTTTTTTTCCCCGATCAAGGTCGATTTCACGTCTTTCTTGATCTAAAATAACACATTTAGCTGATTTAATACTCATATTTATCAAAATAGTCCTTAACTCTAACTTTGGAAAAATTACAATTTTGCCCCTAAACTTTTGCATATTTACACTTTTGAACCAAAGCTCGAAAATTAAACTTCTTCCTATTTTCTTATGTTTTATGACATTATGGTCATTTTTCCCTTCTATAGAAACATAAAATTCACACTCTATCATGTATTTATGAACATTAGGTATTTTTACCGATTACGTCATTTTAGTCGTTTTTACGTAAAATCTCTTAGCAAAAGTTGTTTAACACAATCTCAAGCTTCATATTCTACCATAAAACATCAAAATTCATGCATATCATTCATGGGTAAATTTTTAAATATAAACCCTAGCTCAAAATGTTGGTAGAAATAAGTAAACCGAGCTACGAGAATTTCAAAAATGTAAATAACATTAAAAACGGGGCTAGAATTGACTTGCTATTGAGCTTAGAAGTTGAAGAAACCCTAGCTAAGGTAGAAAGTAAAATTCGGTAGCAACATGAAGAAGATGAATGGATTTTTGCTTGATTTTCCCATTTTAATTCATTAAAATCCAAATGACCAAAATGCCCTTCCTTACTAAACTTTCAAAATTTCCATCCATGTCCAATTTTTGTCCAAAAACTTAAAAATTGGTCAAATTTATATTTAAGGTCTCTTAATTAATATTACAAGGCAATTTCATACTAAAAACTTATAGAATGCAAGTTTTGCAACTTATTCAATTTGGTCCCTAATTTCAAATTAAGCACTTTATGCATAGAATTTCTTCACGAAACTTTCCCACAATCATGCAATCATATCATAGACCTCAAACTAGTTATAAAATAATTATTTCTATCTCAAATTTGTGGTCCCAAAACCACTATTCCGATTAGGCCCTAATTCGGGATATCACACATTTTGTTGGTTTTTGGTATGGTTTATAAGGATTACATGTTATTATTATGCTTGATTTTATTAGCATGAGGATGGATTGATGTTACTTATTCAAACACAAGTTTGCAATATTGAACTTCTAATTAGGCTGTTGAGTGATTATTTGTCGAAGTAATTGATGTATAATGTTTAAGATCTAAATTGGAATGGATTAATTGCTTATATATGTTGCATTTTTGAGGTTTAGAGCAAAGGTATCGATAATTGGGTTTTAAAATTGATACCTCTGTGTTTTGAAACGTGCAAAAAGTGACCTTATGCATGTTTAATTATTAATTTAAGACCTTTTGAAGTATGTTTAACTTTCATAATATATAAATGAGAATATGTTTGGTCAAAAACTTATACGAATGATAATATGAAAGAAGTTTTTTTTAGAACAAGCTTTTATTTATTGTGTATGACATAAGACGGTGGTGTGACATCTGAATATTTGAGCTTAACGACCAGGCCGGGCACATAGGGTGTTACATTTGGTGGTATTAGAGCTTTAGGTTAATTAAACCCTGCTCCTACACCTGCCAATCATTCACCTATGAATCGTGGGCTACCGCTTGTAAGTCTTCAAGCACTGGGTGGTAAAGAGATTTATGGAGTAAAAGGTACTGATCTGATCGTAGTTGAGTATTGGTTAGAAGGAGTTGAAAGGATCCTAGAACAAGTGTCCTATTCTGACGAGAAAAAGTTGGGTTGTGCTGTCTCTTTACTTGATGGTGAGGCACATCGTTGGTGGAATATGGTTAGGAGAAGTATTGTTTCTAATATATTAACTTGGAATTATTTTATTGAAGTTTTTAAGAGGAAGTTTATGGGCGAGTAGTATATGGAGGCTCATAAGCATGAGTTTTTGGATTTGGTTTAGGAAGATTTGTCAGTGGCTGATTATAAGGATGAGTTTGTGCGACTTAGTTAGTATGCTCCTAAGATGATACTTTCTGAGAAGGATCGATGTAAGAGGTTTCGATTTAGGCTTAACCGTGAGATTTGGGTTTATTTGGTAGCACATAATGTAGAGATTTTTTATGAGTTGGTTGAGAAAGCCAAAGCAGTTAAGGAGACTTTGGCTGAGCCGCCTCGTTCTTTGGTAATTGAACCAGTTAAAAAGACTCCTGATGGTGCATTTGGATGACCGTCTAAGAGAAAACATGATATTCAAGATTGTGATAGCAGTGCACGACACGAGTTTCAACCAAATGAGTGTAAGTAGCAGAGTAATGTAGTGGTTAGTAATGGTGGTTTGACGGGTAGTTCTAGATGGCCGTTTTATGTGCATTGTGAGCGTAGGCATTCTAGTGAGTGCCGTAAGTTTACAGGTGGTTGTTTCAAGTGTGGTTAGAAGGAATATTTTCTTAGGGATTGCCTAAATAGAGTTGAGTGTTCGTAGACTCAAAGTTCAACACCTGCTTCTGCGCCTACTAGATGATGTGGTCGCGGTAGAGGTAATGGGAGACTGGTTGGGTAGTGAATTGTTGCTCATACTATTGCTACGTTGATTGAATTAGAAGGTTTAACTCAGGTTTATGCAATTAAAGAACCGAAGGATCAAGATTCGAACATCGAGATTGAGGGTATTTTTGCCTTGTAATCACTTCTTTTATTCACGTTGATAAATTTAGGTTCTATGCCTTCGTAAACTTTAATTGAATTAGCTAATAAGTAGGGAATCCTAATAGAGACTAGTGAGTTAGGAAAAATGGTTACTAGTTCTTTAGATGAGAGTGTCATAGTGAATAGAGGAAATTGGTAGCAATGTTACTGTAGAATAAGTTTGTGGTAGTAATAGGATTGTTAAGAAAAATAGTAGAAAGTTAGAGAGAATAAGAACCAGAGTGCGCAACAAAAGTGTGATAGTTAGTTTAAAAGTAGAAATAACATATTTTGTGATTAAGCAAGTGACGTGTTACCAGGGAATTTCGAGGACGAAATTCTTTTTAGAGGAGGAGATTTGTAACACCCCAAAATAGGGCATAGGAGTTTTAAGAGTATTTTAGAAATTTTAGTCTTAAAGTGTTCGGAATTTTGCACCATGATATACCAGTAATGTTTTCAATTACGGTTTTTAAGAAATTAAATTAAAATTTGAAACTTAGTTCAAAATACATTTAAATTTGCAAAAAGGACTAATTTGTAAAAGAGTAAAAAATTAGAGATTTTATGAAGTAATTTAACCAAATGTACAAAATCAACCTAAAAACCCCCATTTTCCAAATAGTTTTCGTCAACTTCTCCTCCCCTACATTTGTGCTGACCCTTTGTTTTCCCTTCATTCTCCCAATTAATTTTTACTTACAATTGCTAACCATATTTGATTTCTACCACCCTTGAACCTTAAACATCTATAAAAAGACCAAGAAAAACACCAAAAAATACCATAGTTTCATCCATTGTCAAGCTTTCGAGTTTTTCAAGTTTTTGATCAAACGCTTTGTTTTTCATCATCTAAGGTCTTTAAAACCATGTTTTTTAGCTATTAAATCGCATGTGTAACAACCCAAATCTGGCCTAGAAGTTATGATCAGATGTTGAGGAATTACATTAACTTGTTTAAAAGCCTTTGTTTCGATCAAACTAAAAGCGCGTCTAGAATAAATGAAATTTGACAAAACTTTTACAAATGTTTAGAAAAGCTTAAATCCGGAATCACTTATCTCATTACCAAAATTTGAACTCAAACTCGTATTTTGAAAATAAACATTTTGGCAAATCATTTCCAACTTAAGGACAAACACTCGTTAAAACTATTTGTTTATTTACCAAAAACTCTTTAGGGCTTACTTAATTTTGTAGCGAAAAAATTTTAGAGTTTTAATTTTGAAAATTGAGTTTTAAATTGTTAACCCACAAGACTTTGTCGTTCTATGAAGAAATGCTCAGAACCAAACAAACAAAACAAAACCCCAAAAACAAAGTTTAAACAAACTTATAGTCCAAAATAATTAAAAACATAACTATCTTCTTTAATTAACTGTGAATCATTCTGAGCTCCCGCACACCATCCGATCCTAACCTCACCGTTTACTTGGAAGGTCAAAAATAAAGCAAAGGGGTGAGCTATAAAGCTCAGTGTGTAACTAAAACCCAAACTAAGACAACACACAATACAATATACAAATCAGAAAACCATAGAAAATTTCACAATGATCAATCAAACAGATGTGAGTATGCATGATTATGCCAATCCGATATTTTTCAAAAAATTATAAAGCGGATTTTTCAAAAAACATCCTACCCAATTCCACTACACACTAAAATAGAGTTCCTCAAAACTCATCCAACCAAATCACACCATTAGAATAGTTGTGGCCAATGCCACCAAATATTGTAGATGAACTGTCAGATCGGATATATGTGGTTAAGCTACTGTATTGCAACCCAGCTGCTAGAATAATCATATGTGGTCAAACCACCATAATTGCAGACAAGCTACTAGATAGAAATGTGGATAAACCACTAGAATGACAGATCATTAAACTGCCAGAATCTTCCTCCTTTCAACATTATCCCAAATCCCATGCAATGTGTCATGGCATATATATACAGAATCAGAATGATGAGCATGTAGGACACGCTGATGCACAATAACAGAAAACAAAAGGCATGGAAGTCCATGCTTTGTAGAACTGATTTATCAAATCTTATAGAAACACATCAAATTTGCCATGAAATCACATGCATGCTTATATAATTTAGAAATACAAATTCACGTAATCGTACCTTATACACACATATACAGAGATAGCGAATCAAAACATACCATCAGAACTGCTAGTATCATATCATACTAATATATATTTTACATATACCTTAAACACATCATCATAAAAGCATATTAACATATACCTTGTTTTCAAGTCTTATTTAAGCAGTATGTACCCTAAGAAGAGGTTAATTATGATTTAAGGATCAAATCGGGCCTAAACAAAAAATTTTAAAAAATGGGCCCACTTGCTCGTATGGCCCACACAACCCAAATAGCCTAGCCTGTGTGGTTTACACGGCCCAAAATAGCCTAAATCGTATGTCATACATGGCCTAGCACACGGCTTGGCACATGGTCGTATGGCATCAACAGTGTCCAATTTCGGCCTTTTACGTTCACTATTTTTCGAGTTTTTCGATACACACCTGATCATTTTTGAAATATAATGCTCCAACACACTTACAGGCCTTCAGATTGTAGTAGAAAATCCTAAGGTTCATTAATTAGCGGAGGAAAATTTGTTTCACAATCTTCTCCAAAAATCGAAACCACAACTCAACAATCCTACTAAACACAACCAACACAAAAAATTGGACTGACCAAAAAGAACTCGACATTGGAATTCACACCACAGCAACGTAGGATTTGAAAAAATAAAAGAAATAAAATGTAAAAGTTGTGTATGGGAAAGTAATTTCAATAAAAGAGAAGCAAAAAGGACACAAATTGAAACAGGAAAAAAATGGTGAAAATGGAAGATTGGACATCAAATTGAGGGAGAGTGAGATAGTTGAGAAAGAGTGGGGAGAGAGGGACAATTGTGAGGGAGGAATTTTAGGAGAAAATCACTCACCAAAAATTTAAAAACTACCCTACTAACTCTTATTATTATCCACATTAGATTTTTTTTTAGAGTTTAAAACAAAATTAATTCCACTTTGCACACATGGAGACTCAAACACAAGACCAAAAGGTAAGCTAACATTTTACCACTGAACCAACAATCTCATTCTATCATCAATTGAGCAAAATTAATATATAAATCAAATGTTCAAAGGTAGGGGTTTAGGCAAAAATAGAAACAGAATTCAAAGAAGGGATTTGATCACATGACCTCTCACACAAAAACACAATACATAACCACTAAACTAGATCAATTCACTTGATAAAATTTTCACAATCTTAACTCCAAAATTAGGGCATGACCACTTTTGGTTTCACAAACCCAATTTCTTCTAACCTAATTTTTAGGATGTGACAGTATGTTTTTGAGTAAAAGCTGAAAATTGGGTCGTTAATGGTGAAATTCAGGATTTTGAGTAAAAATGTAGTTTCAAAGTGTTTTTCAATTAGTTTTACTGTAATTAGAAGGTTTCTGAACTTATTTTGAAGTTTCGTTAAATATTTCTTAAGTTTTAGTGAATTTTCGAAAAATAACCATAAAACATGTCGAAAAAGTCAATACTATAAATTTAGTATTTTGTTGTAGTTTAAAGATTGCGAATTAGTCATAGGTGAATTATAAGATGAACGAAATTGGTTTTAGGTGAAAAGATTAAGTATAGATTGAGATATTCGAATTTAAAGTTTCTTATGTTATAAGTTTAGGTTACATGGGAACATAGCTTAGGCTTATGTTTTTGATTGCTTCTGGTGAGTTCTTAGCTGATTATTGAATGCATTGTTGTGTGAATTATTGTGTTAAAGTTCTATATTCAATAAGACCTTCTACAAGTAGAGGTAAAGGCAAAGAAAAGCTAGTTTGAGCTTTCGACATTTCGACGAAAGCATAATTGGTAAATGTTTGGAATAATTGCTTGTGGACATGATTCAATGCGTTATTTGGAAATTTTGTAGTAGCCTAAACCCCTACTCTAAATTCCGAGTGTAAGTTTTCTCATACCTATGTTATCTTGTGAATTATGTGCTTATGTACTTGTGAATATGCGAATTGAGATGAGATGCTATAACATGTGATATGTGGTTATGATAACTGTTGTGAAAGTGCAAATGTGTACATGATATGTATATGTTAAATGTTAGTGACAGTGTTTTGCTAAAAATGCAAATATACAGTGATAGTGCACAGATAATCGGTAAGTGATATGTGTTTGGTTTCAGATATTTTGGCCTTGTGATCTTGAAATTGTTGGATATAGTTTGCATGCCATAAATTGTGAGTACTCTCCTATATGTACAATGATTTTGGGCATTGAGACACTGGGACATGTTGGAGGGATAAAGGAATGTGAGCTAAGCTTCATTCAACGAGACATGTGAGGGGAAGTAAGGAGAGTGTTAGCATTATGCTTCACTTTTGGGACATGTTTGACTCTATAAGTTTATGTTTGGTGTGTTGAAGACTTGTGTATCCGATGAGTGATGGTAGAGCTCAGTTTTTAATTAAAACAATAAAACTGTTTTTAATTTAAAATACAGTTTTATTGTTTTAATTAAAAACAACTTTCAACGTCATTACGAAATGAAACTAGTCATTAGGAAAAAAAAAGGGTAAATGACTTTACACAAACGATTGCATTAAATGAGTATTTTATTTGGTAATTAAAATTGGATTTCATTCCAAGATTTAGTAAAAACAATGCATTATTTTAAATATGATAATACTATTTGAAAGTAAAATATTACTGCAACTATTAGTCTTACTACTATATATATTGAAGTAGTGTTTTTTACCGGTGCAATGAACAAATTTACTGTACGTAAAAATTAATTGAAATAAATTTTATTAAAATATTTAAAATATATCACAGATCGAAAAAGTTACGGAGGACAATCATTAGTATTAAACAAATAAATACATGAGATTTAAAATTGATAGTAGAGAACAAATTTATTTATGAATTAGGCTATCCATTCACTGAAGGTTTGCTTGAAATTTAAGAGAGTTTGAAAAAAAATTTAGATAAAAAAATGGGTTCGGACAAAAAAATTAAGCACGTTTAAGATATGACCTAGGATGGAGCTTAAACATTCAAGGCCCAACTCGACCCGACCTGACCTATTTATTAAGTTTGTTATATTTTATATTATGTTATTTTTATAATAATATATAATATTACTATAATGTAAATATTAAAAAACGTTAAGATAATTAAATATAATTTTAATAAATAATATATTTATGAAATTATTAAATATTAAATTAAAATAATATAAATATATTTTTATTTCTTTATAAAATATGGGTGGGCTTAAAATGGGCTTGGGTTAGCCATTTGCAAATACAGACAAACTTGGACAAAGTTTTATGTGTAACATCCCCAATCCGGCCTAAACATTAGGCCCAAATTTGAGAGATTACATTGGCCACCGAAATGGCCCAATAAGCTAACGGTGTTCATAAAATAATCATTTTAAAACATCTATTTATTTTACAAGAAAACTTAGCTTACTTTCAAAAAACCGACAAGTTAACAAAAACCGATTAAGTAAAACATTTTCCTTGTAACGGAGACTACTTTTGAAAACTTAGTTAATTTCTAATTTATTTATTACTCAAAATTTATTTATAATCTAGTAGCGGAAATGTGATATTCAACTCAGTTTTAATTAAGAAAAATCAAAATTATTTTTTGCGTATTTAATTCTAAATCTATGTTTCAATATCCTATTTTCAAATTAAATACCATGGGTGCTATATAAACCCAAAACCTAAGCCCCATGCCACAGTTCAAATAAAATAATACAGTCTTTGAATAACTGAAATTTCAAATAATAGTTTAGAATACTTTTATGTAAAAACAATATGTGTCGAGTCCTCCAAATGTCGGGCCCGCACCCTAAACTGGTGGGTTATCTGTAAAGATGAAAATAAAAAGAGGGAGTGAGCTTATGAAGCTCAGTGTGAATCTTATCACAAGTAAGTTAGTGGAAATAGTAGATGACTCATACAACATAGCAATTTTCAAAACAATCACATTCACGTAGTGATTTAGAGTATGAATTCCATAGATCAACTCATCAATATCATAAGATTTCAGAATTCATAGTTTATGTATGCACATGCTCATGAGCGATGATGTAGTTTTAATTTATCAAAATAGATCCTACCCAACTCTGCTACACACCACAGTAGGAGTTTCCCAAAACTTCTCTACCTTTACACTATGTTGTGGATAAACCACTGATTGTTGCAGCTGAAATGCTAACGATAAAAATATTGGTGGATGAATCATCCATCGGTGCAGATAAAAGCTGCTAATACATTGTGGATGAACCATTGATCATTGCAAATGTACTGCTAACGATAAAACTATTGGTGGATGAACCATCCTTTCGTGAAGATAACAATTGCTAGTATGTTGTGGATGAACCACTGGTTGTAACACCCCTCACCTGATCCAGTCACCGGAATCGAGTTACAGGACACTACATCACTATCATAACTTAAACACACGCGTACATAGTTTTAATTAAGAGCAACGGTTACTAAAATTAAAGTTTAAATTTGAGTTCATGACTAATTAAACATTTAATCGACGATAGAATTAGATTTTTCCATAATTAAGGTTCATTTTTAAAAATGTCCCAACTTCATGGTATCAATAATCGTGACCCGGGTATCAATACATCCTCTCAGAATGCCAAAAAATTCACAAAATAAAGTATTCCTCATGCTTGAAACAATGTTCTTACTCAACACACAAATATAGTCTAATTTAACTAAACTTATTAGCATCCTTTAAACATTTATCATGCCATATCCATACATTTAAATAAGAATTTCTAACATGCATTATAACCCTCAAATCCAAACATCAAAATATCCATATGCTAAGTCCAAAAACAATATAAACAAATCTAAAAGTCCAATCACAGATTAATAACAATAAAATAATGATAATGAATAAATCTATAACTCTAACCCCTATTTCCTTTATTCAAAAAGTCCAAAATTTATAAAACTACCTACTCAAAAGTTTATTGCCCTGGTAGGATCACCTCCTTAGTCGTACAACTGACACTGAAAGTGCTACTTATCTACAAATTTTAGTACAGAGTGTGTGAGCTTAAATAAGCTCAGTGAATGTTCAAAATTACCACAAAACATACACAACATCGTAAGTTAAGTAAGAGCATACTAAGATACATTCACAACCATATTTTCATTAAGTCAAATTAACATATTCGTAATACATTATCTCACAAGTCTAGCTTATATACTTACATGCATTTACACACAACATATCTCTTATATATATAATTCCAGTAATGATAATTTGACAGCTTGAGATTATGAAATGTAACAGGTGGCGTTTATCAACACATATTGGATAAACGAATCTCCATCACTCCAATGACTCAAAGAGTCTAACATGTCCTATAAGTGTAGCATAAAGCTAAACACTCTCCAACACTCCAAGTCTTGATGAATGGAGCTTAGCTTGACATTCACTTATCTCTCCAACCTGTCCAGGGGATTAATGCCCAAAATCACAAAACACAAAGGTGAGTACTCATAGTCTTATGGCATGCCAACTATATCCAACGGTTTCAAGAGATCACAAGGCCAAAATTTCTACAATTACACATATTTAATTACTCTTTTAATGCACATAATCTCTGTTCATATTCATTAATTAACATCACAAGCTCACACACAATGAATGTTTATTGGATTCACATTTAATTGCACTTTAAGTGCCACAACAATGTTCATTGAGCCATCATATATCATACCACATATGCGTGCATTAAAATCAGTTTTCACATATCACATACAAATACTCCTATCTATTACTAGTCATAATATCATCACATATCACAATTCTTCACACGTTAGGCATAATCTCACAACAAGGCAAAAATTATAGAAAAAGCTTACTCTCAAAACTTAGGATAGAGTTTTAGGCTAATCCTAAGCTCTCGATTAACACTAAAAATCACGCATACCAGCAGCGACTTTAGACACTCACTGTTCACGCTTCCACTTACTAGCCGAAAGCACAAACAAGCTTTTTCTTGACTTTAGACTTGCTCGTAATGGCTCCCAATTGATTCGACACTCTACACACATAAAAAAAAAATTTCAAAATAATTAAAACCAACCTTAAACACAACCAAACAACAAGAAAAATAGAATTCAAGCCTATCATTTCTCACTATTGAAAACTAGCTAGCTTTGCTAAAATTGAAGTTTCAACCTTCTAATCTCGTTTTTAATCCTCAATTTTGATTTCAAACATCGTAAATATAATTTAATTTCATATCTAAACCATTAATTTCACCTAAATCCTGGTTCTAAAATTTCTAAAAAACTCAAGCTTTCAAGAATATGTAAAAGGGGGAAATGTTTGATTCTTAAAAATTCAGTTATGAACTATCAAATTAAAGTGAAATACCTTCTAATTAGGTTAGAATGAATAAAAAATCACTTTAAAAACATAGCTTTACTCAAGATTATAAGATTTTCCATTTTTGAATCCTAGCTTTCTTGAAAAACATCAAATCTTAATATAATCGTTTAAAACTCAATTTAAATTAACAACACCCTTCATTTAATCCTAAAAATTTAGAATATTACCTTAATTTTATGAAAACGATGATCTACAACCCTAATTCAGGATTTGAATTCAAGAAGCCTAATGACGAAATTAGGGAAGAAAACGTGATTTTCATTTGAAATTGGGGGTTATTTTGGTGTTTAGAAGGTTAATAAATCTGAAGAAATGAATTGATTTTGAAATAACTCTCTAATATTAGGTTTTTTAAAACTTTTTAATGATTTGGGGTTGGTATTCTAATTGCAGGAGACTAATTTCAAAAATTAGGCAATTTGCCCTTTTGGTCACTCCCTATTTCTTCCATTTCCCAACTAGGTCCTAATTCAATTAAAATTCATTTTTTTTTCAAATTAGACATCAAAATTTTAAATTTGAATTTTTTTTGAGCTAGCTAATAAAATAAAAACCCAAATATGTAACATTAAGTCTTTAATTACCTACTTATGACCCTAGTTTTCGATACTTGACTCAACCCCTAGTTTACTGACCCAATTTTACTAACCCGATTTTTGGGATGTGACATTAGTCGTGTAGATAAACTATCGACTACTTCCTCCATTCATTTCATCCTACCCCATGCAATGCAATATGACATGAAATAATAGATCAATACTGTAGCAATAACATGCTTTTAACAACTCGATATAGAAGTAACTATCATTCTTAAAACATATCATTACAATAGCAATTAACTTGCTTAACATGTATTTGGTTTAATAACAGTAGTAGACAGGTATAACATGCAATCAGTATCATCGTGGTATGAATAACATTACTAGTTCATCATAAATATAGTGACAGTAGGCATGTAACAATAACATATCATGCATATACAGTAATAATTCAGTCAATCAGATCATGGATTTCAACATTATTCATATTATTAGAGATTCAATTGAATGAAACAAAACACTAAAAATAGTTTGGGGACTATTTAGGGAGTAAATTGAACAATTTATAAAATTCTAGGCAAAACTATAAAATAAAGGCCACATGGTTGTGTGGCCAGGCCGTGTGGGATGCTATAGGTCGTGTGTAACAGGTTGTGGCCATGTGAAAAACGTAAAAATTAACCTGCAGTGGAAACACGACCATGCACCAGGCCATGTAACAGCCCATTTTCAATGAAATTAGAACAGTGGTTTCAAGACCACAAGTCCGAGCCGGAAAGAAATTTTTTTTTTATATTTTTTCATGGTTTACATTATGTTAGGAGTGTCAGGTGAAAATTCTGATGAGAAAATTTTATCGATTTGATGCTTAATTTTGGAAAGGTCTAAATTGCATAAAATGCGAAAGTTGAATTCTAGTAGCTAAGAGGATCAAATAGCTATGGAATTCAAAACTTAAGGTCCTTATATGGTAATTAGACCATTAATTAAAACATAGCAGATAATTTTGGTGATTCATCCATCGAAAAATTAGAAAAGGCTAAGAACTAAATTGAAAAGTGATAAAATTAAAGTTTATAATTAAATTAAATAGAAATATCACCTTATTTTATATCATCTTCCCCAAAATTTGCATGGAAACCCTAGGAGAGAGAGAAGATACTAATCAAGCTTAATTGGGTAAGTTTTCTTGTCCCCTTTTTAGTATTTTTTATATTTATGAAATTTGGATAGTTTACTCTATCTATTTGGAGGATTAATTTGAAAAGTTATCAAAGTATAGAAATTATGTCACGGATGAATATGCTAAAAACTTAAAATTTATGGTGGAAAATGAAAGGTTGTTGACAGATGAACATCTTTTACAAAGTGATTTTTCATGAAAACATGATTTAGGGACTAATTTGTGAAGTTGTGAAAATTGAAGAAAAATTCTGAAATTTATGGAATACATATGTTGTAAATTGCATATTGAAATTTCGGTTAGGCTTGGAATGGGGATTAAATTGCATGAATTTCATTTTTCGAGCCTAGAGACGAAATTGGAATTTATGGAAAGTTTAGGGGCAAATTGGTAATTTTGCCTAGGATGTAAATTTAGTTCAATTGAATATGAAATGTGATAAATTGATGCTTAAATTCATTTATATAGATTCAGATAACTCAAATTCAAAGTTAAATCGAGGAAAGGAGAAAGTTTTGGATTAGTAGATTTATATACGCAAACAAGTGTTGAGGTAAGTTCGTGTAACTTAATTGAGCATGTAAATATATTGAATTAAATGTTGTATTTGTATAGAATGTGATTCATATTTATGTGAATTAATTGGATGTTACAATATAAGAATTGAGTACATGATTGATATTGTTTGAAAAAGGGTTAAGTTTCTTTTGAATATTAGATTTCGATGGACATATGTGATTTCCCTTATTGAATGAGGTCCTGCATTTGTTGCTGACAGGATTTAGCTTGGACGAGTAATCCTATTGACCTCATTACAGAAAGGATTTAGCTTGGACTGGTAATCCTGATATAAGCCCTGTTGAGCATATGTTATAGATAGGATTTAGCCCGGACGAGTAATCCTGATTAAACTCTTATGAGCATATGTTGGAAACAAGATTTAGCTTGGACAAGTAATCCTGTTATATGATAAGTAGCTCGAGAGCGTGCTTTCTGATTTAGTGCCTTAATGGGTACTCTTGAATATGAATTGACGGGTTATTGAATTGTACACCTTAAGTGTACTATTTGTGTATCCATTAGAATTCCAATGATTCAACGGACAAAATACTTGACATGATATAAGAATTATGAGATAAAATGAATAATGTCTTGAAAGAATGTAACATGATGAGCTCATCTATATTTACTTGATGTGTATGAGAATTTTGTGACTAACATGTTTTATTGAATGCATATGTTTAGGCAATTTTGCCAAGTAGATGGAAACATGTTATTATATGTTTAATTTTAATAAATGAGATTGGTAAGTTCAATTCTAGTTATACAAATTTACGAAGCATGTTATGCTTACTAGGTTTACTTTTCTCTATTTTATAATGCTCGAAAACTCGCGAAGGTTGGTGAACGGTTGGAGTGTCATCACACTATCCACTAGCTTGTTTTGGTATAAATAGTAACCTCATTTTGGTATAATGGCATGTATAGGTAACTTGGCCAATATTGGCATATAAATGTTTTTTGTAATCTAGCCATTGGAATGGCTAGTAATGATTATGTTTTTGGTATATCTATTAAGGTAATCCTATGGCATTATCATGAGTACATATATTTTGGTTTGATTGAGCTATGCTAAATGAATATAATATTAAAGATAAGATCATAAATATGTATGTATGTAATGATATACTATGTTAGATGTTAGAATTGGTCTTATTATAATGCTTGGATTGGTTGATATATGAATGCAAATTTTGGTGTAGGTTATTGGCAAGTTTGGATGAGAAATAAAGCTAGGAAATAACTTTATTTTGTCCACACGGGTAGACACACAGGCGTGTGTCTTAACCATGTGTAACACACGGCCTAACACATGGGCGTGTGGTTTGGTCTTATGTCTCCTACATCTTAAAATTTAGAAATAAAATGCTCAGAATTGAGCACAAGGGCAGGGACACGGGCATGTGTCTCAGCCGTGTGTGCTACACGGCCTAGAACACGGGCATGTGTCTTGGTCGTATGAACCCTACACCTAATTTTTGAAAATTAAATTGATCACACGGCCTACTCATACGGGGCGTGTAGCTGGCCGTGTGGTATAAGTTAGAGAGTTACACGGGGTTGAACACGGCCTGCAGCATGGGTGTGTCTTAGGGTCACATGGGCGTGTCCCTAGACTATACGGGTATGTGAGTCCTGCATTTATGGAAATTTTAAAAATTTTGCAAAAAATTCTAAGAGTTTCCGATGAAGTCCCGACTCGATTCTAATACTTGTTTTGGGTCTCGATGATCCATTTAAGGGACGTTAAAAATAATTTTGGTAATTGAATAGTAATTAATGTGAATTATTTGTAAATGTTTTGAAAGTTCCATTAATGCTCCATAACCCTGTTCTGGTACAAGTTAGGGGTACTACATGTATTAGTATCAGAGCTACGGTTTAGTCTATTCTCGGATTGAACATAGCAAGTATGAGTTTAGCTATACATGTCATTATATAATTTGTGATAGTGTGATACCTCCTAACCGTTTTAAATGTGTTTTCATATAGTAATGTCATCCAACCAAGCTAGAGCTAAATCCGAGGAAGCTGAGAGCAATGCTTCAGCTTCAGTTCAAAGAGCTGCATCTAGTAGTGAAAGGCTTGTATCTGATGACCGAAGTGAGGAGGCAAAACAAGCCTTATTTCAAATGATGAATGAATGATTCACTTAGTATATAAGAAAAAATCCTGTTGTACAATAACCTCCCCACTTGCTCCTCAACCAGTTCCTGATGTACCACAAGGTACTGAAACCGTTAGAATTGGTGAGCCTCTGGTAGATAAAATTCGTAAATATGGGGTAGAAGAATTTAGAGCTACTGTAGATGATGATCTAAAAAAGGCTAATTTTTGGTTGGAAAATACTATTCGGGTTTTAGATGAATTATCTTGTACGCCAGCAGAATGTTTGAAATGTGCAATTTCTTTATTGAAAGGCACAACTTATCATTGGTGGAATACTATAACTTCTGTTGTACTAAGAGAAAACATTACATGAGAGTTTTTCCAGACTGAATTCAGAAAGAAATATGTAAGTCAAAGATTTATGGATTAGAAAAAGAAAAAAAATTTAAAGCTTAAACAGGGAAACATGACTGTGTCTGAGTATGAACGAGAATTTGTTCGATTAAGTTAGTATTCTAGAGAGTGGGTTCCAACTGAGGCTGATAAGTGTAAATGTTTTGAAGAGGGCTTAAATGAAGACATTAAGTTGTTGATTGGTATTCCTGAATTAAGGGAATTTGTGATACAGGCTAATCGAGCACATAAAGCTAAATAACTGAGTAAAGAAAAGAAACAAGCTGAAAGAGAAGCTCGAGTTTCTGGTAAGAGAATTATGAGCAAGTCACAATCATCCATTTCAAAGAAATCAAATAAGTATTATGATCGTTTTACAACATCATCGGGATATTTTGAAAAAGAGTGAGGCTCTCAACGCTCTAACCCGAGGTCTTCATCTCCATCTGTAACCAGTGTTAATAGTGTTGGTAATCCCAAATCGAAATGTAAACACTGTAATAAGTTTAATTTTGGATAATGTCATTTGAGAAGAGGGGTTTGTTATGGATGTGGTTCGCTTGATCATTTTCTCAAAGATTGTCCAAAAAGGGTTAAAAAAGAATTAAGTAGACTTCAAAGCCGAGTAATCCTATTTTGAGAGGCAGACCACCCCGTCATCCCAGCAATGTCAGTGGTAGCCGAGGTACTACAAGGGATACAACAGTTAAATCTGAGGCACGAGCACTGGCAATGACATATGCTATTTGTGCTAGAGAAGATGCTTCTACACCAGACGTTATTACTGATACATTTTCTCTACTTGATACTGATATTACTGCTTTAATTGATCCTGGTTCCACACATTCAAACATACGCACAAATTTAGTGTCTGTTAAAAATTTACCTGTTGAATTCACTAAATTTTTGGTTAAAGTCTCAAATCCCCTGGGCCAATATGTTATGGTGGATAAAGTTTGTAAAAACTGTTCGTTGATAGTTAAGGGTTATTACTTTTCGATTAATTTGATGTTATTACCATTTGATGAATTTGATATGATTTTAGGAATAGACTGGTTAACCCAACATGATGCAGTGGTAAATTGTAAACAGAAATACATTATGTTGAAATGTCAGAATGGTGAGTTATTCCATGTTGAATCTGATAAATTAAATGGGTTATCTAATGTGATTTCAGCAATATCAGCACAAAAATATGTCAAGAAGGGTTATGAAGTTTACCTTGCCTATGTGTTGGACACTAAAGTATCTGAGTCGAAAATTCAGTCAGTGCCGGTTGTATGCAAATTTCCTGATGTATTTCCAGAGGAATTACTTGGCTTACCAGCAGTTAGAAAAGTGGAGTTCTCTATAGATCTTATCTCGGGAACAACACCTATATCCATAGCACATTACAGAATGGCTCCTACCAAATTAAAGGAGTTGAAAGCACAGTTGCAAGAGTTGATTAACAGAGGTTTTGCTTGACCTAGTTTATCACCGTGGGGTGCACTAGTTCTGTTTGTAAAGAAGAAAGACGGATCTTTGAGGCTATGCATTGATTACAAACAACTCAATAAAGTTGCAATAAAGTACAAGTATCCATTGCCTCGAATTGATAATATATTTAATCAGTTGAAAGGTGCTACTGTATTTTCAAATATTGATCTTCGTTCTGGTTATTATCAGCTACAGGTAAAAGACTCAGATGTGCCAAAGACAGCTTTTAGAACCAGGTATAGGCATTATGAGTTTTCTTGTGATGCCATTCGGGTTGACAAATGCACCGACAGTGTTTATGAATTTGATGAACAGAATTTTCAGACCATATTTAGACAGGTTTGTGGTGGTATTTATTGATGATATTTTCGTTTATTCCCGAGATGAAAATGAACATGCTAAACATTTGAGAATTGTGCCGCAAACATTATATGAAAAATAGTTGTATGCTAAATTTAGTAAATGTGAATTTTGGCTATGGAAAGTTGGTTTTCTTGGACATATTGTATCTACAGAGGGTATTCGAGTAGATCCAAGTAAAATTTTAGCTATTGTAAATTGGAAGCCACCAAAGAATATGTCTGAAGTCAGAAGTTTTCTGGGACTTGCTGGATATTATCGAAGGTTTGTAAAAGGGTTTTCAATGATAGCTTCTCCGATGACTCGATTGTTGCAAAAAGATATGAAGTTCGAGTGGTCTGATAAGTGTCAACAGAGTTTTGATAGGTTGAAAACCTTATTGACAGAAGCACTTGTGTTAGTTCAGCCTAAATCAGGTAAGTAATTGATAATTTATAGTGATGCATCGTTGAATGGTTTAGATTGTATTTTGATACAATAAGGTAAAGTAATAGCTTATACTTCAAGACAGCTAAAACCATATGAAAGAAATTACCCAATACATGATCTGAAATTGGCAGCAATTGTGCTTGCATTGAAAATATGACGACATTTTCTGTTTGGTGAAAAATGTCATATATTCACTGATCACAAAAGTTTGAAATATTTAATGTCACAAACATATTTGAATTTGAGACAAAGCAGGTGGCTTGAGTTATTGAAAAACTATGATTTGGTTATTGATTATCATCTGGGAAAAGCCAATGTGGTTGCTGATGCTCTGAGTAGAAAAACCATGTTTGCTTTGCGTGCTATGAATACTCGATTAATGTTATCAAGTGACAGTTCAATTGTAGCTGAACTAAAAGCTAGACTGATATTTTTGCAGCAGATTTCTGAAGCTCAGAAAGATGATAATGAGTTATAAGCAAAACGGATACAGTGTGAATCGACTCTTGATTCAGAATTTTAAATCGGGACTGATGGTTGCTTGTTATTCAGAGACAAAATATGTGTATCGAAAAATTCAGAATTGATACAGAAGATTTTGAACTAAGCTCATAATAGTAACATGTATATTTATCCTGGTAGTAATAAAATGTATAATGATCTGAAGAAGATGTACTAGTGGCTGGGAATGAAATGGGATATTTCTGAGTTTGTGTCAAAATGTTTAATATGCCAGCAAGTAAAAGCTAAACATCATTTGCCTTTGGGATTATTATAGCTAGTTACAATACCTAAATGGAAATGGGAAAGAATTACCATGAACTTTGTATCAGGATTACCCTTGTCTCTAAAGAAGAAAGATGTCATTTGGGTAGTTGTTGATCGATTAACAAAGTCTACACACTTCATTTGGGTACGTATGGATTTTTCTTTGGATAGATTGACTGAATTATATATCTATGAGATTGTTAGATTGCATGGAGTACCTTTCTCTATTATTTTAGATAGAGATCATTAATTTACATCCCGACTCTGGAGTAAATCGCAAGAAGCTTTAGGTACACAGTTACATTTTAGTACTGCATTCCATCCTCAGATAGATGGTCAATCTGAACGTGTGATACAGATTGTGGAAGATATGCTTCAATGTTGTGTACTTGAATTTGAAGGTAATTGGGAAAAGTATCAGTCTTTGGTTGAATTTGAAGGTAATTGGGAAGATATGCTTTCTGATTTAGTGCCTTAATAGGTACTCTTGAATATGAATTGATGGGTTATTGCATTGTACACCTTGAGTGTACTATTTGTGTATCCATCGGAATTTCAATAATTCAACGGACAAAATACTTGACATGATATAAGAATTATAAGATGAAATGAATAATGTCTTGAAAGAATATAGCATAATGAGCTCATCTATATTTACTTGATGTTTGTGACTAACATGTTTTGTTGAATGCATATGTTTAGGCAATTTTGCCAAGTTGATGGAAACATGTTATTATATGTTTAATTTTAATAAATGAGATTGCTAAGTTTAATTCCAGTTATACGAACTTACTAAGCATGTTATGCTTACTAAGCATCAGTCTTCATTGTATTGGACAGAGCCTAGTGAGAAAAAGATACATGGAGTTGACTTAGTTCGTGAAACTGAAGAAAAGGTGAAAGTAATTCAGGATAGTTTGAAAGCAGCCTCTGATCGTCAAAAGTCTTATGCTAATCTTTAACAGAAAGAAATAGAATTTCAGATCGGTGATAAGGTATCCTTGAAAGTGTCACCTTGGAAGAAAGTTCTTCGATTTGGCCGTAAAGGGAAATTGAGTCCACGGTTCATTGGGCCTTATGAAATCACAGAAAGAATTAGACATGTTGTGTATCAGTTAGCTTTACGACCAGAACTTAATCGGATTCATAATGCTTTTCATGTGTCTATGCTACGACGATGTTGATCAGATCCTTCACATGTTATTTCTCCGACAGAGGTAGAGATTCAGTCTGATATGACATATAGTGAAGAGCCGATTAAAATTTTAGCTAAGGAAACAAAAGAGTTAAGAAATAAAAATGTAGCTTTGGTAAAAGTTCTTTGGCAACGACATGGTATTGAAGAAGCTACTTGGGAACTAGAGGATACCATGAGAAAGCAATATCCAAATCTCTTTACTGGTAAGATTTTCAAGGATGAAAATTCTTAATGGGGGAGAGCTGTAACAACCCATTTTCAGTGAAATCGGAACAGTGGTTTTGGGACCACAAATCCGAGCCAAAAAAATTATTTTTATATTTTTTCATGGTTTAAATTATGTTAAGAATGTTAGGTGAAAATTCTGATAGGAAAATTTTTATCGATTTAGTGCTTAATTCTGGAAATGACTAAATTGCATAAAATGCAAAAGTTAAATTCTAGTAACTAGAAGGATCAAATAGCTATGGATTTCAAAACTTGAGGTCCTTGTATGGTAATTAGACCATTAATTAAAAGATAGTAGATATTTTTGGTGATTCATCCATGGAAAAATTAGAAAAGGCTAAAGACTAAATTGGAAAGTGATAAAATTAAAGATGATAATTAAATTAAATAGAAATATCATCTTATTTTATATCATCTTCCCTAAAATTTGCATGGAAACCCTAGGAGAGAGAGATAAGAAACTAATCAATCTTAATTGGGTAAGTTTTCTTATCGCATTTTTAGTCATTTTTATATTTATGAAACCGGGATAGTTTACTCTATCTATTTGGGGGATTAATTTGAAAAGTTATCAAAGTATAAAAATTATACCATGGATGAATATGCTGAAAAATTAAAATATATGGTGGAAAATGAAAGGTTGTCGATAAATGAACATCTTTTATGATTTTTCATGAAAACATGATTTAGGGACTAATTTGTAAAGTTGTGAAAATTGAAGAAAAATTCTACAATTTATGGAATACATATGATGTAAATTGTATATTGAAATTTTGGTTAGGCTTGGAATGGGGAGTAAATTGCATGAATTTCATTTTCCGAGCCTAGAGACAAAATTGGAATTTATGGAAAGTTTAGGGGCAAATTGGTAATTTTTCCTAGGATATAAATTAAGTCCAATTGAATATGAAATGTGATAAATTGATGATTAAAATCATTTATATAGGTCCAGATAACTCAAATCCAAAGTTAGATTGAGGAAAGGAGAGTTTCAGATTAGTAGATTTATGTATGCGAACAAGTGTTGAGGTAAGTTCGTGTAACTTAATTGAGCATGTAAATATGTTCAATTAAATGTTGTATTTGTATAGAATGTGATTCATATTTATGTGAATTAATTGGATGCTATAATATAAGAATTGAATACATGATTGATATTGTTTGAAAAGGGTTAAGTTCCGTTTGAATATTAGATTTCGATGGACAAATGTGATTTCCTGTAACATCCCAAATTAGGGCCTAGTCAGAACAATAGTTTCGGGACCACAAATCCGACGTAATAAAATTTATTTTTATTATATTTATATGGTCTATAATTTTACGGAATGGTTTTGTGAAAATCTCGTTCGAAAATTTTGACGTTTGGGCACTCAATTTAGTCAAAAGGACTAAATTGTAAAAAGTGAAAAAGTTGAGTTCTACATGTTAGAATTGTCTAGTTGTTATGAAATTTTAAATTGGAGATCCTTAAGTGGTAATTAGACCATTAGATAAGTTGTTGGACAAAAATGGATATGGAAGGGTAAAATTTTAAAGATGAGTAAAAATGGCATTTTGGTAAATTGGTAATTAAATGGACTAAAAGACAAAATAAAAGCCAAAACCCTTGTCCATCTTCTTGTTTTGGCCGAATGTAGCAAGGAGGAAGCCATGGTTTGGGTTTTCAAGCTTCCAAGCTCCATAGTAAGTGATCTCGAGCCTCATTTTTTATGTTCTTTACATTTTTGAAATCTTTGTAACATGATCTACTCATTTCTACCTATATTTTAAGCTAGGGTTCATGTTTAAAAATTTACCCATGCATGACATGTTAGTATTTTGAAGATTAATGGAAGAATATGAAAGATTAAATCATGTTTAGCAATTTTTACTAAGTGATTTTACATGAAAATGCATAAAACGGACTAAAATGTAAAAGTTGTAAAATGAGTAGTAATCGTGTGAATAAAAGAGAAATGTGGGCTGCTATAAGAGCAATAAGGGTTTGGCTAGGCTTAAAGTACGAGAAAATCGAGCACATTTTATTTTACGAGCATAGAGACCAAAGTGTAAATATGTAAAAGTTTAGGGGTCAAAATGTAAATTTACAAAAGTATGAATTATGGACCCATTTGAATAATATGAGTAATAAATAAGTTATATTTGAAATGTTAGATCAAGAAAACAAGATTTGGGCTTAGAACGAGGTTGAACGCGGTTAAGCACTAATTCGAAATAAATAGTCATACTCGAACCCGAGGTAAGTTCGTATGGTAATAATAATGCAATATCATGCTTGAATTGTAATTCTCTATTATTATGGTATAAAGTGTATGATTTAATATATTGGAAGTTTGATGGAATATGATGTTTCTTTGAAACGAGTAAGTTTGTGTGAAAGTAATTCATCAACTTCATTATCATGTGCTTAATACTTGATATTGTATGAAATATGGATTTATGCCTTTATTGGAATTGACCTGTGATGATTCAGTGAAAATGTGATGATAGCTTTGTATCTCGGAAGCTCAGGTGACCCAAAGGAATACTTAGGACTTGGATGTCGTGACACCGTGCTGAATGTGCCTGTGTAAGACCATGTTTGGGACATGGCATCGGTAATGATATATGTGCCTGTGTAAGACCATGTCTAGGACATAGCATCAGCAATGATATATGTGCCTGTGTAAGACTATGTCTAGGACATGGCATTTGCAATGATACATGTGCCAGTATATGACCATGTCTGGGACATGGCATCGATGATGATATATGTGTCTGTGTAAGACCATGTCTGGGACATGGCTTTGGCGATGATATGTGTGTCAGTGTAAGACCATGTCTGGGACATAGCATCGGCGATGATATGTGGATTCATGTAAGACCATGTCGAGGACATGGCATTGGTACTTTAATTGGTGTATGACAATCTCGAGTGTCCTTTAGTATTTCGGTGGTTCAACGGGCCATTCAAGATGTTGGGATAAGAAGTGGAATAAAATGGGTAAGAATGTATGGTACAGGTATGTACACTATGCTTATGATTATTGAGACTTTGATATGTCGAGATATCGGTGAGCTAAGACGTATGAATTATGATTATGAATTTTGTTACAATATAATTTTAACTTATATTGCGTATTTGAACATGGAATTCATGAATGGTGAGTTCACGATAAGTTGAAAGTGAACTTATGATAGTTATCATTATATTGCACTAAAATAGTTTTGGGACAGCAGTAGTAGCTCGACTTTGAAAATCCACCAAAAATTGTGGAAATCAAATTAGAGGCTGAATAAGATACAAAATTAAAACTTATTGAGTCTAGTTTCATATAAAGGAAACATTGTAAGCAAAAGAATATCATATTATGAGATATTTGAATTTTCGTGAGACAGAGTCAGAATGAGCTCGGAATCCCCTGTTTTGACTTGGGAAAATCACTAGAAATTGTAAAAAAATAATTATGGGTTAGAATTCATATTACTAAGCCCTTAATGAGTATTTTTCAAGAAAAATAGACAGGAACATTATCCAAATCCCATACTAAGAGATAAATAAATTTTAGTGAAGAAAGGTCAAAGCTATCAAATAGTAAAATAGGGGAGAATTTAAAGAATAAACTGTACTTATTGGCTAGACCAAAAATTTTAAAAATTTTATGGTAAGAAGATATGTGAGTCTAGTTTCAGGGAAAATTTGCGGATCTTAATTTGGAGTTCTTTAGCTCTGGATATAAATAATTTGGTGACTATGACTCGATAAAACAGCATGACCAGAATATAAGTAAAAGTGTAATTATGGTTACATCACCTTGAGAAGCATGTTGGCATATTGCTTATTATTTTCATATGGACTTACTAAGCGTAAAGCATTTCTTTAGTGTTGTCAGGTTAGCTCGGGTTTGGAGACCGTCGAAGGCAGCATCATACTATCTAGCCATCACCTTTGGAGTATTGGTATGTGTATTAAGCACCTTCAAGTGAGTGGCATGTATAGGGACTTAGTTTTTATGATAGATGTTGTTATGATTAGCCAAATGTATTAGCTTATATTGATTCATTGTATATAGCCATGAGATGTGGCTTATAATGATTGTGGCTTGTAAGCCTAGTTATTCATGATAAGTTCTAATGCTTGTGGTGCGATGATGTGTTTATGCTTGTGGGACATACATGATTGGTGTTATGATATGTGTGTATGATAAATGCTTCATGACCAATCAAAATGGTTATAGACATGAAGTAATTGTATGGTATAGAAATAAGACGATGATGATTGAACATGAATGTTTAATGTTTAAGTAAGGTTACTTGACAAGGTCAATGAATATGGATTATTGTGTCTAGACTTGATATTATATGAGTATGTGAAACTTGTGAATGATAGCATGTTAAAGTTAAGAATACACCTTAGTGAAGTATGCTAAATCATTAAAATGATTCCATGATCTATAACTTTCATGTGTGTAAAGATGTGAGGGTTTAATGGTAACAAAAGGCTTAGAAAATAGCCTAAGTGTTAGCCACATGGGTAGAGGCACGGTCATGTGTCTCAGCCGTGTGGAGGACAAGGCCTAGCACACGGGCGTGCGGCCTGGCCGTGTGGTTCAATTTGTTTTGCTGAGTCATAAATAGAGAGTTACACGGCCTGAGGACACGGGTGTGTTGAAGACACATGGGCATGTCCCTGTGTCCACACGGGCGTGTAACCCTGTTTCATGAAAATTTTCCTTGAGTTTTCCCAAAACTTTCCAAAGTTCTCGGTTTAGTCTGAAACCACCTTTAATGCATGTTTAGAGCTTCGGTAGCTCGTGCAAGGGACATTATGCATGTGATTGAATGTTTTTAATTTAAATAAAATTTTACGGCCTAGTTTTATGAAATTTTGTACGTTTAAGTCCGGTAATGCCTCGTACCCTGTCCCGGTGTCAGATACGGGTAAGGGGTGTTACATTTCCCCTATTGAATGTGGTCTTGCATTTGTTGCTGATGGGATTTCGCTCAAACGAGTAATCCTATTGAGCCCTGATATAAGCCTGGACTGGTAATCCTGAAATAAGCCTTGTTGAGCATATGTTATAGATAAGATTTAGCTTAGACGAGTAATCTTGATTAAACTCTTATGAGCATATGTTGGAAACAGGATTTAGCTTGGACAAGTAATCCTGTTATATGATATGTAGCTCGAGAGTGTGCTTTCTGATTTAGTGCCTTAATGGGTACTCTTGAATATGAATTGACGGGTTATTGCATTGTACACCTTGAGTGTACTATTTGTGTATCCATCGGAATTTCAATAATTCAACGGACAAAATACTTGACATGATATAAGAATTATAAGATGAAATGAATAATGTCTTGAAAGAATATAGCATAATGAGCTCATCTATATTTACTTGATGTATATGAGAAATTTGTGACTAACATGTTTTGTTGAATGCATATGTTTAGGCAATTTTGCCAAGTTGATGGAAACATGTTATGATATGTTTAATTTTAATAAATGAGATTGCTAAGTTTAATTCCAGTTATACGAACTTACTAACCATGTTATGCTTACTAGGTTTACTTTTCTCTATTTTATAGTGCTCGGAAGCTCGTGAAGGTTGGTGAACGGTTGGAGCATCATCACACTATCCACTAGCTTGTTTTGGTATAAATAGTAACCTCATTTTGGTATAATGGCATTTATAGGTAACTTGGCCAATATTGGCATATAAATGTTGTTTGTAATCTAGCCATTGGAATGACTAGTAACGATTATGTTTTCGGTATATCTATTAGGGTAATCCTAAGGCATTATCATGAGTACATATATTTTGGTTTTATTGAGCTATGCTAAATGAATATAACTATTAAAGATAAGATCATAAATAAGTATATATGTAATGATATACTATGTTAGATGTTAGAATTGATCTTATTATAATGCTTGCATTGGTTGATATATGAGTACAAATTTTGGTGTAGGTTATTGGCAAGTTTGGGTGAAAAATAAAGCTAGGAAATAACTTTATTTTGTCTACACAGGTAGACACACGGGCGTGTATCTTAACTGTGTATGACACACGGCCTGGCACATGGGCGTGTGGTTTGGCCATATGTCCCTTGCATCTTAAAATTTAGAAACAGAATACTCAGAATTGAGCACACGGCCAGAGACACGGGTGCGTGTCTCAGTCGTGTGTGCTACACGGCCTAGAACAAGGGCGTGTGTCTTGGCCATATGAACCCTACACCTTATTTTTTAAAATTAAATTGATCACACGGCCTACTCACTCAGGCGTGTGGCTGGCCGTGTGGTATATGTTAGAGAGTTACACGAGGTCCAACACGGCCTTCAACACGGGTGTGTCTTAGGGTCACACGGGTGTGTAAGCCCTGCACCTATGAAAATTTTAGAAATTTTGTAAAAAAATTTTAAAGTTTCCAATCAAGTCCCGACTTAATTCTAATACTTGTTTTGGGTCTCAAAGATCCATTTAAGGGACGTTAAGAATAATTTGGGTAATTGAATAGTAATTAATATGAATTATTTGCAAATATTCTGAAAGTTCCGGTAATGCTTTGTAATCATGTTTCGGCGACGGATACAGGTTAGGGGTATTACATGCCATGTGGAAGGTTCCTTATCATGTGGTTGACGAACTAGCTTAGGGTTTCTAGGGAACATGGCTGTGTGGTCCTATACCTGTACACAATTTGCCTCGGTTAACTTGGTAAAGAAGACACACCTTTTAGCATGGTTTCCTATTGATGTTCCTCATGATCGATTTTGATCCAATTTCGATCCTTCAAACGACATTTACGCACAAATTAATGGTTGGTTTCAAGATTTGCAGCATTAACAAAATATTTGGCAAGAACCGTAAAAGGTTGATTAATCGAACGTAAGATTAGCTTCAGACAGTAATATTGCAGAAATTTGGGATCTAAACATCGAAAACGAGATGTACTTATTGATTCCTGGCAAAGGTAGGGCTGCTATTGACGACAATTATAAAACCAATAGAATGAATGATTGAATGGAGGATGATTTCATTCGTTGGTGGAATTCTAATTAGGAAAAACAGAGAAAAAAAATGGTGGAATTCTAATTCTATTGGAATTTCGGGAGGGGGCAAGTTGTAACTTCTAATTAGGAAAGAATTGGTTAAATTCTTAGTGTTTGTAAACCCTAGGGCCATCACCTTCAATTTTCCTAATATTTGCCAAATTTGAATTTAAAATGAAGAAAGAAAAGGAGGAGGCTCGAACCTAGGTTTTTAGGAGTACTAATGCCTTAACCATTGAGCCTTTGCTCATTTCTTGTTTATTTTTTACGCTTAATCAGGTCACTGGGGGAAAATGCTAGCGCTTTAACCATGGAGCCTATTGCTCATTCTTGCTTAATTCAGACACCTAGCTGCATATAAATTTCAGGGCGACAATTTGGGCATTTAAGGAAGGCTTTGCCAAAAATTAAAAGAAATGAGAGGAAGGGGACTCTAACCTAGAATCTCTAGGATATGGAACTAATTCTAAGCCATTGAGCTATCTCCCATTTCTTGTTGAATCTTAACTTCTGATCGTATATATTTCGAATGTGGCTTTTACCCTATGTTGTTAAAAATAAAATGAAATGAAATGGGAGGAATGGAGCTCAAACTCTTGTTCACAATGGAGGGGAGCAAGCTTTTAACCATTAGGCCTAAGCCTATTTCTTGTTTATCCATTACGATTAACCCCTTATATTTCGGGGTGTAACATTAGACTCATATTTTGGGTTGGATCAGGCTTGAGCAAACATAAAGTGTGTTAATATCATGCTTAGGCCAACCTAACCCATCAACACCTCTAATAAAAAATGCTTATTTAGATTATATATTTTTAGATAAATATAAAGAACTATTAGTTTGAGTGCACAAAATTTTTGAATTTTGTGTCACAAACTTATAAATAAGTTTTAAAGTAAATGATAATTTGATTGTGAAAAAAAAGAGGTTTGAAGCATTTTAATCGCCTTCCAGATCTTTATTATGTTTCCTAAAAGATGCACTGATTAATAGTATGATTAATTAAAATGTAAATATTTAATAAAAAATTAGTTAAATAAAAAACTACAACATATTTTGGAGGTTAAAAAATAAGAATACATAATTTGGTCAAAATCATTTAATATTAATTTTTTTTAAAAATTAAGTAATCACCACAAATATTAGTCAATCAATTAAAAATCTTGATTAATATATAAATGAAATGTGTATAACAACTTGAAATAAAATAAAGTTTAAAATCAACCCTAACATTTTAAAAAAAATTTAACGTATGTAATGTTACAATGGAGAAAAGACAAATATAAAAAGAATATTGCACACACTTTATTAAACAAGTAATAAGCCTTTCTATAGGCTTATCTACAACTGAAAACATCTAAAATATAGCTGAAAAATAGCAACTATTAACAATAAACCTATTGAATAGGCCTACCACACATGAATGGAAGATTTATTGAAACAATAGCAACAAACTTTGACTCTTTCTAACATTACCCTCTTGTAAACTAATACTGCAAGCAATCAATTTAAAGTTGTAGGAATAAGCTCTTCTTTAGTATGAGGCATTCAGTGAACAAACTCCAAGGAGTTTCTTTAGCTTCTTAAATGTAACAATTTTGAGAGACTTTGTGAACAAATCAGCAACTTGATCTTCACTTCTGCAAAAAAAACAAGATTAATCACACCATATTTTGTAAGATTTCTAAAAAAATGATACTTCATATCTATATATTTGCTTATCCCATGTAGAACTGGATTCTTTGATAATTTAATGGCTGAATTGCTGTCACAAAAAAAATATTGTTCCTTCCTATTGCTTGAATTGAACTTGTTCAATAATCTTCCTCAACCAAATAGCTTGACAAGAACTTGATGATGCGACCACAAATTCAGCTTATGTTGTTGAACTATAGGTTGTTTCTTTGGTGATCACGAGACTACTTCAGAACCAAGCATAAATACATAGCATGAGGTTCTTTTTCGATCTTTAATATCACCAACATAATCACTATCAGTGAAACCAAATAACTCTAATCTTTCTCCTTTCTTGAAAAACAACCCGAGAGACGCGGTTCCCTTCAAATAGCAATACGCTTAGCAGCCTGAAGATGCTTCTTAATAAGGTTCTCTATATATCTAATAATGGGACGAACACCATACATGATGTCTAGCCTTGTTGCTGTTTGGTACATTAAACTCCCCACAATTTTCTTGTACATGATATAATTTACTTTTCTTCCATCTAGATTTTTGGTAAGTTTTAATCCAAATTCTGTTGGTTTAGTGACCGAGTTACAATCCTTCGACTGAAATTTCTCCAAGATTTTCTGTGCATATTTCTTTTAGCAAACAAAGATACCGACAACAGACTGATGAACTTCAATGCTTAAAAAGTAGTATGTTAACCCGAGATCCATCATTTGAAATTCATGCACCATGAATCGCTGAAATGTGTCTATCATGAAACCATTATTCCCTCTGTAAATGAGATCATCTACATAAAAGCATACCAAAAGCAGTCGTCCATCATGGCCGACCTTAATAAATAAAATATGTTTATACATATACTTTGTAAAACCTTCTTCAATTCTACTATACCAAGCTCAAGAAGCTTGTTTTAACTTGTATAAAACCTTCTTTAGTTTATATATTTTATGCTCACAATTAGATTTTGCATATCTAAGAGGCTAGTCAATAAACACTTGTTCTTGAATATCACTGTGCAAGAAAGCAGACTTCATATCTAACTGATGGATAGGCCACGATTTTTGAGCTGCTAATGCAATCAATAACTAAATTGTATCTAGCCTCGCAACTAGCACGAATACCTCTTTATAGTCAACTCTAAACTGTTGTCTATATCCTTTTGCTACAAGACATGCTTTGTATTTGTCAATGCGACCATCTTTGTTCAATTTTGTTTTGTAAACCCACTTGACGCCAATAGTGTTATGGCCTTTAGGAAGACTTGTTAACTCCCAAATGTGGTTTTATTTCAATTTCCTCCATTTTAGTGTCCATCGTTTCTCTCCATTTTTTTGTTATACTGCTTCGTTTAAAGTAGTTGGATCACTATCATCAATCAAAGAGAAATGAACTAATGGATCATCACTTTGATCTACTCCAAGCATCTCATTATCTTTCATCCATGTTGGCCTTTGCCGATGACGATGGGGGTGTTCATCATATGTTGTTGCGACTTGATCTGTCGTAATTTGATATGTCAAATTAGGCTCTCCATTACACTCAAAGAGCTTATTCTTAAGCAATTTAGGTTTATTTTATTTTACTTTTTTTAGTTTTGTTGTTAATAAATTATTTTATTAGTTTTAAGCCATTTTTTAGACTCAAATTGGTCAGTCGTGTCATGGGGAACCTAACAATGTGATTGAGTGGTCTAAGGAGTTGATGGTGGCCTGAGCATAAAGAAAACATCATCGAGAAATGAGGTATCACGATATCAAAGCATGGAAGTCGTGATATCCATGGTTATTATCGCAATACCGAGACACCTAAGGACTCCCAAATTCATGACTGTTATGGGTATCGCGATACCCAAGCTTGATGAGTGAAAAAACTGCAGAGGCAATTTTATGTCTAAACAAGTTTAAGTCTTTTTTTCATTTAAGAGTATAATGGTCAATGTTAGGTTAAATTTTAGTAGGCTATAAATACAACTTTATAAGCCTTTGATTTTAGATTTTGGTGGCTAAACACTCTTACTATGTTTTCATAGTTTTAGGTTAGGGTTTTTATTTTCTTTTCACTTTTTTATCTTATATTTTCTCTTTTCTTTTTAGAATAGATTTTATTTTTGTTATTTTAGCTCTTTCTTTTTATTGAAGACTATGTAAAAGGGAGAGGATCAAACTCTTGGGCTTCATCAGATTTGTAACACTTCTAACCCGTATCCGTTGCCGGAATAAGGTTATGAGGTATTACTTGACTGAACAAAACCTCTATAAGGTCAAAGATACTTACCAGACATAAATTATCAACAATGCAAACATGTCTCATTGATTTTCCATAAGAGCTCTTATAAATTTCCAAAATGACTCACTATCAAAACATAATCAAATATCTAATAACAAATTAACTACTATCAAGTTATAACTAAAACATTTCACCACATTAGTTCAATTATAAGGCTTCTCTAAACAAAATGAGCAAGCCATCTTCGCATGGCTATAATATATACAAAGTCGAAATATCATTCTACCTATAGTCTATCCTATACATGCCTTAAACCATGATGATATATAATCTTCTCAACTCACATAATGACTCGATAGTGTGATGATATCTCCGGCCCTTCCAACTCGAGCTAAAGTATAAACCTATAAGAAATGGAAAAGAGAACACGGAGTAAGCATCAATGCTTAGTAAGTTTTAAGCAATGCAAACAATTAATTTACTTATAGATCGATTATTCAAATTTTCAAGAAATCATTCCTAGATAATTGCCATTTTGGCCAAGTATCCATGAACATAATGTTTATTTAGCAAATTCACCTCACTTGAATCTGAACTCAACTAAAACCAAATATTGAAATCACAAATAAGATCATAAGAACTCGAAAAGCATCTCATTAACAAGTTTTAACCATGTTTGCAACAAAATCACAAATTCACTACAAGCTATCTTCCTGAGCAACAGTCACTAAATTATTTATAACTAGAGCTAAAAAAACTCCAAATCAAGTGCTGTTAATTTTCCCTAAAAATAGACTCATATATCTTCCATCCAACAAATTTTCAAAATTTTTGGTTTGACCAATCAATACCAGATTTTTATTGAAGTTTCCCCTGTTTCACTATTTAACTATTCTGACCACTCTTCACTACAAATCAAATTTCTCATTATACAGAATTCGAAATATGTTATCGTTTATTTCATTTGAAACTAGACTCATTAGGGAGTCTAAGAATATAAATTTTATCTTATAACCATTTTTTTACCATTTATAATGATTTTCTAAAAACAGAACAGGGGACCTCGAAGTCATTTTGACTCTGTTCCACGCCACTTCAAATATCTCATTATTGGCAATTCTTTTGCTTACACGGTTTCTTTTATAAGAAACTAGACTCATTAAGATTTCATGACATAATTTATTCAGCCTCTAACTCAACTCCCACAATTTATGGTGATTTTCCAAAATCACGTTACTGCTACTGTCTCAAGCAGATTTATTACCCATTCTTTGCATTCATATTATTTAACATGTATATCACCAAATCAATCTCATATAACCTTTCACCATAACCGAATACACACATACATTTATGAGATTTTCACATATACTTCTCATTTCGCGTTCATGATTCAATTCCGATCAATCTAACATATAAAAGTATATAATACATACCTGACCAACTTAATGTATTGAACATATTCAATGGTAGTTTACTGCGAACATTCGAAATCATAATCTTACTCCAATCATTGGCATTAAGTCTGCTAGGTTTAAAGCTCAAATCCAATCATCACCACAAAGCATGCGGGACTTTAAGCCCGGATATAATACCAGCACAAAGCCTGCGGGACTTTAGCCCGGATATAACACCAGCACGAATAACTTCGGGGCTTAGCCCGGATATAACACCAGTACGAATGCCTTCGGGACTTAGCCCGGATATAACACCAGCACGAATGCCTTCGGGACTTAGCCCGGATATAACACCAGCACGAATGCCTTCGGGACTTAGCCCGGATATAATTCTCCATTATCATGCACATATATATATATATCATAACACATTAGCATTTCATTTACATTACTTGATCACAAGCACAACATGTTTATCAACCATTCCACTTTCGGCTCAATAGCCACATACAAAGAACACGATTTCGTTTCGCTATCCAACATGATTTCTATAACCATTCGGCTACAAGTCATATGCACAAATTATTTATCCCACTACGTAATTCAAGTAGAACCAATAGGTCACAATTTATTTATTATGCTTATATACCATGATTTTATCAAATCATAAGCTAAGTTTCATTACTCAAAGACTTACCTTGACTGTCGTCGAATGACTACGGATATGCTATTCGGTTAGTTTAGCTTTTTCCCTTATCCGAATTAGGCTCCTTAAGCTCTTGAGCTAGATTAAACAAATTCACTTGTCACTAATTCATTAATCATGCCTTTTATTCGGTTATATTATAATTCGCTCATAACAAGAATTTCAACGATTACTTAAAAATGCATTCGGCAGCACATACATTTCAAATCCAATATAATTCTTTCATTCATTACTAATTCAAAACATTAAAATATTCAAGATCCAACACATAGTAGCCAAAACCGAATATCATAAGCTAATGACTTCACCTTAAACTAACTTATTAAGCCTTTAAATCAACTTCTAACCATTTCACATTTAAAATTATCCATCATCTAATCGTCATGCTTACATGCCATAACCGTATGGTTCTTATCACACTTGGACCACAAAATGCATAAATTTCACAAATTCTAATTACTATCATAAGCTCAATTTCGGCTAACACTCAATTAATACTTACAATTTAGCACTAATTTAGCATTTCAACATAGCCGATTGTCATTAAACAATTAAGCCACAAATATTAAATTTTATCAAACTCAACCAATTCAAGAATTAACAAGCTCAAACCTTATCCTTCTACCATATCTATTTCAAAACATTAACACACTATCCATGAAGTAGAAAACTTCCATGGCCGAATATACATGACAACACCAAACTTAAAATTTACAGATGGGCTAAGTAAAAGACTTAGCAACTATCTCAAATTCACTAAAATTTTAAAAGCAAACTCATGGAACATACCTTAATTCAAGATATTTAAAGGACCGAATGCTTAGCTTCAACCTTTCTTTCACTTACGGCAATGGAAGAAGGAATATGGAAAACATTTTTTTTTGTCACCCTTTTTCCTTTTATTTAATTTTGTTTTCATGTTTTAAATTCATTTCATTTAATAATGTATATATATATATATATAATATATATTTAACTCAAGCAATCAACATGGTCGGCCACTAATTTGGAAATGGCAAAATTGACATGCAAATCCTCATCTATTAAATCATATAATGTTTGGCCATTTAAAAAAAAAAAAATTTAACCAAGCACATTTTCTAAGTTTCCAACTTAAGTCCTATTTAATGATTTCACATTCAAATGATAAAAATCATTGCATCAATTTTTTTCACACATGCATTATCTCATATAATAGACATGAAATTTAATATTTAATTATTTTCATGACTCGGTTTTGTGGTCCCGAAACCACTTCCCGACTAGGGTCAAATTAGGGCTATTACAAGATTTCAATCAATTAAATGAGCATTTTTTTCAAACTCTTTACTTTTATTTTATGTCTACCATGTGCTCTATAAAATGCTTGTTTGAAATTTAAGTTTGATTATGTGCTAAATTGTTTGATGGTTAGTTAGTTAGTTATTTGTTAGCTTAAGTTTATATTTATGCTTGATTAATTTATTGTTCGATTATATCGAAATACTTATATGCTAGAATTGACGCCTCTAGTGGAAAATCAAGATAAACGAAACCAAGAGGAGAGTTTATCATTAGATAGTTTTGTATAATTGTGCCAAATTGTGAGACCAAAAGGAGATCTATATTCCTATGTGAGACCGAGAGAAAAACCTAGGTGGTATCTTTTAGTCTAAGATGAGATCGAGAGGAGATTCTTAGCTAAGAGTGACAAACAATATAATCAGTATAGGTTTATTAGCTTAGCTAGCAATTAACAAATCAACTGACCATTGTTTTATCACTTACATTTTCTGAAGTAATAGGAAAGAAAATGAGATTAGTTAGTTTAATTGATAATTTAAATTTAGTTTATAAATAATTTATTTTGAAATTTGCACTAATAAGTTCTGAATCAATTAAATTAGTAATTGTTTAACCAGTAATTAACTTGATAAAAACATTTACTGACAATCCTTTAGTTTCATATCCTTGGAATACTTATAGTGTTCCATTGATACTATAAATATTACAACTGACACTGCCCACTTGCAGTTAACACAGCACTTTTAAAATTGTTTTATAAAATTTTTTTTTTACATGCACGCACGAAATACGGTCACGACTTCAGGATTGGGCTCGTCCTCCTTGTAACACCCCTAATTCGGTCGTTCAATCAGCAAACTATGGTGTTACCGAAAAACAAAAATCATTACATAAAGTCAAAAACAAAGGTTTTAGTAGTTAAACCATGCAATACTAATTAATAAACTCTTCTGAAAATATCGTTTGGCAGATTATAGTTTTTAAGGAAAACTCTAAAGGGAAAAATAAGAGTTTGCCTGAACGCACATAACATAAAAGTTAAATATTTGGCGAAATGCCATCATTCAGTTTATACAAAATATTGTAGGAGGAATATCCCAAATTCACTTTATACAAAACAAAAGAGACTACAACTACAGGCCATCTTGATATATACATTTTACAAACTATACAATGGTTGACTTACTATCGAGTCCACAGTTTGGATGAATCCCTAACAAGAGTCCACAGTGCTTTACAAAACCTGAAATGGTAGAGGAAACTAGGTAAGTTTGAAATGAACTTAGTGAGTTCCAAGAATAAACGATACCTTTTTGAACAAGGTTTCAAGGAAACGAAATTAAGTTAAACAATTAAAACATTTGATATTACCAAATAGCTTACACGTGGTTGCAACATTATAATTGTATACAATCCGTTGGCAGATTCATATCACAAATCAGTTATTGTTCCTTGGTAGATACTATCCGCTTCTAAGTATATGCAACCATTAGTTTCAGTTTTTATACGAATATTAACTCTATCTAATTACAAATCACAGGCAATTTCAAATCATAACCAGAGATAGCTCACATGCGGATATTTATCATCGCTAAGTACATTTCATACGAATATTCATCCTAACTAAACACTATTCATGTGCAAAACCTTTACATAATACATGCATGCTTTGCATGGAACAATTCATGGATCCTTTCCTTTTGTTAGCTTCTAATCCATTCAATGCTCTGAAAAGCTATAGTTTCATATTCATGGTATTGCTTTGTAAAACCAATATTCATTTATCCAACCAAACCTCTGCAAATCCTCCTTGTTAATTTCAACACTTGCGTGTTCCTTCGCAAGGCTGGGGCATTCGCCGATCATGGTTTGCATTTACATGACTTACCTAAGGTAAATCATATATCATTTTATATTCTCCATACATTTCTCCCATCACATTCATATATCAACAATTCCTCAATTCCCCCTTCCACCATTCTAGATACGAAGCTTGTGCACTAAGGAAGAGTGTCTATTTTTATTTATTCATGCACATTTAATGATTATCTTTCCAGTTTATTAACATACTCATGAAATCTAGTTTAAAAATAAACTAACATACCTGAAAGACAACATTTTTATTGAATTAGTTGGAATTTACCAGAAGCACAAGTAAAAGGAACTCACTAGAGATTACCAGGAAAAGCTACTCTACGAGTTCTTTCCCTTTTGCACTTGGGCCTTCCCCATTTCTTTAGCTAAATAAAATCAAACATTCTATTAAATACAGAAAAAACTGAAACTTTAACGTAAAAATGAGAATCGGTAACATGCAACCATTTAACCAGAAGGAAGTTTCCTTCCCTCCAAAACTTCCAGTGAAAACCTATATAAATAGTTCAATCTACCTTTTCATTCCCTGGTATTAAACTAAAGAAGGACTTAAGAATTCACCAGCAATTGGCTTGAAAAGGTTAGTTGTTAATTAAATTGAATAATTGGTTCCTTCTTCAAGCAACGAAGAAAACTTTAGCATTCTTCGAAGATAACAAAGATGAATAGAGAAACATATAACAAAGTCTTTTTCTCTGTAAATATCTATCCATTTATATAAAATTTATCCCATAATCCCACTCTAAATAGGATACCTAATCATATTATATGCATACATGATTCCATTAATCAGACACAACCATCGAGGCTCTCCAGGTGTCATGCAAAATGACACGTTTCCTTTTTAAGACTTGACACATATCCTATATGTGTCCTACCTATTACGGATTTTAAAACAAACGAAAATGTTCACAACAATTAAACTCACCGCTAACAGGTTCACAAATAGAAGAGCTTCCAAATGTGGAATAGGAATCCGTAAAATGGCAGAACAGTCTGCAAGGAAATACGCCAAGACGAAACCAGCCAAATCTCACAAATTTGACTAGCTCACCCACAAATATTCTCTGATCCCGCGAGTCAACCATCCAAAACGCGATTAGATAATTTGGGGTGTGACACTCCTCCTCTTCAATAAGGCCAATATTGTTACTAGTTAAATTATGTTATTGGTCTTCTTCAAACTCAATTGGAATTGGTGTCACAACTATATCTGAATCATTCCAAGGCCAGAACTTTTCTTCATCAAACACCACATAATGACTGATTATAGTATTCTTGGACACAAGATTATAGAGCTTGTAAGCTTTTGATTGATCATTTACACTAAGAAAGACAAATTTTACCCTTATCATCAAGTTTTATTCTCTTCTAATCTGGAACATGTGCATATGCAATACACCCAAAAATTCTAAAGTAATCAACCGTCGGTCTTCATCCACTTTAAGCCTTTTTGGGAGTCATATTCAAAAAAATAGGTGCGAGACTTCTATTCAAGAGATGGACACTTCAGTTTGCTACTTCTGGCTAGAACTGCATTGGGATTCCACTTTTTCGTAGTAGACTCCCAACCATATTGAGGATGGTTCTATTATTCCTTTCATATACACCATTTTGCTGTGGTGTATAGGATGCAGTAAATTGCCTATAGATCCCATGCTTCATACAAAAATAATCAGATGTAGTAGATTTATACTCACCTCCACAATCAGTAAATAGAACTTTGATCACGCTACGACTCTCTTTTTCAACAAGACTTTTAAACTTCTTGAATGCTTCAAAGGCTTTAGATTTTTCCTGTAAGAGGTACACGCACACTTTTTGACTGAAATCATATGTAAATGTAATTAGATATCGTTTACCTCCATTGGAAACTAGTAAGATTGGACCATAAATATTCGAATGGACTAAATCAAGATGTTTCTTAGCTCTCCATGCCTTACATTATGGAAACTGAACTCGATGTTGTTTGCTGACAACACAATCTTCACATATTCTTGATGGCATTGTGATTGGAGGAAGTCCCTCCACCATCTTCTTTTGGTGTAGTGTTCGCAAGCCACCAAATTTGAGATGGCCATATCTGAAATGCTAAATCTATGCTTCCTCTTTTAGTTTTGTCACATAATAAGCATAAGCTGAATCATGAAGATTAAAGGGAAACATCCTGTTTTTCTTCATATCAACTTGAACGAGTAAGTTCCGCTGCTGATCATAGATCTTGCAAATTCCATCTTTAAATGCAATTTCATACCCCTTCTCAAGTAATTGTCCTGTACTCCAAAGGCTTGTCTTCAAGTTAGGAACATAGAATACACCATTAATAACTTGCATTTTCCTGTCTGAAGGGACTTTGATAGTACCTTTTCCCATGATTGAAATGGTAGAATCATTTTCAAGCTTCTCTTTGATGCGATAAATATTATCGATTGATGAGAAAGTCTCCTAGTTACTACACATATGATTGCTACAACCTATGTTAAGGTATCATAAATTTGATGAAGACATCTCCTTTTCATGACATGTTATTAGAAGCGTCTCTTATTTATTTGCTGCTACAAAATTTGTTGCCTCCAAATGTCGACAAAGATAAGTACAAAATTCAGACTTGTAGTGTCCATGCTTGTGGCATCTAAAACATTCAACTTTGGATTTATTTTCTTGCCTTGGCTTGTAACCAGTCGAATATCAACCTCGACCCATACTTCATGCAAAATCTGAGGACAAATTTATTAAATAGGTCTACCACACATAAGTGACAGATTTATTGAAAGAAGCAACAACCAATTTTGACTCATTCTAACATGCAAATAGCATAAACAAAGTTAATAAATGAAAATACAATCAAGCATCATTCTCCATATCAACGTTTTCAAGATCCAACTTGAAAAATGAACGTTGAACTAATTTTATATTAATTGAAAATATAACAGGATTATTATTGAAAGTTGTAACTTACTTGGAGATTTTATTTTGCAAGTGTGTGACACTCAACATCAATGAAATCTTTAATTAGAGACAACTTAGGGCGATCTTTTAAAGTGAAAAATAAAATTGCTACGGAAGTTTTCTATTAAATTGATAAATTTTGGTTTGTCATATTAAAAACTACACCTGAATTGTGATAAGTTAATACAAAATCAATAACCAAATTTTAATATTTCCTATGCCATTTTTTATTTTCTAAATTTGTTTTAAAATATCCTTTGATCTGAGGATCTTTTAAAATAAGATATTTGCCATCACTTTTACCAATGTATGAGTAATTCGTCCAAATAAATTTATATACATTTGTTCACAATGAAGTATTCCATAAATTTATTTTTTTTTTATTTTTTTCGATAATCAAAAAGTTATTCCAACCACTTTTTTAACACAAAGACATTAAATTATATTTCAAAAACATTTCGAAGTTGGAATAAAAAATCATTTTGTGAAAAGAAAAATGTTTAGTAAAAAGTGTAAAACATTTTTAATAATTAATTTTTCTTGTAATTTTTTAATATATTTTGATTTACATGCATTATTAAACTCAATCAACATAATAGAATGTGTTTATTATTGTTATTTTTTTATTTACTGCGCGTTTAAAAGTTTTGTATTAATGTCTGGCAACCGGTCAATAAATATATTTTAATTTTTTTATTAAATTTGTTTTAAAAAATTATAATTGCACATTCTTGTGTTATAAATTTTGAATAAAAACTTGAAGATGTATGTTTATCATTCCATTTATTATCATTATTAAATTTTAATTTTAATTAATATAAAAATTGGTAAATTTTAAACCATTTCAAAATATATGAAATTTCTCTTATTTAGTAAAAGTAAATTAGATTAAAATTTATATAATGAAAATTTTCATATAAAGCAGTGGATGTAAATGAAGGTATAAATCGTAGCTGCTGCTTTTTAAAAAAAATGATTGAAAAAACAACATTAAATAATTTATGACAAATCTTTTTTTAAACAAAATCCCACATATTTTATTGTATAATATATACTAATCTTTTTATTTAGTAATACACAGATTTAATCATTTTATAATTAAATTCTAATCAAGGAAAAAAAATTTGCCAAATAAATAAAAAAAGTAAAAATGAAATCTTTTTAATTTCTTAACATTATCTTGAAATTTCTTAAATATGTTTTTAAATATATATTTTTATTCCTTTTTAAAATTTGTACAATAAACATGCATGCATGTGCACATTAACACTTAAAAATTGGAAAAAAAAAAGAATTAAGTAAAAATTAATTACTTTTAATTTCTTAAAATTTTAAATATATTTTTCAATTGTTAAATATATTTCAACAGTATTTTTATTTCTTTAAATATTATTTAAAGAATTTTAATTAATTGACTATAGTCTTATTTTATTTTTTAAATATTTATAAATTTTTTTTAAAATCATTATTGAAGAATAGTAATTACTTGTTTGAAAAAGTATATTTTTAACAGTATTTTTAATTTTTAAAATCATTGTTTTTAAGTAAAAAAGTTTTTTTAATTTAGTAAAATTTTGGTTAAAGCACAGTAAGTTGGTAACAATCATGCTAACTAGAAAAATGTCAAGGAATATAGACTCAAAAGGTTATTTGAAGAGGAATCTAAGGTTGAGGGCAATGATCATATCTCCCATTTGGAGTGGTGACAAGAAGTTGCCCTGTAATTATTTTTTGCATTAAGTATTACTTTGGGTGGTTATTACCTCTTACTTTTTACACTACACTCCAATTTAGTCTCATTCTACCATTGATGCCAAGCCAAAGTTGTGATATCCTAAATTAGGGCCCAATCAGAATAGTAGTTTTGGGACCACAAATTCGAGAGAGAAATAATTATTTTATGATTATTTTGAGGTCTATGATATGATTGCATGATTGTGTGAAAATTTCGTCAAGAAATTCTATGCATAAAGTGCTTAATTTGAAATTATGGACTAAATTGAATAAGTTGCAAAACTTGCATTCTAGAAGTTTTTAGTATGAAATTGCTTTGGAATATTAATTAAGAGACCTTAAATAGCAATTTGACCAATTTCTAAGTTTTTGGACAAAAATTGGACATGGATGGAAATTTTGAAAGTTTAGTAATGAAGGGTATTTTAGTCATTTGGTAATTAAAAGATTAAAAAAAGGAAAAAGATGGCAAAATATGTCCATCTTCTTCATTAGGACGAAATTTCAAGGGTTCTCCATAGCTAGGGTTTGTTTCAAGCTTCCAAGCTCCATAGTAAGTGATTCCAAGCCCTGCTTTTTAATGTTCTTTACGTTTTTGAGTCCCTGTAACTTGATTTAGCTTATTCTAGCAATAATTTAACCTAGGGTTTATATTTGGAAAAATACCCATAGGTGAAATGTGTTTATTTTGATGTTTTATGGTAGAATATAAAGCTTGAAATTGTGTTAAACAACTTTTGCTAAGCGATTTTACGTGAAAACGAGTAAAACGACAAAATCGGTAAAAATACCTAATGTTCATAAATACATGATAGAGTGTGAATTTGATGTTGCTATAGAAGGGAAAAATGATCAGCATGTCATAAAACATAAGAAAATAGGATGAAGTTTAATTTCCGAGCTTTGGGTCAAAAGTGTAAATATGCAAAAGTTTAGGGGCAAAAATATAATTTTTTTCAAAGTTTGAGTCAAGGACTGTTTTAATAAATGTGAGTATTAAATAAGCTAAATTTGTTATTATAGATCAAGAGAAACGAGATTCAAGTCGTGATCAAGGGAAAAATAAAGTTTCCGAGGAATAGGCTTGATTTCTAACATATTGTACCGAGGTAAGTTCATATGTAAATATTGTAATATAATCGTTATTTTAAATCATTTAATGCTATTTATACGATATTATGATTGTTATTATGCAATTCTATGCTTTGTGGTAATTGTTGGACAACATGCAAAAATTTTATGAATTATGTGAAAAATGTGAAAGACTACCGAAGTATCGTCACTGGTATTCCAAGGAGAATGGTAAAGGAGTACGAACGAGGAAAGCCCGTTTGAACATTAGGAATAGATTAGGATACAAGTGACATGTCACTAGGAAATTGAGATCCGAACTCGTTGAGTTGCGTTCCGAGTTCGTGAGAATTATGAGGCATCCGAACTCGTTGAGTCGAGTCCGAGTTCACTTATGGATGCAAATGTCCAAACTCGTTGAGTTGAGTCCGAGTTCGTGAGATGTAACTAGGCATCCGAGCTCGTTGAGTTGAGTCCGAGTTCACTTATGGATGCGAACGCCCGAGCTCGTTGAGTTGAGTCCGAGTTCGCTTATGGGCGGGTTACATGGTAGCTTAGCTACATATGTGGCACTTATGTGCAAACTTTCCATGTATCCGAATTATATTCTGATGTGTTCAACGGGTAAAATTCTAGTAAAATGAAAGAATACTCAAGATACAAGTGACGTATTGGTAAGTGTTGTGGAATGGGCACTTTGGACAGGTATGTACTTAACCCTCGGGTTGAGACTTGATACGACAACAATAATATGGTAAGATGATGAATGATGAATAGAAATGTGATATATGTTTTGGTGATATTATGCTAATGTTGGTTGGTATAGTTGCTTTGTTAAGTTATTTGTTATTTGCATATGGACTTACTAAGCATTTATGCTTACTCCTTCCCTTCCTTTCCTTGTAGTTTTGACAAGCCGGATAGAGATCGAAACGGTCGGAGGCACGCTCACACTATCACTGGACAATTGCGGTATAATGACTTGTAATTTTTGGAAATATGGCATGTATAGCATTTCAATCATTTTGTGTGTAATCTTACGATATGGCCCATGGATGGAATGAAAATGTTTGAGAATGATTAGCTATTGGAATGGCTAATCAAGTTTATATATAATAACATGTATGCTTTATGTCTTAACTAAACCATGAAAATCCTTGGAAAGGTAAAATTGGCCACAAAATAGAATTAGTCAGCAGCAGTGACGTGAATTTGAAAAATCACTAAAAATAGTAGAAATGGAATTAAATGATGAATAATTTGTGTAATCGAAGCTTGATGAGCCTATTTTCATATGGAAGAAACGAAACAGGTAAATGAGCTATATTTTATGAGAGATTTAAGTTTTGGTGGAACAAGGTAAGAGCAATTTCTGAATCCCCTATTTTGACTTTAAAATTTTACCATAAATTGTACAAAAACAATTAGGAGTTGTACTTTACATGTATGAAATCCTTATTGAGTCTAGTTTTATGAAAAACAAATGGCATAGTCATTGAAACTCTGTACAGGGAGATATATCTGATTCATAATACACAGGGGTCGGAGTAGCCGAACCCTGAAACAGGGGAGATTTTAACTAATAAACTGTACTAATTAGCCTAACGAAAAATTCTAGAAAAAAATTAGTAAGTAGATATATGAGTCTAGTTTCAGGGAAAATTTACGGAATGTGATTTCGAATTTCGTAACTCGAGATATAATTTTTTTAGCGACTGTGACGCAGATGGACAGTTTACTATGAGAATTGTTTGAACTTGTTTAAATGCTAAAATAAGTTTAGTAATGTCTCATACTCGACTCCGACAATGATCTCGGGTAAGGGGGCGTTACAAAAGCTATTTTAACTTTCACTTTAATCAACTCTTGAAAGATATTATGGAAACATTGGTTATGTTCATTATATTACTCTACTTTTATACTAGTTATTGTTTTTTTTTTAAGAATAATATTTTTAAATAAGTAAAAAGATAAACTTGAAAATTGAAATGAAATTGGTTAGGTATATTTTAAGTTTTAAGATTTTTTTTTAAATTTTAAATTCAAAATATATATTTTTAAAATTAAAATTAAACATAATAAAAGTATTTAAAGGTTAAATAAAGAGATGAGATTTTAGAACATAAAATTTACTTTTTAATTTATTTTTTTAAAAAAATTACTTCCTTTTTTTAATAAAAATATTTTTTAAGTTAAAAATTTATTAACTAAATGTCATTTAAACTATTAAAGGGATAATAATAATTTTAATAGATAATTTTGAATTTTGAAACTTGAAGTTTTCAGTTATAATTTAAATAACATTTTATGGATAATGGAAAAGTATTATATTTAAAAATTATAAAAATTAAATAATAAAAATAGAGATGCGTCATTTTTCATAATATTAAGCATCTGTATCTTGTTTTCATATTAACATATGAGTTGCATGTATAAATAAAAAAAATTATTTAAAATTTTGATATTATATAAGTTAAAGTGTATAAATAAAGATTATAAAGAAACTTTAAATCATATATGTATAAATCATTTAACTTTGACAGACGTTGACTGACCTATGATCATTGTTCACGTAATAATATTTTTTAAGTTTTATATTAGAAAAGTATTTTTAAATTTTTTAAATATATTGTTTAATTTTGTGTGAAAAATATTTTTAATGTTTTTAAAAAATTATAATATATAATTCTTTATACTATTTTCATTTTTCATAATTTAACTATATTTTCTATTTTTAAATTTTTTATTATATTTATTTTTTTGTTTTTCGAAACAATTTTCTTAATTATTGCAATTTTCTAAAGCTTATATATATATTTTGAAAAAATATATTTATTTCAAAAAAACCAAAAAGGTATAATAAAAATTGAAAAATAGTTAAATTAATGAAAATTAAAAAATATAAAATTTATATGGTATATATTTATAAAAAATTTAAAAATATTTTTATCACAAAATAAAAAAGATATTAATTTTTAGAATTTTAAAATAAATTTCTAATATAAAATTTGAAAATAATATTACGTCAACGTGGATCAAAATTAGGTCAAAGTCAAATGGTAACGTTCTAAATTTTTTATTATAATTCTATTTTATAAATTATTCTTTATTTTTTATATTTTTTAGAATTTATACATTCATTTTTATTTTTAGTACATATAAATGTCACATGATACTTTCTAATTGAATTGAAGTGTCACGTGGCACATTCTAATTATATCATATTTCAATTTTTCTTTTAGTGTCAGTGGACTGAACCGTTTAATAGAATAACTTTAAATACTAATCTAGATTAAAAAAAATTTAAGTATTAAAGTGGGAGAAATTGTATACTTTGAGAGACAAATGATGCTTTAATCCTTTTATATAAAAATTATATGAAAAAAATATAAATTTTTGAAATTCATAACAATATAATGATAATTTAAATAAATAAAAAAAGATAATATAAATTAAATCAAATAGACGGTCATATATTCTAATTTTTTTTAATTTAATTTAAATGAATAGAATGTTAATATAATAAACAATGGAAAACTTACAATACTTTTTTTTTAATTACAAAATTAAGTTCGAACAATAAATACGACTAACGTAACTTGAACTCATGTTATATCTAAGATAGTGAACACTTTAACTATTAAACCATCATATGCTATGCTATTTTATTTTTCTAAATACAAACAATTTGTCCTACAATGTAAACTTAAACTAATAATTGTTTGTTAGGTAATTAGTATTGTCACATGAAATAAAAACAAAAAAAAGAATTAATAAATATTTTTAATTTTAAAAATAAATTATTTATAATACTAACAGTTCATATAGCATACAACATATTTTCTGCGCATTAAAAAACTAAAAACCAAAACTTCGTTTATTTTAGTATACACGACCAAGAGACAATTGTTAGAAAATGAGTCTTATATAAAAATAAATTAAATACATTCTAATTAATAACAATTTCTAATTATAATTATCAAATTATAAAAAAAAAGGTTAAAAATCTTTATTTATACAAAAAATAATAATTTTTATTTACACAAGATATAAAATATAAAACGTTTAAAGAGAACTTCTTTAAATAATAGAAAGATAATTGTTATAAACTTACAGTAGAATCCATTTCGTAAAATTCTATCAAATAAAGAAAGTGGGAATTATATTTAAAAAAATAAATTAAGAATCAAATCAACCAAATTAAAAGACATACATCAGGTGCATGCATTATTACTTTTATGCATATTTTGTTTTACATTCTTTCACATGATTAATTATAATCATCAATCTAATAAATTTAATAAATTTATCATGAATTATTAAATCCAAGTAATCAATTTATAAGTTTATGATATTTCAAATCCATAGTAGTATATTTAATTAGGGAATTTAATACCTTATTGAATTGATATGTTTAATTCCACTAATTGAAGATTATTTTCATTTAATGAAAAGGTTAATATTTGATACATTAGTAACGTTTTATTCCATATGCAGCCTTAAAAAATTGTCATTTATCTCTTTTTTTTAAAATATTTTTAAAATATTTTACTATACTTTCTATACGACACTTGTCATCTCCTTAACTTTGCGTGAAAAGTCTAAAAACTGCACTGGCAGTGTACTCAATATTATTAATAGATTTTTTCACGTGAAATTAAAATATTTTATTAAAATAATATTTTAATTAAGATTATTTTTATTTAATAAATTATAATTAATAGGCTTCTTTATAAGAAATAGCTATAGTTTTACTTGAAATTTTAGGCAATATATTATTATAAATAACTAATTTAATAAAGAATGTAGTCATAAATATGGTTGTTGATATTATAAGTGAAAAGTTGTTATAGGAGGTTAAAATTAAATATAAATAATCAATTTTACTAAAAACTTAACTTTAATAGTAAAATGATGTTATTGCGAGTTGTTGTAATAAGGAGGGATCATTTCAAATAAAAATTTTAGGTTAAATTATATAATTGGTCCCCGTATTTTTTTATTTTGAACAATTTAATTTTTTTTATGATCTTTTAACTTTCTTGTTTTTCTTTTGTTTCTCTCTCTGTTTTCCTACACTCTTCATTTCTAAGTCAAAAGCTATGATTACCTATAACCAAAACTCATAAACTCATACCATCTGCTAATTATCAAAACCCTTCACCACCAACTATCATCTTCATTTCATCCACCAACACTTTCACCATTACCATGACCTCACTCATGACAAACCCAATAATATCATCCATCACCAAATAAACCCACGTTCAAATCAATTAAGAATCTAGGTAAATAACAATTAATAATCTCCAAAAATCACAAAGAACCAAAGATTAGACTTGCAACAAAGAAAAAGTGTAAAAAAAGATAGAGAAATGGAGAAAAAAAGAAGGGTTAGATTCAGGTCAAGAGGTTCGAGGTACTCCGACAACTTGTCGATCCTAACAATCAGGAAGAAGGTATTGTTGATGAGGAGCACATATTAGAAAATCGAGTCAATGTAATGGTTGATGATGGAGATTCGATCTTGGGTAGTCCAAAAGTTGGGGATTTTTTTGAGATGTTTTTGAAAAGTTTTATTAGTGGTGAAGGTGTTAGTGGATGAAATGAAGATGATGGGTGGTGGTGGAGAGTTTTGATAGTTTGTAGAAGGTATGAGTTTATGGGTTTTTGTTATAGGCAATTATGACTTTTGATTTCTTGTTTCTTTTTTCATTGCCAATTCAACTTCTTAATACATTAAAAAAATGGAAAAAGTAAAAAAAATAGAGAGAAAAACAAAAAAGAATGAAAAAGAACAAAAAAAGTTAAAAAAAACATAAATGAAAAAAATTTGCTCAAAACGAAAAAATATAAAAATTGATTGTATAATTTAACTAAAATTTTTTGTTTGAAATAATAATTTAACATGCCATTTCAACTTATAGTTACACTGTTAACAACAACTAATGACTCAATAACTAAAATATTACAACACGATAACATAAATAACTAAAACATAACATTTCAAACATAAATAATTAAAATACAATCTTAGATAAACAAAAGTGATCATGAGTGTAATTTACCCTTAATCTTTTTATTATTATTTTATTTAATTTAAATAAAAAAATATTTATTATTATAAACCTGTCCAAACTCAAATTCGAAAATCTTATCCAACTCTTCATCCAGCTCTAATAATGAACAATTAAATAAAGAGTGATGAAAATATTATATATTAATACATAGTAGTTATAACATACTCTTGATTTGTTAGCAAAATCTTTTACTATTTACATTAAGTCATTAAGTAGTAGCCAAATGAAACAAAAAGTGTAGACTTCATAATCATCAGTTCTCATCATCAATTCGTCTCCTCAAGGATTCCAATACATCTAAGGAGCGATCATTTTTTGCAGAGCTTCCTGCCTGGTTAGACTTGAGCTTTGGCATATTAATGGCCTTAAGTGGTGGGGTCATTGCTCCTTTGTTCACCTCCCTTAGCACGGACCGGGCGGTGGCTTCCGCAGCTGCATCTGCTATTGCTGATGCCACTTTTGAATCACTCGACAACTTCTGGTTCATCTTGTTTTCAGGATCAGCTCCAGTTGCAGCTTTTGGAACGCAAGGTGGTGACCGATAGACACCTAGGTTTTGCATGCCTGCAACTGCTTCTGCAGCTGTTGTTCGAGCCTTTGCTGATTCATATTTCTGTATGTCATATATAAGCTCTTTCTGAAGCTGTTTATCTGCAACCAACATGTCATCGATCTCGTTTTTGTAGTCCTTGAGAAGGACTCGCAGGCATTCCATGAGGGAACCTGTGAGAGGGCTGTTCATGTTTTCTAATAGCCGTTTTAGCTCTATAAAAATTGGGATGGTGTTTTGAATAAGACCCTTTCTCACAGCTTGTGTTATAGCCCTTCCTTTTGTAGCAGCCGCAGATGCACTGCTATCACCATCTTCCTCTACCTCTGCTGAATCGGATGCAGCTCCACGATGGGATGAGACTCGGATCTCTTTGCAGGCAAGAATCTGGAAAGCATCCTGCTCCATGAACATATAATAAATGCTGAGATTGGCTGCTGTCATAACATTATCATGAAAGGAAAACACTATATTTTTTGGCAGGCACGATCTACAAATGTGCAGATGATCAGTACCTGAAGAACAGATTGTCCAGTTATATCATCTATATTGAGCATACCATCTGATGCAGCTGCTAGAATCTCAGCACATAACTTTGCAAATGTCGCCAAAAGGTGCTCCGGTGCCATTTGTTTCAGCAAGCACACATAGATCCGCATCCGTTTAGCCCTCGACCTCTCATCATTACCCCTGGAAATTGTACCATATAGAATTTATAAAGGAAGAAAACACTGAAAACAGATCATAAATATGTATCTCAGTTGTAGAAATCCCTTTTCCAGCATCTGAATGAAGGAAACAAGTACCTGATGGAAAAAAGTCGACTCTCTGTCCGTGAATTCTTCGAATCATTATGTCCGTTGTGTGCATGGCAGTCATTCAGTACATAAATGGCTTCAATGAAACTGTTGTAAGCAAGAAGTGGAGCCTTGGCTGGAAGAAAAACATATTCAAAAGTCAATCCAACAAACATGTATCACAAACTTCCACATTGTTACAATTGAAGAATTGTTAAGCTCCTTACCTTTCAAAATATTTCCAAAGAGAAAATCAGCAAGTTGTCTTATTTTTCCGGAGTCATCAACAAGACATAGAAGGAAACGAAGGAATAGCACTCCCCTCCACTTCACATAGTCCCTCTGGATTTAAGATCAAAATTACAGCATTCAATAGGATATTAAGATAACATCACATGTGAAACAACCAGCAATGCAAACTTACTTGTAATAATCTTGAGAGCAATATAAAAGTCTGCCGTCTAACAAGCTCGCATGGATCACGAAGACACTTGGTGATCTTAGCTATGTAACTGCATATTACAAGAATATTTCATCAAAGCAGCAATCAGTCTCATAGAAAAGGAATTTTGTGCTCCATTTCTTTCCCTTTTAATTAGTTGCTTTGAAGAAACTACCCAAGTAAGCTCATTTATATTAAATTTTCCCAGGACTCACCAATCAACTAGAGCAGTATAGCGGACGCAGAAATCTGCCATCATCACTACAAGATTGTTGCGAAGGGCAGCACAATCACTCTTTTCAAGTTCCTGCATTTTAAAATGCATGGTTAACATTGTTATCAGAGACTACCTGAAATCAATGACATTCAGAAAAACTGTGGGCATAACTTGAAAACAATAGGGTGCTGTTCTATGAATTGATGCAGTAGTCATTTTGAAGAACCAAGGATTGCAAAATATTAATGGAAAATCATACAAGAAACTATATAGCATAGACTAGAGAAGCCATCGGGTTGATGATTACACCTGCACAAAGAGAGGAATGTAGCTTTTTGCAAGCTTCCCGTCAGCGAGGCAAATTTTCCCCAATGTCAACCATGCTTGAATGTACAAAGAAGGGGCTGTCTGCTTCAAAGATACCTTAGGCCCTGGTAATTTATTTAACTTTGGATCAGAATTCCCTGAAGTTACGACTGTGTATAATAGTGGAACAATGGAGCTCACATCCGCAGCAGGACAGACAACAACCAAAGACCCAACAGTATAGACCGCAGTGACTGTTTTTGATAATAACCTGGATGCTCTTGCTGGTTGCTTCCCTTTTCTGCTCCCACTTCTTGGTGGTGTAAAGAAACTATTATTGTTATTTGCTTCTTTATCATCAGAAATGTACTTTTCTAAAATTTCATGTGCTTTAGAGAGAAGCTGCTGTCCCCATCTCATAACAAGTTGATCAGCCTCCACAGGATTTAATGACTTTACCTTGCACAATGTTCTGAGAGCTTTTACATGAGCATTAACCTGTCATAAAACAGTGCTGATTATGCATATGATGTATTATCTCTAAGACACTAACTGCATATGAACAAGTTTATTTCACAATAGGAAGGAAAATAAACAAAGCATTGCTGCATTTGCGAGTTTGTTGATGCAATCAGTACCTCTGTGGAATGCATGTTGAACTTTTCAACTCTTTTAAGCAAATTGTGGGCTAAATCTGCAGCAGGTTCAGCAGGCAATTCCATGGAAACATTTGAGATGGTTTGCAAGAGGAAAACACGATCTCCTGCCCATGCAACTGAATTGGATTCTACGCCCTCTCCATCTTCATTTGCAGTTCCTTGCAAAAGTGGGCTTTGTAACTTGCCTTTTGAACCAGGTTTGTCTAGTAGTTGCCAATGGTGATGAAGGAACTCCCACTCAACAGCTTTTGAAAGAAATACTGAGACTTCCGATAGAAGAAACCAAGCACCAGCTGGAGCTGTCCACTTCTCAATTGGCATGGAATGACTCAACCAGATAGATTCAGATGTCTTTATAATATTTTGAAGAGCAGCAGCAATCTTGGGCTTCAACCGTTTCTTTTTACCGAGGCTTGTGCAAAGCTTCTTCACCCATGGAGTCACCTCACCATCACAGATGCCTTTCAAAAGAATCAATATCCCTTCAGGGAATAATAACTCCAACTCCCCTTCTAAATTCTTTGTTGTTAGATATGACTCAGGCGAAACAGATCCTTTCTTGGGTGCGCAAGCCGGTCCTGCTCTTGACACCCGGTCCAAAACCAATTCCAAGAACAAATTTTCACATTCTTCTTGAATGCTAGATTCATTATCTGTTATTAAACGTGGAACAGAATGTAGCCACTCAGTAGTCACACTTTCATCTGAAAATGTTCTGAATGCCTGCAAAATTAATGCAAAAATCAATCTGGGATCAAAAAGCGCACAATGAAGAACATATTCACTTATGTAAACTACTTCCACATCAAAAAGTGCATTGACTTGTGATTAAGCATCAAATCATCACAAAACTAATTGAACACTGTAATGTACGTAATAAGTTAATAGAGAAACATATTTAAGAAATGCACGCATGTTGTAATGTACAAAATCAAACTGGGATTGGAAAGTGCATAACAATGAAAATATCCACTTAAGTAAACTAATTCAACATCATACCGAGTATTTACCTATGATTAAGCATCAAATCATCCCAAAACTATCCAACGTAGCAATGCACATAAAGAAACATATTTCAACAAGGAAACTAGCTTAACTGTGTATTGACCTTTGATTAAGCAACAGATCATCACAAAACTTTGAACATTGCAATGTACTTGATAATTGAGGAAAGAAACATATTAGAACAAGGAAAATAGAGTACGTGCAAAAGATATAACCTCAGAAAGAGCTGAAATGGCAGCTTTACGTATGCTAACAAGTGGATCCGAGCAAGCCATACCCACCGTCTTGAGCAGGATTCCATCAAAACAACCATCTAAAAGGGATATCAACTTAGTAACCAGAAGAAGTGCTGCCCTCCTAACAGCTGCCTTGTCATCCATACACCTATTCTTCAAAAGATCATTCATTCCACACTGTGGCCTCTCCTCTCCACCTTCGGATAACCCCATTACTTCCTTCAAAATACCTTTATTCCTATCATCACTAGACAAAAACCCCACAACTTGTGCCAAGCTTGATAGAGCTCGAGCACGAATTCCGGCACTCAAATCCGAACATCTAGTAATCAAAGCTTCCAGACACTTTGTACCCCAATAATCCCTGGTTTTAACATCCGAATCCACCCCAAAAGGATCCCTCAATGACATTAACATCATTGCAATAAGATCAACACCTAACAGCCTAAGATTAGCTTTCCCTTGAGTCATCTTCAACACATAGTCCATATATCCTATTTGATCCTCAAAATCCATCACTCTAACAACCTCCATTATGGAATCCACAGCCAAAGCCCGTGGCTCAGCCTTCTCAGGTGCCTTTTGAGCCAAATATCTAGGAAAATTAACGACAGCTTTCTTAACACCATCACTCTCGTTTCCCAATTCCGTCATCCTTTTTGTGACAAACCCCAAAGCGAAACTTCTTGCTTGCGACTTAACCATTAATATTAATGGCGATAAAGCCTTCAAGACCTCAGCTGCAGTATTAGCCAACTCTCCATGCTCAGACCTCAACACTTCACTCAAAACCCGTGAACACAAATCCATTAACCGATTAAAACTACTAGGATTCCCAAGCTTTTCCATTGCCATCAAAGGAATTTCACCAAAAGTTTGTACCAAGGATTTCAAACTATCCGGAAACCTATCCAAATGAATCAAACCCAAAACAGAAACCAACATTTCAAACACTTTAAAGACTTGTTTCATATCAAAAGTATCACTTGCTTCCTCACTACAATCTCCCGAACCTCTAACGTTACCACGTGCTCCACAACCCCTTCCCCCACCTTTCCTCTTCCGATTAGGCGGCGCGTTGGAAGGGGGAGAATCCTCAGGTTGGGCCGATGGACAGTTTTTGAAGGCGCGACGGAGGGAACGAAGGAAAGAAAGGAAGGAAATTGGGGTAAAGAGAGTGAAAACGGGGGAATTAGGGGAAAGGAGAAGAGAGAGGTAAACTTTGGAAGCTAGAAGAGAATAGGAAGGGGCAGAATCCATTGTGAAAGACAACAAGTTGGTGAGGGAAGAAGGAGAGAGGCTTTTGGAAGGGAGGTCATCGAAGAGTTGGGAAACAAGGTCTGGGTCGTTTGTAGACAAAAGGGAATGAAGATCTAACAAAGTAGATCGAGATATGAGTGGAGTTTGGTTTTGGGTATTTGGGATTTGATTGATTTCTTCAAGCTCTGTGAGGATTCTTGCTATGGTTTCTTCCATGGCCGAATCCCTTTGAAAATTTTGACTGGATTTCTTTTTCTTTTTCTTTTCTTTGCTCGGAGAGTTTCTCTGTTTTTCAGAAAATGGTTTGCCAGTGAGAATCGAAAACTTGAAATTCTTTAAATTTCTTCTGATTCCCGCTTAAACTTTATTTATTTTTGTATTTATTGCTATCCCATTGAGAAGAATATCTTGTCCCTACTCCCAAACAAGGTGTAAACAGAGATGTTTCTTTTTTTACAAAAGAGATTCTATTGTATTAATTTATACCTTTCTAACTTAAAATCATATTTTTATATTTTTAAAAGATAAATTTACTATATATTAATTTATAACTTTTTAAACATTAAAAATATTAAACTTTTATGCAATTATGATAATTTATTTCATCCCTTACAAGGAAATTGAGAAGGGGATGTGGAAATTTGAGAGAATCCATGTTGCCTTAAAGTGGAATTTTTAAAGAGTTATTGATGTCCAAGTTAATACCATTTTTGTACTCAAAGTGTCACTGATGATCCAGTATTTTTGTAATTTGCAGCTGGAGTCATTGTTAGTAGTTTTTAATTTGACAAATTAGTTTCTACAATGGATGACGTTAGGATGAGTCAAAATTTTAAACCCATTTGTTTGGTTTGAGTTCAGTTTGATTGAAAAAATTTTATATTTTTTTATCACTCAATATATAAAGTTGTTAATTTTATTTTTAAAAATAGTATTAAATTAAAAATATAATATTATATAAATATTTTTTCTTTATTGATTTGTCTTAAATCATTATTAATTAATTATTACTGTATTTAATAAATAATAGTCAAAATGTTTATGAAATACATTTTTTTATTGTAATGACTGTTTTATATTTATTAATTAATACCATACATAAATTTTATTAATTTCAATTACTTATTTTAAAATATATTTAAATTAATGATGAGTAATTATATTAAATATATATGATTATTTACCAAATTATTTTAAATTATCGATGTTAGAGTAACTGATTAAGTCAGTTAATTTGTTAGATGTTAGTTAGCTAACAGATAGTTTGTTAACTGTTGATAGCATGCTTCGTTTTTGTGTATAAAAGCATTTACAACTACTGTACATTCAAGATGAATTGAATAAACATCTTTGATTCATAAAACCTCTGTTATTTTTCATTCTTTGTTATAGTTTAACATGGTATCAGATGTCCATTTCCTCCTAGAGTTAATTCTTTGAGTGCCTATGATTTTCATGGCTCTTTCATCTAGTTCGTTTGTTGTTTAGTCTACTACACCAGTGATGGCTTCCAATCTTAGTGATAGGGTCTTTGATAGTCGATTCTTTTCCATCAAGAAAATTAGTATTCTTCTTGATGACAATAATTACCTCTTGTGGCGTCAACAAGACCTCCTAGCAATCAAGACGTATAAGTTTCAACACTTTCTTGATTCTCGTACTATTTCTCCTCCTGCCTCAGGAGAACCTTGAATTTGCTCAATGAGCAACAGGATAACGCTATTGCCTCATGGCTCATATCATCAGTGAGTCAATGGGTTCTTCCATATCTTATTGGTATGGATACTAGTGCTCATATCTGGAATGCTCTTGCTAACTTGTGGCAGTAAGACTACCTCTCAATTGATGTTTTATAGAAGGGCCTTGCACTCTTAGCGCAAGGATGATCTTTCAATGAAAGAATTCTTAATGAAATTTAAAGGTTACTTTGATAATCTTGCTAGTTGTGGAGAAGTTATTGGTGAGCATGAACATGTCACTGTAATTATTAATGGGTTGTCACCTGAGTATGAATCTATTATTACGGTCATAACTGAAAGTCAGATACCCTACAATGTTCAAGGTGTCACCACCATGCTTCTTGATGCTGAAGCACAACAACAAGTTACAATATTTGAAGCTCTTAGTTCAGCTAATATGGTCACTCAAGTTGAACCTATTGTTAACAATGTGACTACTCCAGCCTATCATCCCTCATCAGCTTCTCGAGGTCATAGACGTGGCCACTCATCTGGATCACACATTCAATGCCAATTGTGTGGGAAAACAGATCACATTGTTGATCGATGTTACTATCGGTTTGATGCCTCCTACAATAGGGTAGGCTATAGACCCCCTCCACAAGCAAATGTCTGCACATTTGATACTGGACCTTCCATAGCACCATGGGTATCATCATCTATGCCCATGATGCCTCTTGTTGTTCCAAGTTCACAAACATGTTGGTTTTTTCCACCTGCTCCAGTTCCTACCTGGACTAATCCATTTAATGTCAGTTTTCCAGAACATGTAAGTGCACCTATTTCAGCAGCCCCATATCCTCAAGTATATCTTGCAACACCTGAAAAAATTGGTGACAATGCTTGGTATCCTAACTCTGGAGCAACATATCATCTTACTCATTCAATTACTTCAATAGGTGAAAGTAATCCCTACAATGGTCCAGGTAAAGTGTATGTTGGTAATAGTACTACCCTCCTTGTTATGTCTACTGGTTAGTCATCTTTGCTTACTCTTTCATGACCATTAAACATGCGATCTTTGTTATTCGTACTTGGTATAACCAAAAATCTCTTATCTGTGTCCAAGTTTACCAAGGAAAATTAGGTTGTAATGACCCGAAATTTACGGTAACAGAAAGTGTACTACCGGGTATCCATTTTTGGAAAACGAACTCATAAATATTTATTAAAAATATTTACGAAGTTAATTGAGTAGTTAATTAGAGTTTATTTACGTGAATTAGCTTAAATTAAGGTTAATTAGATAAAATGATTAAATTGAATAAAGTGTGAAAGTTTAATTATAGAATAAAGGAAATTCAATGGACTACATAAGCAATTAAGCCATAAGTGATAAATGTGTGGAAATAGTGAAATACATGTGGAATATTTATATACATATATTAGTAATTATTATTGTTTACTTATTATTTAAGTAAATATTATTATATTAATAGTATTTTATATTAATTAAATAAAGCAAATAAATTAATTAATTAAATTGTGACAATTGTATGGTAATAATAATTTAAATGTGTACAAATGTTATACATACATTTGTAATATACATATATACTTACTTATTATTTAAGAATAATATTATATATTATTATAATATTTTAATAAAAAAACAAATAAAAACAAACAAAAGAATAAGAAAGAACAGAATATGAAACGAAACAGAGAAGGAAAAAGGGGGAAAGAAAAAGAGAAAGAAAAAAAAAGGAAAATTAGGGATTTCAAGGTTCCAAACTTAATTGGTAAGTTAATTTAGCCTTTTTTTCTTGTAATTTTTGAGTTTTTGAAATCCTAGAGATAAATACTACTTGATTTAAGTGGAAATTTTGAAAGTTATTAGATTTCTAGATATTGTTCATGTTGAATAAATTGAAGAATTGGAGGGTAAATTGATAGAATTTCAAGTTATAAGTGAATAAGGATTGAATTGTAAAATAAATCATAAGTTTTTAATAGTAGGGACTAAATTGAAAGAATTTTGAAATTATGGTTTTATGGTGAAATTAGAGAGTTGAAATTAGTCTAAAGTGGAAATTGAATAAAAATATTGAGCTAAATGTGAAGAATAAAAGTTAGTCTCGGTTTAGTGACTAAATTGAAATTTAGACAAAAATTGGATAAAAATTTGAAATATTCAATGTGAAATTGAATGGTAGTGTATTGATAATTTTTAATTGTTTTAATTTTCGTAGCTAACGTTGTCTCAAAAAACCTCAGCTAAGAAAGGAAAAGGCAAAGTCAATTAGGGTTAACTCGAAAATTACGGTTTGTATTTTTATAATCCGAACTTAATATTTAATTGTTGAAATTATTATTTAATATGTATGGTAAGTGCATTGAGATGATTATTTGAATTGGAGTGAACATTGGTTGAAATTGAAAAGTGAATTTAATTATTAATTGTTGTATTTTGATTAAATGTTATAGTAAGTAATTTAGGTCAGAATTATTTGCATTGTGTTTTATAATTGAAATGGATTGATTTGGTATGTGATAAATTTATTGAACTTATATGGATATATGTGATTGATGTGGAAATTGAATATTGAATGTATGTTATATTGAAAATTAAATTGATTGGGAATGTGATGAAATAAATATGAATATGTGATTATTGTGGAATTTGAATGTATGTCAATGAAAAGTAAATTGAATTGTATTGAATTATTAATTTATGTGATTAAATTGAAATGTGTATTGATGGGAAACTAAAAATTTATTAAAACCCTATTAATTGTATCGGGCTAAGTCGGATATATTTGGCATGCTATAGGATTGGAAGTGTTCAAGGATACTTCGACCTTGAGTCGATGAGGCACTATAAGTGTTGTACTGTTACTTCGACTTCGAGTCGATGAGGCACCATGTGTGTCGTACTTCTACTATTACATCAGTTTAATCTGATGAGGTACTGAGTACCGTACTGTTACTATTTACTTTGGCAAAGCCGATGAGGCACTGAGTGTCGTACTGGTGTGTTTATTGGATCCGTGTATCCGTCAATATCCAAGTCATGTTAATAGGGGTAAACAAAGGTATTGAATGACTGATTTCTCTAACTATTGATTGTTACTGAATAATAAAGATTAATTGATTGTTACCGAAAGATACTGACTGTTATTGAAATGGATAATACAGAATACTGATTGAGAAGTGAATAGTTGAATATTATTTACTGATATTGAACAGTGAACTGAAGTATGAGTGAGACATATAAATTATGTATCTTTGAACTAGATATGAATGGAAAATATTATTGTTCAAATGATTTGTGAATTTCTTTTGAAAAGCTAATCGGGTTAGTAGATAAGAAAAATTGAGTGAGTTATAAAGGATTTATCTTTGTAGTGAACAAATATATAATTGTAATTGTCATATGATTTTAAGTGTATGTTATATTATTAAGTGTTCGGATTATAGAAATACCACTGAGTTCATACTCAGCGTACGGTTTGTTTCTGTGCGCAGGATAGGTTAAAGTCAGACCTTTGAATTAGCATCTCAGGCCGATCCCGAACTCAACGTGATGAAGTATATTAATTATTGGTAATGGCATGTACCTAAAATGTCTATGTGTGTCATTTTGGATTGTCAATGTAAGGATGAAATAAGTAAATTTAGATTTGGTAATAGTATATGGTAGGAATTGGCTTATTTGGTAAGAATTTGAACTATTTGATAATGTATGTGAAATACTTAAAAAGATTTATCATATGGACACATAAAATATCTAATTTGACATGTTTTGAGTAGGTTTGAATGTGATTTAAAGTAATTGAATGAATGGTTATTGGAACATTTGGTATCTTAAATTACAGGGCTGGTAAATTTATTGTTTAAGGCTCATTTTGAGTCCACACAGCCTAGCACACGGGTGTGTGGCCAGACCGTGTAAGACACATGGCTTATACACGGGCATGTGGTTAGGTCGTGTGGCCCCTTCATCTTGAATTTTAGCTTCGAATTAAGCACACGGGCAGAAACGCAGCTGCATGTCTCAGCCGTGTAGAAGGCACTGCCTAGCACTCGGGAGTGAGAACTGGCCGTGTGAAAACTGCACCTTAATACTTTCAAGTCAAAGAGTTACACGGGCACTCAATACGGCCGTGTGACCTAGAGACATGGTTGTGTGATCTAGTGACACGGCCGTGTGAATCACACGAGCAATCCACACAGGTGTGTGGGTACTATTCATAAGGAAAATTTTGAAAATTTGAGAAAAATTTGTAGTGATTTTAAATTAGTCCCGAATTGATTTTAATGTTTATGTTGGACTCCGAGGGCCCATTAAAGGACGATATGTTAAATTTATGATAAGTGTAAATAATTATTTTAATTAATGACCTTAATTGAACTGTATTGATTGGTAATGCCCCGTAATCTTGTTCCGGGGACAGATAAGGGTTAGGGGATGTTACATAGGTGATGTTTGAGTTTTTTCCTACATAGTGTTAGGTTCGTGATTTGAAAACTAGGGAGATACTTCTTTAAGGGTCAATGCATAATGGGCTTTACAAATTGAACTTAAATGGCTCCCCCAAGACTACTTTGCCTTTTGGCTCAGCTCAGTGTTTTACTGTTAATACAGTTGTTCCTTTAAGTATATGACATTCTAGATTAGGACATCCCTGTAATGTCACACTTAAAAAGGCCCTACACCATTGTAATATACCATTTGGTTCAAATAGAGTCCCTTAATTGTGTTGCTTGTCACTTAAGGAAAGAACATAAGTTGTCATTCATAAGTCTTTGTCTGCGTACACTACACCTCTTTAACTAGTGGTTGCTAATGGAACCAGCTTCAGTCCTTCCAATGGTTTTCGTTATTATGTTTATTTCACAGATGCGTGTACAAGATATACTTGGGTATGTTTCTTACAAAGAAAGTCAGAGATTTTCATTGTCTTCTTTCAGTTTCATAGGCAAGCTGAAAGGGTTCTTGGCTGCAAACTTAAAGCATTACAAACAGATGAGGAGGAGAATTTCAGGCATTAAAGTTGTATTTGTCATAACAAGGGATCATGCATCATTTTACATGTCCATATACTTCTAAGCAAAATGGATTGTTGGAACGTAAACACAGGCAGATAGTTGAAACTGATCTTTCTATGCTTGCTCATGTTTACATGTCCTTAACATACTAGAATGATGCTTTCAGCAGTGCAGTGTATTTGATAAACAGATTTCCTTCTCTTCCCTTAAGCAACATCTCACCTTATGAAAAGCTATTTCATGTACAACCAAATTATTCATTTATTAGAATCTTTGGATGTTTGTGCTTTCCCAATCTTAGATCCTACAACATAAACAAGCTACAGTTTCGACCAACCCTATGCATATTTTTAGGGTACTCTCCATTACACAAAGGGTATCATTGTCGAGATAATGAAAGAATAGTATATATCTCTCGTCATGTAACGTTTTATGAAATCATGTTTCTGTTCCAAACCAACAGATCAAAATATGTTCTATCCATGTCTTCTTCACAGTCTAGTTCTAAGTTGTTAGTGTTATCACTAGTCTATCTGTCTAACGCTAATCAACCACCTGTTGTTTCAACCACTTCCTTGTTAGCTCATCGAGTCAACTCTTTAAATAATGTTCGTACATCCAGCTCACCTAGTTTTGTGAATCCTCTCTATGATGATTATACATCTAGATCACCTAGTACTGAGGTGCTAGACCAACGACAACTTCAACCTTTTGTTACCTTTAACTCTCATACTATGGTTACACGTAGTAAAGCTAATATTTTTAAACCCAAAGCTTATCTAAGCATGACAACATGTTTATCTAATGCTACTTTTGTTGACATCCATGAAACAATGAGTAATGATTGTTGGAAGGATGCTGTGCAAAGTGAGTTACAGGCTCTTCTCAACAACAACACATAGAGTCTTTGTTCACTTCCTGTTGATTGTAGGGCCATACATTGCAAATGGTTGTTTAAGGTGAAAAAGAAAGCTAATGGGACTGTGGAAAGGTATAAAGCATGATTGGTGGCTAAAAGGTTTTCTTAGCATGTTAGATCTGATTTTCGAGACACCTTTAGTCCAGTGGTTAGAGCAACAACCATTCAAACTATGCTTATTATTGCAGTCATGAAGGGATTGTCATTAAGGAAAATTGATGTAAATAATGCAATCCTCAATGGGAATTTGACTAAAGAGATCTACATGAATCAGCCAACCGAATTTGAAGTGTTAAGAAATAATAGATAGAGGCTTGTTTGCAGATTGAACAAAACATTGTATAGTCTTCCCTAAGCTCCTTGTGCATGGTTTCACACTCTAAAATAGTATCTAGTTGATCAACTTGGTTTTTGTGTTTCAAAAGCTGATACTTCATTATTCGTTTGAGCATCTTCAGGAGCTTTTTTGTTGTTTATGGCTTATGTAGACAATATTGTTATAACAAGCAATGCGAATGGTGATATAGAGAAAGTGGTGCATCAGCTTCACAGTAAGTTTGCTCTTAAATACATAGGAAGAATTAATTTTTTCTTAGGTGTTGAAGTTTAGCACACATCTCAGGGGTTGCTACTTACTTAGAAGAAGTACATCTCTGAGTTGCTTCACAAAACATGAATGATGGGAGCAGTGGCTACACCTACACCCATAGTGAGCACTCCCAAATTGGTTGCTTCAGATGGTAGTCTACCATTAACTGATGTTCATTTGTATCGTAGTGTGGTTGGAATGCTTCAGTATATGTGTATTACTTGCCCTGATTTATCATTTTGTGTTAACAAACTCAGCCAATACATGAAGTCCTGAGTGACACTCATTGGAAGGCAGTTAAATGAGTGTTGAGATATCTCATTGGAACCATAGATCATGGTTTGTACTTCACAAAAGGTCAATTTGAGTTAGTTTGTTACTCTAACGCTAACTAGGCTTCATCTGTTGAGGATAAATGTTCCACCACAGGGTATGTTATTTATCTAGGACCTACTTCTATTGCATGGTGTTCCAAGAAGTAAGCGGTAGTGTCCGCAGAATATTGCAGTTTGGCCAATTGTGTCTCTAAGCTATTGTGGGTAAAACTATTGCTAGCTAAAGTTGGTTTGCCAATTTGTTAGTCACTAGTGGTCTGGTGGGATAACACTTCAACAGTCTCAATGGCCGCGAACCTCATACATCATGCTAGGGTAAAACATGTAGAAACCGATCATCATTTTGTTTGCGAAAAAGTGATTGATGTTACATTGCAAGTTAATTTTGTTCCATCAACAAAACAAGTCACTAATGTTCTCACAAAACCCATTACACCCAAACAGTTTGCTTCATTTTGCAATGCTCTTCGAGTTCTATCTTTTGATGATGATCTTGATGTTCAAGTTTCAAAAAACCGAGGGAATGTTAGGGTAACTGGTTAAGTCAGTTAATTTGTTAGTTGTTAATTAGCAGATAGTTAGTTTGTTAACTGTTGATAGCATGCTTTGTTGTTGTGTATAAAAGCATTTGCAGATACTGTATATTCAAGATGAATTGAATAGACATCTTTGATTCATAAAACCTCTGTTATTTTTCATTCTTTGATATAGTTTACCAATCGAATACAGTTAATTTTTTTACTTAACTATTTTAAAATAATTATGTTTGATAAAAAATTTTAAAATAATTTTTTAACACTAATTTTTACCTTATATTTTAAAATAGCATTTAAAAATAATATTTATGCTTTAAACTACTATTATTTTTACCCTAATATTTAATTATTAAGTTATTGTTAAATTATTTTATCATACTATTCTTTAAAAAATTCAGATACTTTTAATTTAAAAAAAAACATAATTAATTACTAAGTAAAATAACATTATTAAAAAACTAACAATATATGCCAAATTTCAAATTGTTTAAATTGTTGGTAGTATAATTTATTTCAAAGAATCACACGCCCTTTAGTTAATCCCCTTGAGTTTTATTTATAAAACATTAGATACTCTTAGGCTTGTAAGAGTTAAAACGAGAGGATGAGCTCATGCGCACGAGAACTAAGCTAGAAAGCTAAGTTGATTGCAAATCGCTTGATTTCTTCCTATGCACAATATAAGGCAAAGCATGGTCCATTTTTTTTTCTCAACTTATTTTACTAACATTCAAAGCATTGCTAGCCTTTCAATTTGTAGGTAAAAAGGGCTTATTTGATATTTTCTCATCTAGTTTTGACTAAATTATCCCATCCTTGATTTTATCAACTTATTCGCCTAACATTCAAGGTATTGCCAGTCTTTCAAAAATCATCCCAGCTTAAAGTTTCATTTTTCTCCTCTCTCAAATGCCTATTGTCTCATTCTACCTCTAGTTGAGTGATTTTAACTCGTTTTTCCTACTCATTGTTTCCTTTAAAACAAAAGTGTTTGTTGAATCTTGTAGAATACTCTATCTGCATAATATCCTTAAGCACAATGTGCAATCACACCTCAAGCTGTAAACCCATCCTTTACGTTCCATCCTACTTCATTATTTTTTTCGACAATCTTAATGATATTTATAGATCCAACTTCAAACACTGCTACTGACATCCTTGCCTCTATTGACATTGCTGCCAACAATGTCAATGTTCTAACCAACATTGCATATATTGCTACTATTATTACCCCATTCCAATGGTGCATATCGCTTTCTATGTCAAACTATTTCCTAACATCTTTAAAATTGAAGTATTCAATGGGAAAAACTTCAAAAGACGAAAAGAACACATGTTTTTTGTACTTGGCATGAATGGAATTGTGCTCGCACTTATAAAAAAGCCATCATCTAATGCCTCAGATAAGCAAATAAAATTATGAGTACACACGAATAAGATATGTAGACACATGATAAATACAATATTATTGAATGAACTTTTTGGTGCTTATTGTTTGTACAATGAAGTAAAAGAAATTTGGGATATGATTATCAAGTGTACTGCTAAAGATGCTGGTACAAATCAATAATTAGCACAAGTTATTGGAAGATCTAAAGTCCAAGAACATTACTTTGCTAGAAGAGTTTGTTGTTGGACTACAAATAGAGAAATTGCCCTCATCATAGTACAACTACAAGCAACAACTTAAACAAAAGCACAAACAACTTTCTCTAGTGGACCTAATCACCCATGTGATCATAAAGAGCACCAATAAAAAAGAAGCTAAGGTCGCCAAAAGAAAAGAGATCACTACTCTCGCCAACTTGGTAAATGGTACTACTCTCGCCAACTTGGTCAATGGTAAACCTAAGAGAGGTATGCTTAAAAAACATAAGTCTAAAACACAAAACCATGTCATTAAGAAAAGAAATCAATACAAATGCTGAAAGGGGAGAAATGATAATCCCTCAAAGACAAATGTCAACTTGGTCGAAGAAGATGACATAATTGCAGTGATAATTTCTCTAGTCAACATTGTGGCAAATATGAAAGAGTGAGTGATAGGATCTATTGCCACTAGATACATTTGTTCCAATCAAAATATGTTTGCCTCCTATTCCCAAACAATAAATGCGCTTAAGAAAAACAAAGTTATGCTCAAACTCATTTCTGGAAAGACCTTTGCCTTAAATGATGTACTCTATTGGGCTATTAGAATAGGTTAAAATAAAAGTCTCCTTCAAGTCTAATAAGGTCATAATGACCAAAAACAATGCTTTTGCAAATAAGAGATATTGTAATAATTGGATGTTTGTTCTTAATGTTTGTGAAATGATAAATGGAATTGCTAGTTCTTTTGTTTACTTCACTAATTCGTATGATTTGTGTCATGATAGATTAGGACATGTGAATATTTCTCATGTTCAAAAATTTAACTTGGTTTGGTTTCTAATAATATTTGCATGCGAACATGTGAAATATATGTTGAATCAAAACAAAATAAGAAAACTCATTCGTTAACACTTAGAGAAGCAAGACTTTTAAGTTTAATTCATACATATTGAGGAGACTTAAAAAAAATTATGACTAGGTGAGGTAAAAGATATTTTGTTACCTTTATTGATGATTTTTCGAGATACACTAAGGTATATCTACTTAGAAATAAAAATGAAGTTTTTGTATGTTTCTTAAGTATAAAGTCAAAGTAGAAAACCAACTAAATAGATTAAAAGAGTTAGATCAGAAAAAAGGAAGGAAGTATGTTTTGTTTAACGACTTTAGTGAAAAAAAGGCATCATATATAAAATTATTCCACCTTATCCACACTAATCATATGGTATAGTAGAAAGGAAAAATAGGACATTAAGAGAAATGATGAATTGTACGTTTGTTAGTTCTAATGCACCTAAAATCAACGAGGGAAGCTATTTGATATTACTTACAAAACTAATATCCTCATAAGAAAATTGGTAAGACTCCTTTTGAACTATGGAAGGGTTATCTTCCTAACCTAAAATTTTTAAAAGTCTAAAGGTGCCTAGCTTAAGTTATGTTAGTTGAGACCAAGAAAAGAAAAAAAAATAGGTTCTAAAACTTTTGATTGCATTTTCAAAGGTTATGTAAAACATAGTGCTGCATATAGATTTCTTGTTGTAAATAGTGATGTGCTTGATCGTAAACCATCCTTGAGAAAAAAAAAATGTTGAAATTTTTAGCATGTTTTTCCTTTAGAATTTGATAACATGTGTCAAACACCTATTATAGAAAATGATTGTGAATATGAGGATTTGAGAATGTTTATGTTAAGGAATGTGTAGATATGCAATCATAGGAAAATCAGTTAGTTAATTATTAATGATTTGATATTATACTAATTTTATTTTCTTTCCTTATAGAGTAGGTTCTAAACCTATATATGTATTATTTGGTTGTATGTAATACAATGAAAATCATTCTCTCATTCTCCTTGTGTTTCATTATTTCTCTCTTCAATATTCTATTCATGGTATCAAAGTATCTTGGTTCAATTTAGTGAGTTCGTGTTTTGTTTTTTTAAACGCAAACTATTTGGGTTTTTGTGGTCACTTTTTTCAAAGTAATTTTTTGTATTCACCATTGGCACAAAGAGATGCACTACTGTCTCAATAGACAATCTACAAATTCGGGCAACCAGAGACCTCGCACTTGAGGTTTAGGCACTGCTTGAAGGATAGTATCCCATCTTCACGCGCTGAAACGTATGGGTGTGTAAAGCATTTCTAGGCCACCGACTTCTACGCCCAACATTGACTCTCTTGTCTTTCCATAGCCAAATGATCGGGTGCTTGATTGGTGGAAGTTTTGTAAGTAATTTTTTGCACTATTTTTTATATTATTTGCTATTGTTAAAATTTGGTTACTATTTCGAGACTATTTTATTATTTTAACTTGGTTTGGGTTGTTCAACTTGATGTGGTTGTTGGGATTTCGATTTCTTAATTTTTAAGAAATACGATGGTAACCACGAAAGTTACTATGATTGAGATGATTCTTGTAATATCTAAAATTACAAAACATATACTCAACAAAAACCATTTTTTTTACTAGAGTAAGACAGTTCAGATCTATTTGAGAAGTATCAACGAGGATGATCACTTGAGCGATAACCCACCCATAATGAGACTCAAAAAGCATGGCTAAGAGATAATGCTATATTTTTTTTTTGCAGATTCACCATTGTATTGATAGTGAGGTAATTGCTTTGAAAAATATGTTACACTTGAAAAGTTAAAGCTTAAGTTGTAATAATGACTTTGGGGACTAAATTGAAAAGCTTTTAACGCTAATAAGAGAAATTGGCAAACTGGATGATAAAATATTGGATCTCAAACTTTAGTTCTATTACATTTGAACTGGAAATTTCTTAGTGGGAGACATGATGATGAGGGATATCTATAGTTGGTTGTTGAATTGGTATCGATGAAGGAAGTGTGGGACTATTATATAAAGGAGAGACGTTATTCTCCAATGTTACTTTTTCAGTTTTCTGTTCTTTCTTCATCTTTTTCACTAGTCTGGTTGTAAGAGAGAAAGATTAAATAACGGTTTACATGGAGGAAAGAAGTTAAAGTTTGTGTAATAGCCCGTTTTTCAGTGGTGTCAGAAACAGTGGCTTTGAGGCCACTAAATCCGATGAGTAAGTTCATAAATATTAAATATCAAATGTGATTTTTTTTAAAAAGTTTTTGATTTGATAATTTATATTATATAAGTGATTTATTAAGTTCAAGTGGTTTTAGAAGATGAAGTATCAGGACCTTGTTTTTATAAACTGAGCCGTAAATATTTTTATAAATATTTACGGAGTGTCATTAAGGTGGTATTAAAGTTTCGTTAAAAAATTTTAATGTTTTGATAATTAATTAATTAAAAAGAACCAAATTAAAAAAAAAGTACATTCTCGAGACATCGTTACCATAAATTAGAGTAAATATTTAGTTGTGTAGTTAATTAGGTTTTGGTTAGGTGAATTTGCATAAATTAAGAGTAATTACGTATAAGGACTAAATTGCATAAATGGTGAAAGTTGAATTATAAATTAAAGAAAAATTGAAGGGACTAAAGAAGTAATTATGCCATTGTCTTTAGTTGAGGCGGCATAAGTTGTAATATAAAATATATATTGTATAAAATATATTTACTTAATATGTAAGTATATATATTATATAATAATAATAATAATAAAATAAGTAATGAAAGAAATAGAAAAAGAAAGAAAAAAAATAGAAAGAAAAAGAAAGAAAAGGTAGAAAGAAGGAGACGAAGGGCTAAAGGTTTCAAAAGTTTCCAAGTTCAATTGGTTAGTCAATTTAGTCACTTTTTTGTAATTTTTATGTTTTTAGAATCCCGGTATTAAATACTACCCAACCTATGTCAAAATTTTAGAAATTATTGAGTTTTTAAATATTGTCTATATTGAATAAATTGAGTATTAGGGATTAAATTGATAGATTTTTAAGTTAGAAGTGAAAAGGATTGAACTGTAGAATAAATTTTAATTTTTGAGTAATAGAGACTAAATTGTGAAAATTTTGAAATTTAGGGATTTAAGTGAAATTAGAGAGTTAAATCTAGTTTAAAGTTGAAATTGAATGAAAATATAGAATTGATTGTGAAGAAATAAAATTAGTCTTGGTTTAGGGACTAAATTAGAATTTAGACAAATGTTGAGTAAAAAGTTGAAATATTCAATATGAAATTTAAATTGTATTGTATTGATAAATTTTAATTATTTTAATTCCGTAGCTAACGTCGTACCAGAATCCTCGACTGAAAAGGGGAAAGATAAAGTCGACGAGGAATAGCTTAGAATTTCTAGTTTGTATTTCTATAATCCGAACTTAGTTATTAATTATTGTATTTTGATTAAATTTTTATGGTAAGTGTTGAGGTGAGTAATTGATATTTTAATAATTGATTCAAATGATTTGAATTGATAGATATAGATATTGAATGGATTGACTTTTGAATTGAAATGAATATATGTGTAATTATGTGATTATATGAAAAATCAATATTGGATATCAATTATATTTGAAATGTGAAATTAAACCTTATTAACTGTATCGGGCTGAGTCGGATATAGATGGCATGCCATAGGATTGGAAAAGTTAAAGGATTTCTTTGACTTTGAGTCGATGAGACACTATGTGTCAATTTACTACTTCGGATTAATTCGATGAGGCACTAGGTGCCAATTTACTTCGATTTAGCCAATGAGACACTGGGTGTCAAATTATTACTTCGAATTATCAGATAAGGCACTGAGTGTCAAACTGGTGTGTTTTGGTTGGGTCCGTGTATCCGTCCAAGTCCGAGTCATGTTAATAGGGGTAATTAAATGAAATGACACTATGATCGATGTTGGATGATATTATATATGAAATGAAAATGGGACTGTGAATTGAAATATGGATAGAGACACATGAATTGTGTATTCATGAATTGCACATGGAATGAACATTATTGTTGTTTAACTGAAATGTGTATTATATTGTGAGAATCTATTTTATGGCAAATAATGAGAACTGAGTATGGTATAAAATGATGTATTTATGATTTGAGTATTGAATGGTTAATGCTATTGTATAAATAAATGTGAATTTTAAATATTCAATTGTGCTTAATATTTAATTGTGCCTATTATATTACTTTGTCTTTAAATATTCGGATTATAGAAATACCACTGATTTTTACTCAGCGTACGGTTTTATTTCCCGTGCGCTGGTTAGGTACTTAACTTTTAATCGCCGATTCAGCGTCTAGCAACAATCCCGAACTCAAATGTGGTAATGCTTATCCTTTGTGTCGGCATGTACCTAGGGTGTTTAAATAATAGTTATTTTGTGGTTTGATTGTAAATGAGGTTATAAGTTTAATTTTGGTTGGTTTTATACATATAAATATGTGTTTTTTTTAAGCCATATTATGGCATGGTAAATTGAACTAAATCTAGATAGGTGCATGTGAAGTTAATTCTATGTTTAAGTGCTCATGAACTAGGCAAAATTGATTTGGATTTGATATGTTTATAATTTGGATTAAAATGATGTTTTGATGACTTGTTTTGATGATATGAAATGTTTGAAATTTCTGTCTGTTTAATCTGTAAACTTCGGTAATGCTCCATAACTCAGTTCTGGTAAGAGATACGGGTTAGGAGTGTTATATTTAGTGGTATCAGAGCTTTGTAGGTTTAGCCAATTTTAAACTAAATCGAGCTCGGAATTGAGCTAGAGGTACATGCCATAATTAAGTTGAATTGAGTTGGGATTTGGATGCTGATATATTTATTTTTTTATAGTTGAAAATGTTGAATGATTATAAGGATTATGTTGATGATAAATGTTTTGTTATACGTGTGTATATATGAGAGTCAAATTTTGAGGCTTTACGACCTTTACCACCTCATCGGTACAGTCTTATAAATGAAATTTACAAGATTTATATTCATTAAACTTACAAGTGTAAAACTGAAGAGTTCAATAGTTGAATGAATAATAATGTGACCAGAGCCGAGGATGGGTTAGCAAGTAAAGAGAGTTCTAGAAGAAATATCAGATTTTTCTTAAAATTATTCGAGATCCGCAATGTTACTATTAAGGAAGAAGTTATTCACAAGTAATCGACTTATTCAGGTACGGTATTTAAAGAACGGGTTAACCGAAATTTCTTCTGAATTGATTTCTTTAGTGATTGGTATAATATGGGATCATTGATGATTGTAATAGTTAGTGGGATAGTGTTGAAATTGCAAAGATATCTGAATGTAGCTGTTATAGTCGAGTATCTTATAGTAATCTCTTCTGGGTATTCTATATGTTCTTTTATTCTCAGAGGTATATGTAATAATTCATTTTCAAAGGTGATTCTTATCATAAGATAACGTTAGCTAATCATAATGTCAGATGAAATTATTATTAGTTTGGTTGATTCATGATCGGCATTGCTCTATCTTTCTTTGGTTTTTTAATCCATTATGTTAGAAGACTTGATGGTAAGACTCATATGAAGCTATTTTCTACTTCTACTGGTTGATGTTCTGAATTACATATATGCAATTTACATTATCTCTATCACAACTATTTCTAATGCGTATGATCGATATTCTTCTTCTGGACTTTCTCTAGGATATCATCGATCTCTTTATCATTCAATGTGGTTTTTATTCTTGGAAATTCAATATAGCTTTACATTTTGGATTTCATTATCCTGGTTTTCTTATCATTCTTATTGTTTAATTTATCAAACATGGTTCATCTGTAAAAGATATTCATTGGCTGGAGGTAATTATATTTATTACTGTTATAAATCCTGGTTCAATCATGGGAGCTCGGTGATATGGATCTCAGATTATAAAGGTTGTATTACTGCATTGGTTGTTATTGGGACTACTTTCGGTTTTCCTCTTCTATTTTGGAGTACACTATTGATGTTGAGGTATTGTACTATCTATACAGTTGAGACGTCGGTCATATTATAACACTATGTTTTTTAATCTATCTGATGGTTGTGGCTTCGGTATAGTTCAAAGCTTCAATGTTAATAATTGAAATAGATTTATTATATATAATCCATTTCTAGTTTTCGTGATAGGGTTGACATTGGCAAAAGAGTAGGCGGTGGAAGATTGAGCTCAAACTTGTATATTGGTTTTCATTCCTCAAGTAATTTTGATTAATGTCAACAAGTTAAAACGAGATGGTACGTTTCGTTTAAGTTAATGCAGTTTTTAAGGATCTTTGATTAGTATTCTAAATGAATTGTGATAGATTGTATGTCTGGGTTATTCATTAAAAAGTTAATTACGTTATATGCATTTGAGTCTATCCTCAGGTCCGGGAATAAATTTTGTGCATTCATGGGTAAATAGACGGACAGTCAGAATGAGAAATTCTTATTCTAAAAGACTTGATACAGAAATATATCTATCAGGTCAGTTCTAATCGGGAAATGTTATTATGGGTTAAATTTGTCTCGATTGTTAAAGTTATCGCACTTGTGTAAAATGGTATTGCTTGACGCTTTCGTGGAAAAAGGAGAACAAATATTAGTTGAAAGTTACAAATGCAACCACGTCAGAAACATCAATCAGAGCTTGATAATCTGGGCTTCTCAGTTATGTTTTGACAGGCGATTACTGGGAATTTCTCGGTAGTTATACTACTAATGATAAAGTGATGACAGGAGAACAACAGAGCTACTCAATTAAGTTTAGGTAAGAAATTTCGAGGACGAAACTTTTTGTAAAGGGGGAAAAGTTGTAACAACTCGTTTTTTAGTGGTGTCGAAAACAGTGATTTCGGGGCCACTAAATCTGATGAGTAGGTTCATAAATATTATTATTTAATATTTACGAGTCAAATGTGATTTTTTTTTAAATTGATTTGATAATTTATCTTATATAAGTGATTTATTAAGTTCAAGTGGTCTTAGAAGATGAGGTATCGGGACCTTGTTTTTATAAACTAAGCTGTAAATATTTTTATAAATATTTACGGAGTGTCATTAAGGTGATATTAAAGTTTCGTCAAGAAATTTTAACGTTTCGATAGTTAATTAACTAAAAAGGACCAAATTAAAAAAAAAGTGCATTCTCGGGACTCCGTTCCCATAAATTAGAGTAAATATTTATTTAAAATGTTAAAAATATTTACGAGGCTAGTTGTGTAGTTAATTAGGTTTTGGTTAGGTGAATTTGCATAAATTAAGAGTAATTAGGTATAAGGACTAAATTGCATAAAGGATGAAAGTTGAATTATAAATTAAATAAAAATTAAAGGGACTAAAGATGAAATTATGCCATTACCTTTAGTTGAGGCGGCATAAGTTTTAATATAATATATATTGTATAAAATATATTTACTTAATATGTAAGTATATATATTACATTATAATAATAATAAAAGAAATAGAAAAAGAAAGAAAGCCAAAACAAAAAAAAGAAAGAAAAAGAAAGAAAAGGGAGAAAGAAGGAGACGAAGGGCTTCAAAAGTTTCTAAGTTTAATTGGTTAGTCAATTTAGTCCCTTTTTTTTGTAATTTTTATGTTTTCAGAATCCCGGTATTAAATACTACCCAATCTATGTCAAAATTTTAGAAATTATTGAGTTTTTAAATGTTGTCTATATTGAATAAATTGAGTATTAGGGATTAAGTTGATAAATTTTTAAGTCAGAAGTGAAAAAGGATTTAATTGTAGAATAAATTGTAAATTTTGAGTAATAGGGACTAAATTGTGAAAAATTCAAAATTTAGGAATTTAAGTGAAACTAGAGAGTTAGATCTAGTTTAAAGTGGAAATTGAATGAAAATATAGAATTGATTGTGAAGAAATAAAATTAGTCTCGGTTTAGGGACTAAATTGGAATTTAGACAAATGTTGAGTAAAAAGTTGAAATATTCAATATGAAATTTAAATTGTATTGTATTGATAAATTTTAATTGTTTTAATTCCGTAGCTAACATCGTACCGGAATTTTCGACTAAAAAGGGGAAAGATAAAGTCGACGAGGAATAACTCGGAATTTCAGGTTTGTATTTCTATAATCTGAATTTAGTTATTAATTATTGTATTTTGATTAAATGTTTATGGTAAGTGTTGAGGTGAGTAATTGATATTTTGATAATTGATTGGATGATTTGAATTGATAGATATATATATTGAATGGATTGATTTTTGAATTAAAATGAATATATGTGTAATTATGTGATTATATGAAAAATTAGTATTGGATATCAATTATATTTGAAATGTGAAATTAACCCTATTAACTGTATCGGGCTGAGTCAGATATAGATGGCATGCCATAGGATTGGAAGAGTTTAGGGATTTCTTCGACTTTGAGTCGATGAGACACTGAGTGTCAATTTATTACTTCGAATTAATTCGATGAGGCACTAGGTGCCAATTTACTTCGGTTTAGCCAATGAGACACAGGGTTTTGTTTTTAAATATTCAGATTATAGAAATACCACTGAGTTTTACTCAGTGTACAGTTTTGTTTCCCATGCGCAGGTTAGGTACTTAACTTTTGATTGCCGATTCAGCATCCAGCAACAATCCCGAACTCAAATGTGATGATGTTTATCCTTTGTGTCAGCATGTGCATAGGGTGTCTAAAAAATAGTTATTTTGTGGTTTGATTGTAAATGAGATAATAAGTTTAATTTTGGTTGGTTTTATACATATAAATATGTATTTATTTTTGAAGCTATATTATGGCATGGTAAATTGAACTAAATCTAGATAGGTGCATGTGAATTTAATTCTATGTTTAAGTGCTCATGAACTAGGAAAAATTGATTTGGATTTGATATGTTTATAATTTGGATTAAAATGATGCTTCGATGACTTGTTTTGATGATATGAAATGTTTGAAATTTTTGTCTGTTTGATCTGTAAACTCTGATAATGCTCCGTAACCTAATTCCGGCGACGGATATGAGTTGGGGGTGTTACAGTTTGTGCATACGTAAATGAGAATTTATCAAGCCGATAAGCTTCCTAAACTTTATATATTCACAGATTTAAGAAAAGGGAATAAAGTTAAGTATTTTGGTTAATTTATCGATTTTGTTTTGTATTGTGTAAGGTTGTAGATAATAATTTAAATGGCTTCTACGTGTAAAAGAATTATGATTCTTATAATTATGAATTGTCTTCATTGGAATTTTGAAATGGTTGTTATGCTTTTTTAACTAAGGAGACTTATGTAGCAAGGGAAAAGCTAAGTAAATGGATTTGACGTCAACTTTCAAGCGAGTTCCAGAACTCAAGTCTTAAATGGTTGTTCATGTATTTTCAATATTATGTGTTGGGCATATCTAAGTGACTGTTGTGTAAATGATGAGTCACTCTACAGTTGAATATGAATGTACCATGATGCATGTTGTGTAGATATGAAAACACATAGCTGGTAAGAAGTTTAACCACGTTGAATAGATGAAATCTTTGGCGTAATGTGTGTCGTGCATGAATAGTAGTATCGGTTGACTGCATGTGTATGAATGATATGTGGAGTTGTGGAAGTCTGTCGATGTGTAATTGAGATGGGAAGAGGAGTGGAGATTATGATTTGTTACACGTTTTGCCTTCGGCATGGCATGTGAATACAAACCAAGAATGGCGAATGACTCTAGCCTTGTGAGGGAACACTTATGTGTTTAAATTACTAAGAAGGATTTGTGGAGGATCGGGTGGACTGTACGGAGAAAAAGCCCTTTAAGGGTGGTAAAAGACTCTACGAAGTCGGAGGCTTTAAGCTATATGAATGAATGCAAGTCCATGGCCATGGCATGAACCAGGGAGATTTGTGAAACAATTCGTGTTTATGAATCCATTAGAATCGCCTACAAGGCATGATCCATGGAGGTCCACCAGACTTGCCTATATGGCATAATCTAATGGAGGTATGTAAGATAATTCGCGTATGTGAATCCATGTATATGTCAGCGGCTATATTTCTGTAATAAAGGATCTGCTCTTATGAATTTGCCTACATGTAATTTGTTTCTAAAAATAGGCCATTATGTATGGGGTATCTATTGTCACGAGACATTCACCAACTATGATTGTCCATTGGATTTGTTCTTTAAGCTTAGTGTCGAAGCTAGACACAGAATTCCATCTTATGAAGGTTTGCAAAACCGCTTGCGTATTGGAATTCATTTCTATATAAAGATATTTTCTTATAAACCTGTATCTACATACATGAATTCATGAGTTATTATTCATATATATATTGCCTTCTAAGAAGGATGGTCTATCTTTCAAGTGGAGGCCGCAGAGGCTATCCGCCAAAAAAGTGTTTGCAGGATTCAACTGTCATGCGCTAATTCGCCATATAGTGGTCAATAAAGGTATTTCGCGATTGAACCAATGATGAGCCGATAATACAACGTCAGTTATCCAATCATTGAAAATGGACAACTGAAAATAATCTACAATAGGTTCCATAAAGAGAAGCGAAGAAGATGAAGTTCATGTCATAGAAGATAGTATGTCAACTTATGAGATGCTTCGATATGTGTGGTGACAAGTTTGTGCCAGTGATATTGGCTAACTATCCTAATACAGATAAAGTCAACATGAACTCAAAACCATGAAGTCCATGCAAATAAATGTTTTTGTAAGGATATGAGGTATGGACAACTCACTAAGTTCAATTTGAACTTATGTATGTGTTATTATGTATTGTAGGTAAAATGAAAAATTCGAGCATTTGAGGAAGGACCAAGTCAAAATCTATCATGTTCAGGCAGGCATGCTTCTTAGTTGTAATATGCATACAACAAGGCGACCCAGAGGCGGAGCCTCAGGGCCATGTTCGAATTTGTATTTAAGTATGAGCAGAACATTCTTTTCAAAACTAAATATTTCACTCTAGTAAAGTTACATTCGTAAATTTTTTGTATCTTAAATTAAAAATATATAATTGAAAATAAATTCATGTATGTGGCAAAGTCATTTAGCTAACCATGGTAAATAATATTTTGTATTAAGTGAATATATTTGTGGAATATTTTAAGGAACGTGTTAGTTAAAATCAAGTCTAGAGCGTAGTACCCTGTAGTCCGGAATCAGCGATCGGGTTTGGTACGAAGTGTTACAAAATCATTGTGAGTTTGTTAAAGAACTAATAGAGTATTTGGATTTTTTCTATTTTAGGAAAGGCAATATCTCTTGTATGTATGAAGTGTTCCAAGCGTTCTATCATCCAGAAAAGCAAGATAGATCAATCACAGCTTACTTCATGGATTTTAGGAGAGTATACGAAGAACTCAATGTGTTGTGTCATTCAATTCATATGTTAAAGTACAACCAACCAGTGATAAAATATAGTGATCAAGAGTTTTCTCTTTGGTCTTCTGTTGAAATTTGATGCTGTCAAAACCTAGATTCTTTCGAGTTTTAAAATTTTGTCTCTACAAGATGCATTCACAAGAATACTACAAATTAAAAACATGCATTCTGCTTAGACTCATAGTAATGCATTTGTGAGTCGTGGTAATAAGACACGAAATCAACTAGTCATGATAAAAATGGTGATAATCGTGAGACAAGAGGAGCGATGTGCTATTATTGTCATGATCCTAGCATTATTGCTAGAAGCTTTAGAATAAGGCTTGGAGAACGCAATCAGCACATATTGCAACAACGAGTTCTGAGACCATTTCATCATCTGAAAAATTCACTCCTTTTTATCATTGTTATTGTTGAGTCAGGTAACTCAACTAAGTGACTCCTCTCCTCATCATCCAACTAGATCATTAACTTCGATGTTATAAATAATATGACAGGTAATCTAAATCTATTTTCAACCTCTAAGCCGCATACACATACTCCTAAAGTTTTTTTTAGCTAATGGATCCACCTATCGTGTTCTTAGATCTAGCATTGTTCATCCTACATTGTCTATTTCTCTCAGTTCTATGTTAAGCCTACCTGATTTTTCTTTGAACTTATTTTATGTTAGTGAAGCTTATATGTGCTCTCAACTGTTGTGTCTCATTTTTTCCTGATCATTATCTCTTTTAGGATGTTACGATGGAGTAGATTATTAGTAGAAGCTATGGGTTTGGAGGCCCTATAACAGCTCATTTTTGGTGGTGTCGAAAATAGTGCTTTGGAAACCCCATTTCTGATGTTTGAGGCCATAGATATTATTACTTAATATTTACGAGGTTAGTGTAAAGTTTAAGTAAAGTTTGGTCTATTAATTTTTTTCAATTGGATAATTGATTAAGGTATAATGACTAAATTGTAAAAGTGGTAAAAATTAATTGCTATGGATTTTAAATACTTGAAGGACTACTTGAGAAATTAGACATTTCTTAAGTCACGAAACGGTGGTGGATGATAACTTTCATCCACCAATTTGGTTAATTATCATTAACATTTATTAATTAAGGTTAAATTAAATAATTATATTTTATTAGTTTTAATTAAAGGTATATAAGACAAAATGTAAAAGAAACAAAACATTTTTAATCTTTTATTCTCTTCTCCACCCGAAACTATGAAGAAAGAATAGGGTTTCTGCATTTCAATTTTGGTCCCTCAATTGGTAAGCAATTCTAAGTCAGTTTTTTGTAATTTTATATTTTTTAGGTTTCAGGAGATTGAATTAGCTAGCCCATGTACCAATTTTGTAAAACTGTTAAAGTTTTCAAAAGTTTTCATTGTTGAATACTTGATGAAATTGGTGTTATTTTGCTAGATTTTAAGCTTAGATATGAAAAAGGACTAGTTTGTAAAGTTTAATTGCGAGTTTGTGAACATAGGGACTAAAGTGTGTAAATTTCAAATTTGATGATTAATTTCTATAATTATAGATAATAAAGGGCTTTAGAAGGATGAAATTGAGATCATTTTCGAAATTGAAGCTTAAAATTGAAAGTTATAGAAATTTCAATTTTAGGGACTAAATTGAATAAAATAAAAATTTTAAGTAGCATTCAAAAAGTGAAGTTGAACTGTCAAATGCATTTAATAGGGTTATATAAAGTATTTGGAGTTGATTAACTAAAATAAATTATCGTATAGATCGGGATTTGAACCAATCAGGAGGTAAATCGAGGAAAAGGCAAAATTTCATATTAGCTTTCGATGTCTTGCTTGTTGTTTTTACTGGGTATGTTCATATGGAACTTACTATGTTATTTAAAGGACTAAATTGTAAAGTATGGAAAATATGATCATTACATATTAATACAATGTATTGAATGAATGTGAAATGGTTATATTATTGAATGATATATATAATGACATTATAAGGTTTGAAATGGTACAAAAATGGTAACAGTGCCCGCATGAACTTAGTAAACAATTAGGATACGAATGTTATGACATTAGGGTTCAAATGGAAAAGGAAAACGAGTGTTTGATCAGGGATTAATACAATGGCTTGAGATCAAACATTTGTTGTAGATTCTCTGAAGCTAATGTTAATAGCATTGAACTAATCTCGAATGAGCAACTGTAGTCTGAAGCTAGTGCTAGCACCCTGATTATAAGAACTCGTGTGAGCAAATTAGTCTCGTGTATCCGAGTTCAATTTGCTATAGTTCTCCGGGCAAAAATGGTAATTAAACAAAAATGAAATAGTTAAAAAGATTGAATATGAATTCCATAGATATGATTGCAAAATGAGCAAGGTTGAATGTCATGATATACAATGATATGGTCGTACATATATATGAATTGATTATTATGACTTGATTATGTTAATATACTAACCTATTATTTGTTGTATGGCATTGTACATGAAAGTATAACGATGCCAAGGAAATGTCTTGTTATGTACCATTGTGTTCCAATTATTTACGTTGTTGGAAGATCAAGGAAAGTTAAGGCAATTTTCATATAAACTTACTAAGCATTCAAAATTCGTATTTGTTGCCTCCCTTTTACCTTATAGATTGTTTGTTTGTGGAACACATCGACCAGATCGCCTTGAAGCTCACACTATCCTACTATCATTCGGTACTATTTTGCCCGTTTTAAGCTTGATTTTGTAGAATGTACATAGGTGTTACTTTATTAACATAAAAATGTTAGTTTGGTTTGAAACTTTGGTTAATGATTGATTTTGAGCAAACCAATGCCAAGTTTTGTATATGTTTGATTTGGTTATTGTATGATTTTGTGTATGGCATTTTGAGTAGCATCATTAAGCTTAATATGGAATGATTAAATGTTGTTTTAAATGGTTTAAAAGCATGATTCTATAAGTAATATTTGAATAGGTTGAATTGGTATGAAATGATGCCAAATCGAGGCATATTGGATTGATTGATTTTGGAAATGGTTAAATGAATGTTATAGAATGTATTTTGGTTTATTTTGTATAGGTACAAAGGTGCAATTAGGCACCAAATAAGTTAATTTGTTGATGGCTTGAATTAGGTATCAAAAGGCCTTTTTTATGCCAAAAACAAAGTCCACGTCGCGACGAGACCAAGACTCCAAGCCACAACATGACGAGGAACCCCGTCATCACAACGAGGCAAGCCAGATGATCACGTCGTGACGTCATTTTGAAATTTTAAAAATGTTGTAATTTGGTTCTAATGCGATTCTGGGTTAACTTCAGAGCTTTCGTAGGCTCGTATAAGACTCGAAAATGATTTTATAATGAATTTATGATCTGTAATGATTGTATTTACATGAATTATGTTTTAATTTGATTGTTAATTATCTGTAGTGGCTTCAGCAACGATTATAGAATTTAATAGCTTAGACCCGATGATCTAGTCGGGAGGGATGTTATAAGTATTTATGTCATTGATACATAAATTTCAAGAGTTGTTGCTTGTTCTAGTGTCACATGCCAAAGTGCAAAGCCCGTGACCATGGCATAAGATGTGCCCCATGGGGGTCTGTCCATAAGAAGGGGATCATTTAGCCCACGAGAATTGGCCTGATTCAAGGAACTATTGGAGAAGCCTGTCAGATTGAAGCCTGGTTGGCCTGATAATGAAGATATGGCAACTTAGGCTATTTTAGGTAACTAATCTTAGAAGATTTAGGGAATCATATCTTGTAAATCCCTAAAATTAAGGGATATGGCTAATCTCGTCCGTCGATGTAAATGTATCTTAACCGTCGATTTTGGATGAGTTCAACTATAAATAGAGAGCCTCCCCCTCATTTGTACTTACTTCATTCATTGTTTCATTATTCTTTGTGAATAAGAGAATAGAGAGCATTTACTCAAACACTTTGTGTGCGCTCTTTCTGTTGTTCTTTTGTTGCTTCTTTTGGCATAAATCGCTTTCACTCTACAATTGGTACCTTAGAGGAGTTATTAAGGAATCCTTACTTAAGCAAGGTTCGCAAGTGAAGTGGACAACTTTCTTTGGGCCATGGAGCAATACTTCCGTGCGATGAGCATCGAGGATGATGCCACAAAGGTAAATACTGTTGCTATGTATTTTACTGATGTTGCTTTGTTATGGTGGTGACTAGGTCCACTGATGTGAGACGTGGTGGAATCGAGATTGGGACTTGGGAGGAGTTCCAAAAGGAGTTTAAAGCACAGTTTTACGCCATGTATGTCGAAAATAAAGCTCGAGCAAAGTTGTGGCAGTATATGCAATAAGGCACGGTTAGAGAGTATGTGCGGGAGTTCAGTGAACTCATGCTCTAGATTTGTAACACCCAAAACTCAAATCTGTCGCCGAAACAGGGTTACGAAGCGTTACTAGAGTTTTCAAAACATTTACATATAATCATGTCAATTATTATTCATTTTTAGAGATTATTCATAACGTCCCTTAAATGGACCCTCGAAGCCCTATATGAGCTTTAGAATCGAATCGAGACTTAATTGAGAACTCTAAAAATTTTCCGTGAAATTTAAAAAATTTTCCAAGTCATAGGGTTAACACGCCCGTGTGGTCCAAAGGGCACGTCTGTGTGGTCCAAAGGACACACCCGTCTAGCCCTAAAACACACCCATGCTGCAGGTTGTGTTCAAAACTAGATAGCTCTCTGACTTGTGCCACACGGCCAGCCACACGCCCGTGTGCTAGGCTGTGTGGTTAATTAAATTTTTCGAAATTAGGTATCGGTTTCACATGGCCAAGACACATGCCCGTGTTTGTAACACCCCTTACCCGAGTTCGACGTCGGAACAGGAATACAAGGTGTTACCAGACTTAAACACATACAAACATACATTTCCTAGTTATGAAATTTCGCTCCAATTTAAAACTTTTCACAATACCTTAATGTCCTTACCATGGGCCTATGAGGCCCCAAACACCCTTTGGAATTTATTCAGGACTAATCTGTGCACTCTAGAAATCTTTGTAGAATTTCAAACAGACAGGGGCACACGCTCGCGTGGAAGGGTGACATGCCCGTGTGCCTACTACCATGCATACTGACTTGTAAAATTGAGATGCAAGGGACACACAGCCTGACTACACGTCCGTGGGGCAAATTGTGTGTCACACATGACCTAGACACATGCCCGTGTGTCTGCCACCAAGCCTCTTTGCCACCCTTACTTGCACCAACCTACACAATATCAACTAAAACCAATCCAAACATAACATATATAACCAAATCAACCACAACCATGAGAAATTTGCATCAATGCATTTAATAGTGATCAATACTAGCCAACATTAATGGCCAATACAAAATGAATATTACATCCATCATATGAGCCAACACTTATGGCTAAACTAACAAGACACTAAACAAAAGATTCAAGTCCCTATACATGCCACAATCAAAACATTTAAACTAGCTATACCAAAAGCTTTAGGTGATAATGTGATTGATGCCTCCGACGTCCCTGGATCTTCGATACTAGCTTGGTGACACTATAAGAAGATGGAAAAGAGAAAGAGTAAGCATAAAGCTTAGTAAGTTGCATATAAATAAGTAACAACATCAACCACGCATATTATAATTCAACACAACATTCTTGAGTGAACAAAGGTAAATAACACTACATACTTATATATCACAAGTTTAGGCCAACAATTACAATATCGTCCCAATATCATTTGCATAGCTAAAACTTACTCATGTTATTCTTACCATCAAGGCAACAAAACTAGACTCATATCTTATGATTTTCGAATACCTGTGCCACTCACAACACAATTATATCATCCATATCATTTTCATAAGCTTTAAAATAACCCGTGAAATCATGTGGAATACTAAAGGATATTTGACAAGCTTTACACAAGAGGGTGAATTGCCGATGCCATGTTCCAAACATGGTCTTACACTAGCTCACAGGTCGAGGTTGATGCCATGTCCTAGACATGGTCTTACACTAGCTCTCGTCTCAATGTCGATGCCATGTTCCAAACATGGTCTTACACTGGCTCTCATATCATGGTCGATGCCATGTCCCAGACATGGTTTTACACTAGCGCACATATCAATGCTGATGCCATGACCTAGAGATGGTCTTACACTGGCTCTCATTACATTGCCGATGCCATGTTCCAAACATGATCTTACACTGGCCCTCATATCGTGGCCAATGCCATGTCCCAAACATGGTCTTACACCAGCACACAATCACCCAAATGTCATGGAATGGATATCCAATCTATTCCTAGGTTCAATCGGGACTCTACTACATTAAATTTCATCAGACATTATTTATAAGCAAATTTCAACCATATTACGCAAAATTAATCATTCAACACATAATAATAATAAAGTTGCCTTACTTATGCAACTTACCTCGGTATACAAAAAGTGGCGACTAATTGGATTTAATCTACTTGTTTGGCCTTCCCCCGGTCTAGGTCCGGATTTTGTATTTCTTGATCTAAAATGATAAAAATTCACTAATTTAATCATCATATTAATCAATGCATTTCATAAATCATATTTTGGCAAAATAACCATTTTGCCCCTTGACTTTCACAAAATTACTATTTTATCCCTAGGCTCGTAAATCAATTTTTATCAAATTTTCTCACTAACCAAGCCTAGCCGAATTCTGTTTATACTAGAAGAAGTCCACAATTCCCATTATTTCACACATTTACCACATGATTTATAACTTATGTAAAATGGTCCTTAGTTAGGGTTTTCATGAAAATTACTTCACAAAAGTTGTTTGTTTTACAGCCAAGATTCATTTTCTTCCATAAAAATTCAGCAAACAACATGAACACTCTCATGGTAAAACCCTATACTTTCAAACATTTTGCAAAATAGTCCCCTCATTGGCTAGATTATGCTACAAAGGTCCCAAAGTACAAAGACTATTAAGAAAGGCCATCAAAATCACTTACTTGTAAGGGTAAAGAGTGGCTGAAATTTTGAAGCTCCAAAACCCCTAAAATGGCTGATTTTTTTCAATGGTATGGACAAGAGATGAAAAAGATGACAACCCTTTTTCTTTTTGTTTTATTTTTAGTCAAAATTAAGCTACTAACTTCACCTAATTTTGACTTTTCTACTCCTATTTGTCTCTATGGCCGGCCACCCTATTGAAATGGGTTAATTTGTCATTTAAAGACCCTATGATTCTTTAGCTATTTAACACCATTTGTTAGAAGAACAAAACTTTTCCCCTTTATGCGATTTAGTCCTTTTTCCCAATTGAGCATGCAATCGCAAAAATTATTTCACCAAAATTTTCATGCATTCATATAAACATGCTATAACACATAAAATAATATTAAAAATAATTTCTCTGACCTCAGGTTAGTGGTTCCAAAACCACTATTCTAACTAATCCCAAAATCGGGTTGTTACAGTGTTCTAGACCGTGTAGCACACACGGATGAGACACACGCCTATGTCTCTACCCGTGTGCTCAATTCTGAGCATTCTGTTTCTCGAATTTAAGATGCAAGGGACACACGGCCTAACTACACGCCAATGTACTAAGCCGTGTGTCATACACGGTCTAGACACACACCCGTATGGACAAAATAAAGTTATTTCTAGCTTCACTTCTCACCCAAATTTTACCATTATCCTGCACCAAAACTTACATCCAAATACCAACCAATCCAAGCGTTGATATTAAACAAATTTTAACATCTAATATGATATAACATAGTATCCATACGTGTTTAAATTATTACCTTTGTTTAACCTAAACATTGAAAATCATTTGGTCATTTATACTTAACACATAAGTGTTTATCATGACATTATGCTTTATAAGTACCAAAACATACCATTACTAGCCATTCCAATGGCTAGATTACAAATAACATATTTAAGCCATCTATGGCCAAGTTAGCCTATACATGCCATTATACCAAAATAAGTGTATTATTTATACAAAAATAAGTTTGTGGATATTGTGATGATGCTCCAACTGATCTCCAACATTCGCGAGCTTCCAATCACTATAAAACAGGGAAAATAAAACTAAATAAGCATTACATGCTTAGTAAGTTCGCATAACAGGAATTAAAACTTACCAATTTACATTTATTAATATTACGTAATTCAACAACATGCTTTTTCATCAATTTGACAATTTGACCTATACACATACACTTAATCAAACAAGTTAGTTACATATGTAACACCCCTCACCCATATCCAACACCGGAACAGGGTTTGAGGTGCTACCGAACATAAACTCAACCAATCTTAGGAAATCGGGCCATAAAATTTTGATCAATTTAAAACTTTTCATTTCATATTCAATTTGTCCCTTAAACGGGCTTACGAGGCCCAAAACATACAATCGGGGTGGTTCGGGACCAAATCGAGGACTCAAGGAAAACTTGGAAAATTTCATGCTTCAAGGCTCCACAAGCCCGTATGGGTATAGGGAAAACGCCCGTGTACTAGGGACATGTCCATGTCCCGTACCCGTGTGGCCAATTTAATTCCCCAATTTTTCATAAAATAGGTGCAAACTTCACACGACCTGGACACACGCTCGTGTCCTTTGCCCGTGTCCTTTCACACAGCCAGGACACGCCCGTGGCGTAGCCCGTGTACAAAAACCTGGGTATTCTATTTCTGGCGTCAGCATCACACGACCATGGTACACGTCCGTGTACTAAGCCGTGCCCTTCCACATGGCTAAGACACATGGCCGTGTCTCTGCCGGTGTGACCATTACCATGCATTCTGACTTGAATTTTCTAAGTGCAGGGGACACACGGCCTTCTCACATGCCCATGGGGCTATCTGTGTGTCACACACGGCCTAGACACATGCCCGTGTGTCTACCTGTGTGGACAATATGAGGATATTTGCCAAGCCTCATTGCGACCCTAGTATGCCTATTTTCATGTCAATACCAACCAATACCAAATCAAGCATGATAGACATTCATTTAACCATGAAGATGCATCTATTATAGACTTAAAATGAATGTTATCCTCATTCAAGGCTTAATGTAAAGTGTGAAATCTATCCCGAACCAACACATTTGGCCAATTCTCAAAGACACAAAATAATAAGGTCTAGCCCTATACATGCCATAATAAAAAATATAAATCCTACTATACTGAGTATTACGGCTAATAGTGTGATCGATATCTCTGACTTCAAGGGATCATTGAGCTAGTTAAGCAGCATTGAAAGGAAAGGGAAAGGAAAGAGAGTAAGCATAAAGCTTAGTAAGTTGCATATAAATAAATATACAACAACAATTTCACCATTAGCCGTCATACTCATAGTTCAAAAGTAAGCATAAACTCAACTTACTAATTGCCGACTACTCAAGTCACATTTTCATATTTGAGCTCATTACTCATGCATACCAACTAGGTACCTGTATCACTCACAACATTATTATACTTCCCTTATTAAATCACTTTCATAACCTTTAAAGTTAAACATTTCAGAATACTACCGGATATTCTATAAGCCTTAAACAAGGGATAAGTTGCCGATGCCATGTCCCAGACATGGTCTCACACTGGCTATCATCATCGAGGCCGAAGCCATGTCCCAGACATGGTCTTATACAAGCTCTCGTATATACGTGCTGATGCATGTCCCAGACATGTCTTACACTAGCACAACTCTTAGCCGATCCATGTCCCAGACATGTCTTACACTGGCTATCATTATCGAGGCCAATGCATGTCCGAAACATGTCTTACACTAGCACTCGTCTCAATGCAGATGCCATGTCCCAGACATGGTCTTACACTAGCTCTCATCATGGGGCCGATGCATGTCCCAACATGTCTTACACTGGCACACAAATAACCCGAATGTCATGGCATGAATATCCGGTTTGTTTCCTAGGGTTCCAATGGGATCTTTCTATTATCTCAATCATTAATATGCATTCTTTGTTCACAATCTAGCAATTCATACTATATCAAATCAATAACAATTCGAATACATACATTAACAATGTAGTTGTATTATTTACATACAACTTACCTTGGTTTACAAAATGTACTCGACTAGTCGATTTAGTCGACTTGCTTAGCTTTTCCCCGGTCTAGGTTTGGATTTGGAAAATCTTGATCTATAATAACAAAATTCACTCATTTAATCACTAATTACAATTAGGAAATTATAAATTTACATCTCTGGTAAGATGACTATTTTGCCCCTAGACTTTGGCAATTTGACCATTTTCTCCTCATGCTCGAAAATCAATTTTTATCGAATTTCTTCGTATTAAGAACCTAGCCGAACTATTTTTACTCTTATAGCAACCCCAAAATTCCACTATTTTACACACTTATCACCTATTTTGCAACTTATGCAAAACAGTCCCTTTAGGTGTTTTCATGCTAACACCCTTCACAAAAGTTGTTTAGAACTTAACTAGGACTCATATTCTTCCATAAAAACTTAGCAACTATCATAAATCCATTCATGGAAAAACTCTAAACTCTTAATCATTTTGCAAAATAGACCCCTCATTTGAAAGCTCATGCTTCAAGGGTCTCAAAAAGGTAAAAATCATCAACAAAGGACATGAAAATCACTTACTTGTTGAGGTGATAAATTGCTGAAATTTCAAAGCTTCAAAAACCCCTCTTTTGCTGATATTTTCGGTGGAGAAAGAAATGGGAAGAAGATGATATCATTTTTTTTTCTTTATTTTAGTCCAAATAAGTCACCTAACATACCAAACACAAAAATTTTGTCCCCCTTTGACTCTATGGCCAGCCAAGCACTCTAAAAAGGGTCTAGTTGCCCTTTAAAGACCTCCAATTTTAATTCTCGAGCTATTTGGCACATCCGGGTACTAAAATGCAACTTTTGCCTTTTATGCGATTTAGTCTTTTTTCACAATCGGGCTCACAAACATCAAAACTAACTCACCAAATTTTTCATACACTAATATAATCGTGTTATAACCTCATAATTGTAATAAAATAAATTTTTTAACTTCAGATTTGTGGTCCCGATACCATTATTCTGACTAGGCCCTAAATCAGACTGTTACATTTCTCCCCTCTTTAGGGATTTTCGTCCTCGAAAATCTTACCGGTGAATAAGTTCAGATACTGCTCGCTCAGAAACTCCTCGGGTTCCCATGTGGCTTTCTCGACCCCATGTCTATGCCATAAAACCTTTACAAGTGGTATATCCTTATTTCTTAATTGTTTGACCTCTCAAGTCAAAATGTTGACCAGCTCCTCACCATAAGTCATATCCGGAAGAATCTCAACTTCAGTTGGAGCAATTACATGCGAATGGTCTGATCTGTACCAGCGTAACATGGACACATGAAACACATCGTGAATATTTTCTAACTTTGGTGGCAAGTCCAATCGGTAGGCAACAGGCCCTACTCTCTCAGTAATCTCATAAGGTCCTATGAAATGGGGACTCAACTTGCCTTTTTTACCAAACCTAAGGACTTTTCTCCACAGGGAAACTTTCAAAAATACCTTATCACCGACTTCAAACTTAATATCCTTTTATCTCAAATCCGCGTAGGATTTTGTCTATCCGAGGCTGTTCTCAGGCAGTCACGAATCACTTTAACTTTCTCCTCAGCCTCTTTAACCAAATCAACCCCGTGAATTTGATTTTCTTTGAGCTCAGTCCAATATAAAGGGGTTTGACACTTTCGTTCGTACAAGGCATCATAAGGCGCCATTTTCATACTCGACTGATAGTTGTTGTTGTAGGCGAATTCAAATAATGGTAAGTATTTTTCCCAACTTCCTTGAAATTCGAGAACATAACATCTCAACATGTCCTCTAAGATCTGTATCACTCTTTCCGACTGATCGTCAGTTTGCGGATGAAATGTCGTGCTGAAACTCAACTTGGTTCCCAAAGCCTCTTGTAAAATTTTCTAAAACCTTGAGGTAAACCTCAGATCTATATCTGACACAATCCACAATGGCACTCCATAAAGTCTCACAATCTCAGAAATATATAAGTCAGCTAATTTCTCGAGGGAGTAGTTGGTACGCACAGGTACGAAATGTGCCAACTTAGTTAGTCTATCGATAATAACCCATACTGTATCTTTCTTTATCGGGGTTACTGGCAAACTAGTCACGAAGTCCATAGTGATATGATCCCATTTTCATTCGAGGACCATAATAGGCTGAAGTAAACCCGAAGGAACTTGATGTTTCAGATTTCTCTATCTTGGGTTTTCTGGATATTTTATCTTGTAACTTGTTGATCATGGCTTGCATTTAGAGCATGACATCCAGCTTGTGATTGATGTATCTAAAAAAACAAGTATGACTATACCTCTGAATTGATCCTGAAAATGTGGTGAAACTTCAAGTCCCAATTTGTATGGTGAATTTCTTTTCTCAAGTGAGTTAATCAGAGCTAATGTACTCAGTTGAGATATCAGTATTACTTATGCTAATACATTTGTTATGGCCTTCGATTGGCATGATGAGTGAATTAGAATGATGCATGTTGAATCGTTCTATTGACTAGAAGAGAGAATTTCTTGAAATATCAATTACGGATGAATAAGGTCGACTTGATTGTTCAATCTGTATGGAATATATGTTTAGAATTTAATGAGATGTTCATGCTTGAGAATAAGATTTTATTTCTTCACGGGTAAAAAGACGAATAGTCTAATTAAGAAGTGTATGTTTCCTAGAAGAATCGAATGCGATAAGAAGATCTGATATTGATAATGTGAAGATAATCTGGGTATTTAAAATGTTGAAACGATCATTGTTTATCTTTGAGTACAAATTCTTGAAATATTGAAAGTTTAAAGATGTATAGCAAGAATCATCAGAATTATTTTTGCCGTTTGGGAATTAGAATGAAAATAGAAAAGGTTAATATGGATTTTCTTATCTGGATCGTTCCTGTCCATGAAAGAGGAAAGTAATATGTAGCGTTGTTAAACGTTATGAGATGTACAAATTATTCTGGTATACCCAAATGTCTACTCACCATATTCATAGGATTTCGTGTCTTCATGATTGTTGGATGTTTTGGAATTTTAATATCCACTAATCGGATTGAGATTCGGGTTTCATAGCATGATTTCTTGGGAAAGCCAGAGGAGGCTTTGAACTAAAAGGTAACTGAGAGTTTATTTAGCAAATAACTGGACTGTATAGAATATAAAGAGTATAAGGCTGAGATGAACTGGCTAGTTTCACTATTTGAATTCGAAAGGATTTGGGTGCGAATGTATAAGTAACATGATGGTATGGATCGGACTTTTGAGTACATGAGCTTTCTGGTACAGATTAAGTTTCGGTGAAAGTATTGTAAAATGAATACCACTTATGATTTTTGTATGTGGAATTTAAAGAGATAGGCAGTAAAAGCTCAGCTTGAGTGAAAGTTCTTTGACATCGATTATAGGATTGAAGAATCCAAGTGAAAAACCAAAACCACTTTCCTGGTAAGATTTTCGGGGACAAAAATCCCTAAAGGGGGAGAAATGTAACATCCTGATTTTGGGCCTAGTCGTAACAATGGTTTCGGGACCATAAATTCGATGAGGAAAATTTTATTTTTATTATATTTTTATGGTTTACGATTTCACGGAATGATTTCGTGAAAATTTCATTCGAAAATTTTGACGTTTGGGCACTCAATTTGGTCAAAAGGACTAAATTGTAAAAAGTCCAAAAGTTGAGTTCTACATGTTAGAAGTGTCTAATTGTTATGATTTTTTAAATTAAAGATCCTTAAATGGTAATTAGACCATTTTGAAGTTTGTGGACAAAAATGGACATGGCATGATAGGTTTTTAAAGTTTTTCACTAAGGGTATTTTAGTAAATTGGTAATTAAATGAATTAAAAAGCCAAAAATAAGCCAAATTTTCTCATCTTCTTCATCATGGCTGAATGTCTCATGAAAAACACCATGGATAGGGTTCTCAAGCTTTCCAAGCTTATTTGTAAGTGATCCCGAACCCTGTTTTTAATGTTTTTACATTTTTGAAGTCCCGGTAACATGATCTACTCATTTCTACCATTGTTTTAAGCTAGGATTTATATTTAAAAATTTACCAATGAGTAATATGCATGCATTTTGATGTCTAATGGCAGAAAATGAGTGTTGGGTGTTAGATAAAAAACTTTTGCTAAGCGATTTTACGTGAAAACGAGTAAAACGTCATAATCGGTAAAAATACCTAATGTTCATAAGTACATGTTAGAGTGAGAATTTGATGTTGCCATAAAAGGAAAAAATGATCAACATGTCATAAAACATAAGAAAATAGGATGAAGTTTAATTTCCAAGCCTTGGGGAAAAAGTGCAAATATGCAAAATTTTAGGGGTCAAAATGCCAATTTGTAAAAATATGATTTTTAGACCCATATGAATAGTGTGACTAATTATTAGGCTAAATGTGATATTATAGATCAAGGAAATCAAGATTCGGGCTTAAATTGGGAAAATACAAGGTTATGGACTAAAATGGTAAATTGTCGTTTCTGGATCCGAGGTAAGCTCGTGTGTTAATAATAATGCAATACCATGCATGAATTGTAATTCTCTATTGATATGACATAAATTGTATGATTTAATATGTTTAAGAGAAGTTGATGGATGGTGTGTATGATATGGAAAAATGTAATGCTTGTTGTGTCATGTGAAATTGAATGGCAAATTATTGTTACATGAATTGGGTGTTAAATTACTATTACATAGGTTGTATGAATTGCTACACGATTGTACTTGATGAGATTTCGACAAGTAAGTTCGAATAACATAAAGTAAACTCATAATATGCTAAATAGCATGATTTATGAACATATGACAATTGCATTTGATGATGGCATGAAATTACATGAAATGTACCTTTAAAAATGACATGTTGAAAAATGCCCCGGTTGAGGTTAAAAGGGAAGTTCAATGGATAAACCATGAATTATATGTGACTTGAGATCCTGCATGTATTGCAGAAAGGATTTAGCCCGGACGGGTAATCCGTTGATCTCAAATATAAAAAAGATCTAGCCTGGACGGGTGTTCCTTGAATGATCGAGCCTCCCAAAGAATATATGTGCTTCGAGGATTTAGCCTGGACGGGTAATCCGATTAGGGTCTGAATTTAGCCTGGACTGGCAATTCAAATCTGAACTCTAAGGGATTTAGCCTGGACTGGTAATCCCGACATCACCTTATGAGTTTATATTATGGGGGATTTAGCCTGGACTGGTAATCCCGCCGTAAGATGTGAGGTTCGCGGGAGTGCATACCTAAAATGATCATTCTTATGAATTGACGGTTAATGGATAATCCATCGAGATTTCCTAGAAACTTAACAGGATTAACATTAGATATATGTACAAGTGAAAGGATGTATGATGAACTCTTCTAAGATAAATTTACATGGTGCATTGTCATGAGATTAATTTGATGATTGAGTGCATGTGATAGGGAATTATCCTATACTTGGAATGTATGACTAAGTGTGCCCATGAGAAATAATAACTTTTATATTGAGCTCCATTTTGATAAATGAGTAAGGGATCCATGAAATGGTAAGTTCATGATAGTTGGAAATGATCTTATGATAGTGATCATTATATTGTACCAAACCAGATTTGGACATTAGCATTTGTCCGAATTTGAAAATGCACTAAAAATAGTGGAAATTTAGTTATAAGCTTAATGAAATATGAAATAAAATCTTAATGAGTCTAGTTTCACATAAAGGAAACGGTGAAAGCAAAAGAATTCTGTATCATGAGATATTTGAATTCTTGTGAGATAGAGTCGGAGTGATTCCAGACTCCCCTATCTCAACTTTAGAAAATCACTAGAAATTGTAAAAAAATAATTATGAGTTAAAATTTATATGACTGAAATTCGTAATTAGTCTATTTTCAGGATAAATAGATGGGAACATTATCTGAGTCTTGTACTAGGAAATAAATAAATTTTAGTGAAGAAAGGTCGAAGCTGTCAAATAGCAAAACATGGGAGACTTTGAAGAATAAAATGTACGTATTTGCTAGACAAAAAAATTCTTAAAATTTTATGATAAGAAAATATATGAGTCTAGTTTTTTTAAAATTAATGGATCTTAATTTGGAGTTCTGTAGCTCTGGATATAAAAAATTTAATGACTGTGACTCGGGAAAATAGCTTAGCTTGAATTTGAATAAATAGAAATAATATGAAAATAGCATGTTATCGCATTGCTTATCATTTTCATGCGAGCTTACTAAGTGAAAAGCTTACTCCCTCATTTCCATTTCTTTTAGTTTTGTCAGGTCTGCTCAGAGTAGTAGATCGTCGGAGGTAGCATCGCATTATCGAGCCATTATCCTTGGAGCATTGGCATGTGTACGTGAAATGTTTTCATGTGAGTGGCATGTATAGGGACTTAGTTTTTTTATGATGACTATTGTTGTGATTAGACAAAGGTATTGACTTATATTAATTGTTGATTATAGCCATGAGATGTGGCTTATAATGATTTTGGCTTGTAAGCCTATTTATTCATGATATGTGTTAATGTCTTGCGATGTAGCTAGACTAGTTTATCATGAGCAGGTGGAACTAATGCATAATAATGAGCTAATGATGAATGCCATCGAAATCGAGTATGTGTATGCATGTAAAGATGACAAAAAGGCTTGGAAATTAGCCTAATTCTTGACCACACGGGTAGAGACACGACCGTGTGTCTCAGCCGTGTGAAGGACATGGCTTCTGGCCACGGGCGTGTGCCTTGGCCGTGTGCCCTTAAACAGTTGCTGGTGTCATAAACAGAGAGTTACACGGGCTGAGGACATGGGTGTGTCCCAAGCCACACGGGCGTGTTACTCTCCAAAGCTAGAAAATTGTTAAGTTGCCCAAAGATTATCGAATGTTTTCAGTTTTGTCCCAAACTGTCCTAATGTATGTTTTAGGCCTCGAAGGCCTGTATAAGGGACGATATGCACGTGATTGAAAATTTTTAATTTTGGGCAAAATTTTGTGATCCGGTTTTGTATGTTTGTGAATGTTTAAGTCCGGTAACGCCTCAAACCCTATCCTGGCGTTGGATACGGGTAAGGGGTGTTACATCAAACATGGGATAAGTTGTCGATGTATGTCCTAGATATGGTCTCATACTGGCTATCATCATCGAGGTCGAAGCCATGTCCCAGACATGGTGTTATACTAGCTCTCGTATATACGTGCTAATGCATGTCCCAGACATGTCTTACACTAGCACAACTCTTAGCCGATGCATGTCTCAGACATGTCTTACACTGGCTATCATCATCGAGGCCGATGCATGTCCCAGACATGTCTTACACTAGCACTCGTCTCAATGCCAATGCCATGTCCCAGACATGGTCTTACACTGGCTCTCATTATGTGGCCGATGCATGTCTCAGACATGTCTTACACTGGCACACAAATAACCCAAATGTCATGGCATGAATATCCGGTTTGTTTCCTAGGGTTCCAACGGGATCTTTCTATTATCTCAATCATTAATATACATTCTCAGTTCACAATCTAGCAATTCATACTATATCAAATCAATAAAAATTCGAATACATGCATTAACAATGTAGTTGTATTATTTACATACAACTTACCTCGGTTTACAAAATGTACTCGACTAGTCGGTTTAGTCGACTTGCTTTGTTTTCCCCTGTTTAGGTTCGAATTTGGAAAATATTGATCTATAATAACAAAATACACTCATTTAATCACTAATTACAATTAGGAAATCATAAATTTACATCTCTAGTAAGATGACTATTTTGCCCCTAGACTTTGGCAATTTGACCATTTTACCTTCATGCTCAAAAATCGATTTTTATCGAATTTATTCGTATTAAAAACCTAGCCGAACTATTTTTACTCTTATAGCAACCCAAAAATCCCACTATTTCACACACTTATCACATATTTTGCAACTTATGCAAAATAGTCCCTTTAGGTGTTTTCATGCTAACACCCTTCACAAAAGTTGTTTAGAACTCAACCAGGACTCATATTCTTCCATAAAAACTCAGAAACTATCATAAATCCATTCATGTCAAAACTCTAAACTCTTAATCATTTTGCAAAATAGACCCCTCATTTGAAAGCTCATGCTTCAAGGGTCTCAAAAAGGTAAAAATCATCAACAAAGGACATGGAAATCACTTACTTGTTGAGGTGATAAATTGTTGAAATTTCAAAGCTTAAAAAACCCCTTTTTTGCTGATATTTTCGGTGGAGAAAGAAATGGGAAGAAGATGATATGATTTTTTCTTTATTTTAGTCCAAATAAGTCACCTAACATACCAAACATAAAAAATGTGTCCCCTTTTGACTCTATGGCCAGCCAAGCACTCTAAAAAGGGTCTAGTTGCCCTTTAAAGACCTCCAATTTTAATTCTCTAGCTATTTGGCACATTCGGGTACTAAAATGCAACTTTTTCCTTTTATGCGATTTAGTCCTTTTTCGCAATCGGGCTCACAAACATCAAAATTAACTCACCAAATTTTTTATACACTAATAAAATCATATTATAACCTTATAATTGTAATAAAATAAATTTTTTAACTTCAAATTTGTGGTCCCGAGACCACTGTTCCAACTAGGCCCTAAATCGGGCTGTTACAACATAAATGTTCACATATGCATCAAGTAAGCATAGATGAGCTCATCATACTATATTATTTCAAGGCATCATTCATTTCGTCTCATAATTCTCATATCATGTCAAATATTTTATCCGTTGAATCATTGAAATTTCAATGGATATTCAAACAGTACACTCAAGGTGTACAAATTAATAACATGTCTATTCATTTTCAGGAGTACCCATTAGGGCACTTAATCAGAATGCATACTCTGAAGCCTCATAACATATAACAGGATTACCAGTCCAGTCTAAATCCTTTTTGTAAAATATGCTCAGAAGAGTTCAATTAGGATTACTAGTCCAGGCTAAATCTTAATTATAACATATGCTCGAGAGGGATTATATCAGGATTACTAGTTTAGGCTAAATCTTGTTAGCAACAATGCAAGACCTCATTTAGTAAGGAAATTTTGTTTATCCATCAAAATCCAATATTGAAACGGAATTTAACCTTTTTTAAACAATCTCAAGCATGTAATCATTTCTTATGTTATAACATTCAATTTAAGTCACATAAATACAAAACACATTCCATACAACACAACATTCAATTTATCATATTTACATGCTCAAATAAGTTACACGAACTTACCTCGACACTTGTTCGCGTATATAAATCTACTAATCCGAAACTTTCTCTTTTCCTCGATCTAGCTTCAAATTTGTGTTATCCAGATCTATATAAATGAATTTATCCATCAATTTATCACATTTCACATTCAAGTGGACTCAATTTACATCCTAGGCAAAATTACCATTTTGCCCCTAACTTTTTCATATATTTCAATTTCATCCCTAGGCTCGAAAAATGAAATTTATGCAATTTACTCCCTATTCCAAGTCTAACTAAAATTTCACTATAAAATTTACAGCACATACATTCTATAAAATTTAGAATTTTTCTTCAATTTTCATAACTTTACATTTTAGTCCCTAAATCATGTTTTTTATAAAAAAATCACTTTGTAAAAGTTGTTTATCTATCAACAACCTTTCATTTTCTACCATAAATTACAATTTTTCAACATATTCATCCATGACATAATTTCCATACTTTGATAACTTTCCAAATTGATCCCTCAAATAAATAAATTAAACTATCTCTATTTCAAAAATATCAAAATTACTAAAAACGGGACAAGAAAACTTACCCAATTAAGCTAAGAAAGTTTCTCCTCTCTCTCCTAGGGTATTCATGTATTTTGAGGATGAATATGACATAAAATAAGATGATATTTCTTTTATTTTTAATTAATTAAATTAATTCAATTTCCAATTTAGTCCTTACCCTTTTTCTAAATTTTCATGGATGAGTCACCAAAAAAAATACCTATGTACTTTTCTTTAATGGTTTAATTATCATATAAGGACCTCAAGTTTTAAATTCTATAGCTATTTAATCCTTCTAGCTACTAGAATTTAACTTTTACGTTTTATACGATTTGGTCCTTCTCGTAATTAAACACATAATCGGTAAAATTTTCTTATCAGAATTTTCACATGACATTTCTAACATAATACAGACCATGTAATAACATTAAAATAATTTTTATTTTCAGTTCGAATTTGTGGTCCTAAAACCACTATTCTGATTTCACTGAAATTGAGCTGTTACAAGATTTCTGAGTTGAGCGAGAAGGAAGCATTTTTCTCCTTTACGAATGGGTTGAAACCATGGACAAAGCAAGAATTGCAACATCGAGGAGTTCAAGAACTTACCAATGCCATGATGGTAGCGAAGTCCTTAGTGGAACTTGTTCTAAGAAGAGACAAGTTGGAATCTTCCAAGCCTAACATGAGGGGCAATAGTGGGTGTCATGAGGAAGATAAAAAGGTACATAGCTACTATGGTAGTGGTAGTAGTAGTGACGGTGGTAACGGAAAACCACGAAATGGGAAGTAGAGACCTAATAACCTAAAATAGAAGAGGGGAAAGCTAAAATGCTAATTTTGTAAGGGACTACACATGAAGAGGGACTGCCCAAAGGTATCTTCAGTTTCGACTATCGAGAGGAATGATGAGTCAGAAGAGGCGAAGCCTATAGAGAAAAATACATCGACGATCAATTCGATGGTGCTCATTCCGAAGAAAAAGAATGGTGGAGAAGGGTTGATGTTTGTAGGCATCAACATTGTAGGTAAAAAAGGAGTGCTCTTGTCAACACGGGAGCATCGAACTTGTTCATATCAAAAAAGGCTACTAAGAAACTTGGTCTCTCGATTAAGAAATTGAATAGGAAAATCAAGACGGTAAATTCCAAAGAAGCCCCAATTGTGGGAGTAGTTCATAATGTGGAACTACAAGCCGATGAATGGAAAGGCAAGTAGGAATTCGAGGTAATCCAATTAAATGATCACGATTATGTGCTTGGCTTAAACTTTCTTGACAGGGTTCAGGCATCTCTACATCTATGGGTCGATCAAATTCATAGTGTCACCAGTCTGTTATCAAAAGTTGTTATACAGGTGCATCGAGATATGAAGGTTGGGACAAATGTGTTGTTGTCAATCCAACTAGTCGGGGATGTTTCATATGGAAGTAACATTGACTTGATAGAAAAGAATGCTATGAAAGCCCCTTCGAAAGTGTTAGTGGTACAAGAGATCAATATGAAGTCTGCAGATTCAACTGTAGAGCCGACACCTTTTGGAAATGTGGGTTGTGCATCGGGCTTCGAGAGAAAAGAAGCGATGCAGAAATAGTCAGGACGAGTAAATGCTACAAGTAAGGTACATTGTGAACACTTTGATAGTGTTTTGAATTCTGACTTGTTGGCTTAGCAAGGTCATAGGGGCCCTTTCAAAGTTCATAAGTAAATAGGCCAAGGGACTGTGGGCAATATGAAGCCAAGGTGTAAGAATCAAGATGATTCAAAAGGAAACAAGTCAAAATTGGAGCAAGTTAGAGCAGAGACTTCTTGCCAACGAGATGTACCAACAAGTGTAACGGTTGAAATTAAGAGGCGATGGAAGCCGAGGCAAAAATTTTGAAAAAAGGGATAACCTGATCGCAAGGCAAGTTAGGAAGAAGCCAAGGCAACGAGAGGCATTCGAGGTGAATCAAGTTAGTGCCATTCAGAAGCCGCAACAAAGGCGTTACGAGAATGGGTGGGGGAGAATGTCACGGGCTAAAGTGCAAAGCCCGTGACCATGGCACAAGATGCGCCCCATGGAGGTCTGTCAATAAGATGTGGATCATTTAGCCCACGAGAACTGGCTCGATTCAAGGAACTGTTGGAAAAGCCTATCAGATTAAAGCCTGGTTGGCCCGATAATGAAGATATGGCAACTTAGACTATTTTGGGTAACTAATCTTAGAAGATTTAGGGAATCATATCTTGTAAAGATTAGATTAGATTTGATATGACATATTTTGTAAATCCCTAAAACTAAGGAATATGGTTAATCTTATCCATTGAAGTAATAGTATCTTGACCGTCGGTTTTAAAGGAGCTCAACTATAAATAGAGAGCCCCCCCTCATTTGTACTCACTCCATTCATTATTTCATTATCCTTTGTGAATAAGAGAATAGAAAGCATTTACTCAAACTCTTTGTGTGCGCTCTTTCTGTTGTTCTTTTGTTGCTTCTTTTGGCATAAATCGCTTCTGCTCTACAATTGGTGCCTTGGAGGAGTTATTAAGGAATCTTCACTTGAGTAAAGGCTGACTTAGGCGAGTTTGGATGAATGGATTACCTAAGGATGAACGGATTGCCTAAGGCCACACGGATCGCGAGATGAAAGATCTAGCCCCATGACACTAGTATGGAATCTCCCTTTGAGGTATATTGTCAGTTGGGTCATCCTTCATTGCCTTCTTTGAAGAAGTTATGACCTCAATTTCAAATTTTGTCATCGTTAGCTTATGAGTCATGTTAATTTGATAAACATCACCGTCTTCCCTCTGTTCTTAGAGTCAATAAAATAGTCGAGCTTTCTTTTGAATCAGCTCATTCTAATGTTCAAGGTCTATGTCCTACTACTTTAAAGTATGGGTTTTGTTATTTTATTACTATTGTAGATTATTATTCACGCATAACTTGGTTATATTTAATGAAAAAATATTCTGATTTATTTTCTATTTTTGTGCCTTTTGTACTAAAATAAAAAGTCAATTTAATATTCATGTTCGTATCTACTAAGCGATAATGCAAAAGAATATTTATTTCAATACTTTTAACTTATATATGACTTAAAATGGTATTATTCATCAATCCTCTTGTATTGATGTTCCTTTCGGTAATGGCGTGACTGAAAGAAAAAATAGACATCTTCTTGAAGTAGCTAGATCCCTTCTTTTTCAACTAAGTGTTCTTAAATGTTTTGGGATGATGCCATTTTAACAGTCTTTTTTTGTATTAGTCTTATGTCATTTTTTGTACTTAACGATGAAATTCCGTACCATATTCTATATCCTTCAAAACCATTATTTCCTATTGAGCTCATATATTTGGTAGCACTTTCTTTGTTTGTGATCTTCGTCCAACTCATAAAATTGGACTCAAAGTCTCTTAAATGTGTTTTTCTTGGTATTTTTGGATTAAAAATGGTTATAAGTATTACTTTCCTAATCTTAAATGATATCTTGTATCCATTGATGTTACCTTTCCTGAAAACACACTGTTTTTCTTAGTGTCATCTGTTTATAATACTTCCCTAGAATATGATGATTTGTTCTTATATACTATAAATCATCATGTCAACTCAAAACAAGTATACCAGAATAAGCAACAACGCCACCACCAATCATTCATGTTTATTCAAAAGGGCAAGATGCTTTAGCTACATGCCCACCACATTCTTTTCGTAGGAAGGGTTCTGTTTCTAATTAACCTGATCCTAGTATTGACCTTATCATTGCCTTTTAAAAGGTAACCAAAAATGTACTTATCTCATCTCCTTTATTGTCTCTTATGATCATTTATCACCTGTGATTAGCTCATTCATTGTTTCTTTAATATTTCAATTCCAAAAATTGTTAGAGGGGTTTTGTCCCATATTAGCTGGCTAGACGCAATGATAGAGGAGATGATTACTTTAGGTGGTAATGGTAATTGGGTATTAGTTCGTTTGTCTACTAGAAAAATGGCTATTAGATGTAAATGGGTGTTTATAGTCAATGTTAATCCTGATGGATCAATTACATGACTAAAAGTTCATCTTATTCGTAAAAGATATGCTCAAACCTATGGGGTTGATTACTTAGACAGTTTCTCTCGATGGCTAAAATGGCTTCTTTTTGCTTGTTTATTTCTATGGCAACTACATATTGGTGGCCTTTGCACCAACTTGATATAAAAATGCATTTTTGTATTGTGATCTACAAGAGGAAGGTTATATGAAGCAATCACCAAGTTTTGTTGCTTAATAGGAGAATGCGAAGGTGTGTCATCTTTGAAAATCTCTATATTACTTAAAACAAAGTCGACAAGCATGGTTTGGATGTTTTAGTGAAGTGATTCAAGATTTGGTCTTATAGAAGAGAAGTTGGATCACTTGGTTTTCTACAAACATTAAGAGGCAAGAATAATTCTACTAGCAGTTTATGTTAATGATATTGTTTTTACTGGAGTGATAATGTAATCATTTTTATTTTGAAATCATTCCTTCATACTCAATTTTAAATGAAAGATTTAGGACAATTGAATATTTTCTTGGAGCTGATGTTATTGTTTGATCTGATGCCCTAAGTGTAATATTTTCACCAATGTACACTTGTAATTTTTTCGAACAAATTGGTTAATAAAATAAATTCATTGGCTACATTAATATACTTTGTATAATTGTCCTCATATGGTTTTTGCACGCAAAGAAAAATGTAAGCAAATGTTACTCATTGGTTATCTAAAGTTTAAACTGATACTAAGCAATATTACATGGTCAGATCGTAATATGAAAAGATAGATTGTATTAGTAAACGAACCTAAACATATCCTTAGTCTAATTAGAAATGAGCAAACTGATTGAAATACTAATATATCACCCATCAAGTCCAATTGGGGAGATGATTTGTCTTGAGCATCGAAGTAGATGGCTTCTAAAAGATAGAGATAAAGATGTGACTGGCTAGACTGACAGTACATTGGATAGGACTGGAGATGAATAGATCTTGAATTCTTTTATGGACTTATTCACTTGTGATGTTCATAGTGTATCATATCTAAATCCTGAGTGGATGACGGACTATATATGCGTGGCTCGTACACTTTGATGTAAGTAAAAGCCTAAGTTCGAATACATAAGGAACCAAAAGTTGGTGCGTTAGGTGTACGACTTCTGTAGTATGTAGCGTCATTCAAAATAGTGGAAATTATAGCCCGAGACATGAGTAAATGATATCATCTTATTGGCATTACATGGTTGATAAAAAGTAAACGCGCCCACAGGTTGTTCATCATTGTGACGAATGACTTGATCACTATTTGGTTACCATGAGATAAAATAAGATCATATTGAGAGAACATATATTATCCCAAAGAGATTAAGGATATCTTATGAGGGTAACACACTTATGACAAGGTAACTGGATGAGCACTAATCGAGTTGCTTTCGTAATGGTATGTCATTGAGGAGAGCTCAGTCACGATACTATAGTGGAATGACTTCGTTACTAAATGAGTTTATAATTAATAGGCAAAAAGCTGGAACTTAAATATAAATCATTTGAGTCTCAATTGCATATATCCAATTGGTCCCCCCGCTAGCTCGTTGAAACCTGAAATGAATTGCTTGTTTGAATCGAAATGAACAAAATGAATAGAAATAAAGAAACGGAAAACATTCAGAAATAATTATGGTTTTCTCTTAAATGGAGAAATATTAAATATATTTTCGCAGAAACTTTACTAGGGGTAAAATCGTCATAATTTTATCAGGGGTAAAATTAGGATGATAAAATTATTTAAGATAAAAATTGAAGTTTGTTTTGGGGAAATAGAAAAAAAATATCAGGTTGGATCTAACTATAAAGTACATTTTTAAAAACCTGGAAAGTACTAGTAATTGGATCTGATATGGAACAAGCCCAAAATCCCCTTATGTTAACAGAGTGGACGACTAACCCTAGTTAATATTAACTACGGTTGCCACCACCTATACTCCTAATTAGACAAGAAGTTTTTTTTCTAGTTTAAATAAACTTATCTAATTTAATAAGGGTTCTATCTTCTTTTTCCTATAAATAAATGACACTAGTAGGGCTATTAACATAATTTTAAGAGTTGTTACTTTGCCGGAAAATAGAGAGAATTTATTCTCAACTATTAAATATATTTTTTCAGAATAACAATTCTACCAGTTTCTATCAAAGAAGAGAGAATTTTCGTTTTCACCCTAAAAGGAAAAGAAAACTTTTTTCTAGTTTTATGTTTTGATTCAATTGGTTTGAGCTCACACTTGGAGCAGTTTGTGGTATGAGAATTGTGGAGAAGATTGTTTGGTTGAAAGCTAGAAAATATCAAGGATCCGCTAATCCAAAAACACAGGTACGATTTCGGTCTAAGGCTTATCGCTATAAATATCACAAACCGGATCGATTTTCAAATTTTTAATTTTCTGCTATGTAAAAAATTCATTTTCAAACCAAATTTTTTTCCAACAATTATCAGGAGTAAGAAGGGTATTTTCTTATCTTAGAGGAAATATACCTTTGACTTACTTGCAGAAACTAGAAAATTAAGATAAAAACCGTGTAACACACTGATAGATTTCAATTTGCAGCTCATGAAGGAAGCTAGTGAACCTTTTAAGGATCCAAAACATTGGATTTATCCTTCATATCAACAGAGCTCAAATGCACATTGTCTTTTTTGTTCCTCATTTTGTAATGCTTTGTTTGAGTTTGAGAACTTATTTTCCAACCTAATTTAAACTTCTTACTACCTTTTGAAGAACAAATAAAAACAAAAGAAAGAAAAAGAAGCAGAGTGTTGAGGAATGTCCGGACGACAATGAGAAGAGAAAGAAAAAAGTTTTTGGATTAATTATATAGAGGTTGTTAGCTTTAGTCAAAAGTAAAAAAAAAAAAAAAAATCATGTGTCAATCACTCAATGAGCTAATGTGTCATGTTAGCAATCTATTAATGGATTAACAAAATTTTTAAGGATTGTAACTAATTCGAACAAATATTTTAATTAGAGTGATTAAATTAAAAAAAATAGAATAATGAAAATAGGATTTATCATATTTTAAAGTGACCTTTACCCTCCTAAGCAAAGAGATACGGGAATGAAGAAAAAACAATTTTAGTTCAATGGCAGTGGGCATTTTTGTAATGAAAAGTAGCTGTTGCCATTGAAAATTGATAATGGCATTTGGCCAATTGAAATTAAAAAGAGAAAATTCACTCGTGACCATTTCAACGCGAAAAAGCAATCGGCTTTGCATCCAAAAAACAAAGATATTCCAGCAATGGCATTCGGCCATTGATAATGGAATTGTTAAAGGAATTAAGGTGTTATTATTTTTTTAAAGGATGAGGAAATAAGTTTTCTTTAATTTTGAAATACAATTCTACACGATACACCATGAAAAGTGGACAATTACCGTTATGTGATCTTGTCTCAAACCAGTGAATTGAGATCAGTTTCTCATCCATCCATCCTGTAATTACATTAATTTAATTCCACATTTATTTTATGACCCCATCAGGTTTTAAGACCCAAGGCCAGAATGTTGTTCATTTTATCTCCATTTTATGTGTATATCATCCTTTAATAAAAATACTAACATTCAATCAATACAACTATAATATACAAAATATAAAGCAAAATCCACATATTGCATACATATATACTGAGAGTGAAACTTACATATTATAATTTCAGACGATGAGACTCAAACTTAAGCCTTTAGTAATTATATCGAGACTCATTAACTATATTTTTTTTATTTTTTTTAAAATTATGAATATCTAATATATTCAAAAATAACTAAGCTTCCAAAACTAATTTCACCACCCCATTAAAAGAAAAAGTTTTAATCTAGACCTCAACCACGGATGGACAATATGTTTAACGATAACGATAAAATTAATTATTGTAACTATGAAATAAAAAATTTCGCCGTAGCACAGCTATTATCAATTCAAAGTAAGCCTTATCATTAACTCAAATTAAGATAAGCTCCATTGATATAGCGATATCAAACTATCAAGATTCAAGAGGGGAAGATAAATGGGTTACTCAGTCCAAAAATTATTATTTATATCATAATTTTAAAATTATTTTGTATTAATATATTTACCTTTTATATGATTGAACCTATATAAAACAGTATACTTTTATTACTAAAATATTAATTCAAATAAACCCAAACTAAACAAATAGGTAAAACTTTAGACATATCTAATCTAATGGTAATAAGAAGCTTAATTAAAAATAATATTAGTTAGGGGTGAATATTTTATCGAGTCAAGTTAATTGAGTAAAAAAAAAATTAAGTTAGTTGAGTTAACCAATCTTATTTTATCAAGCACACTCAATTTGAAAATTTTTCTGAATTATATGAAATTTAAACCGAATCGAATATATTTTTTCAAGTTAAATTCAAAATTCAAAATTAATTATAAAAGTTTTTATTTTCGTAAAATAATCATAATCAAAAGTGTATGATATGCTCACTAAAGACATAGACGGAGGAGTTAAAAAGATTCCCCTTCTTTGAATAAACATATACATACATAAATAAAAAAATTTCTCAAAACTAAATTTGTATGAGTAGGAGAAAATCTAAAGAAGCAAATGTCTCGACATATAACAAGAAGATAACACCAGGGATTTAAATTGCGGTCACGGCCGCGTTTTCGGTCGCATTGCGTTTATCGTGGTTGCGGACATAACGGATGCTATTGTGGTCGGGTATCGCGGTCGTGAATTTTTTTAAAATTCGCACAACTTATTGCAAAACATAATAATTATAATTATAAAAAAAGTCACTTTTAATGATTTTTAGAGTGTTTTCTAACACTTATGAACTTTTATTAATATGATATGAGAACACAACTTTTATAATCATTAATTATTCTTATATTTATTTATGAATTTTCTAAGAATGTTATATTAACTAATAACAAAGTAAAAAAAGAAGAAGGAAATATTAAACATTTATCATATTTAATAAGTTTGAAAGTTTTTATGGATAAAATAATTGAAAATTCATACCTAAGAGATGTCTTCAATATTTTTTGACAGCTTTGAAGATGGTGAAGATATAAACATTTTATACTGCAAAAGGGAAAAAAGAATAGATAAATATATAAATTCTCATTAATTATTCCTATTTCCTACCACTTATTCTCACTCTCATTCTACTTTCATATATAGTTTAACATGCTTCGATTCTTAATTAACTTTTCATAAAATATACTCCATTCATTTATCTAAAGATATATTTTAAATGTTTTAATATCATTAAAATTAAGAACATTAACAAAAAAATTTCTTTAAAAAAAATACCTTACAAATAATAGTAGTGGTACGATTTAGTTTTCACCAATTAGTGGAATGACGAGGAAGATCAAATCCTTCACCTTCACTTTGAGAGCGTTCTTGACTTGATTCTCTTGGCCTTTGTCCAAAAATATATCCAAAAAAAATAACATTTTCACATTGGTTTTCATATAATTGATATGGAGGATATATTTGAGGAGGAGGATACATGAGAGGTGGAGGTGGGTGATACATTGGTGGTGGAGGATGCATTTGAGGCTAGTGTGACACACCATAATTAGGAAATGGTGGATAATAACCATATGATTATGGATAACTATGTGAAAGTTGAAAATATGAAAGTTGTTCTGGTGGATAAAAACCTTGAGTGCTAGTAGATGAATCACTATACCCAAAGTTACTAGAACTCAATCTCCTATTAGATGAAGAGCCTATAGAAGTATGCTTCTTGCCTTTTCCTTTTGATGGAGCTCTAGGTTCACTTCTATCTCTCCTAGGTTCAGGAAACATTTTTCCATCAAACTCTAATCTATCACGGAAATATCCACTAGTGGTACCAACCCCATATTCTCCTCCATACTGACTAGAAGACCTAATTTCACCTCTATCACCACTATATCCATCATCATCATCAATTGGACTTAAACCACCACCATCGGGTCCATCGCCACTCTGACTTGGCGTTAAACTAGAACTTGAATGAGACAAATTTTGTTGTTGAGATTGATCAACATCCATTTCATCATCAGAGGTATCCATAGGCAACACACTGCCATTTTCACCATCTAATAATGGATTCTCTTTCTCATGAAGTCGTTCTGATAGTGGATCAATATCTTCAAAGATATGATCAAGGCTGATAGGATTAAAACTAGCGTTTATATCATCAGTGCTCATTCTTTTTTGATGCCTTATCTGAAGCTTTATATTATAATAGGTAAACACTAATTTCTCAAGTTTTTTATACTTTAACCTATTTCTTGCCTTGGTGTGAATATAACTAAATTTGATCCAATTTCGTTCACAATTTGATGCTGAAGTTGTTTGACTAAGTACTTTAATTGCTAATTTTTGTAATTCGGGAACACATGTGCCGTATATTATCCACCACTTAGCTACATAATATTATTTAAATTTCAAAATAACTTCAAAATGTATAATATAATTAAATAATATAAATTAAATTAAATAATTTAGTTAACTGTTTACCCGGATTCATTTGCTTCCAAGCTCTTTGTGCTTGTGGAGTACTGAATGTCTCATGTTTATCTTTAAATAGTAACAACTGCATAAATAAAAGATAGAGTAAAAATAAAAAAAATTCTATTTCAAATTATGTAACTAAGTTACAAATAATAGTACTTAAATCTAACCTGATTAACCATTCTGACTTGAGTATCAAGAGAAGGTTCTAATCTTTCAATTACTGATCGTGTACCTTCTAATGTTTCTATTAGTACATTCTCAGAATACTCCACCCCAAATTGAAATTGAGGATTGAGAAAACAACCTAAGTATAGTTTATAAGAATATCATCAAATAATAATAATCTAAAGCTTAAAATAATAAAATATAAAAATAGTTCTTAATTATATGAAACATTTTATCTTACCAATTGAATGCAAGTCGGAATGCATAAAATTCCATCTATTGTCAATAATCTTTTCGTACTCGGTGAAATATCAATAATCTTGTTGAATTGCTTATTTAGCTCTATCAACAGCCTCATAAATAAAGCCCATTATTGGTTTTTCATCGCTATCCACAAGTCTCAATACTTTTACTAAAGGCTCGTAAACTTTTATGAGGTAGTTGGCTTTTTTCTAAAAATCTTTTCCCAAAACAGTTTTTTTGGCATCGTAAGCAGGCCCTGACTTTTGCTGTTCCCATTTTGATTCTTTAAATTATTATATATTCATAAGAAAAATTTTAAAATAATATAATTTAAATTATTTGGAACTAATAAAACCATTAAAGGTTGCAATATTTAAGTAATTATATTAACTAATTATAAAATACTAACCTTTGAATTAAAAATTTCTCTCAGACCTTGCTTTTGTCTTGTTATCTCTTCAAGTTGAATGAAAGGAGTTACAAATCGAGTAAGAGCAGGTCGAAGTATTTGTTTCCCTTGTGTATACTTCTTCATCAAATCAACAGTCCAAATGTGATTGTATATAAAGCAAGTCACTTGCTTTGCCTCATCTAACACTTTTGCTACATTGGGCTTTTTTCTCAATATCTTCAAGGCATAAATCTAAACAGTGAGCTGCACATGAGGTCCAATATAGATGCTTTCTTTTCAACATTAATTTCTTTCCGGCAGCTTTCATTGCTGCCTCATTATCAGTCACTATTTAGGCAATGTAATTTTCCCCAATTTCTTCTACAACTGAATCTAACAAACTGTATTAGAATTCAGCATCTCTACTACGAACACTTGAGACATCTACCGATTTCCAAAAAATGGTTCCTTTACTGCAATAAAAAAGTAAATTAATGATGTGCATTTGATTCAAACTGTTGGTCCAACCATCACACATTAGAGTTGCACCCAATTCTTTCCAATGAGTCTTTAGTCCATTTACCCAATCACGAACTCGTTGATACTCTAACTCCAAATACACATCTGAAACCTCATAAGGTGCTGGGAGCTTTACACCTTATCCAACTTCTATTGACACTTGAATTAAGTTATACAACCATGGAGAGCTTGCTAATTGAAAAGGAAATATTTCATATATTAAAATTTTAGATACAGCTTCACCTTCAAAAACTCTTTAAAAAAGAGTCATTGACCTTTGGTTGCTTTGAACTTTTACTTCTAACCAATTCAGGTATAGCTCCCCTAAAGGTAAACTCAGACTCACTTGGGATGGATTTACTTGTTCTTTCTCTATGATATTCTCTAGCTGATCCATGAGAAGATCGCCCTTCTTCATAAATGTTATTCCAACCACCAGTACTTCGTCTGAATTCTTCCCTTCTATGTCACTCGTGTTGTGATTGGATACTTTCTCGTGTTCCTTGCCTTATAGCAGAAACCTCATCAATGAATTCCTCGTATTCATCCTCCTCTTCTCTTAATTGAGATAAGAATTCATCTTTTCTCCTCTTTTTGTCTATTTTCTTTGTGTTGCTTTCTTTTAGTATATTCATCATACTTTCTCTAATGACACCTGTTAATAAAATAAAAATAATTCACACTTTATATTATTATCAATTATATATAATCTTTATAGATAAATTTACAATAACATTTAAAAATAATAATAAAGTATCACATACTAGTAACATTAGGGCATGGTGCAACATTGCCGGTTTTATGAGCAATGTGCTCTTTAAATCGTGTTATTCATCCTTTCACAACTTTACCACAAAGTTTACATACGATATTTCCTTTCGTATTTGGCACTGAAGTTCCAAAGTGCCAACCTATATCATTACTTGATGCACCCTCCAATCCTTTAGTCAGGAACTCTTCACGTGGTAGCATTCTTTATTTTTATTTATATATAAGAAACATAAAATTATATTTAGAAATATAAGCAACTCATTACTTATATTATTAACAATATAATACAAAAAAAAAGTAAACATCATTAACATGAAAATTTTAAATTTATTGCATAATCCATACATAATTTATTTATTTTTAAAAAACAACAATACACTATAACCCATTATTACTTGGTTCCAAAATATTTGGTATAAATAGTTTGTTTTGTTCCATCTTAATAAAATTTAAATTCAAATTGGATCAAATTTAAAAATTCAAGTTTTTCATATCATGCTAACTAAAATCAATAGAGATTTATCTAATGTTGAATTAAAGTCATCTATCGGATTTAATGAAAAAAAACACAATGAATTAATTTGTCTTAATTTTTTACCTTTTATAATACAAGTCATAAGTGATGGAGGCTATAATTTTTTTCATTAATTTTGTGTGTAACCTTAAGCAAACCCCAAGCAATAGAGGTTATAATTTTTTATTAATTTTGTGTGTAACCCTAAACAAACCCTGAGTAATGAAAGTTACGAAATTTTAAAATAATAACAATAAATAATAAATAATTATCATTATAAATTATAATTACAATATTAATTAAAAAATAACATATAAAGTAAAATTATAAATCTAATAAGATTGAAGCTTTCATATTAAAAAATATAATAATATGATTATCGTCAAAGTAATTTTTATTTTTAGTAAAATCTCTCCAAACAATTCTAACTTATTAATCTCTAATTTTTTAGTGATTATTTTTTTTAAAATAAAAATCTGAATGCGTTAAAAGAGGATATTTAGTAATCAGTACACTAATCAACAAATTGATCCTAACAACTGTCCTACTACCTATCAAGAGAACACTGGTAGCCTAGAGACGGTGCCTCGGTTTTGCCTAAGAGTAAAGGAAAATAAAAATGAAAAAATAAAGAAAAAAGGAAATGAAACAGCAGAAACACCTCTGTTCTTAAATCCCCAAACACACAAAACTTAGAAAGAAAAACTGAAGAGGCCTAAACTTTATCATCCTCTGAAAACTCATATCCTCTACTTTGCATATCAAATTCTTGGAATATGCTGGTTGTGCCTTCTCCCTTCATCCCTAACCTGAAGTCTAAAGAACATATTTGCACTGCAGATTCAAGATTTGTTTGTAACTTACAACAATATTTGCATTTTACGGCAAAAACAAACAAGAATCAAGACAAAATTTCAGGTACTTACTTGAAAATTATCAATCTCTGAATGTACAAGTGATCAGGGTTTGCTTTGTTTGCCGTTTGGTTTGGAGTTTAGGGTCTAAACCAAAATATGAGAAATAGAATTTCATATTTTCTATTGCTTTTGAGTTTTGATTGCTTTTTTCTCTTTATTTGGACTTCTTTTTACTTTTTTTGATTGAAAACTCTCTAATTTTGCAGGTAGGGGAATATATTCTCTTTTGTTTTATTGTGTTTCTGTTTATTTTTGTTTAGAGGAGATGGATTTTTTTTTAATTTACTGTAAAAGAAAATAACGGGAATAGCAGCCCGTTATTGCTGCAATTGGCCGTTACCCGTTAAGTTGCAACTGCGATCCACCACTATCGGTGTGACTCTGCTTCACAACGCTATTTTCAGCAGTAGCGGTTTCAGACGGCGCCGCTACCGCAATATAGCGGCCGCTATTCCGATATCGAACCGCTATTTTAAATCCCTGGATAACACCATTAGTTAGCTCGAATGTTTAGGTTCAACACTATAGATTACCAAAAATGACAAGCTCTTTTTTTTTTTGGTAAATTACAAGAAGATGACAAAACCCTAACAACAACGCGATTAGCGTGACTTGAACCCAGGCTACACTTAAAGCAGTGAACACTCTAAACATCAAGCCAACAAGGGATTCAAAATGACAAAGCTTTAAATGAACATAGCAGCCTACACCAAACAACAAAAAAGTTGCCATTCTACATTGAAATCTATCTACCATATAATAATTATCATTATTTAAAGCCCTTATTAATTTCACTTGACATTTATTCTATGGTTCAATCCATGACTGCTTCATTACATCAAATTCAAATTCAATAAATAACAAGTTTGATAATTCATAAAGTTCCAAACAAGGTTAAATTAAATATTAATTGGAAACCTGTAACCCCACGTAGCTAATATTCTGTCAAACAAAGCCTCTGAATCATGGATTAAAGTCGGTGGAAACAAAATATCAAACACCATAGGAATAGTCATTGCCAAAGCTTTAATTGAGTGGTAGAAAAGCTCAAGCTACATGGGGTGTAGATAAGCAAGTCGGCTTTACAGCTTAGATAAAGAATATATTTGTTAATATATATAAATAAAGATGAACAAAGCCTAAAACTCATTGTTTGAAAATCTAGTAATAAAATTAAATTATTAAATCTATATAACTAAATCAGATCATAACAGCATTTGATTTTCCCTTTCCTAGTTCCCACAAGTATTCTTAGCAAACAAACAGACAACAGTAACAGAAAGAGAAAGAACAAATGTGGTAAATCAGATTATAACAGCATTTGATTTCCCTTTCCTACAACTTTTCTTAGCAAACAAACAGACAACAATAACAGAAAGAGTACATTTTCTGGCGCCTAAGACTTGAGGAAGAGGCGATAAGCTTTGGCCTTGAGAGCGACAGCACGAGCGTGAGACTGCTAGTTGTCGTCGGAATCGGAGGGGAATGACAGCGAGAAGGCAGAAAATTTGGCGGAAAAGAATTTCTAGGGTTCTTAATTTGGGGAAAATGGGAATGGATAGAAATTTTGGTAGAAAACAATAACTTTCAAATTTTTTAGAAAAACTGTAATAAAATACTTTCTAAAACGACGTCGGGGGAGGGTAAGGAATTAAAATTGAAAATACACCAGTTTCACCTTGTTTCCGGGAAGTATTTTTTTTTTTTTTTTAATAAAAAGCACTTTTGACATAAAAGTATTGCTAAACTTAATGTTTTTGGGATAAAAAATACTTTGCAATTTTTTGAACAAAGGAAATTTTAGTTTTTACTCAAATGTACTTTTTGTTTTAAAAATGTTTCAGAAAAGTAATGCTAAACTTGCTCTAAATGTAAAATCACGAGGTTTTAGATATACAATTTTTCTTTTATTTATAATTTCTTTTTGAACAATTTCATTATGGCTCCGTTTGTTTGCCAATAAAATATTTTTCGAAAAATAATTTCTGGAAAATGATTTATTTTCTAGTGTTTGGATGAATCTGTGTAAAATATTTTCTATTGTTTGGTAGATTTCCTGAAAATATTTCATAAAAACTGTTTTAAATGAAACAAATATATATCAACGAACAATTCATGATATACAACATGAAACTCTTATTTATATAATGCATGATATACATAAAGGATAATGATTTATGATGGTAAATTTTTTCTTTAGGATAATAACCTTGATAATTTTATGTGTATTTTTTATAAATATATTGAGGTTAATATTACCGTATGTATATCTTTATGTATTTTTTGTATACATTTATGTATAACCCTATATATTTTACTATGTATTATTTTCTAACATTGTTTGTATATTGTCATATGTATTTTTATGTACATTTTGATGTATATAATTATGTATGTTTTTCACTTGAAAGCAATTCATTTATTCGAGTTGACTCAAAAAATCGAACGATTCAACTTGAATGACTCGAGTTTTTGATAATTAAAAAATTAGAAAATAATTTTGATAATTTGATACAAAATTAAAAAATAAAATAAAATAATGTGTCTCTGCTTGGAGTGGAATAGTGGGAGTTTGCGGCAACTCATCCTTAATGGACTTTTGTAAAAACCTTTGGTGTTTGTCTCAATTCAATACCCAAACCGATATTCAAACACTGATTGAAACTAAGGAAGTTAATTAACAAATTTTAAAGAGAGTAAAGTAGATATATAATAAATGGTACACACAATTTATTATAGTAATTCATATACTACTTTTACTCTTGTTCAATGATGATTTTATTCAAAAATCCTATTGACTAAATTACAATAGATAATTGTAACCCAAAAAAAAAAAAAAAAACTTTAAAGTTACAATTACACTCACCCCAAAAACATCACTTACAAACAGAGTTTACTATTTGTAAAATACTTAGGATACAAGAGTACAACAATACACAAATTACTAGATTTGGAAATCACAAAACAAGCTCTCACACAGTTTAAATTCAATCCTTTTTCTATAATTTGAATTTTGAATGCTAGCTTTCAGCTCCAAACAAATTCAAAATAGTTGTATCACCAAGTCAAACAAGATAAAGATAAAGCCTGCTATCAATAAAATACTCCTCTTCCTTCTCCCATGCAAAACTAAATTCTCCTTCTGCTATCAAACTGTAGGCAGTGATAAAAGGAATGCAAGTTCCAGAAAGATCAAGATAAGAGAACGGTGATAGTGATTTTTTATGGTTTAACAATTAACAAGCATGAAGGTAATTATATTATAAAGTGCATATGTATAAACTTAGTTATCCTTCAAATTATATCAAGGAAAGATAAATAAATATAAGCTCAACCCCCCCCCCAAATAGTTCTCATACTAAGCTTGAGATGATGTTAAAACTAAAATCTATCTGATTAATGTATGCTACTGTTTCAAAAACAAGCCCTTCAAAGTGGCCTATCAAGGTATTGGTTACTAATTTCATGTACATGATAAGCCAATCCTTTTTGCTAGACTACAAAGACAAAAATTACGAGACGAGTGAAAAACTATTCGAAGCGATAAGGGTCATTGTTTCTGATATTCGCAGCTCAAGTTCTGGAGAAAACTGAAAATGTGCATCATTTACAAAAACAACAAGCACAAGAATCAAGCACATTTACAAACAAAACGTGGCACCACATTACATTTTCATGATAAAAAATTAAACTTTAAATGGTAAGAAAACTGATCAGAAATAAAAATATATGAAAACAGTCAAACAAAAGCTTCAAAGCACAAAGCTTCAACCTTTCGAAAAAGAACAAAAACCAACAGTTTCCTTTATTTTCTTTCAGTTTCTCAGCAACCAAACAGAAAACTACTATGTTAAATCAAAAACCAAGAGAAAAGGGAAGGTCGGGCACCTAGAGATGAAAACAAAGAAGTAGAAACAGATGAAGAAGAAACAGAGAGTGAACGAGTAAGTAATGAAGAGATTCTAGCATTCCCAATAGATGGAACAAATTCTGTTTATTTCTTTTAAACTTGGATTAAGAGATTATCATGTCTTATTTCTTTCTCTTAAATTTTTTATTATAATAGATGGAATAAATTCTGTTTTAGAATGTCAATGTGATTATGGGGTAATCAATGGTTTTGAAAAAGGTAATCCAACATGGAAGAAACACCAATTCTAGCTACTAGTTTATCAGATTTGTGAGCAAAATATTGAATCTTCTCTATGATTTAGTCTACATTACTGTGAGCAAAATATTTTATGTTTGATTCAAATCCCACAAAAATATCTAGAAATTAAAAATCTTGCTTTTATCCCTTGATCAACTATAGCTTTGGTTTATATACATGCAAGAAGACATACATCCATCATCCATTCAATGAACCGAAAGTAACCGGTTCAATCAGCCAAAAAGAGAAGTCCTTTTTTTTTGTTATCATCTATTAGAAATAGTTTCAATCATTCAACTCATTTTGACTAAAAACTCAGCGAATTAACAGCAGAAAAATCTAACAGAAATTTGATTCGAAAACAGAAGAGTTACTTGAAACAACAACGAAATCTTGAGGAATCGCGACAAGAAGATGAATTTGAAGAGAGATCAATAACGAAAAGAACAAAAATTAGAGATTTTTGAAACCGATCGGTTTCAATTTCAAGCTTGTTTCTGATATTTCTTTTTTCTAAAAATTTGAGCTCAGGAATCCTAAATCATTCAAGTTTCTTGCCTGGCTAAAGAAACAAAGCAAGGCATAAAATTTTAGGCATAAAATCAGTTAAAATGTGAACAAGTAAAGAACAAAAAGAAAAAAAAAAGCTTTATGCCATACCTTAAGCCAAGACCCAACGAAGAGGAATGAGATTTGCCTGAGAAAGAAAGAACGAGAGGAAACGAAACAGTAGCCTGAGAAGAGAAGATATGCGACGGACTAGAAAATGAAGAAGGGAAGAAGGAGAATGAATGAAGAACGGAAGAAGGAGAGACTTTTACCTAGATTAAGGAGGAATCAGAAAATGTCTTACAGAAATGAAATCTGTAAGACAATTTCCTAAAATGTAAGATATTTTACCCGTGTCTTGGAAATGATTTTCCTAGCAAACAAACGCACCCTATATGTTCTGATTATATCTATTTTTTTGAACAAAATGATTAGAATTATTGATACTCTCTCTTCAATCCATAAATAGGAGGATAATATGATTTCGTGCACTTAAACTCACGTCCTCATGTATTGACAACAATACTCATGTTAATCAAGCTAAAACTCATTCAATCAAGTCGTAAAAAATTAATTCGATTTGAATTAAAAAATTAACTTATTTATTTGAATTGATTTGAAAAATTAAACAACTTAAAAAATTCAATTTAAATAATAAAAAATATAAGTTTTAATTTTAATTTTAATTTTTTTTCGAATAGATTGAAATTCTCCCCATCCATAATATTAGAAATCAACCTTAAAACTCTCAAGAGTAATAAGCGGACTTTGCGGCCACAATTGGAAGCTTAGCTGACTGAATGGTAGAGATTTAAATTACGATGGTTTTATATATACATATGTACACACCCCACCGTAATAAGTTGACAGAAAATCATAAATAATTACGATAAATGTTAGATTTATGTTATGGATTAGACATTTATAAATTTCTATAAAACTCTAATCTTTTTATGATTTTATTATCTACACAATTAATTGAATTATTTGTTGAATACCAATATTTGGTAAATATATTTTTTATTAAAAAATAAAGTAAATACTAAATTTGAATCTATAATATTTAAAAAATAAATATGTAAAAATAAATGAATCCAGACGTATGTGTATAACGAAAGAGATGGGTAGGTGTCCAACAACTCGTTTAAAAAAGGAAAAAGAAAAAGAGAGTATCCCTAATTACGTTGTGGAAGTTAATGGGAAAGGATCTCCCAAAAGTTGAGGTTTCGCATTCAATCCCTGGAGTTATGAAAAGTGATTTGAAATCCTTTTGGTGGGTGGTATGCCTCAACCTGCTTACATTCTCTTTTTTTGTACTTAATGAATCACTCCTAAGAAGACTCCATTCAGGAATTTGTCCAACCAATGTAAACCATTAGATCATTTTATTGGAAAATATACAACTTATTAGTATAAAAAAAAAAATTAAATCGTACCCCCACATGCTTTAAGTTAAAGCAATGCATTTTATTTCAAAACAAGCCAACTGCTCTTAAAGTTAGGAGCGGTTAAGCCGTACTGAAAAAAGTCTTCTTTTTGTGGGGCCCACATTGAGATCCAAGTACCATCCTTCATCTCAACCTTAACCAAATCACACACCCTCTTCGTTCCATAATATATAGGCAGCTATTTAAACTTCGTAATTTATGTATATTTGGTATTTAATTTTTTTTTAATTTTTTTAATTGATATTTAAATTAAAAAATTTTAAGTTAATTTTTTTATTTTTTAGATAATTAATATCGTTAAAATACGTTAACATAACAGTGTCGATCAATATTATAATGACACGTGATAGCTTTACATCTCAACATGTGACAAAAATAAAATATATAATTTTTTTATAAATTTTTAATATTTTTTATTTTTAAAAATTTTTCCCATGTTGAAATTTGAGGCTTCAATATGTCATCATGCCATTCAAGGGTAAGGCCAGAAAATTTTTTTAGGGGGGCTGAAATTAAATTATAATTTTTACGATAGTTAAAATGTAATTTTACCTTTTGAATACCCTATATTTTTATAATTTTTAAAGAATTAAATCAATTTTTTTATCATTTTTAGGGGGCAAAGTGTAATTTTATCTTTACTAATTTAAAATTTTAAAAATTTAAAGGGCCTAAATGAAAAAAATTTATTTTTAGGGGGTCAGGGCCCTTGCCAGCCCCCCTAAAATACGGCTTTGATGCTATTGGTTATCAGTGCCACGATAGCATATTTTAATGGTGTTAGTAAGGTACCTAAAAACAGTACCAAGTTGACTTATGGTTTTCAAGTTTAGGTACTAATTAGACTCAAAAAAAGTTTAAGTATAAAGTAGGTATAAGTTGTCAAATTCAGGTACATTCATATATATTAACCATATAAACAATATGGTAAACTATACCCAAAGTCATTAAATTATTAGTAAGTTTATAATTTAGTTACCCAACTTCAAAAAGTTAGAAAATAGTAATTGAACTATTCTAAAGCCACGTTTGTTTGGAAGGAATGGAATAGCCATTCCCTCCTTATTCTTGGATGAACAGTTAAGACATAGTTTGGTTCACTATTTTCTTCATTCAATGAATGGCTATTCCTCTCTTATTCGTCTGATTTATCGAATCATCATTTGGCGAATGGGGTTAAGAATAAGCCCATTCAATGACGGATGTAATAGAAAATTTTTCCCTCAGATAATTTTACCCTGTATTTCTTCACCCATCGACCGTCAATTCCTTCGTCATTGTAAAAGTGGTGCCTCCCTCGATTCTATCATCGAGAACTGTAGATTCATCTCCGACTCGTTCCCCGCCTTCGCAAAGCTGCCTCCTTTCTTCTGTGAGAATTTTGTAAGTTTATCTTTTTTCTTCCCATTCTTGTTTTATAATTTCAACTATGTTTGTATTATTGGTTTCGTTTTTCCTCTTTCCTTTCGAATTTTTTTTCAATTATCATTGTTATAAGAATTACCCAGAAGAATATTGAGAAATCTAGTTCAGTAATTATTTTTCCATAATTTTCTTGAACTTTGAAGAAAAATAATTTTTTTTAGTTGCAAAGACTGCAGTCTGGGGATAGGGTTAGAAATTGTAGATTTTGGTATTGGGACCTTTTTCGTTAACCAACTGGTTAAATCCAGATGATAGAATTGGTATGTTTGTATTATTGGTGTTTGTTGCCATGGATACAAGCTTGGTTTTTGTCTTGTGACATCTTTGTTTTCCTTATACAAGGTAAAGACTACAGTCACAGTTTCAAATGGGAAATGGTGCTTTATTTGGAGCTAGTTATATCCAGGTAAATTGTATGAAGCCATATTATATTTGTTTAATTGAGCAGAGATGAAGAACTTAGCAGAATGGACAAGTTACTGGATTTTTAGTACCTAGAAAATTGACTTTTATGCTTAGATTCAGTATAACATGGATCTATGCACTGCTATGGTTTATCTTCCTTTTTTAAATACAACATACTATAAGATAATATACTAATTATGATATAAACAACCCAAACTTTCTCTACTGAAGGCATTCTGCATTTGGCATTTTGTTTGCAGTTGCATGCATTGTCAATCTTCAGCTGAATCCATTAATTCTGTAATTATGATTCCGTCGTTATTAATGAACTGAATCTAAGTCATATTTATGTAGAGTGTGACACCACATTTATCCTTATCCAGATGATAGAATGTGGTATGAGTTATTGAATTACTTCATTAAAGAATTCATTAAAGATCTCTAGAAGGGGAGGGTGCCATAATTTAATAGAAATGTGCTTCTTTGTTTCATGTTGTTTTCTATATATGTTAAGACATTTGATGCTGTTCAGCTTGTTTTAGAGGAGTTTGGTCGAAGCATCGGTGAATTTTTTTAGAATTTTGATGTAAATCCTCTTGATTCTACATCAATCACACAGGTATTACTTTTTCATTTCTTTACCTAAGTAAGAAAAGCCTAGTCATTCCTATTGCTGCTAACATGGTGTGATTTTTTTACTTTCACTGAATTAGCTGATTATGATCCTTATCATTGTTTCTGTTAAAATACGCACTGGTAAATTTGTTCCTGTATATGCCATTAAGGTCTATTGGTATGAACAAAAGAGTTGGAAGTAGCTTTAACAAAGGAAGAAAGGTCTCTTGATTCTCTCAAGCATTTTACTAAACTCATGCTAGATTAAATACAGTGATTATTGATATTTCTTTGTGACTTCCAGTCTATGTCCTCCAGTGAATTAACTACATTCTTTATGCATATCTGCGGAGCGTAATGAAATAGCAACAATAATTGGTCAATATTATCCTTCTCTAAGCTTTTTTAATGCGTTGTTTCCATCTTTTTTGTTTATCCTCGATGTCCATTTAACAGTCTATGTTTAGGGTTCATGGCTGCCTCTCCCAACAATGTCATCTCCAAGGTCCTTAGGAGTGCAATGTGTCTTATCATTGCATCTGTGAAAAATAAAATAAAATAAAATAAATAACACACAAATTTTACGTGAAAACCCTTTCGGGAAAAAACCACGGGCAGAGGAGAAGATAATTCACTATGTCGAAAATTTAAATTAATACAAGAGGAATATACTATGTCTATTTATAGGCTTGTAAAGCCATATTCTAGTAGGATTGAAACACCTTATCCTAATAAATATAAAATAGATGGATTTTAATAAGGTTTAAAAAACCTTATTCTAAAATAAAAGAAAAGAAGTCTAGTTCTATATGGATTTTACTTTTATTTTATTTTCCATCGTATTTTATTTAAATAAGAATTCGGCTCACTTAATTCTAACAATCTCCACCTTGACACAAATTCTTAATGAACAAGTTCTTCATCGCGAACAAGTTCTCCACCTCTTCCACAAAACCCCTTAAGGGTTTAACTTTAACAATGAACACCAACCAAGTCTAAGCAATGCTCAAACTTGGTTATAGGAAGTGACTTAGTCATCATATCTGCTGGATTTTCATGAGTACTAATTTTGCTCACAACAATATCACCACGAGCAATAATATCACAAACAAAATGATACCGAACATCAATATGTTTTGTTCTCTCATGAAACATTTGATCTTTTGTAAGAAAGATGACACTCATTTGTCACAAAATACTTGTCTCGATTTGAAAGTCTTCATTGAGTTCACTAAATAGTCCCTTCAACCAAATAGCTTCTTTACAAGCCTCAATAATCGCCATGTACTCAGCTTCAGTGGTAGACAAAGCAACTGTAGTTTGCAAAGTGGCTTTCCAACTAATTGCACAACCTCCGATTGTAAAGACGTAACTCTGTGAGAGATTTTCTTCTATCAAGGTCTCCAAAGAAAATCAGCATCAACATACCCTATGACTCCATCTTTAGTTCTTCCAAATCGTAAGCAAACATCGGTAGTGCCTCGTAAGTATCTTAAAATCCATCAACTACTTTCCAATGTTCTTTACAAGGAGTTGCCATGTATCTCGCTTAATCGCACTCGATCGCATATGATAAATTTGGACGTGAGCAAACCATAGCATACATGAGAGATCCCACTGCACTAGAGTATGGAACATGTGACATGTACTCAATCTCATCATCTGATTGTGGAGACAAAGCCGATGAAAGTCTGAAATGGGCTGCTAAAGGAGTACTAACAGGCTTAGCACTCTGCATATTGAACCTACAAAGAACTTTTTCAATGTACCCCTTCGGACTTAGGTACAATTTACTTGCTTTTCTATCTGTGAGAATCTCCATACCTAGTATCTTCTTTGCTGGTCCTAAATCTTTCATCTCAAATTCTTCACTTAGTTGGGCTTTGACCATTCTTATCTCTTCTTTATCTTTTGCTGCTATCAACATGTCATCAACATAAAGAAGTAGATACACAAAAGAACCATCACTATTTTTCTTAAAGTAAACACAACTGTCTAAACTAGTTCTTTTGAAATCATGAGAAGTCATAAAAGAATCAAACCTCTTGTACCACTATTTTGGTGACTGTTTCAAACCATAAAGGGACTTTCTTAGCAAGCAAACATAGTCCTCTTTTTCTGAGACTATAAACATGGTGTGATTTTTTTACTTTCACTAAATAAGCTGATTATGATCCTTGTCATTGTTTCTGTTAAAATACGCACTGGTAAATTTGTTCCTGAATATGCCATTAAGGTCTATTTGGTATGAACAAAAGAGCTAGAAGTAGCTTTAAAAAAGGAAGAAAGGTCTCTTGATTCTCTCAAGCATTTTACTAAACTCATGCTGGATTAAATACAGTGATTATTGATATTTCTTTGTGACATCTAGTCTATGTCCTCCAGTGAATTAACCACATTCTTTATGCATATCTGCGGAGCATAAAGAAACAACAACAATAATTGGTCAATATTATCCTTCTCTAAGCTTTTTTAATGCCTTGTTTCCATCTTTTTTGTTTATCCTCGATGTCCATTTAACAGTCTATGTTTGGGGTTCATGGCTGCCCCTCCCAACAATGTCATCTCCAAGGTCCTTAGGAGTGCAATGTGTCTTACCATTGTATCCAATGCTTGTTGGTGCCTTGTTTCTGTCTTTTGATGCCAATAATTTGTATCAATACATTTGAGTTACATTGCTGCTCTTCCCCTATTTCTAATTGTAGACTATTTTTGTTAGCTTTGTTTAATGTCTATTTTCCATAGAGAAGAAATTGGATTCTTTTTTCTTGCATCATCTAACACTGCTTTATTTGGACTAGAAGACTGCCTAGTCTCATGATGTATCACAATTACGGTGGATATGCGAAAGAGCTCTCTCGCTCGATCTACATTAACAAATAATCACTTTCTGCTGGTAAACATTAATTACATTTTCTCTTTTGATTTTCTCTTTGATTTTTTTCACTTTGTTTTTTTTTTCTTTATGCCTTTTTGTTGTCTAATAATGTTTCTAAGTTCCTTTTTTTTCTGATTCTTTATTTATTATGGATGCTTTTTTCCCCTTTTAATGATTAATGCATGATAATTTTGATATTTTTTCCTTTTAAAACATTAGGTTTTTAATTTTAAGTCTAAATTCGAATTCCATTGATCTGTTTTTATTAATGTTAGGGTTGCACTGTAATGGGTTTTTGCTTATATCTGCCATTAACCTTTTTTTTTATGTATGTGTGTGTGTTTGTAATGCAGAAAATAGGGTTATGGACAATACTGGAAGGGTTTTTACTGCTTGCAAATGCAATGGCAATATTAAATGAGGATCGATTCCTTGCACCCAGAGGTTGGAGTTTCTCGAAATTTTCTATAGGGCAGACCAAATCATTTAAAGGCCAGCTTATTGGTCTTATTTATGCTACCCAATACATGAGACTTCCTCTTATTCTACTCAATGCTATCTGCATTGTTGTAATGTTGATTTCTAGTTGATGATTGTATTGTTCTTTCAAGGTCAGATGTTCTTGTTTATGACTTACTATTACGTGATAGGGATTTAAATAGCGATGGCTAGCTCAAGTAGTACCATATACCCCTATAAGTGACCTATATGCCATAAGTAGGGTTCAAAATCCACCAAGGGCGAGCCGCTCAAGTTGCCTCTTAGAGGGCAATTATATGTCCACGTATAGGTGAAGTGCTCCCAACTCTGCGAACCAGGTTCTTAGGGCAGCTGCTCATGGCACCTTGGCTCTCGACAGAGCACGGGAGACAAAACCTTCTCCCAAGGACAATACTTTCGGTTGTTGGGGGACTGACAACACTATTCTGTGGTTGTTATTTTGTAGTTTCAACTCTGTACACACGGTCGATTAAACAGGGAGGGTATTAAGCATTCTGTTTTAGTTGGTTTTGGTTTGTGATTTGAACAATTTGGCATGGATTTGAAGTTAGATCAGTTCATTAGATAGTGTGAAATAGAAGCACATTGATCATAATAGAGAAAAATTGGAGTTCAAATAGAATCCTTTAGTATTGCAAGCTTCTATCGCATATTGCATTGATGCAAATGTTAAATAAGACAGAGCAGGAAATGCAGAATTGGATCAATTCCTTTTATTGAAACATATAAAATTACATAAACAAGACCGGTGTATTGAATCGGCTACCTATCCAAGAGAGAAAATGACTTTTTGTTAGGTCATAAGAGTTGTTGTTTTGTTTTCTAAGTATTCATTTCGGGTACTTTAGAAGCTTGCCATAGATTTTTCACTCTTGTTAAAGAATACAGGAGATGCTCATTTTGCTATACTGTTTGTAGGTATTCTTAGAATGTGATTTCCTTATTTGTTCATAATTTGCAGAATTCATGAAGTTGAACTCGGAAAATCAGAAACTTCCAAGAGGTTGTGAAAGATGGGAGCGTTCAGTTCAAAAAATCAACGGATAAGTTCTTAAAATCGAATTTTAGGTTTTGTGATGGGATCATATTGAACTGGGAAATGTAATCGCTTCAGCATTTGTATCATTTGGGACAGCTTCTGTAACACCCCTCGCCCGTATCCGATGCAGAGACAGGGTTCAAGGTGTTACCTTTCTTAACTCAACCAACTATTCAAAACCGAGCCATAAAAAATTTTTCAAACAATTTAAAAGCTTCTCTTTCAATATGCAATCTATCTCATATACGGACTTACGAAAAACTTAGAAAAGTTTCATGCATCAAGACTCCACACGCCCGTGTGGATATAGAACACACGGCCGTGTGCTAGGGACACGCCCAAATCCTGAACTCGTGTCTGAAAACCTAGGCATTCTACCAAAACCACGCGGCCCAAGCACACACTCGTGCCCTATAACCGTGTCCTTCACACGACCGAGACAGACGGTCGTGTCCTTCACACGGCTGAGACAGACGGTCGTGTCTCTTGCCCGTGTACTACTAGCATGCATACTGACTTTATGGCACGGCCTGGGCATACGCCCATGTGGCTTGCCCGTGTACTAAAATGAATTTAAAGTTTTAAGTGTAGGGGATGCACGACCACAACACACACCCATAGGCGTGAGCTGTGTGTCACACACGGCCTAGACACACGCCCGTGTGTCTTACCCGTGAGGACAAACTAGGTTATCTTCCAAGCCATTTTGTCACCCATTTGTACAACCTAAACAAGATCATTTCAATATACAAATTTCATCATAATGGACACCAATTCATCCATAGAAAGAACATTGTATACATTTATCAAAGTGAATAATAGTCATTATTCCAGGCTTGATACAAAATGAAAGGCTTTTGACTTGAGCCAAAATACATGAATAATTATCTTAATCCAACATCCTAGTCTGGCCCTATACATGCCACCTTCAAAAATATAAATCAAGCTATACCTAGTATTGCGGCTGATAGTGTGATTGATATCTCTGACTTTAAGGGATTCTTAAGCTAGCTTGGTGACATTGAAAGAAAAAGGAAAGGAAAGGGAGTAAGCATAAAGCTTAGTAAGTTGCATATAAATAACTATAGAACAATCTCACTATTTACCATCATGCTTATAGCTCAAAGGTAAACATAACTTAACTTACTCATTATCATCTACTCGAGTCTCATTTTTTAAATTAAGCTCGTTACTCATGCTTATCATATAGGTACTTGTAACACTCACAACATGATCATCCTTTCTTTATCAAAATTGAACTATAACTTTTACCATTGAACCGTTGGAATACTACTGGATATTCCATGAACCTTCAACATGGGATATATTGCTGATGCCATGTCTCAGACATGGTCTTACACTGGCTCTCATATATACGTGCTGATGCATGTCACAGACATGTCTTACACTAGCACAACTCCTAGCCGATGCGCACCCAGACACGTCTTACACTGGCTATCTCTATCGAGGCCGATGCATGTCCCAGACATGTCTTACTCTAGCGCTCATCTCTGTGCCGATGCCATGTCCCAGACATGGTCTTACACTGGCTCTCATAATGTGGCCGAAGCATGTCCCAGACATGTCTTACATTGGCGCACAAATCACCCATTGTCTTGGCACAAATATCCAGTTCATATCATGAGGTTTCAACGGGATATTTCTACTATCTCAATGTTACAAGGCATTCTCAATTTATAACTTAACAACTAGTACAATATCAATTCAATGAAAATAAAAATACAAGTATTAATAGTGTAGTTGTATTATTTACATACAACTTACCTCGGTTTACAAAAAGTACTTGACTAGTCGGCTTATTCCGATTGCTTGGTTTTTCCCTTGTCTAGGCTCGGTTTTGGAAAATCTTGATCTATAATAATAATATACATCAATTTAGTCACTAAACACAATTAGGCATCCATAAATTCACAACTTTGGTAAAATGACCATTTTGCCCCTAGGCCTTGGCAAAATAACCATTTTACCCCTATGCCTGAAAATTGATTTTTATCGAATTTCCTCGTGTTTCAAGCCTAGATAAACTCTTTTTACTACTATGGAAATCTCAAATTCTCACTATTTCACACACTAACCACCTATTTTGCAACTTATGCAAAATAGTCCTTTTAGGTGTTTTCATGCTAACACCTTTCACAAAAGTTGTTTATAACACAACTAGGACTCATATTCTTCTATAAAAACTCAGCATATATCACAAATACATCCATGAAAAAATCCTAAACTCTTGACCATTTTGTAAGATATCACCCTCATTTGAAAGCTCATGCTTCAAGGGTCTCAAAAATATAAAAATCTTGAAGAAAACTCATTAAAATCACTTACTTATGAGTGCTTTAAGTACTGCAGATTTTTGAGCTTTCAAACCTCTATTTTGGCTGATATTTTCGGTGATAGAGAAGAAGATGAGAAGGTGATATCATCTTTTTCTTATTTTATTCCTATTTAGTCAAATTAGCCACCAAACCCAACCAAACTTGGACTTTTTGACCAATTTGTCTCCCATGGCCGGCCAAGCACTCTAAAAAGGGTCTAATTGCCCTTTAAATACTCCAAAATTTTATTCTCTAGCTATTTAACACATTTTGGTACTAAAATGTAACTTTTTCCTTTTATGCGATTCAGTCCTTTATCGCAATCGGGCTTGAAAACATTAAAATTAACTCACCAAAATTTTCACGCACTAATATAATAGTACCATAAACTCAAAAATAATAAAAATAATTTTTCTATCTTCGAATTTGTGGTCTCGAGACCACTGTTCTGATTAGGCCTAAACTGGGTTATTACATTTCTCCCCCTTAGGGATTTTCGTCCTCGAAAATCTTACCGGTGAATAAGTTTGGATATTTCTCTCTCAGAGACTCTTCGGGTTCCCATGTGTCTTCCTCGACCCCATGTCTATGCCACAGAACCTTCACAAGCGGTATACTCTTATTTCTTAACTGTTTGACCTCTCGAGCTAATATCTTGATAGATTCCTCACCACACGTCATATCTTGGAGAATCTCAACTTTAGTTGGTGCAATTATATGCGAAGGGTCTGATCTGTATCAACATAGCATGAATACGTGAAATACGTCATGAATCTTTTTTAACTCTGGCGGCAAACTCAAACGGTAGGCAATGAGCCCTACTCTCTCGGTAACCTCATAAGGTCCTATAAAACGAGGACTCAACTTGCTTTTTCTACTAAATCTGTTGACTTTCCTCTACGGGAAAACTTTCAAAAATACCCTATCCCCGACTTCAAACTCAATCTCCCTTCATTTCAAATCCGCGTAGGATTTTTGTCTATCCGAGGCTGCTTTCAAATAGTCACGAATCACCTTAACTTTTTCCTCAACCTCTTTAATCAAATCAAACCCATGAATCTGACTCTATCTTAACTCAGTCCAGAATAGGGGCGTTTGACACTTTCGCCCGTATAAAGCCTCATAAGGCACCATTTTTAGACTCAACTGATAGCTGTTGTTGTAGGTGAGTTCAACCAATGGCAAGTGTTTTTCCCAACTTCCTTGGAACTCGAGAACACATCACCTCAACATGTCCTCTAAGATTTGTATTACTTTTTCAAACTATCCGTCAGTTTGCAGATGAAATGCCGTACGAAAACTTAACTTGGTTCCTGAAGCTTCTTGTAACTTCTTCCAAAACCTCGAGGTGAACCTTAGGTCTCGATCAGATACAATCGATAACGGCACACCATGAAGCCTTACAATCTCAGAAACATACAAGTTGGCCAACTTTTTAAGGGAGTAGTCGGCACGCACTAGTATGAAGTGTGCTGCCTTAGTGAGTCTATCAACAATAACCCATACTGCATCTTTCTTTTTTGAGGTTAGAGGCAAACTGGTCATGAAGTCCATGGTGATACGATCCCGTTTCCACTCGGAATCATAATAGGCTAAAGTAAACCCGAAGGCACTTGATGTTCAGCTTTTACTTGTTGATAAACTAGGCACTTGGATACGAACTCAAAAATGTCTCTTTTCGTACCCGACCACCAATACATTTTCTTAAGGTCGTTGTACATTTTCACGCTACCCAGGTGAATTGACGAACAACAACTGTATGCCTCTCTCAAAATCTTCTGAATGAGCTCACTATATTTGAGTACACAAACTCTATCTTTGAACATTATACGCCCATCAGTACTAACACGAAAATCTGACTCAACCTCTGATTCACATTGAGTTCTCTTAGCTTGTAGCTTCTTGTCATCTTTTTGAGCTTCACAAATTTCATGAAGAAAAGTTGGTCTAGCTCTTAACTCTGCTAAGACCGATCCATTACTAGATATAGTCAACTGAGTGTTCAAGACTTTCATAGCAAACAACGACTTTCTACTCAAAGCGTCGACGACTACGTTCGCCTTTCCTAGATGGTAGTCAATGATCAACTCATAATCTTTTATTAGCTCTAACCATCGTCGTTGTCTCAAGTTTAATTCTTTTTGAGTCATTAAATACTTTATACTCTTGTGATTAGTAAATACTCTACATTTCTCCCCATACAAATAGTGTCGCCAAATCTTCAGGGCGAACACTACAGCTGCTAGCTCTAAGCCATGGTTCGGATAATTTCTCTCGTGGGGTTTTAGCTGTCTCGAGGCATAGACTATAACTTTGCCTTCTTGCATGAGTACACCCCCAAACCATTTAGGGAGGCGTCACTATAAATTACAAATTCTTTACCCGACTCTGGTTGCACTAAAATTGGGGCTTCGTTCAACAAAGCCTTTAACTTCTCGAAGCTCTATTGGCACTCTTCTGTCCATTCGAACTTGAGATCTTTCTGCAGTAGCCTCATTATCGGTGTAGCTATCATGGAGAATCCATTTACAAATCGTCTATAGTATCTTGCTATCCCCAGAAAACTACGAACCTCTGTTACATTCCTTGGCAGTTTCCATTCCACAATAGCTGAGATCTTACTTGGGTCAACTCTGATCCCGTCACCCGACACAATATGTCCTAGAAACCTGACCTCTTTAAGCCAAAACTCGCTCTTACTAAACTTGGCATAAAGTTGCTTATCCCTTAAGATCTGTAACACAGTTCTCAAATGCTCCGCATGCTTATTCTCGTTACGCGAATAAACCAAGATGTCATCAATAAAAACAACGATGAACCTATCCAAATACGGTCGGAAGATAAGGTTCATCAGGTCCATAAATACCGCCGGGGCATTTGTCAATCCAAAAGAAAAAACAAGAAACTCATAATGCTCATATCTTGTCTGAAAAGCAGTCTTCGGTACATCATGTTCCTTGACTCTTAACTGGTAGTAGTCCGATCTTAAGTCTATCTTAGAGAACACAGTGGCTCCTCTCAATTGATCGAAGAGATCATCGATCCTCGGCAAGGGATACTTGTTCTTCACTATTACCTTGTTAAGCTATCTGTAGTCGATACATAACCTCATCGATCCGTTTTTCTTTTTCACAAAAAGCACTGGAGCACCCCATGGTGAATAACTCGATCTAGCAAAACCTTTGTCTGTTAACTCTTACAACTGCACTTTCAATTCCTTTAACTCGGTGGGGGCCATCCTATAAGGTGTAATCGAGATTGGCATCGTACCAGGAGCCAACTCGATACCAAACTCAACCTCCCTCTCTAGGGGTAACCCAGGTAACTCCTCCGGAAAGACATCTATAAACTCACAAACCACTGATACTGACTCAATCTTTGACTCGGACACTTGGGTATTCAGCACAAAAGCTAGATAAGCTTCATAAATTTTTATCAAATATCTTTCAACTGCTAAGGACGATACTATCACAGACAAGTTATATAACTTATCTGGCCCAACTCGAAGAACATTTTCATCCTCACATCTTAACTGGATTACTTTTCTCCCATAGTCTACTACAACGCCATGGGAGGTCAACCAATCCACCCTAAGAATTACATCGAATTCATTAAACAGCAACAACATCAAGTTGGCCGGAAAACAATGGCCTCTAATCGCCAAAGGACAATTTCTACATACTCGGTCCACTAATACATGCTTGCCTAACGGGTTAGACACTTTTATTACGAACTTAGTGGACACTACTAGCATGTTTATACGAGGTATTAATTCCATACATATGTAAGAGTGGGTAGATCCCGGGTCAATTAAAGCGACAATAGTTATATCGTGAATAGAAAAGGTACCCGTGATCACGTCTGGAGACTCTACCTCTTCTCAGGCTCGTATAGCATAAGTCCTCACTGGTGCTTTGCCTTTAGATCTTATCGCGACCTCTCTTAGTGCACCTCTGCTACTATTCGCACTCTTGGGGTTCCTTTGAGGCCTACCCCTCAAAGGAGCACTGCTTGCTTTCACCACTTGTTTTCTCTCTCTCTCGTCCATCTCAGGGCACTCACGGATAAAGTAGTCAAGTGACCCACACTTGAAACAGCCCCTCTCGTTTATTCGGCATTTGCCCAAGTGACGTCTTCCACATTGCGAACACTCCGGCCTATTTGGCCGAGCACTACCAACACTTGCCACTGAGGTAGTTTGGGCTTTACATGCCATGTTCTGTCGATTCTTATTTCTCTTCGAATATCCAACTGAAGTATTTGATTGGGTCATAAACTCTTTTGACCTCTTGGAGAAGAATTGATGCGTCTTTCTCATTTGTCTTCTCTTTAAATCTCGCGACTCAATGGCTACCTTCCTTCTCTTCTTCACCAGCTCTTCTGCTTTACATGCTCTCTCAATGAGCATCACAAATTCTTTTAGCTCTAGGATGCCCACAAACACTCGAATGTCTTCATTGGGGCTATCCTCAAACCTCTTACACATAGTAGATTCAGTGGATACGCATTCTCGCGTATACTTGAGGAGTTTTACAAACTCTCGCTCATACTCTGTCACAGTCTTATCACCTTACTTCAACTCTAGAGATTCCTTTCTTTTTTGGCCCATAAACCTCTAGCTAATATACTTCTTTCGAAACTCTTCTTGGAAGAATTCCCAAATCACTCTTTTTCTCGGTACTACAGACACGAGAGTGTTCCACCACTAATAAGCTGAGTTTCATAGAAGTGACACGGCACACTTCACATACTCTTCAGGCGTGCATGACAGCTCATCGAATACCCTCATGGTATTTTCTAGCCAAAACTCTGCTCTCTCCGGGTCATCATCTACACTAGCCTAAAATTCCTTGGCCTCTTACTTCTGAATCTTGTCTACTGGAGGCTTCTCTCGTCTGAACACATCCGCACCTTACGGAGCCATCGGGGCGTATTAAGGAATCGGAGGAGGTGAGGGTGGTGGGGTGTTCGGGTTCGTACGAACGAACTCTGAATACCAAGCATCCATCATTCGAAGGTAGGCTTCCCTAGCCCCTCCGCCTTGGCTCATACTTACAGGCTCACTCTCTATCGGCGCGATCCCTTCTGCGGGAGCCGGCGTATTACTTTCCACGTCATCTACCATGGTTCTATCAAGATCCATTACTATAATAAACACAATTTATAATTGTCAGGAATCGTCACACTATCAATATGCATATACATGGCATGTATAGCTAGACTCATACTCTAGCTAGTTCAGTCCTAGAATCGACTAAAACATGTTCTGATACCACTAAATGTAACACCCCTCGCTCGTATCCAACACCGGAACAGGGTTCAAGGTGTTACCTTTCTTTACTTAACCAACTATACAAAACCGGGCCATAAAAAAATTTCAAGTAATTTAAAAACTTCTCTTTTTACATACAATCTATCTCATATACGGGATTACGAGGCCCAAATCATACATCTGGGGTGGTTCAGAACCCAACTGAGAACTCATTAAAAACTTAGAAAAGTTTCATGCATCAAGACTCCATACGCTCGTGTGGATATAGAACACACGGCCATATGCTAGGGACACACCCAAATCCTGAACCCGTGTCTGAAAACCTGGGCATTCTGCCAAAACCACATGGCCCAAGCACACACCTGTGCCCTATAACCATGTCCTTCACACGGCCAAGACACACAGCCGTGTCTCTTGCCCATGTACTACTAGCATGCATACTGACTTTATGGCACGGCCTAGGCACACGCCCGTGTGACTTGCCCATGTACTAAAATGACTTTAAATTTTTAAGTGCAGGGGACGCACGGCCACAACACACACCCATAGGCGTGAGCCATGTGTCACACATGGCCTAGACACACGCCCGTGTGTCTTACCCGTGTGGACAAACTAGGCTATCTTCTAAGCCATTTTGTCACCCATTTTGCACAACCTAAACAAGATCATTTCAATATACAAATTTCATCATAATGGACATCAATTCATCCATAGAAAGAACATTGTATACATTCATCAAAGTGAATAATAGCCATTATTCTAGGCTTGATACAAAATGAAAGGTTTTTGACTTGAGCCAAAATACATGAATAATTATCTTAATCCAACATCCTAGTTTAGCCCTATACATGCCACCTTCAAAAATATAAATCAAGTTATACCGAGTATTACGGCTAATAGTGTGATTGATATCTCTGACTTTAAGGGATCTTTAAGCTAGCTTGATGACACTGAAAGAAAAAGGAAAGGAAAGGGAGTAAGCATAAAGCTTAGTAAGTTGCATATAAATAACTATACAACAATCTCACCATTTACCATCATGCTTATAGCTCAAAGGTAAACATAACTTAAATTAGTCATTATCATTTACTCGAGTCTCATTTTTTAAATTAAGCTCGTTACTCATGCTTATCATATAGGTACTTGTAACACTCACAACATGATCATCCTTTCTTTATCAAAATTGAACTATAACTTTCACCATTGAACCGTTGGAATACTACTGGATATTCCACGAACCTTCAACATGGGATATATTGCCGATGCCATGTCTCAGACATGGTCTTACACTGGCTCTCATATATGTATGCTGATGCATCTCCTAGACATATCTTACACTAGCACAACTCCTAGTCGATGCGTATCCCAGACACGTCTTACACTGGCTATCTCTGTCGAGGCCGATGCATGTCCCAGACATGTCTTACTCTAGCGCTCATCTCTATGTCGATGCCATGTCCCAGACATAGACTTACACTGGCTCTCATAATGTGGCCGAAGCATGTCCCAGACATTTCTTACATTGGCGCACAAATTACCCAATGTCTTGGCACAAATATCCAGTTCATATCCTAAGGTTTCAACGAGATATTTCTACTATCTCAATATTATAAGGCATTCTCAATTTATAACTTAACAACTAGTGCAATATCAATTCAATGACAATAAGAATACAAGTATTAACAGTGTAGTTGTATTATTTACATACAACTTACCTCGGTTTACAAAAAGTACTTGACTAGTCAGCTTATTCGGATTGCTTAGCTTTTTCCTAGTCTAGGCTCGATTTTGGCAAATCTTGATATATAATAATAATATACATCCATTTAGTCACTAAACACAATTAGGCATCTATAAATTCACAACTTTGGTAAAATGACCATTTTACCCCTAGGCCTTGGCAAAATGACCATTTTACCCTTATGCCCAAAAATCAATTTTTATCGAATTTCCTTGTGTTTCAAGCCTAGCTAAACTCTTTTTACTACTATGAAAATCCCAAATTCTCACTATTTCACACACTAACCACCTATTTTGCAACTTATGCAAAATAGTCCTTTTAGGTATTTTCATGCTAACACCTTTCACAAAAGTTGTCTATAACACAATTAGGACTCATATTCTTCTATAAAAACTCAGCATATATCACAAATACATCCATGGAAAAATCCTAAACTCTTGACCATTTTGTAAGATATCACCCTCATTTGAAAGCTCATGCTTCAAGGGTCTCAAAAATATAAAAATCTTGAAGAAAACTCATTAAAATCACTTACTTATGAGTGCTTTAAGTACCTGCAGATTTTTGAGCTTTCAAACCTCTATTTTGGCTGATGTTTTCAGTGATAGAGAAGAAGATGAGAAGGTGATATCATCTTTTTCTTATTTTATTCCTATTTAGTCAAATTAGCCACCAAACCCAACCAAACTTGGACTTTTTGACCAATTTGTCTCCCATGGCCGGCCAAGCACTCTAAAAATAGTCTAATTTCCCTTTAAATGCTCCAAATTTTGATTCTCTAGCTATTTAACACATTTGGTTGCTAAAATGTAACTTTTGCCTTTTATGCGATTTAGTCTTTTATCGCAATTGGGCTTGAAAACATTAAAATTAACTCACCAAAATATTCGTGCACTAATATAATAGTACCATAACCTCATAAAAATAATAAAAATAATTTTTATATCTTAGGATTTGTGGTTCCGAGACCATTGTTCCGACTAGGCCCTAAATCGGGTTATTACAGCTTGTGCATTGTCATTTTGAAGTACACAGTTTTATTATGGCTGAAATTTGCTATTATTTGGCACCACTTCATGTATCTGTTCTTTTGTTAAGCCTAACAGAAGTTTTTGGTCAGCTGGCACCGCGAACTTATTGTTATCATGTTATTATAAAGGATAAAATAAAATATAAAAACTATGCTTTCTATTAAAATTGATTATTAAAATAAAATATTATTAGAGGATTATCATATTGTATGTTAAACTCATTTTTATATTGGCGATTGTGATCTAAGAGAATAGGTGAGAGGCTAGATTAAAGCAAATATATTAGGCATTGAAATATTCTTAATAATATTTTATATTAAAATTATAACTTAATTGTAACACCCCAAACACAGCTCATACGTTATGGCCGAATCTGGCGTGTTACATTGAAGTGTTTTAGCGAAAACCGTATTTTCATTGAAAACCCTTCTTAAAATAAAATAAACTTTAATTAAAAAAAATCCTGTCAAACTCTTGTTTAAAGCATGTGATTTTATGTAAACATGTCATTTTAATACCCGGTTGCAGAAGCATAGAAAAACATACTATAGTTTAAGAAACTATGTTCAACTTTTCATAATTACATCGCAATAAAATAACAAACCAAATAATGATAAAAAGGAAGCCTTATTACAATCTGAACCAAAATGTACTTAGTAAAATAGAGTATCATATGCTTTATTAAAAACAAAAAGTCCATGATGTCTTGCTGGTTGGCCACCCAGTGTCCCTCCAACATCGAACCTACTGTTGAGCATCTCCTGAAAATAAAATAAAAGTGGGGGTGAGTTTTCGCAAACTTAGTGTGCACGGCACTCGACAAAAGCAAGCGTTAAAAAAAACACTATTCATCAAACATGCAATGCAAACCCATTCAAATTATCCATCCGCTACACAACAGCTCCGTCCCCTGTCACACCTGTGGGTATAAAAATATCGACCCACCCAACCTACACACCAATGGCAGCCCGGTTGCGGAACTATCTTTATTTACATATTGGGCTTCAAAAGCCGTCGGTGGATCCACGATTGTCAAGAAACCATGCGATCCTCATATACTTCCTCCATTCCATAATTCTCAATTCATATGCAAACTAAGCAGAATATCATATATATGCATGTCACATCCACAAAACTTACATTCAACACCTAGGGGTATTTTGGTCATTTTCTCTTTTAGGGGCATTTCGGTAATTTTCCCTTAATTACAGCTTTCACTTACCTTAGCCTATTAACAAGTCCCGTGAGTTAAGATGAACGAAAACTATGCACCAGGTTGTATTCTAGAGAAGAGGAGGTGGGTCATTAAAACCGCTTAACTACCAAGCTCTCCCTAGATCCAATCCTAGACATGCATATACCCGTTGCCACACCTTAACCCTATGACTTGTCCACGGTCGCAATATATTAATTAAGTTTTATGTAGTTATCATATACTAGGCCCAAAACCCCTTACAGAGCCCAATCAAATTCACATACCACATCCGCCCATTAAGCCCAATCATATTCATATGGCCCATTAGGCCCAAATCACCTGTATATGGCCCATTAGGCCCAAATCACATTTATATGGCCCGTTAGGCCCAGTCAAATTCATATTCAGGCTCATATACAAATTCCTATCACATAGCATCAATATTCAGTTTTTTCCTATTATGGGCCCAATAGCCCATCGAGCCCATTTAGCTCATTCCGGCTCATATGGCCAAATCACAACCGAAGTCCACAGAATCGCCCGTGGGCCTCAGGCAACCTATCAGTTTCCTCCTCACGAGTGTTCGCGCACTCGCAAGACTACTGCAGCCAAGCATTCAGCTTTTCGGTATTTTGGCTTTTCGGCTTTTGTCGATCTACTTGTGTGTGCAGTGTATGTACACACCTGGTAAGTAAGCGTACTGCGATTCCTTTTGTCACCAACCTACAAATGATATCACCCTTCCATTAATCGCATGCTTAATACATATCCTCACTAAAATTGAAAACCCACCTTAACCTCACCTTGTGCGATAAGTATAACAACCCCTTCTTTAATCACTAACCATGATCAACTCCTAGATCTGCACTAATCTTAACTATTAAATCCAAAATAATAGGTGACTCGTATCCAACACAAGCCCTATTACCTTAACTATGAACATTCGGCCTCCTTAGCCAATGGGAGAGGAATACTTGCCAAAACCGCAACACCTAAGGAGCAATTTGATAATGAGCTAAGATCTGAGATCTGATACTAATTCCCTACCACAGTTAATTAGAAAGAGTGAGGGACAATAATCGATACTTAGCAAGGAAAACCGATTGGAAGAGCAACACTTACACTAGATTTGGTCAAAGAGTATTTGGCCCTTAGGAGATTCAGCTTTTCGACTTTCAAACTTAGTATGGTGAATAAAGTTTATTTGGCATGGATTAAAGAAGAAGAGTAGAAGAAGAAATCAGCTAAGTGAAACAACAAAAAAAAAATTGTATAGAGAAGAATAGAAATCGGCAGAAAGAAAAGAAAGAAAATAAAAGGGTTTTCGGCTTTTGGAGAAAGGGGTTTCTGGCAAAAAGGTGAAGAAGAATTTCGGCAGTAGCCTGGCAAACTCCCACTCGGCACCTATTTATAACCCTATAGCCGAATTCCTCAAGCCCAAGTTTCCAATTCAGCTCCATCACTTCCCCCTTCTCATCTCCTCGTTTTTCTCCCTGATAACCCCTTGATCCTTTCCTCAGATTTCTCTCCTCAACACTTCCCTTGGAGTCCATTTTCACGCCACTTCAAACCTTCTATAAGGCCAAAATTAAACTTCTAAAAATTACTAAGCTAGGATTCGAACCTTGGATCTCCTTGTTAGCTGCTAATGCCACCTCCCTACTCCCTAAGTGGCGTCACTTAGCCACTCCTCCACAAGGCTTTTTGATGCTATTTTTCTCCTATTTTTATTTAAAATCCCAACTACTTGCCAACCTTAATTCTTTTAATAATTAAACCATAATTTCTTCTACCCCTAGATTCGAACTCAAACCTTGACCAAGACCAAGACCTACCATCGTGTAATTAACACTTAACCGGAATTGCTAAGCGCAAAAAGAAAAATTCAAGATTTCAGGATTTTTAGATTTCGAGATTTTTGGAGCGTTACAACTCTACCCCCTAAAAGAAATTTCGTCCTCAAAATTTTACCTGATTCAAACAGTTGAGGATATTGATGTCGCATCGCTTAGGTTACACCACTACGCTTCTTCTGCGCACTCTATTTCTAATTTCAAAATAGATAGATCGCACACTATGGATAAAGTAGTACCAGTATTCGCTTCTGGAGCATCTTCGTCTTCTCGGTGATGAGCAGCATAAACCAAAGCTAGCTGCCTCGCCTCAGCATGGCCTGTATTTTCGCCTAGTACTCCACATCCAAGTCCATTGCCGTCACTACCCCTGGCCTGCTCACGGCCCCTTAGCGGCAGCTGACCACCTCTTGGTGGCTGAACACCACCTTGGCCCACGACTGGCACTCGACCTAGCATTCTAGGGCAATCCTTGATCCTATGTTTCACAGACCCACAAGCTAAACAAGCTCCCATCCTCTTCCAACACTCGCCTTCATGGCTTCTCCCACAATTAGCACAAGGTGGCACCCCTGGATTAATAGCAAGGGCCCCTGCTCTAACTGGTCCATTAACTCTGGTCCTAGCCCTAGGCTTCTGTCCAACACCAGAAGTCTCAGCCTCCCTTTTATTCTCACCTCTTTCTTTCTCTCGATTTAAGCACTCCGTACGCTTCACCTCCTCTGCTATCTTTGCTTTCTCTACCAACCCCGAGAAAAATCGCTCCCTTTGTAGAGCTATTAATACTCTAAGACTATCTGTAAGTCCATCCTAAAACCTAACGCAACACTCATAGTCCATTACCACCATAACTCTTGCATACCTACTAAGGCGTAGAAATTTCGCTTCATACTCCACCACAGATTTGTTTCCTTGGGTCAAGTTCAGGAACTCCTTCCTTCTAGCATCCACATAGCTTGCACCCATATATTTCTCTTGGAATGCAGCTTTGAAAAACTCCTAAGTGACCCGCTCTAGTTGGATGCCCTCTTTCACTGTCAACCACCACTGGTAGGCTTCTTCCCTAAGCAGTGACACTGCTTCTTTAAATTTTTGTTCCGGTGAACAGTCCAGGTCCTCCATTATCCTTTCAGTGGCCTCCAACCAGTATTCCGCTGCCATTATTGGGCCCAACGACTCTTTCTAAAATTCTCAGCATTGCCTGCGACAATGTATCTTCTCCCACGGCCCGATCATACGGTCCATTCCCAGCCACCGGTGAGGCTGGAGCCTCTTCTACTCCAACATCGGGCATATGGCCCAATGCTGACGGTTCAGCCCTAACACTTCCGCGGCCTCGGCCACGGCCCCTTGCACCTCTTCTAGCACTCATCGTCGATTCGCGTATTATCTGGATTAGAAATTTTTATGAATTTTTAGTTAGTTTAATAATTAAACCGATGTTTTATGGAAATATTTAAAGAGAAGATTGTTTTAAAAAATCCTCAACAGTTTCCAGATCCTACGGGCTCTAATTCCATTCTAAGAAAATCATCTAAAGTAGCCCTCTATCTATCTACTGTATAACAATTTAAACAAGCTTAAGAATAGAAGAACTTACTTAGTTCGACGTCGGAGACTCGATGTGTCGCACAACAAGATTTCTCTATTTTTCCAAAATAGTGTGATCCAAAACATATATATATTTAAAATAAAAAAATAATAAGGTCCACTTCACAGCTCGAGTTTTACAACCTAGGCTCTGATACCATTAAAAGTAATACCCCAAACCCAGCCCATATGTTATGGCTGAATCTGACATGTTACATTGAAGTGTTTTAGCGAAAACCGTGTTTTCATTGAAAACCTTTCTTAAAATAAAATAAAATTTAATTAAAAAAACCTCATGTCAAATGCTTGTTTAAAGCATGTGATTTTATGTAAACATGTCATTTTAATACTCGGTTGCGGAAGCGTAGAAAAATATACTATAGTTTAAGAAACCATGTTCGACTTTTCATAATTACATCGCAATAAAATAACAAACCAAATAATGATAAAAAAGCAAGCCTTATTACAATCTGAACCAAAATGTACTTTGTAAAATAGAGTCTCATATATTTTATTTAAAAAAATAAGTCCATGCTATCTTGCTGGCTGGCCACTTAGAGTCCCTCCAACATCGAACCTACTGTTGAGCATCTCTTGAAAATAAAATAAAAGAGGGGGTGAGTTTTCGCGAACTCAGTGTGTACAGCCCTCGACAAAAGCAAGCATTCAAAAAAAAAACATCATTCATCGAAAATGCAATGCAAACCCATTCAAATTATCCATCCGCTACACACCAGCTCCGTCCCCCGTCACACCATGTGGGGATATAAAAATTGACCCACCCAACCCACACACCAATGGCAGCCCTGTTGCGGAACTATCTTTATTTACATATTGAGCTTCAAAAGCCGTCGGTGGATCCACGATTTTCAAGCAACCATGCGATCCTCATATACTTCCTCCGTTCCATAATTCTCAATCCATATGCAACCTAAGTAGAATATCATATGTATGCATGTCACATCCACAAAACTTACATTCAACACCTAGGGGTATTTTGGTCATTTTTACCTTTAGAGGCATTTCGATAATTTTCCCTTAATTACGGCTTTCACTTACCTTGGCCCATTAACAAGTCCCTTGAGCTAAGATGAACGAATACTATGCACCAGGTAGGATTCTAGAGAAAAAGATGTGGGTCATTAAAACCGCTTAAGTACGAAGCTCTCCCTAGATCCAATCCTAGACATGCATATACCCGTTGCCACACCTTAACCCTATGACTTGTCCACGGCCGCAATATATTAATTAAGTTTTATGTCATTATCATATACTAGGCCCAAAACCCCTTACAGAGCCCAATCAAATTCATATACCTGATCTGGCCCATTAAGCCCAATCATATTCATTTGGCCCATTAGGCCCAAATCACCTGTATATGGCCCATTAGGCCCAAATCACATTTATATGGCCCGTTAGGCCGAGTCACATTCATATTCAAGCTCATCGGGCCCATTTAGCCCATTCCGGCCCATATGGCCAAATCACAACCCAAGTCCACAGAATCGCCCATGGGCCTCAGGCAACCTATCGGTTTCCTCCTCACGAGTGTTCGCGCACTCGCAAGACTACCGCAGCCAAGCTTTCGGCTTTTCGGCATTTCGACTTTTTAAATTTTATCGATCTACTTGTGTGTGCAGTGTATGTACACACCTGGTAAGCAAGCGTGCTACGATTCCTTTAGTCACCAACCGACAAAAGATATCACCCTTCCATTAATCGCCTGCTTAATACATATCCTTGCTAAAACCGAAACCTCACATTAACCTTACCTTGCACGATAAGTATAACAACCCCTTCTTCAATCACTAACCATGATCAACTCCTAGATCTGCACCAATCTTAACTATTAAATCCAGAATAATAGGTGACTCGTATCCAACATAAGCCCCCTTACCTTAACTATGAACATTCGACCACCTTAGCCAATGGGAGAGGAATACTTACCAAAATCGCAACACCTAAGAAGAAATTCAGCAATGAGCTAAGATCCTAGATCCGATACTAATTCCCCTACCACAGTTGATTAGAAAGAGTGAGGGACAATAATCGATACTTAGCAAGGAAAACCGATTGGAAGAGCAACACTTGCACTAGATTTGGTCAAAGAGTATTTAGCCCTTGGGAGATTCGGCTTTTCGGCTTTCAAACTTAGTATGGTGAATAAGGTTTATTTGACATGGATTAAAGAAAAAGAGTGGAAGAAGAAATTAGCTAAGTGAAAAAACAACAAAAAAAATTGTATAGAGAAGAATAGAAATCGGCAGAAAGAAAAGAAAGAAAACAAAAGGGTTTTCAGCTTTTGGAGAAAGGGGTTTCTGGCAAAAAGGTGAAGAAGAATTTCGACAGTAGCCTGGAAAACTCCCACTCGACACCTATTTACAACCCTATAGCCGAATTCCTCAAGCCCAAGTTCCCAATTCAGCTCCATCACTTCCCCCTTCTCATCTTATCGTTTTTCTCCCTGATAACCCCTTGATCATTTCCTTAGATTTCTCTCCTGAACACTTCCCTTAGAGTCCATTTTCACACCACTTCCAACCTTCTAGAAGGCCAAAATTAAACTTCTAAAAATTACTAAGCTAGGATTCGTACCTTGGATCTTCTTGCTAGCTGCTAACACCACCTCCCTACTCCCTAAGTGGCGTCACTTAGCCACTCATCCACAAGGCTTTTTGATGCTATTTTTCCCTTATTTTTATTTAAAAGTCCAACTACTTGCCAACCCTAATTCTTTTAATAATTAAACCATAATTTCTTCTACCCCTAGATTCGAATTCAAACCTTGACCAAGACCTACCATCGCGTAATTAACACTTAACCGGAATTGCTAAGCGTAAAAAGAAAAATTCAAGATTTTGGGATTTTTGGGGCGTTACATAAATATTATTAATAATTATATTAAGAATGTTATTAAATTATATATTATTTTATTAAAATTTGTTTAATAATAATTATGTTAAAATATGATTAAATTATTTATTTTTATTTTTATTAAAATATATTTAACAATAATCTTATTAAAATTTAATAACAATAATCATCTACCCACAAAAATTCTGTTAAAGGTATTTTGGTTATTTAAGCCTTTTTCCTTATACTATTAGAACATCTATTCCATTCAACCAAACACAAGAATTTTATTACAGCTCTATTCCATTCCATTCAACCAAACAATTGAATTACTGATTACAGCTCTATTCCATTACAACTCTATTCCATTATAGCTCTATTCAATTACAGCCCTATTCCATTACAGTGACCCAAACGTACCCTAAAGGTTTCATTTAAGTTATTGGACTATTAAGTCTTTTCTTTAAAAAAAGAGTCCAGCTGGTGAGCTCCAAGTGTCGATTCGACGAACGGTACGGTATTGTGGAACATTACTTATTGATGAGTAGAACATACCTTAGATCCAACTTGATCAGAAAGATAATGTTGAAGATTAAAGAAGAAAGTTGTTCGGATTTTAGTTAGCAAGTTTGTGCAAAGCTGAAGAATAGGAAGGGAATGGGAGCTTTCGATTGGTATTAGCGATGCGAATGGAGAAGGCCATACAATGGTGATTTTAACAACTTAGACTTAAATGAAAACTATCAAGTAGTATAATGACTATTTTGTAACTTTTTAAAGTTGAGTGACCAAAACGTAAACTTACCAATAGTTTAGTGACCTTAAATTTAGTTGACCCTAACTTTTTGAACATTGTTGTTTGAACCAGACTATACCGATTGGTCGGATTGGGAACCGATTAGTGTACCAGTTTGGAGATAGGCATTAGACTAGTTGACTCGGGAATAGGTACGGACTACTTGATTAGGTCGTTGAGCTAGTTGAACCATTTTTTTATTTTTTTAATATTTTTATTCTTATGATTTTTTTAATAATTTATTTTATAAAAATTAATGGACCAATCGAATCGATTGGACCAGCAAACTAGCAACCTAATTATGAAAATTATAAATTAAAAGTTAGGGGTTTATAAATGAATTTTGTGGAAACTATGATATAAATGAAATTTTTGAATATTTATATTGTATTAAATTAAATGAATAAAGCTTCATCACTATTTTCAAAATTGAATCAAATTGACCGATCAGACTAATTGGATCGAAAATCGATCGAGGTAGCAGTTGAAATAAGGGGTTAGATTGGTTGACTAGTGAATCTATCGAACCGGTGATCGAACCAATTGAACCAGCATTATCTATTTTTAAATATTTATTTATCTTTAATAATTTATTCAATCAAACTGGTTAGATCGGTCAAATCGGTTAAATCGAAACTGATAGTCTGATTGGTTCCCTTACCGTCCAACTCTGAAAATTTTTGAGCTTTGTTAATGACATATTACAAGTAAAATTATTTATTTATTGTTTGGGTTTTGAAGGAAGTGTGAAAGAAGAGAAATAAAAAAGTTCTCATTTTTTTAGGCATAATGATAAATTTAGCCCCTAACGTTTACTCATTTTTTTTTCATTTTGTCCTTTTTTTTAAGGGGGTCATTTTGGCCCTCAAATTTTAAATTTTAGTCAAATTGCTTGTTTTAGGACAGAAAAGTGATTGAACTGTTAAAATTTTAATGGTATTGATTGTAACATCCCATACCCGTAACCCACGCCGGGGCGGAGTACGAGGCATTACCTAACTTAATCTCATACATTCGAATAACCTCAAGTCACCGAGACTTGGTCCAAATTAAAACTTTGTCAATTTCTACTTTAAACTTCTTATTATGGGCTTACGAGCCCCAATTCAACTGTCGAAATTTAATCGGGACCATTTCAGGCTCTTAAACCATCCTTAAGAAATTTGCCTTTAAAACAGGACACACGCCCGTGTGGAAGGGTTGATAGCCCGTGTGACTCACATGACCTAAGTACTCTAAGACACGCCCGTGTCCTACACCCATGTGGAATTAAATTCTAATTCACACATACAGGGGTTTTCACATGGCCAGGCACACGCCCGTGTCAATGGCCGGTGTCCCTCACACGGCAGCGACATGCCCGTGTCTTAGCCCGTGTGCAAAAACCTGGGTATTCTGTTTCTAACGTCAGCATCCCCAAAATGTTACACGACCATGGTACACGCCCATGTACTAGGCCGTGTAATCCACACGGCTGAGACACACGGCCGTGTCTCTGCCCGTGTGTTTATTACCAGGCATACTAATTTGAATTTTTTACGTGCAGAGGACACACGGCTAGACCACATACCCATGGGGCTGACCGTGTGTCACACACGGCCTAGATACACACCCGTGTCTCTACCCATGTGGATATTATGAGGCTATTTACCAAGCTTCATTGCCACCCTTACATACCTATTTTCATACAAATACCAGCCAAGCATAAGTTCCAAAACCAAACCAGCCGCAATAGACATTCATTCAACCATGAAGGTGCATCTTTTAAAAACTCAAAGTGAATATTAGTCATCATTCACGACTTAATGCAAAGTGTGGGATCTATCCCAAGCCAACAAATTTGGCCAATTCACAAAGACGTACAATAATAAGGTCTAGCCCTACACATGCCATACTCAAAAATATAAATCCAACTATACCGAATGTTTCAGCTGATAGTGTGATCAATATCTCTGACTTCCGGTGATCCTTGAGCTAGTTAGGCGGCACTGAAAGAAAATGGAAAGGAAAGGGAGTAAGCGTAAAGCTTAGTAAGTTACATATAAGTAAGTATACAACAACAACAATTTATCAATAATCCACATGCTCCAAATACCAAGGTAGGCATAAGCATAACTTACTCATTACCATCCATACAAGTCACATATTATACAATGAGCTCATACCTCATACGTACCAATTAAGTACCTGTACCACTCATAACATAATGTTCACCGTTGAACCATTTGGAACACTACCGAATATTCATTAAGCCTCGAACATGGGCAAGGTGCCGATGCCATGTCCTAGACACGGTCTTAAACTGGCTCATATCTCAATTCGATGCCATGTCCCAAACATGGTCTTACACTGACTATCATCTCGTAGCCGATGCATGTCCCAGACATGTCTTACATTGGCTTACGTCTCGAGGCTGATGCCATGTCCCAAACATGGTCTTACACTGACTATCATCTCGTAGCCGATGCATGTCCTAGACATGTCTTACAGTGGCTTACGTCTCGAGGCCGACGCATGTCCCAAACATGTCTTACACTATCCTTCGTCTCAATACCGATGCCATGTCCCAGATATGGTCTTATACTGGCTCTCATAATGTGGCCGATGCATGCCTCAGAAATGTCTTACACTAGCCAACAATAACACATATGTCATGGCATGAATATCCAAATTATTTCCTAGGCTCAAACGGGAACTCTATTATCTCTATTATCATCATACCTTCTCAATTCCATAATCAAACAATTCATGTTATATTAATTCAATACCTACATTAGCAATGTAGTTGTATTATTTACATACAACTTATCTCGGATTACAAAACGTATACGACTAGTCGGTTTAGTCGATTTGCTTGGCCTTCCCCCGGTCTAGGTTCGGATTTGGAAACTCTTGATCTATATTAGAAAAATGCACTCATTTAGTCACTAAACACAATTAGGAAATTTAAAATTCACATCTTAGGTAAAATGACCACATTGTCCCTAGATCTTGGCAAAATGACCATTTTGCCCCTATGCTCGAAAATCAATTTTTATCAAATTTATTTGTATATTAAGCCTAGAAGAACCATTTTTACTCTTATAGCAACTCCAAAATCCTACTATTTCACACATTTATCATCTATTTTGCAACTTATGCAAAATAGTCCCTTTAGGTGTTTTCATGCTAACACATTTCACAAAAGTTGTTTATGACACAATTAGGACTCATATTTTTCCATAAAAACTCAAAAAATATCACAAATTCATTCATGGCAAAACCCTAAACTCTTAATCATTTTGCAAAATAGACCCCTCATTTGAAAGCTCATGCTTCAAAGTCTCAAAAATACAAAAATCATCAACAAAGGACATGGAAATCACTTACTTATGAGTCAACTAAGTGGCTGAAAATTTTGAGCTTCCAAACCCCTTTCAATGGCTGATTTTCGGAGGTGTATAGGAGAAGAAAAGAAAAGATGACAACTTTTCTTTATTTTAATCAATTTGTTAATGTCATCAAAACCTAACACTTTGACTAATTGATTTCCTTGTCTCATGGCCAGCTATGCTTTATTTTAAGGGTATATTTACCATTTAAAGACCCCCAATTTTGGTTCTCTAGCTATTTGACACCTTTAGCTATTAATCTAGAACTCTTACATTTTATGCGATTTAGTCCTTTTTTGCAATTGGGCTCACAAACGTCAAAATTAACTTACCAAATTTTTCATGCACTAATATATTAATGCTATAATATCAAAATAATAATAATATAATCTTTTTAACTTCAGATTTATGGTCCTGAGACCACTGTTCCGACTAGGCCCTAAATCGGGCTGTTACATTGATGTAGTCACTCGCATGGAAATACACGTATAATTCATAAAAATTAAAATAGTAATAATATTTTAAAAATCAACAAATTTCAAAGAAGTTCATAAAAATTTTTAAAAGATTTGTCCATGTTAGCAGTAAAACATACGTAAAATGCCACATGAGCTACCACATAAATGCTATTAAAATTTTAATAGTTCAATAAGTTTTTTATCCAAAAGCAAACAATTTGACTAAAATTTAAAGGTTGAGGGCCAAAATGACCCAAAAAAGAGAATAAGAGTCAAAATGAGTAAACCTTAAGGGTTAAATTTATCATTATGATTTTCTTTAATTAATCTTGGATTTTGAAATTTTCAAGTTTTAAAATGTCTTTTGGAATCCAAAATTTAACTATTATAAAATTGGATTTGGATTTGCCTAAGGGTGTAAATGAACAAAACATTCGATGAACTGTTCATGAACCGTTTGTGTAACGTTCGTTTATGTTCGTTTATTAAGCTAAATAAACGAGTATGAAAAGTTTTTTTTATGTTCGTTTAATAAATGAACGAACATGAACAAAGGTGTGTTTGGTTCGTTTATGTTCACGAACAAGCTCGTTTAAAAGCTTGTTTATTGGCTCGTTTATTTATTAATGATATTTTCTTATAAAAATTCCATTAGTATATATTAATAAAATTATCTTAAAACTCATTTATTGTTCCATTAGTATATATTAATAAAATTATCTTGGTTTGTATTTTTTTTCATTTATAATATAATAATTAATATTTATATTTGACTATTTTTTATCTAAACAATATATGTGTAAGTATGTATTTATTGTTTGTTTGTTTGTTTATTATATATTAACATTGTTCATGAACATGTTCAAGTATATGTTTATGAACATGTTCGTTTAATATTACTGAACATCTTCGATTAAGTTAAAAGAACATGTTCATGAACATTAAATAAAAGAACATGAACACACATAATTTTAAATAAACGAACATGAACAAAAATTTGAAATTCTTAACAAACATAAACTGAACACGAACAAGCTTAAAAATAAACAAACAAACATGAATAGAAGTTTGTTCGTTCAAGCTCGGTTCATTTACAGCCCTAGATTTGCCCAAATTCAAATCAAACTTTTTATTTGTTATGCAATTAAAAATTTTGAATTTTCAAATCAAAATCCATTTTTTTACTCAAATCATAATTTCTAAAGAGACTATTAGTTTTTTTTTGTTTTTTATTTAAAATCCAATATATATATACTTTTTTAAAAATAATATATATTTGTGGTGTGATTTGAACTCAAAATACCGAACGTATTGTTTGAAAATTTGCATTTTTATGAAACTTTGAGGTATATTCTCAATAGGTAAAGGTGGAGAGTTGAATCATAAAATTATGGTTTCTTATTCTACTCCATGAAACCTTTACAACGGTATATCATATGCTCAAAATGATTGAGTGATGAATGAGAAATTGATGCTCAAAGTAAGCTACTTGAGAATATTTGTTAAGGAAAAAAAAACTTAGATCTCACATTGGTTAAATATCAAGTGTGAGATGTGTTTATATATGAGAACTCTCTGAAAGGGTGATTGAATGATTAAGCTTGGAACCTTGTCTCGCGCGTAAAAGGGGTCCAAACTTGACAAGGTTGAGGCACACCCGCACAACGTGAGCAACGCGAAATGTCCAGATCCGGTCGGGTCCAAAGTGATATAAAATTATATATATATCTTGAATTATTTGATGTTAATCAATGTGATTTGATTTTAATTAAATTGATTAAATTACTCATTTAATGCAGATTTTGTCTCATTTTAATTCTTTACTCATTTTTTCCACTCTCTCAAACCGATTTTCTGTTGCTATCAAAACTCTTCTCTGAATTTTTAACGTTCCGGTGATAGGAAAAGGCAACGTTCGTTCATTGATCGTTGTAGAGGTGCTACTACTTTGATAACTGTTGTTGTTGTTTCTTGGGAGACATTCGACCAACGTTTCTCTAAGTACCGTAGAAGCGGTCGAATCTGTCTTAAGGAAACTGTGTTTCACAGGCCTCAACGTTTCGTAAAATCTCTTTTCTTCCTTTTTATTTTAACTTTTGTTACGGCTTTCCTTTAATTTTCATCTTTCACAAATTAAATATAAATTCTTCTATTTATATTTTATTTTATATGTGTTTATTTTTATTTAATTATTTTGTTCGCTAACATGTTTTGTCTAACACATACTTCCTAATTTTATCATTTCAACCAAAGTAATATTTGGTTTTTATGTCGATACTTAATAAATAGGGATAAATATTAAAACTATAAATGAACTTTGATCTAATATATAATGTCATACATGAACTTTGATTTTGTACGATTTTATATATAAAATTTTGATTAGATTCAATTTTCATAAATCATTGGCAATGTTATCAAATTAATACCATTTTACGTTGATATAGTGCGTTTAAATCAAAATCAAATTATCATGTACACATAAACCGCAATTCAAATTTCATGTGCATAATTGTACTAAATCAAAGTTCATGTACCAAACTGCACATTGAATCATAATTCATGTATAAATTTGATAATTATCCCTAATAAATATATTAAATAATTATTTTCACCCACATTATAAATGTGTCATATCCTAATATAATTAAAGCAAATTAGTTGAATTCAATTTATTTTCGATTTTAAAAAGCATATTACCAGTAATATTTTTAATTTTCTTTAACTAAGTTAAAATTAAAATATTTATTTTCCCTAGAAAATGATAATTTTAGTTTTTTGGGTCAATATTTATTTTCGATCTTTTAGGGAAAATAAAGCAACCATTCATATTAAATTTTAGTTTTTTCGATTTTTTTTCTCAGCAATATAACTTTAAAAGATTAAAATATTTCTATAAAAAATTCATTTTTTGTTAAATTGGATTACCATTAAGACAAGTTAATAATTCTTTTCAAAACTAAAATACATAAAAAATAAAAAAAATATCAATGCCATTGTTATGTTATTTGATATCTATAATATTATCTATATTTTTATAACATGATATGTTAAACTTAATTTGAGAAATTAATAAAATAATTTTATTTTAAAAGATAATTAATACTATTATACGGATATTTTTATTTTATTTTTATATTTTTGTATAGTCTTCAAATATAATAACTAAAAAATATTATTTGATAATTGAACACAAGATCAACAAATTTATGTAAAAATCCCTTGGAGTTCTACAAAATCTGGTACTAATTTATTTTCTTTAAAATATATAATTACCTTACAAAATTTACATCACTTGGATTCATGTTATCATCAACTTATTCAACTATGGTAAAAGTATTATGGAAGTCGTTGTATTAATAGTCAAATTGTACTTTACTCAAAAAATAAGTAAATTAGTATATGTTAGATCAAATAACAAACTGGTTATTTTGTTAAAAATTGGTCCTTATATGTCACCATCGTGTGTAACTATTTGATTATTTTATCAACCACACTAATTTTTAATAGTAGAAATGAATGAAATATTTAACAAAAATATTTTTTAAATATCTTAATATGATATTAAAAAAATAATGAAATTAGACACGTTTTATTTTACTAATTGGCTATGAACATAATAATAACTTGAATAACTTTCCATTGTGATGACATTCATTTAATCCTTCTTTTAGAATTAGAAAAAGAAGTCCAATAATAGATAGAATAATAACCCATATAGAGGTATGCAATATAGTTCACCTACTAAAATATAACCCTTTTTTTTGGCATAATATTAGTTTAGTCCCTAACATTTTATCTTTTTTTTGTTGCTTTGGCCTTAATATCTTTATTTGGATCACTTTAGTCTTCAATTTTCAAAGTTCAAAAAAATAATAAATTTTCAAAAAATCTCATAAACATGTTTTTTAAAAAATATTCACGTTTATAATGAAATACATATGAAATGTCATATAAATTTTTACGTCAATTTTGTTAAACTTTTAATAGTTTTTGTCTCCAAAAAAATAATTTAACTAAAATTTGAAAATTGATGGACAAAATAATAAAATAATAAAAAAAGAGAGAGAATTAAGAGAAAGGTGACTAAAAATAAACATTAAGAGTTGAGTTTGTCATTATACATTTTTTATTCTTACATTGTTGTCATCATCATTTCTACCATATTTTTAAATTTGAAGCAATCATTACACCCATAAAATTATTTTTTTATATAAAAGAATTAGAACATGAAATCATCATTATTGAGAGGGTTTTACTTGAATATTATCTCAATTCTGATAGAATTAATCTTAGATTATAAAACAGATAAAAACACTCGTGATTATATAAAAAGACAATTATAAATACTAAAATTTAAACTCTAGTATCATCTATTAAAAATATCACATAAATCAACTAAATTAAACTCCAACTTTATTTAACAAAAAAAACTAAAAATGCTATTAAAAACCTTCTTAAATTACTCTTTTAGTGGAGAATTTTATTTTCTTAATATCTTTATTAAACACAAATATTTATTCATTTACATTTTAATTTTAGTTAATTGCACCAAACATCCTTAAATTACGACCCTCATTTTAAATTGGTCACTAATATTCAAATCATTCTAATTATATCTCAAACTATCGAGGTCATATCAATTAGGTCCTTCTGTTACTAAATCTGTTAATTTAACTATTAATGACATTTCAGATCTTATGTGACATAATTTAAAATAAAAATTTTAAGAAAAAATAAATATTTCAAAAATAGATGTTTTAGAAATATTAGTTTTCATATTTTCAAAGTTTTTACATAAGCTTAATCATTCATTCTTTTTCTTTCTTCTTTGTTTTTTTTTTTATTACTTTTAAAAGCTGATTGAGAAAAATCAGTCATTCATAATCACTGATGAAGGATTCTTCGAAAAGCTAAGGATTAGTTATCCGTTTTAGAAATTGAATAGGTTCGATCTTATACATACGCAAGGAAAGTAAAAAAAAGAAGAAGAAAGAAGATAAGTTCTTTACTTTTATCACTTAGGAGCTGTGTGAGATGAAAGTCTTATGCACGGTTTTGAATGAGAGAAAGAAGTGAGGAATCCTCTTTTTGACTCTGACCCTCCACTCCAATTGTTGCTTTCCTTTCTGTTGCATCGAAAGTAGCTGCTTCGGCTTTAGCCACTCGAATTTTCGATATTCCTTTTTATTTATCATCAAACAAATGGCATCAACATTCTATTTCTTTAAAATTTTTATTTTAAATTTAACTATATAAGATTTAACGTGTCATTTCACTGTTTATTTAACGATTTTAATAATGAAATAACTTAATTATTATAATATTAATAATTTAAAAATATAATTAAAATATTTTAAAATTTAGAGACTAATTTAAGATGTGTAATGCAATTAACTCTTTTGGTTTTTTTACATAATAAATGCTCCTAACTCACTCCTTAAAAGTAATATTTAGTGAACAAGTACAGTTATGGATTATTAAATATATCAATCAACTTTAAAAAGTGTCCTATGGTTTCTAGATATAATAATTTGGTCAATAAGTAATAAGTAAAGATGTCAATTATTACTCTTTACCAAACTTCTTTTAAAGAAAGCAAACCCATTGTTTATATAGAGAAAATATATTAATCTAAAACTATTATAATTTTATACATTTTCTTTTTTTTTTTTTACAATTAATATTTTAAAATTTTAATTGTTGATGTTATTAATATGATTATATTTATTATTTATGTAAAATTTTGAATTAATCTGATATCTCTGTTATATCATACAAAAATATTAAATTTTAAATTAATTTTTAAAATTCTAAAATATTTTTTTACTTATATTTAAATTGGGGTATATTTTTAAAATTAAGTTTGAAATATACCATTGGTAATAATGAAGTGTATTTACAAATTCTAAATTATTAGACATTCTAGATAACTCAATACATTGTTTTGCATTTGTATTGTTGATCCCTAATACTTTATTTTGAATGATAACACAATTTATAATTAAATAAAGTTAATAAAGCTGAAAAAAATGATAAAAGGAAAGATTAATTGTCATAATGGTAACAATATTTATTGGTAACATTATATTTAGAGGTAAATAATCGGTTTAGTCGGTCAGTTCAATCAATCAAATAAAACCAAGTTTGGCCTTGGGGGTAGTTTGGGAGTGCGGCCGCTTAAGGCTCGGGATTGGAAGGAGTCCCAACAAAATTTATTTAGCTTTTAACTAGAAAAAAATCTTTAACACTTTAAGTCTTCTAATCGACGCTTTGTTATAGATAAAAATAAAATAAAAGGGGTTCCGATTTTTATTTTATTTTATTACTAGTATATGATTTTATTTTATTGTATTACATTTTATAATTTTTTTAAAAGGAGTCTCAATTTATTGTTTCTCCTAGGGCTCCAAAAATGTCAAGAACGAGCCTGAATAGACTGACTCTCTTTGATAGAATCGACCAAACCGAACTAACATTGATTTGGTCAATTTTTTCAGTTAATCAACGCAAATTTTAAATAATTAAAAAATAAATATATTTATTATATATTATAAAAGATAAATACATTTAAAATAATTAAAAAACAAAATAATATACAGTTCAATTTTGAAATTCAAAAATCGAAAATCGATAGACAAAATTATCTAGAGGGAGGGTGAAATCAACTAAACCGAAATTGAAAAACCAATTGTATGGATTTTTCCAATTAAAACTAATTCATAGTCTCCCTTAATCATATTATTGTAATCTTTTTCATCCAAATAAGAAAATGCAGCTTCGAAATTTAAAACCATAACCTATCATCTTATATCTTGTAAATCAAACGGATATAAAAATATTTCTTTTTTAAAAATAGAAATTATTAATTTTGATAAATAGTATGAAAATGTTAACATGTGTCGGAAAGTGTAATTAGTGCTTTACTTAGAATTCAGTAAAATAATGTACCAAATAATAATAATAATAATAAAATCATTAATTTGGTAACTATGGGAACTGATTAAATGGACCACATTTTGTAAGTTCTCATTAACTGTATCCTTCAATTGTTAGAAGAGATGCAATGAGATTGGGAGGCAAAATCCTATACATTGTTTTGTGTGTGTTAACATTGATGAGAGAGAAATGGGCATTGGCATGGATGTCACATGCAACTTGCCTCCACCTCGGTGAAACACCTTCACTCATTTCTGACACTACAATCTCAATATAATAATATATATACAATTATGAGATATAAAAATTTTACCATTTCACCTTTAATTTATTTGCTGAATGGATGAATAAATTATTTATAAATATAATTTTACTTTTAACTATGATATAATCTAATAAATATTAACTTCAATTTTTCTTCGTAAAATATTTTAATTTGCAGCTTAAAAAATTAGAGTTTCTCACCCACTCTTTCTTTTTTTTAAAAAAAAATTAATAATTAATAAATACATGGTCTTTGAGAATTTATGGCTTGCATGTTGGTGGATAGAAAAAAAAAAAAAAAAAAGAAGGAAGATTGACATTACGATGGGATGATGTAAATATTGATTATGAATAGGTAATAAATTAGTTGCATGACTTTGCTTAGAAACAAAAGCATGTGTTGGTACCTAAAAATGTAAACAATTAGGTTTAATGCTAATCATGATTAATTAAATGCTAATTTCATCCATCTAGGATGCCGTCCAAGCACTTGCTGTTTTAATCATGGACCAACCCTAACCCATATCAAAATACCACATTCGTATGCGACGCTTATTTGCTTTTTTAAATTATGATTGCACTTCTTTAATAAATTATTAAAATAGTCACCTTTAATTATTTTAGTTTACATTTAATATACATTTTTAAATTTTAAAAAATTATTAAAATAATAGTTAAAAAGTTTTTAATCATATATGTATTATGGTTTAGTATTTAGTACATGTTATTTTATATATATTTTTTTAAATACAATTCTCTATCTATCCACTTGACTTTTTCTCTATATTTTTTATATCAATAAAATATGATTTTGATGTTGTAGAACACAATATTCTTTATTTTATAGTAATCATATTCTATAGTAGCAGTATAATAATAAATATCTATATAAATTTATTTAAAAAGTATAAAAATTTTAGTTGAGTGGTGTGGGTTTGAATCCCACATATATTAATATCTTCAAATAATATTATTTATTTAAATTACGAAAGGACATTCCCTTAATTTTTCTAATTAAATTAGTACTCAATTGACTCTTGATACCAACTCGACCAAGAATTTAAATATTAATATAGATTTTTCATAAATTTAGTAAATTCAAAATTCTATTTGAAAGTATTATTTCACTAACAAGAGAAAACATTTTTTTTTCTTTTACTAAATTAGAAAAAGAAAAAAGACAATTATATAGGAAAAAGTAGGCATATATGTCATTTTTAAAAATTAATTAGGGAAATAAACAATTATTTTAATTTAGAGAAATAAGTCAATCTTGGGTACGAGTGAAATGTTTTTTGCTGATGTGGCAGAAGAGAAAGGGAAAGCGTAATTTTGGGTCCTATGGCGTGCACTTTCCCCCTATCTCTCCTAATACGTTAGCAAAAAGTTGCTTCAAAATAAAATAGTTTTTCAATTAAAACTTAATATAAAAATAAAAGAAAAATTAGCCGTTGGATTGAAATTTGAAAAATTGAGAAAAGTTTAATAATTTTTTGAAAACCTAAGAATCGCGAGATAAAATTTACAATTTGTCTCATCTTTTCTGTGACAGAATTTCGTCAAAAGAATATGAATCTTGGGAAAGAAAAACTTTGGATTTGTGAGTCATGTCTTTTCCAACATTTTGAAAAATATTTCAAATTCAATGGTAGAGTTTCCTATAAAATAATTATTGATATGGAGATGCTTTCACAATTAAATTTCTAGCAAAAGATTTGCATGTTGAGGAGAAGATTGTTGATGTTGAAAACCTGAAGTTAAAAAATCAACCCAACAAAGTAAATTAGTTCAAGTAAATTTGGTGTTCTTGTTTGAATTTGGTTAATGAGTATTTATTTTTCTATATAATATTTTCGTTTTAATTTTATATTAAACAAGTGAAACGGGTTTTTTTGGCGAAGATGAGTAAACAAATTAAAGTCATTATTTATTACGACATTCAAATTTGAGACATCAAAATTGAGGTCGTTTTTGTATCAACCCAATCTATAGAATTGACTTTCAACCGAAGCATCAAATTGAATGAGCTTCTGTTAAGAAGTAGAAGGAAAGTCTCAATTTCAAGTCAGATGAGAATTTCAAGCTTGAAATATAGATATCTAACATCAATGAACCCTATTAGATATGATACATTTGAGTTCAAAGGCAACATGGATATCAAGTTAATGCTTGATACACATTGCTCAAATAGAAATGCTATACTAGAGTTATATGCCCAGTTTGTCAATGTAGAGGAAGATGGTCCGAGTTCGGCAACAATTCCAGTTAATTTGTTTTAAGAATAGAAAGTAGAAAGCCCAACCATACGGTTGTGTGGTAGTTTCATGACGTTGTTACGAAAATCATATCAAGGAATGTCAAAATCATCAATAGGAAGGCCTTCCTCAGTTTCAGCCTTCGATTTCAACTTTGGTGTACAATCAATGTTAGTTGGTAACTCGAACATGAAGGCCCTGACTCGACGTTCTGTGAGCACCTTTGATTTTAGCTCCGGAATGTCGATGTCCTGTGCTAGAAACACTTATGCAAGTATGCTATCAAGTTACATGAGTGGGCAATCTGTGAGTAATATTGGTTTTAACGTAGGGTTGATGAGAACAAATGATGTTCTCCCTATAACCTGCACCAGCGAATGGGTATCTAATCTAGTACATAAAACTGCAATTAGGGTTGATACCAAAGAGGAAGTTAAAATTGATGATGATTCAAATCGAGAGTTTGTGCTTAATGGTTCAAAAATTGTATTATTTTTAAAACCAAATGTTGCTCCTGCTGAATCGAAGGGGAGTGGTTCTGATGGTGAAGGTCCGGACAATGTTGGTGGAACCTAACTAGATTTTATGTTGTATGAACATCCACCCTATATTTTTAATGTCAATATTGATGCTCAAGATGAGTTACAATTTTCAAAACTTCTTTATAAAAGATCGAGTCATGCGAGTTCTTTTACAAATTTTGTTTACAGGTTGGAATAAAGTTTTCCTCCAAAAATGATGCTGTTGCTGTAATGAAGCGATATGGTATAAATGTAACGCCTTTTACCCGAAAAGAACTAATACCTCACGAGCAAAAGATGTCACATTTGGCCACTAAGGCTAACTTAACTCAAACATCAATTTCAAGGCTTTATTTTAAAATAAATAGACTCTTTTGAAGTTATTCAAGTCATTTTTAGGCTTTTTTTTAAAAGTTTAGTTACAAATAGAGACCATTTAGCCTTATCTAGTTTAAAATGGGGTAGACAAGGTCAATATCGCAACACTAGGAAATAAGTGTCCTGATAACTCTAGAATATAGATTTATGTTTAGCACTTTCTAACATATAAATTATGCAATTCTGAGTAGTTGATAACACTTTTATAGTTTTTACACATAATTCCATTATACTAAGCAGTACTATGAAAATGTGTTATTTTAACTAATTATTATGCTAAACACATGATTTTTCATCTTTTTGAGAAGGTAATTGGACTCAATGGGAAAATAGAGTAGAAGTTCACATGATGCAAATTCCATAGCAATGCACAATTATGCTGCAACATAGGACTGTTAGATTGGGCTTAGACATATACAACTTTCGACGTGCCAATCCAACTTTCTTGGATTTAAAAGTTCATCTCAACCCAACTACAGAGTGGATTAACAAGCTTGGACAGCCCAGAAGAGCCCAAACCGATCACTAGAAGAGAAGGAAGCCTAAACTGTATACCACATGCTCAAATTAGCCAATGGACTTGTTCTTCACCTACCTCAACTACATGCTTTAAATTTAGGAACAACCAAATCAGCCTTGAGGAGATCATGGGGATGGCACCAACATGGAAAAAATAAAGGGAAAGTTGATACCAAAAATAGCAAAGGATAAGGTAAATGAGTTGTTTAATTCACACAGGGATAAGCTATCGGAAAGGAATGATGCTCTCGATGCCATAGTGATGGCTTTGAAGAAGGAAACAATGGCCATAACGATAGCTTTGAGCGCAAGAATAGATGAGCTCGAGATAAAGCTGGCCTTGTGTTGAGCAGCCATGGGGGAATGAGTGTCGAGTGCAGCACCCAGTTACAAGGATGTCCCAAAGCCGAAAGAGTTTATAGGGACAACCTGCATGCGATGTGGACAATTTCTTGTAGAGGATGGAAAACTACTTTTGTGCCAAAGGCATCACGATGATGTGATTAAGGTAAACACTGCTTCAGTGTTTCTTATTAATATTGCACTTTTATGGTGGCGAGGCAGGACCACAGATAAAAGGCAATTTGAGATTAGGACATGGCAAGAGTTCCAATGTGGGTTGAAAGGACAAATTTACCTAGAATTTGTCGAGGAAGAAGCTCAGGCAAAGTTGCAAGGGATAACGCAACAGGGAATAGTGGGGGAGTATGTTCCAGAGTTCAAGGAACTCATGCTCCAAGTTTTAGATGTGACCGAGAAAGAAGCGTTGCTTGATTTTCAGAATAGATTGAAGCTGTGGGTTAGACAAGAGGTGGAACAAAGAGGTGTCTAAAAGTTGTCGGAAGCCATGACGGTAACGGAATTCGTGGTCAAGCTTGGTCTAGAGAAAGACAAGCTTGGGCCTTCCAAGTCTGAGGAAAGGGGCATATTTGAAAAGGGATCACAAGGAAGATAATGTTGGTAATGGCATCGGCGACAATGGTGTCACGGGCCGCAGTTTAAAGCCCGTGACCATCGCACCAAATGCATCCGATTGAGGTCTATTGTGTAGATGGGGATCATTTGGCCTACAAGAACTGGCCTGATTTGGGAAGCTGTTGGAGAAGCCTGTCAGATTGAAGCCTAGTTGGCCCGATAATGAAGATATAGCAACTTAGGCTATTTTGATAACTAATCTTAGAAGATTGATAGAATCATATCTTGTAAAGATTAGATTAGATTAGATTTGACATGACATATCTTGTAAATCCCATGATTTAAGGGATAGGATGAATCTCGTCTGTCGATGTATTGTAATCTTGACCGTCAATTTTTAGGGAGCTCAACTATAAATAGAGAGCCTCTCCCTTATTTGTACTGATTCCATTCATTGTTTCATTATTCTTTGTGAATAAGAGAATATTTAGAGCATTTACTCAAACACCATGTGTGCGTTCTTTCTGTTGTTCTTTTTTTGCTTCTTTTGGCATAAATCGCTTCCACTATACAAATTGGTGCCTTGGGGGACTTCTAAAGGAATCCTCATTTGAGTAAAGACTGACTTAGGTAAGTTTGGACAAACGAATCGCCTAAGGTCGTATGGATCGCGAGATGAAAGATCTAGCCTCATGAAAACTAGTATAAATAGGGGTAATCATTTGAGAGGAAAAGACATAAGTAAAGAAGCCAGACACTTACCGAAAATTGAGAGCAGAAAGTAAAGTAATAGCTTGAGAGCATTTAGGTGAGAGTGACGTCTAGGAGAGGAGGAAATCCACTATGAGAAGCAAGCAAAAATGGTTGTGGAGAACCACTGCATTCGTCTATTATCTCTTCTTATTGTGCCCTAGTCGTGGATAACCCCCTCAACATTTCATCTTTCTTTTCTCTTATTCATTATTTTGTTATTATATTGATAAACATGATTGTAAATTATTTTTGTGTTTTTTTAATTTAATGATTATGAATTAATTCTATTTTTGCTAGAATAATTATGAATCTTTGACATGTGATTCTTGATTCTATATTAAGAATATTTTGTGCAAGTGTTTATTCATTCATTTAAGTAGACATTAACACTTATAAATGCATGGCCAAAATTGGTAAGTCATCAAGTTAACTGTTTAATCTGAGAAGAGGTAATACTTAATAGACAAAAGACTTGAATGGTGCATGTCATGTTAATATCGAAAGATGATTATTGTATGCATAACTCGATGTGATGCTTGAATGGGTGATCTTAAGGTTAGTTTGACATAGATATATGCAAAGTAGCTAAGAGACATAAGTAGGACTTTGAGAAGAGCCTATGGTTTAAAAAGTTGGTTTAGTGAGTCTTCATATTACCATGATCTATTGTAACATTCTATAATATAGTTATCAATGATCACTAGTTAAAAAGAAGTAACTATCCTAGCATATTCATGTCATTATTGTTAAATCGTGTGTTAGAGTTTTCTGTTGTTATCTTTTGAAGTGTGTTTAGTTTACCTTGTTTGCATACTTAGTATAACTAGTTAAATCATTATCTCACATCAATAATTTCTTTTGTCACATACCAAGTTGTTAATAATTAATTTTGTAAATAATTCATATACACAGTCCCTATGGAGACAATAACTCATATACTTACTACTTATTACTTCTCACCACAGTGCACACTTGCACATAAATCAAAAATCACTCGACATGTTGCTACACTGATCTTTCGATGTCGTGGCACTAAGAGCATATTACTCTATTAACTCCAATGTTACAACATTAGAGACAAATTGCCCAAAACATAACTTAAACACCTAAAACTAAGTCAAAACTATATTCAAACATTCATAAAATTTTTAAACACTCTTATAAATTAAAATATGTCAAATTATCATTCAAAAAATTCATACAATATGAGTATATCCATCTAAGGGAGATTATCCCAAGGTACAAAATGATATTAGGCATGCATGACATAGTTTTGAAACCACTTGATTACTTTACAACAAAAATTCATATGGTTCTAACTTATGTACATGCCACTCTATCACCAATATCTAAATTCCATACACTTCAATCCTTGCTTGATGATGAGATTAGGATCAGGATGGCCACTTCAAAAGATGCCTTAAAAACTATCTTTACTTACGCGTTCAAAACAACGTATTAAGCTTGTGAAAGCTTAGTAAGTACTTAGAATTCTAACTTAACTTTTTATTCAATATAGTATATCAATAAATAAGTACTTAAATAATAAATATAATAAACATGATTTCTACAAACTACTTAAAGATAAAGATTGATATGGGCAACAAGGTTAAATAACATTATTTTATGTACAAGATTTTCTTCATACGTTTTCATTCATTAATCACTCACTTTTCCCATTGTAGACTTGAATGAGCAAGAAGGATATACGAAATATAATCATGAAGTACATGAGCACGTAAGTGCTAGGTTATCACAAACACCAGTAATGTTAAAACATGAGTACACTGAAAAAATTCCTAATAGCATGCCATCTATATCCCATAAGCTCAAAACTTATCTACAAGGGCTTTAACATTATTATAGATCCAATATTCATCAGAAGCACAATCAAGTTTCATAATTTTGTAGTCACACATAACTTTCTAATATTTTACAATTTAGTCTTTTTCTCCACACATATATTCACATCAACAATAACCACATTCATTTACTACTTCCTTGAATTATTCACATATCTATTAAGTTACACAAATACTGAAGTTCATGACATTAACACTTTTATTAGCATAAAATTTCAAAAACCTAATTAAGTAAGAAGAATTCTAAAGTACTTATAAATTTGACTAAATTATACTTCCTTCAAGCTTTGTCTACTTGCTTTCCCTTGTCTAAACTCCTTGTACCTTCTTCTTTATATTTCTCTTTATTTCATATCATTATCATAAAATATATGATATTAATATTCTTAATCCAAAACACTTTCATGCTCAAATAATCAAAGTAGACATGAAACTATTACTAAATCATGAAGATCTTACCCTAAAATTTTAGTTTCTCGCATTATTTAGATTTTCTCTCTCTTCAAACATGTACTCTCCAATTCCAACTTGAAAACTAAGCTTGCTAGGTTATGGGTAACTGGATTTAGCTAAGGTTTTTTATGAAAATTTGATGGTTTTGAGCTTGGAAAGGCCTTTAATAGAGATTGTGGACCAAATTGTAAAAGAAAGAAAAGTTATCTTCCTCTTCAATGGTGTAACATAAACAAGGAAAAAGATGGAGAACTCTTTTCATCCTTCTTCTAAAATATCTTTAATATTTTAATAAAATAAAATAAAATAAAATAAAATAATTCAATTTAATATAATAAAAATAGTAACGATGATGAAAATAAAATATTATTACAACTAAAAAAAATATCCTTCATACTTATCCATTTGATCTTAACAAAATTGCTTTCCATGTCTTCACATTTTTACCACTAATTCAATTTACTCCTTTTATACTTTTAGCTTTTCACTTTGACCCCAACACATTAAGAAACCTTACAATTTAGTCTATACCTCGGGTTAATATTTCTCAATACATTAATCTTTTAAATTTTCTCCAATCTCTTGCTACCTTCTCCACTAACAGTTATAAATCTCATTTTATTTATTCTAGTGGTGTTTATGACACTATCAATGGAGAAATATATGGTGTTGAACAACCAGATTGTGCATAAAATGTTAGAATTATAGGTAATCCTGGATACACTAGTGTTGTTGATGGCAGTGACTTGTAATAGGCTCCTGCATATAGAGGTAGTGCAAAAAATATTTCTAGGGCAGATGTTGATACATGGTATGATGGTTCATAATTTGGTGCTTGTGTGAAAAATACAGGATTGTTAATAGACTTACTCATGGGTTAAGCCACTCATTTAGGCCTGAAGACCCGCCCGAAAAATGAGAAGGTTTGGACCAAATATAAGACTCGAAAAATGAGCTTAGATAAAATTTAAGGATTATTTTCTATATAGACCGAGCCTTGGATAAGATTTTTTGGCCTGGGCTCAGCCTGACCTGACCTGACCCGAATATATTATGTTATAAAAATATTATATTAATTATATATGTTAAATAAGAATTATATATTTATATTTACATTAAATCACTAGCCCAATAATAATTAAACCCATTACCCAAAACTTAAAAGAAAAACCATACTCAACTAAATAACTCAACCCAAAATATAAAATTTTAAAAAGTATATTTAATACAATAAAATGTGTATTATATTTATTTGTGTTTTTTAAATATAAATGCTTTTAAATTTATTTTTATTGTGTTAGAAAATTTTTATTTTGGCATTTTTAGTGCATTACATTTAAAAAAAATATTTTTAAATAAAAACTAATCTAAAAAAATCAAATATGTGTAGGTCGGGTCGGGCTCGAGTTACTTTTCTTAAATTGGATTAGGCTTGAGCAAAAAAGTAAGTCCATTTTTCAAGCCAAGCCTAGGCCCAGGCTTGAAAAATTGGTCTAAATACCTTGTATGAGCCTAACCCGGCCCAACCCATGAGCACATCTAGTTGTTAGTAAATACACCAGAAAAATATAAACCATATTGTCTGGGAGGTGCACCCATCAATATAGGATTCGAGGTTGGAGTTGATGATGATAAACTCAATGCATGTACTCCTAATCACGACCTCATATGGGGTGGTGTTGGCTTTCTACAATGAACTTGTCTACTCCTTTCCTTTTCTAGTAATAGATATGGCTCACCATTAAGTCTAAATCATGTCATGTAATCTGAAAATGTAATCAAATCCGATTCGACAATTTGTTCACGTATAGGTATAAAACCATACCTATGTTCTCACAAGTTGATATAGTCGGCATGAAATTTAGGCCAATCTTCACCGATTCTCCCCAACAAGTCAATATTGTGAAGTTTATTGAGGTTTTAAGGTAAGGGTAGAATATTTTGCACAAAGCCAAATTGGTACATCACTTAACCAGATTAATGCATCTCAACTATTGCAAAAACTATCAATGACACTTTGATGTACTAGATATTACGATTCGTAAAAAAATTGGATAAGATGCATTTTTCGATTCTCGGATCAAAGTATGACATCCTTTCAAACTGCAGTACAAAATTATAAATTTCTTTATGTACTTAATATTAAATTTCAAATCCTTATGTAATTATTATGTATTTGAAAAAATTCAAAAACTAACATCGCCTTCTAACCATTGATCTAACATTAATCAGATATCTTCAAGCTCATTCGGTATATCCACATGGCTAGCGTCATTGTTTTATCAATTCAAATAATATGTTATTTCAATAATATAATAATGAAAAATAATATGATAATTGTATTATTAAATGAATCTTACCTTATTACAAGTGGAAATTGATAAGGGAAGTTTACTTGGGACGTAAAAATGGTAAGCGATACTATGCCTATGATTGAAGGAGAATACAACCACTGATTTTACTTTTTTATGCTTTAGTTGTCCGATACATCTCTCGGTACAATATAGCCAAGATCGCTGATCCCAACTAAGTCGCCCGACTTCTTTTAGGCCCATTAGTTGTAGAAGCCACCTTAAATGTACCGGATTTCAAGATTTATCTGATATTAGAAGACCTCGAACAACCTCAGTATGAATCTTCGAGCAAATTGTTGTCTTTTAACTACATTAAAAGAGTTGTCAAGATGTGAGAAATTATCTTCTAATCATTTCATATCTATCTGATTACCACTAAACTTCGACAACTTGCCTAATAGCTGGTGGCAAATTACCCTCAAATCCCCAACATGCACTACCCCTATAATGACTACTCCATCAATCGATAGACTGAGTTGTAATGCCACATCCTCGAGTGTAAACATACACTCACCGTACGAAAGATGAAAGATGTGTGTTTCGAGTCTCCATCTCTCCAACAAAGCATTGATAAGTTTGGCCTCTTTCAAGTATTGTTTAATAACATGTGGTGCTCTCGCACTTAAATTTTGTATATATGTTTCAATAATTCGATCTTCATCCTGATTATATAAATATAAAAAATTAAAAATATAATAATATTAACAACTTAATAATGATATTAATTAAAATAAAAAATATAATAATATTTTCTTATCATTTGTAATTAGATGTTGAATAAGTGCTTGTGATTCAAACAAATTTGAGACGTTAACATTTTTAAAATTTATAACTTTATCAAGTTAAATAAAATTAATTAATGTAGACAATGAAATAAGGTAAAAAAAATACTATTATTAAATTACCACTAAATTAACAATTTATTTAACATAAAAAATATTGTCAAACATATTAAAAATAAAAAAATACTTATTTTACTTAAAATATTTGAGATGATGAAAATCGAATAAAATTAAGAAATTACTAACTGTTAGATAGAAATTTTAGAGAAGAAGAATTTGAGAGAAAATTGAGAGATTATGATAAAAAGATAAAAGAGAAAAATTGAGAGAAAAGATTAATGGAAATTGAACGAAAAAAAAAATGATAAGGGGAGGGGTTTATGTAAGGTTAGAGTTTGGGATTGTTGGGTGTTTTTATTTTTATTTTTCAATTTTTAACAGTTGATGGTCCAATTGTTCATATTTACCTTTTTAATTTTTTTTTTTTTAAAATGTCTGTATAGAGGATACCTGTCACGTAAGTAAAAACGCGAAGACAATCTATTTCTCTAATTTTTTTAAAAAAAGGGCCAATCTCCTATTTTTTTCAAATCCACCTATTCTCCTCATTTTTTCCCAATTATATAATACGTTATTATTTTACCAGAAAAAAAAAAAAGCATAAATAAAACCAGCAGTTAAGGGCATTTCCGTCATCAAGAGAATCAAACCGTAACAAGGGTATATAAGTCATTCAAATAAATTCAACATAGCCGTTCAATAAATTTGGAAAAAAAAAAAATTTCTTACGCTCTATCTTTTCTTCATCGCAGTTTTTCATATATCTTCACAGAAAAGGAAAGAAAAAAGAAGAAATAAATAATAAAGAATAAAAAACAAGAGGCACCGTACGTTGAAATTATATCGGGTTTCAGTTTTTATAATTTCGTTTCTCATGCAGATCTGATTGTAGATCTCGAATCGCCGAAAACTCTCTCTTCATTGTTCCCTCTTTCTTTGGTAATTTATTTAATTTTCTGTTTGTTTTAATGATTCGAAAGGATTTGAATGCGTGAATTTTGAAAATTTTTCTTCTTGGATAGGGTAAAAATAATTTCACGGATTATTGGAATTCGCCTTTTCTTTTTGGAAGAAATTCACTTTCCTGTTCTTCTTCGAACTCGGATTTTCTCCAAATTGTAAGTGAAATTCAGCTATACACATATATTTTGATTTCTTCTATCTTTTTTTTATTGTTTTTGAAAATTGATTTTGGAGTTTAGTTTTTTTTTTTTTGGTTCCTTCTTTTGAAGTCGGCGTGGATAAATAGATCTTAAAATTGGCTCCTCAAAGGCGATCGCAGCGCCACATGGGTGGCCAGATGCAGCAAAGCAATGCTGCAGCGACGGCGCTTTACGATCACGCCGGCGTAGGGTCCTTGCACAATGCGGGTCCCACAGGCGGCGATGCTGGTGATGCCGTTATGGCGCGGTGGTTGCAGTCTGCTGGATTGCAGCATTTGGCCTCTCCCTTGGCTTCTACTGGTATCGACCAACGCCTCCTTCCCAATCTCCTCATGCAGGTAACGGACGCTTTGCTTTTGATTTCCGTATATTTATTTATATCTTCTGTTGTTTTCGATTATTGACTTTTCATTGCTCGATTCAGATTCATGCAATTTGAATTGGGTTAATTTGTATATTTAATTGCCGTGAATTTACTCATTTTAATGAATTATTTAGTGAAATAGCCTTTGCGTTTTCAACGGAAATGTTGTTGACATCTGTACATTGTTCTTGATGTGTCCTTTTTGCCATTTATATTCCATGCCGAGTGGATGGGGGTGCGTACTTTTTCATTTGCTTGAAGTTATGAAATTCGCTTTTAGTATTGACAATTAGGTTGATGGGCTTTTTAAGAAAGTTGGAGTTCATGATTAATTGATCATTCTGATGTTTTTTCGTATTGTTTCTCATGAGGTTTTTTTCCCTTTGCTTTTATTCAAGGTAGTCAGTACTTTATCTTTATCGACGGGCGTACCATTTTTGTTTTGGTACTTCTACGTACTGGTACCAGCTTGTTTTGGTGTATTGTTTTGGGTTTATTAATGTTTTTAAATATTTTCTGGCATATATATATATATATATATATATTTGTAGTCTAATTTTTAGTTTCTTTGTAAATTATATTTATTTTGGTTAGAGAATAAATTATGTATTATATTAACATGCAAATATATCTCAATTATATCCATATAAATATATTTATATCTAAATATAAGTTTTAAAATTATTAATTAGGTTGAATAATTCAATTTAATAACTTTTCATTTTAAATGCAATTTTGGAAAATGAAAATGGTTCAGAGAAATTTTAAAAATTGGTTTAAATGCTAAAATTTTTTATCAACCGGTACGGGCTGGTACAAGCCGGTATTGACCAAACTGGCCAAAATACACCAAAATGACCTAAATACACCGGAATTTTAACCGAAACTGAACATAGGCTATTCAGTACCGGTTTAGGACCGACAGTAGGTACCAGTATAGTACAGACTACCATGCTTTTATTCTCTTTTAATGAAATATTTGTATTTTAAATATTTTCTCGGGCAGTTACTCTATCTATTTGTATCTATACTTAAAAAACTCTTACGAAGGAGTTGTCACGAGTTATATTTTTATATAAAATCTATAAAATAGCTATTTTATTTATGTGATCTTTAAAACCCAAGACACCATGATATTTAAAACCTTAATTTTACCATTTCAACCAAAGCCACATTTGATTTTTACATAAATCTTTTAGTAATATCATCTTGAATGTGTTTAACCGGGTTTTACAATTTACACAATCTGAGATAATGAGAAGTTACTATTGCACTATTGAAGGGTTATGGAGCACAATCTACAGAAGAGAAGCAGAGGCTATTCAAATTAATGAGGAACCTCAATATTAATGGGGAACCTGGGTTGGAGCCATACACACCAACTGCTCAAAATTCAGGAGGGCCTGCTGCATCTGATGGGTTTTATTCTCCAGAGTTCAGGGGGGATTTTGGAGCTGGGCTTTTGGATCTTCATGCTATGGATGATACAGAGCTTCTGTCTGAGGTATGATTCTAGCATTCTAGGAAACTACCATGATGGTTAGCGTTGTTTCTTTTTCCTCTGGAAATAAATATTGATTTGATTTAATTGCAGCATGTTACCTCAGAACCTTTTGAGCCATCACCATTCATACCTGGTGTGAACAAAGCATTTGAAAATGACTTAAATGCGACAACTAACTGGCAGCAAAAAGAGCAAAGTGATGCAGATGCCTCTGCTTCATTATTTTCTGCCAATGAAAAAGAGATCAGCAGCACAAGAGAAAGTAATGTTGCCAAGATTAAAGTTGTGGTATGTCAATTCTCTATGCTTTCTCATCCTCGATGGAGATAAGGACACATCTTTCTGTCCTTCCTAAGGTTAAAAAACTATACATTTGTCCAGTTTTGTAACTGCCTTTGTGCTTGATTATTTTTCTGGGTGGCTGCAGTTGATGCATTTACCTTGCTTTTTAGATTTCCTGGAAAGCTAATTTTTGTCTTACATGTGGGATAAGGTACGTAAAAGACCGTTAAACAAAAAGGAGATTTCTCGAAAGGAGGATGATATAGTAACTGTGAGTGAGAATGCTTTAACTGTCCATGAACCAAAGCTAAAGGTTTGTCTATTATCCACAGAAGTTCTTGCGACCTCATTATATGTTTCTGAGATGACTATTTTAGAACTATTTGTGCTTGTTTGATATATTATTTTCTTTTTCTTATATCTGCTTTTATTGTTATGTTAAAGGTGGACTTGACAGCGTATGTCCAGAAGCATGAGTTCTGTTTTGATGCTGTTCTGGATGAGCATGTTAACAATGACGAGGTAGTACTCGGTTGAGCTATTTTGCTTTGTTGCCAGTCTAACATGGTTTCTGAATAATGTTGAGTTTACTATGACCAAAGTTCATCTTCTCTTTGTTTATTATTTGTTAGAGCAAAAGTTTGAGTTCTTCTCTTATTTACTTGTACAGGTTTATCGTGCTACTGTTGAGCCAATTATTCCAATCATTTTCCAGCGAACAAAAGCCACTTGCTTTGCATATGGGCAAACAGGTGCATATAGTTTCTGCATTCTTCCCGAATGGGCCATGTGCTATATTTTTGCATTCTACTTTGTATGCTTTAATTAATGCATATGATTAGGCTTTGGAATTTAGATATCACAAGGTTTGATTAGATTAATGAATTACTGCTAGGAGAACAACTAGTGCTGGAAAAAGAGAAGAAGCACTCTGTTCTGAACTAAATCACATAAACCTAAGACATGATTGTTCATTTTCTCATTTTCCTTGTCCTTATTCTTGCTCCACATTTCTTGTCTTTCCAGTTCATGGTTGTCCTGCATTGTTGCTATTTTCTGCACTAATAATTGATGATATATGTTTTTGATTTTAGGTAGTGGTAAGACGTTCACGATGCAACCATTACCTCTCAGAGCTGCACAGGACCTTGTTAGATTCTTGCATCAGCCAATTTACCGCAATCAGAGATTTAAATTGTGGCTTAGCTATTTTGAGATATATGGTGGAAAACTCTTCGACCTTCTGAGTGATAGAAAGTATTTCTCTTTCCTTTCTTCCCTTGCTTACTTACTTACGTGTATGTCTGATTTATCTTCCCTTTTATTCTTTTTTCTTTTCCCCTTTCTTCAAGACATATCTGATTCATTTATGATGAGCTGTAATGACTTTGAAATGTCAGCTGGTCTGACTCTATTAGCACAAGCACAATTTGTGTCCTATGCCAAGCGCAGATTTTCTCTTCATTGTGTATCTCTGGTATACACTGGAATGTGGATGCATATGTATTAATAATAATTAGATCACTGAACAATCCAAATGTTCAATAGGAAACTTTGTATGAGAGAAGATGGGAGACAACAAGTCTGCATTGTTGGACTGCAAGAATTTGAAGTGTCAGACGTGCAAGTTGTGAAGGAATACATTGAGAGGGGAAACTCTGCTAGAAGCACCGGCTCTACTGGTGCAAACGAGGAATCTTCAAGGTCACATGCAATTTTACAACTTGTCATCAAGAGGCACCCTGAGATAAAGGAGTCCAAGCGGAACAATGATGTGAATGAGTCTAAAGCTGGGAAGGTTGTGGGAAAGGTTTCTTTTATTGATCTTGCTGGCAGTGAGAGAGGTGCAGATACTACTGACAATGACCGGCAAACTAGGTATGTTTGAAACTTTCCGTCGAAAAAGAATGGTGTAGAAACCCATTTCAAAGGTCTATGTATGGGTTGTTTTGTCTGTCAGCTTTATATCTGGTTTAACATGTATTTTTTTTTTTCTTTCACCTTGTTTATTTTTGGCTTATTCTGATATAACTGGTTTGAATTCTTTCCAGGATTGAGGGTGCTGAAATTAATAAAAGCCTTTTGGCTCTTAAGGAGTGCATTCGTGCTCTGGACAATGACCAGATTCATATACCATTTCGTGGGAGCAAACTCACCGAAGTGCTCCGTGACTCTTTTGTTGGCAATTCAAGGACAGTTATGATCTCATGTATTTCTCCTAATGCAGGTTCATGTGAACACACTCTCAATACTCTGAGATATGCTGATAGGTATTCTTGTTTCTATACTGAGCCTCCACAAAAATGGACTTCCTTTGATGCACTAGATTGTGATGGTGTTCTTGTTGACTAAATAGAGATTACTGTTATTGAAATGAGCAGGGTTAAAAGTCTTTCGAGAAGTGGTAATCCCAAAAAAGATCAGACCGTAAATTCTTTACCACCAAGTAACAGGGATGTTTCATCCTTGTCTCTGTTAGCTACTGCAGACGTAGAAGATGTTTATGAGCGACAACCAGAAGTAAAAGTTGTTGATACAGGTCGAAGGCCATTAGAGAAAGATGTTTATACTGTTGACTTCGACAAACAGCCTTCAACTTCCAATGGGAGGGAGGAAAGTGGAATGGCTTCTGGCCCAACAGATAGGGAAAAAATTGAAGTAAATAATTCTTATGGTGGTTCTAGAAGTCAAAGAGTTTACTCATCAAATTCTCAAAACTCAGCTGATATGGAAGAGAAAGTGCAGAAGGTGTCACCACCCCGTAGAAAAGTGACAAGAGAAGAAAAACCGGAGAAGATGGGGAACCGGACCAAGAAAGATGGAGGAGGATCTGATTTGTCAACTCAAAACTCTATGCAGTCAAATTCTAATAATCACAACAGAACAAATGATGTTGGACATCGACAATATAATCCTGAGCCTCCTACCGATGGGAATATCAATGCAATACTTGAGGTAGACCATCGATATGGTTTGTTTTGTTGTGTTTTATTATATTAGGGGCTTTAAGCATTTTCTTCATCCAATTTATTCTTTTTGTTTGTTGCAGGAAGAAGAGGCTCTAATTGCAGCTCACAGAAAAGAAATCGAGGATACAATGGAGATTGTTCGTGAAGTAAGTAGATTTTGTTATACCAAACCTGAGTCAATAAGCTGGAGGAAATGAAGCTTTGCTTCTGTATCTCAAATACTTGCACACCAATTAAACCACTGTTCTTGTTTTGCATCTATATTACAGGAAATGAAGCTTTTGGCAGAGGTGGAACAACCGGGCAGCCTCATAGACAACTATGTGACCCAGTTGAGCTTTGTGCTTTCACGCAAGGCTGCTGGTCTGGTGAGCCTTCAAGCTCGCCTCGCCAGGTTCCAGCATCGTCTGAAAGAGCAGGAGATACTGAGTCGGAAGAGAGTTCCTCGTTAGCGCAGGTCTCTCCTGTCATCACAGCATCAGACCCAGACCTGTAATGTCCTCGCATGTATACTGTTTCGGTACTGTTCATCCTGGCATTTTAAATACAGATATCAATCGATGAGGTTGTCTCTTAAACGAATGAACTCGTTTCTGGCCGTCAATGTCTGGGGAACTTGTTTTAGGGTCTCGAGAGGAAATTCAGCAGTGCACACATCTGGGACGTTCATGGGTTACATGTTAACTAGTAATACAATGGCAACAAGGATTTGAATGGCTCCCTTGTAATGATGGTTGGCTTCTCGAAATTGTATTTGGTTAGAAGAATATGATGTTTTCATGTTGGGAATTGATATGGGTTTTTTTATGGCCATCTGTTGTTTAATGGTGACAGGGAATGTTTTCACAAGGAATGAAGAAAATTGAACATAGTGGTTTTTTGTTCATTTCTTTTCATTTATATTGGGTTGATTCCTACCCATGGAAGCATATTTTGCTTTCTCACCTCAAAAGCACCTCCTCCTTCATGTAATGTTCTAGTTTAAGAAAAATTAACGTTTTAAACATTTCTAAATGTAATGTAAATTGATTGATCTTAACCATTCTGTGAGTCGGAGATATTTGAATTTAAGGTTGTTTTATTTATTTATTTATTTATCTTAAAAAATTTGCTGATTTAAATTATCCATAAAAACTGCATGCACTTGACCTGTCTAAGGGCCGGGCCGTCTAGGTATAAAACTCAATTTTTAAAACCTGGAAGATTTCGGATGAAAATATTAAACATAAAAAATATATTTGGATTAAAAAAATTAAATCCGTTTAAAATATAAGTTGAGCTTGAGTTTAAATATTCAAGGCTTGAACTCAACCCGTTTTTAAGTTTGAAATATTTTATGCTGTTATTTTTATATATGTTATGCAATTTATAACCTATAAGAACTAAATCTATGGTATAATAGTATTATAATGTAAACATTAAAAAGTATTAAGATAATTATATATAAAATTTTAATAAACAAAAATATATAAAATAATTAAATATTAAATTAAAATAATATATATTTAAAATTTTCTAAACCTAAAATGAACATGAGTTAACCATTTGCAAATATAAACGAGTTTGAACAAAATTCTAAGCTCATGTTCTAAATCAGACCGAATTTGAACAAGCATATTAGGCAGCACATATATAAACTTGAGGAGAAACACTTGGGGTTTTGGGGGCATTGGTCTACTCCTGCCCATGCGAGTGCTTCCCCGCTATGGCCAATACATTTACATTCACTCATGCAAGAGCGCTGGATCTTTGAGCTATTTACGAACTGGTTCTAGCTTTAGGCAAACCTCCTGGTTATCTCTGCACCCCACCTTAATCACTGAATGCCCTAAGCTTGATGATAAAATCATGCAATTTCATTTTCAACTGCGTTAGATTCAATGATTCAAACTTGAGATAACCCTAATGATTCAATGATTTAAATTCTAAGGTGAGATGAATCCGAAACTGAACACAAAACAATGAACTACATCACAACCATTCTCAACAAACCCTTTAGTAATCTCATTTTTGTCATTGGAGACCATAAACACAAAAACAACTATCACTTCCTTTTATTCTAACCCACCCAAGGAAACATATTAAAGCATCTTTCATTTTACCAAAGAAGGTGAAAATAACTCTTCAACAGACCAATAAAAAGAAGAGAAGAATGGGAAAATCTTAAAAAGCCACAACAAAAACCAGGCAGAACTGATATACAAAAATGAAGATGTTAGAAGAAAGAAAGAGACATTCTTATGGTTACTAATATGGAAAATATATAAACAAAAACACCTATTACTTCCAGTCAAACACAACCCTTTTTTCATAATGGTCTGCTGCCCCGCAATCTCATGGCTGGCATTTTATATTTAACTGCTTTCACCTTTTGTACGAAATATCCATACTTTGTCCAGTATTTATATCGAAAAATCAGATCAGAAGAAGCAATCTCTTTGCACACTATTTCAATTCCTAGTAAGGCCTTCGAAAGTAGTTGATGAAAGCCGGCATACACATCCGATCAATCAGCTTTCAGTTTCAGAATCTCCTTGGCGGTCCTTAAACGAAAATAGGGCATGTGTTCCTACATAAGCATGGAAAAATCCAACTCAGTTCAAAGACAAATAACCAGATATCGTGTTTCAAACGAATGAATGTGTATGTGAGAATATCTCCAATATGTACTTCTGCCTTTTGTCATATATTTAGGCAGATGGACAACAGATTTTACATCCCAACAACTACTGCCCTGAGTACTAGAGTTTAATCACAGAAAAATCAAAATAAAACATGAACTACAAGGATAAAAAATTGTTCCATGGACTTACCTGCTCAAAACAAAGACTTAAGCCTCTGCTATAGAAGTCGATATATTTTAACATAAACATGCCACAATCAAACCTGTACATAGAGAAAATTGTTTAGGGGGAACAATTCAAATTCTAACACAAAAGGCATATGACACCACGAAACTAGCAGTGCAAATTAATAATTGAATTCACCAAATATTTGGAACCAATTAAAATAAATAGTTAGTATAAAAAGACTCAGATACCTATAAAGCTACCTCACAATCAATTACTGCACAATATAAGTTATTTTGTTTAAGCAATAAGCTTATGAAGAACAAGTACTTCGTGTACTGCTCCCTCAAGTGTATTGCAACAGATACTAGAATACGCACCCATTCTCCTGTGCAGGAAGATCTTCAACAAATTCTTGTTCCCAAGAACTTATATCAATGTCCTTCCCACTCTTGTCCTTCACTTCTTCAACGAAGTACTTTGCCTGGCACATTGCAACCAATATTAAACAAGTTCAGCAGAAGTGCCAAAAAAATATCATATGAACTTTGTTTAGGATGATATTTCTTATAGAGGTTAAGAATGGGAATGGTGGGCTTCAAGCCAAGGCAACTATTATTGTGAATAAGATAAGAAATATTTACAGCATAAAGTAGTGGAAAAATGAGTCTAGCACCTAACAGGATATTAAATTCCAAATCTTCTAACATTTAAACTGCGTGTAATGACCTTTGGATCAATCAATTAAATGCATTGAAATAATATGACATCTAAAGAGAAAGAAAAAGATCATACCAATGCTCTCAGCACATTAGGATCTCTTCCTTTTAGTGAATCAAGATATTGGAACTTCTGATCTTTCTTATTAATAACTGCCAAGCACCAATGTATGTCTTTGTGTATGGGGACAAATATCTGAGCAAAATGGAATAACCGATACAAGGAAGAATAAATATATCATGCAAAACAAATTATTGATTCAAAGTGTTAAGATAAATACTTACTTTATCACAGTCCAATAGGCAGTAACCCAGCTTCCTTTGTGAAGTCCATCTTTTGACAGCTCTATAATTATAGCCACTCTCCGGATTCACTAACTGAGCATCATAATTTAGAAACGAAAAAGTAGTTTAGAAAATGATAGTTACAAAGACTTACATGAACAAGCAAAGTAAAGTATGGGAAAACTGAAGGTAGAAGCAAGCAACTACCTTTTTATAGAAGAAGGTATTGAAGAAATGGCACTTCAGAAACTTCTTCGGCTCCCTGTTTTCCCGTTCTTTCAGTAATTCAAGATACAGATTAATGACCTGGAAAAGAGAAATTGGATTTGTGTTAAAACCGGATTACCAGCACACTTAATTCCAGTAGATCCTAATTGAATGTGGACAAACTAACAAATCCTTGCAGTGGTTACTTTCTGAAGATATACAACACGATATAATCATGAACGAAATGAAAAACAACCTCATCATTCAACCATGCGCCTGGTTTCAGACATTGCAAAATTTCTCCTCTAATATCAATGCTTGAGTTTTCATGAGAGACTAATACCTTTCTCCTACAAAAGCAAGCATAAACAATGATGTTATAGCACAAGTGACATCCTAGCAAATAATCAAATACTAACACAAGCAGTATTACATACCAGTTTTTCGCAGATAACGCTCGAGAAACCAAAGCCATCTCTTCTTCTGTAAGAGGAATAAAAGGTTCGGTAGGTAACACCTGGAATTCGATAAATCAAAAACAACATAACATTAATGCCAATCATTCTAACAATGCAGCTTAATTAAAAGAAGGCAAGCAATAGAATTTCACCTCGTGTTGCTCCTCCTCCGGTTTCTTCTCAGGTCGCAATGCCTGAAGCCCAGCTATACGCTTCTCGTTCAACTCAATTTGAAAACCCAAATCTTTCAACTTGGAACTTCTCCTCTCTGCACTCTCAATCAACTTCCTATAAGCTTCTAAATCATACCCATTAGAAACCTCCCTTAATGATAACATATCCAATGAACTCTCCATTCTTAAACTCCCATTATTCAACTCAGTAACAGCAGAGGAAGACGATGGCTGAAAATGCCTCTCTTCCTCCACATTATTCTTTCCTTTCTCAATAAGCTCAACTTCTTCAACACTAACATCATCTGAAACCAACCCTTTTTCTTTCTCCTCATCATCCTCCACAAAGATAACTTCTTTTTCCTTCTTAAAGTGCCTCAAAGCACCCCATGCTTGCCTTTTAGCATCACTTAATCTACTACTCAAAAAATTTCCCATATAGCTTTCAACCGAATCCTGACCAGGCTTTGAAGCTGACAACCCAAATTTAAGGCGTCTGACAGGGGCGTGGACTTCTCTAGGGAAAGAAAACTTAGCTTCTGGGTAACGGGAGATTCTCAAGACGGTGCTGTTGGAAGATAAATTTGCTTTTTCTGGGCTTTCATTCATCAAAGAAAGCCTGGGCTTTTTAGAAAGTTGGAATTCTGGGGAATTTGAATATGGGGATTTCTTTTTGTGACAGAAATTGGAATTGAAGCACTCATCACCATAGCGTTTACGATTACTTGCTAAAGCTCCCATTGATGAAATCTGCGAACTTTAAACCCTAAAACCACAATACCCATTTAGAGAAAACCATGGAAACAGATTTGAGAGGCTAGGGTTTTTAAAAACCCTAAAGGATACATGCTTTCAAAAGAACACTGAAAACCCAGAATTTGAAAAACCCGGAATATTTCAAAACACAATAAAAGGATCGGATTTTTCTTAAAACTAAAACAATCCAAGAAATTTCCAGAAAATAAGGGGGGGGGGGAGGAAAATTGAAGAAAAATTGAGGGAAATTTCAAGGAATTAACCGTTACAGCTAGTGGCGCTGTAATTTGGATCTTAATATCAGATTTGAAAGAGTTGTTAAAAAGGAATTGAATTGGGAAAAGGATTTTGGAAATTTCGCAACTGCTTTCGCGGCACAAAAAGAATCAGCTTTTTTGAACGCTGCGTTTTTTAGGTTTATGTTTCGTAAATGTATGTCCGCCAGCGGATGTTTTCACTTTCATCAATTTTTTCTCAGTCCCTGCACATTTTCTATATCTCAAATTTAGTCTCTTTACTTTTAATCTAAAAAATTGGCTTAACTATAAAATTTACCACTTAATTACCAAAGTCTCATTATATTCCAAAGGGGAGAATTATACAAATTTTACAGTTTGGTCATCACTTTTGAAAAAAAAAAAAAATCTTTAGATATCTAAGTTGGAAAATTGATATAGTTGGAGAGTCAATTTTATATTTAAACCTTCAAAAATTTTTATTTAATAATTAAAGTCCAACAATAATATCCTTAAAAAATTTGATTATATTAAATTATGTAACACTTTAAAAATAAATAATTTTGTTCAATCTTACATACACAAAAAAATAAAAAAATAAAAAAGTAAATAAAAATGTTATAAAGAAACAATGTGAGATTTTATAATTTTATTTTAGCTACATGATTTTCACACAACTTTCAAGTAATGTTTTTTAAATTGAATTGATGATCAAACCGGTTAGGTCATTGGTTCATCAGTTTGACCAATCTGATTAAAAAATTATTAGAAATAAAAATCTCCAATTCTACCACTAATTTAATCGATTTTTAGTCGGTTTGTATCGGTTTTCGATTTAACCAATTCAAAAGCACCTTTCGAACCAATATTTCAATCTAATTGACCAGTCTGGTTCAAATAACATTACTATATATTGATGACATGATCGAATTTTTTTTTAATTTTCAAGATTGCCAAATTTTTTTATTTTTCAAAAATACCTCATGATCTAATTTCATGTTATCTATTGAACTTTAATTATTAAATTAAAAGAGTAAAGAGATATATTTTTGTAATTAAAAGTAAAGGAAATAAATTTTAAATATATAAAGAGTATAAGGATAAGGAGAGTAATTAAATGATTCACTTTTAAATAGATTTTCTTTTTCTTTTCATTTTCCCAAAAAAGAAAAAAGTTTTATTTTGTTTGAGGAAATAATATATTAGTAAAAATAAAAGAAAAGAGATGAAAGAGGAAAAAGTAATTAATGAGTTGGATTAAGTTACGGTTAAAATATTGTAGTTTAAAAGTTAATATTTTTTTAATTTAAAAATCTCAATTAAGTAATTTCTAACAAAATTTATTAATTTAAAATTTTTATTACGCTATCATCATATGAAGTGACAAAAAAAAAATTAATATACTAAATTGATAAAATTTGGCAAAAACTATTAATAATGCTTTTTAAATTAAAAATGTAAAAAAAAAAATTTAAATTTTTATAAAGTATAATGACTAAATATTTGAATAAAGCTAACATCATATTTAACCTAAAACAAACAATATCTTAAATTCAAATATCAGAATTGTTGATTTTAAAATAATTGTATAAGCCTGAAAATTTTGCAATGTTTTCAATTAGTCCTCGCCTCTCCTAATTTTGCATTTTCATTTTAACTTTTTAAGTATTTGTTAACTCCCATGAGGTGATAAAACCTAAATCCTACATTTTGTTTTTTGAAAATTGGAAATGGAGTAGGGTGGATTTCTTTTTTTTTATTTTTTATTTATTTTAATCAGCGGATATTAAATAGTTATGGTAATTGTTTATTCTATTTCGTATAGTTCAATTATATAAAATTATTATTTTACTTTTATATATAAAACTATTAAAAGGATAATAATATAATAATCTAATATAGAAAAATTTATATATATATTTTTTTATTTTCAAATATTTTTTTATAAAAATTATATTTAAATATTTATTTTAACCTTAAAAATATTGAGAATATTAAAGATAAATAGTAAAATTTAAATTGAAACGAAGCGGAATGTATTCAACCTCTGTGGAGATGAGATGGTAATAGGTTTTAAAATTATACATTAATAATAAAATGGAGTGAGTGGTGAAATAAGTTATGCTAAATATGAAGCGGTGATAAATTTAACAACATTCTGTGCTCTGTGCTCTGAAAAAGAAAATTTATAAGTTAAAAAAATCCCGAAAATTTTATATGTTTTAACTTGATTTACATATAATTAAGTATAAAGAAAAGGAAAAACCAAAGATTTGGTGAAACAAAAATTAGAAATGAAAATTGACGACCTACTAAAAGTAAAAATTGGAGAGGTGAATGCACGTCAAGTACTCAAGTTTCTACTTCATAATTGATCTGGTTTTGTGATTTTGTTTTAGAGAAAAATTCAATCATTTTTGGATACCATGAGATGAATGTTGAGGTTTTACACAAGAATTCCAGGCTTCATTTCTCTCTGCTTCTTGTTAGTTCCTCTACAGTTTATCATAACATCATTGCTAAAAACGGTTTTATCTCTTTCAATTCCATCTATACCACTCTCAGCAAATACCTAAATTTACACCCAAAAATAGGGTGGAGATAAAAGAGACTAAAATTATATCTACAAACCTGATGTGCTAAGCAATTCCAAGTCCACAGCTCAGATATAATAAACTCCGTCATTTTCGATTGCTGCTGCTCTTGGTGGTGCGACGGCGGTCCGTAGGAGCGGAGCTTCGAGATTTGCGATTCCATTCGTTGCTCAAGAAAGTTTGTCATTTAAGATCATGAATAAGAGGAAGCCATTGTTATCACCACAAGTACAACAAGTGAAACGAAAGTTTGTCATTTAGTGTAGATTTGATAATGAAGAAGATTTGGGAAAATTAATGAAACGGTGCGTTCCAAGGAAAAAGAGCGACACGGTTCGTTTTCATAATTTGCAGAAGCTTTCTTTTTGGTCAAACAATGGCTACTCAGTCGTCATTTTCTCCCGCCATTCTTCTTGGTTTAAAATTCTTCACAAACCCTAAATTATTCCAATTTATTTTGATTAATTCCTCTTTAATTATTTAAAAAAAAATGGATTGGAATTTGGAAATTACAAATGTCAACATGAAGATGATCTCAGAAATCCAGGTAAATTACTTTAAAGAAGTAGATTTTTTGAGTTCTATATTCCGGAATAATCTCTTGTACTTGAGTTCATTTCATTTTCCTTCCCTTTTTCATGAACATCCCAAATTTTCTAACTTCTCTTTTTGAGTGCTTAAGGAATATTTTTTTTATTCGTACTAATTGTTGTCATATCTTCAATGTTCCTGAAAAACACCCAAGTAAAATTGAAGGGGTAAGAAGAGAAGTGGATGGTGTGTGTTGTATATTGGACAGTGGTCCTTGGGGACCTGCCATTGAATATTCTTTGTATGGGTTCAATGAGAAACCCCTACCTGGTTTAATCAATTTGATAGCCTGGTTGGAACGTGTTGTTGGTGAAATGAGTGTTGCAAGGTTTGACCCGTCTAACAATAACACTCTTTGATTGCTTCTTTATCTGATAATGTCTTTGAACCTCGTCTTGTCAGCAAATGTAGGAACCAGGTTATGAAGTCGTTGTCCATTCGTTTACTCGAGGAAGGCCTGGTTAATGCTGTTATGTCCCTGTTAGATGAGATGAAGAGTAACTCTTTACAGTGTCTGGCACCGAAATTCTTTTATGTGACAGGAAGGATGCTACTCACTTGTCACTTACATAGCATTATACTAGGGTAGCTTGTGCTTATGCTTATAGCAGATGGTTATATGTTATGGCACTGCAGGAAAGTTTGATGAAGCGTGTAGTTTACTAGACTAGAATGATGAAAGGCAAACGGGTTGATTCAAGTGTGATCGAGTGGAGGAGGCATTGAAGATCTTTGAGAAGATGAAGAAAGACGCAATGCTAAACCTTACAACATAACTAGTAACTCACCTCTATGGACGAGCTTAAGCTAAGGTATTTTTCCTCAATCTTCAATCTGATGGGAAGAGTTATGGAGGGACATTGACATAGCTAGAAAAAAGATAGTCGGGAAAACCCCTATTTCTAAACTTCTTGTTCCAACATTTTTCATTTTAGTAATTGATGTGAATCCATTCACAATATACAGACATACATACATAAGTACGTATTATCTTTATTCCTTGTTATAATGCACAATATTCTTGGTTACATTCTATTGGTATAATGTAGGAGCTCTCTCAAAAAACCCATTGTGAAAAAAACAAAGACAACAGCAACTGAGGAGACATATCACTTCTAAATTTTTATCTTTTACAGTTCTCTATTTTGGAATAACACAACCAAAAACCAGGATTTTCGATATCGAATGTAACAATTTGGAAAAAGAAAAGATAAAAATAATCGATATGGTACTACTAATATTGTATCATTTTGGTTTTTGTATGGATTCTTATTCCAAGATTTTGATTTCTTTTTTTAGTTTTTTAGAACTTATTTGAATCTTTTAGTTCCTAATTTAATAAATTATTAAATGTTTTAATTCCAATAGATGCTTCATCACATAAACTGTCATCCCTCAAATGATGGAACTTATGCTGTTTGTGAAACAACAACCTTGACCTATCATCAAATTCTTGCCAAACACAAGGATGTAATTATAATTTCTCACACATTTTTAATAAAAAATAAAATAATAGTAATAACAATCGAATCAAATCAAATAAGACAAAAGTAGAAACCAGGTTTTTATTGTTTTATCTTGTAGTTCGTTGATCCCCAACCGCTTTTTAATCTTTACAATTCTTGTATGGCTCTTACTTAGCAGATTGTTGTCTCACTCTGTTGTTCTTCAAACTAAACCTTAAAACCTGACACCCTGCAACAACCTTAAACATTGTCGACAACTGAAACAAGAACATAAAGACAAAGCCGTGCCTTGCCCTAAAATCCACCGCCTGATTGTATATTAAGACAACCCAAGATAATAAAGAAGGGAAAGAAATTAAAGGCACCCATGGATTTTTTTTGATTGGTTATCTCTTGGGATCCACTTTTTTTTTTTTTTTTTTGAGGCAAAGTCCATGGACTCAAAGCCCCATGTCTCTTTTTCTGCAGCAGAAGAGACCCAATCTTCATCAGGTTCTTTACTTATCCGAGCTCCTTTAACTGCTGATTCTGATTTTGATTATGGATCCAACAGTAATGAAACTGAAAGCACTAGTGGTGGGAGTACTGTAAATAGTTTTGAGAACAACAACAACAATGACGATAGTGAGTTGGAGTTGGGAATTAAGGAGTTTTTTAGTGGGGATGAGGAGTTTGACGCTAGTTCTGAGATGTGGAGGCTTGGCTTAGATGAGGATAATGATACTGATAGCTTAGAGAATTCATCGGTAGATGAGGAAAATAGTGGGGTTAGCATTGGTTTCATGGGGAGTTTTATCTCAAACTTGATTGTTCCTATTGCTCAATTGTCAAGGGATAATGAAGGGTTTTCTGAAATGTTTACTGATGATGAGAAAATGGTGACTGATGTTGAAGATGGAGAGTTTTCTGGTGCGATTCAGGTTGAAAGTGATTTGGAAGATTTTATAGCTAAAGGTAAAGGCCTTAGTTTGGATGTTTCTAAATTTGATGAGGGCATACCACTGCAAAATCCGGATGATGAGAGGATCGAATCGAAACCTGTTGACAAGATTGTTGTCTCTGATATGGAGGAATTCAAAGTTGAGGAAACAAGGGTGGAGGTAGGAGAGCCAATGAGTTGCCAAAGTACAGAGGGCAACAATGGTGATGTTATAATTGTAAATACTGGGAATGTAAGCTTGTTTAAAACTGCTGATGGTGATACTAATTCTGATCCCTTCAAATTTCCAGCTTCAGTATTAGGTCTAGACCAAGAAATTGAACCAGAAGTAGAAGCTATAGATAAGCATATTGCGGATAATGTTTGCCTTTATGATGAAAGTGTTGTTCAAATGATATGTAGAAGCTCTGAAACAACCTCCACATCTCTTTCAAAGGTAGCTTTTGAGGATCAAATATGGATAGCAAATCAGCAGATTGTAATGGATTCTGATGAAGCGGAAGCAAAGATGGAGCATGAAGCTAAGGAACTGTTTAATTCTGCTGCATTGGCTACTCTTTCAGAAGATCCGACAGTCGTTGAAACGGATGGTGGTGGCCTCACAGTCACTTCCCCTTGTGGTTCTAGAGTATTCTCGCTCGACTGCGCTGCTCATTCAGGTTCTTCATTCCATTCTCTGAAAGTTGCTCCATCAAATATGGATAACATTGCCTTCGAGGAGAATCTAAGTGATGAAGATAAGCTGTTTGAGAGGTTACAACTAATAAGAGTGAAATTCTTGAGACTTGTTCATAGACTAGGTCATTCTCCCAATGATCCCATGGTGGCTCAAGTACTGTACAGACTGGCCCTAGCTTCAGGTAACCCTTTCTGTCAAGAATTCACCCTTGAATCTTCCATGAAAACAGCTATGCAACTTGAAGCAGAAGGTAAAGATGAATTGGACTTTTCTTTGACTCTTTTGGTTCTTGGAAAAACTGGAGTGGGAAAGAGTGCAAGCATTAATTCCATTTTCTGTGAGCAAAAATCCATGATTGATGCGTTCGAACCAGCCACAACCACAGTAAAGGAGATTGTTGGAACATTTGATGGAGTTAAGATCAAAATCTTTGATACGCCTGGTCTTAGATCTCCTGTGACGGAAGAAGCTACTAATTGCAAACTATTGGCATCCATAAAGAGGTCTATAAGGAAGTTCCCGCCAGATGCTGTCCTCTATGTCGATCGTTTAGACACATATGATAGAGATCTTACGGACTTTCTATTACTAAAGTCACTTACTGATTCTCTAGGTTCATCAATATGGGAAAAAGCCATTGTAGCTCTTACTCATGCTGCATCTGCTTCCCCCGAGGGACCAGTGGGGGAACCCTTAAGTTTTGAGGCCTTTGTATCTCAAAGGTCTAATGTGGTTCATCGAGGTATCAGCCAAGCAGTTGGAGATCTGCGGCTAATGAATCCAAGTATGATTCAATCTGTGGCTCTTGTTGAGAACCATCTATTGTGTCAGGGAGAGAGAAATGGAGAATTCTTGCTTCCAAATGGGAAAACTTGGAGATCACAGTTGCTACTCTTATGTTATTCAGTGAAGATCTTATCCGAAGCAAGTTGTTTGTCGAAACCACAAGATCCTTTGGATCACCATAAGCTTTTTAGCTCGCAAATTCATTCCCCGCCTCTACCTTACTTCTTGTCTTCTCTATTGCGATCTCGTCCTCATCCAAAACTACCTAACAATCAGGGTGATGAGGATGTCATCTTAGAGATTGAATTGGGAGACTCATCAAATTATGATGAATATGACAAGCATCCACCCTTCAAGTCTCTAAGGTCTCAGGTTGATAAACTTTGCAAGGAGCAGAGAAAACCTTACTTTGAAGAGAATGATTATCGTGTGAAGCTACTTCAAAAGAAACAATGGAGAAATGATGTGAAAAGATTGATGGAAACTAAGAAGAAAGAGAAAGATGGTGATGGTAATGATGATGATGATGTTGGAGATAATGCAAACGTTGAAGAAGTGGATCCGACTACTATACCGGTCCCCTTGCCTGAAATGGTCCTTCCTCCTTCCTTTAATGGGGATAACCCGACATACCTGTATCGATTTTCAGAATCTGCATCTCAGCTTCTCACGAGGCCAGTTTTGGACTCACAGGTTTGGGATCATGATATTGGATATGATGGTGTTAGCCTTGAAAGAAGTCTTGCTATAGCTGGTTACTTACCAGGGGCATTTGCTGTTCAAATCACCAAGGATAAAAGAGAGTTCAATGTCCATTTGGATTCTTCAGTCCATTCAAAACACAGAGGGAATGGATCAACAATGCTGGGATTCGATATCCAAACTGTTGGAAAACAGCTTGCATACGTCTTAAGGACCGAAACAAGATTCAGAAATTTCAACATAAACCGAACAACTGTAGGTTTATCAGGTACTTTCTTTGGCGGAAATATGGCTACGGGAGTTAAGATCGAGGATCGGATTTCAATAGGAAAAAGGTTGGTTTTGGCTGGAAATGCTGGGGCAGTGGCATGTCAAGGTCAAGCAGCATATGGAGCCAACATTGAGATCCTATTAAAGGATAATTTTCCTGTTGAGCAAATCCAGACCATACTTGGACTGTCTTTTGTGAAGTGGAGGCATGATCCAGCTCTAATGGATAACCTACAATCTCAATTCTCTATTGGATGCAGTTCTTCAGTGGCTGTTCATGGGGAATTGAAACACCAGTTTTGTGGGCAAATCACTCTCAAAGTAAGCAGCTCAGAACAATTATACATGACATTTGCTTCTTTAATTCCAATTGCAGTCTCCATATTTCGGATGATCTATCCTGGCTCTGATATAAAAAAGTTCTAAATGCTAAGCATTTTCATGATTGGAGGCCAGTAACACCCTTAGAATGATGCTAAATTTTATCTAGTCTTACCAATGTCAATTTATTTTGTACTAGGTTTCAATGAAACATAACATACTTATTTGCTATTTTCGAGCCTCCTTTATTTATTATAAATTATCTAAAACCTGACATATTGCATAATGACCCTAAAGAGAAAAAAAGCTCCCATCAGACAAAATAAGCTCGAGATCTCGAGAAAGCTTGAGCTTGAAAAAATTCAAGTTCAAATTAATCTAAACCGAAGGAAGCCCAAGTTCGAGCTTGAGATTGATCTGAACCTAAGCTTGTAATGATCTGAGCTCGAGCTTAAAATAAATCTGATTCAAAACTCGAGAAAACCCTAAATATATGACTAAATATACATTAATAATTAATATAATTATATGATAGTATTTAAAATAAAAATGAAAATTTTTTAATTTATAGAAACATATTTATATAATTATATTAAAAATTTATCAAAGCAAGCATAATTAGTTCCTATCGTAAAATAGTAAATGACCATAGCGTTCCTTGTTGTAACTCGACCTATACATCTAGCAATGCCACTAAAATATCAAAGTACTTGGGGGATAAGGATCAAACAATATAGAGGAAATATCTATTACATTTCTGGATGATTTGATCATCCTATTCAGTTCCTTTGATTTAAGTAAGAGCTCCCAGCTTCAGACCAATTTTATCATCTTTATTCCAACTTGTTGCACATTTATAAATCAACCGTTTGTCACTGTCCATCAAGCATGCACCTCTTCCAATCTCCATCTTCCCTTTAACAATTTTCAGTGAAGCTACCAAGCATTCTCCATAATGATTCGATGTCCTCGTATTCCCAGCTTTGATAGCATTCTTTGGATCCCATTTATCTTTATTATCAAAGCTATTAATCTACAATTGAGCTAGACCACATCGCTTTTTCAAAGGGTCATTTGATGAATAAATGGTCCTCACGACACATAGGGCAACATGTATCTACGGATGATATATGTCTGCCGAGCTCCAACTGATATAGGATACAATTAGAGCATATTTTCCACAAGAAGATCACAATTTTGTACAGCAAATTCAACTTCCATAGAATCTTCCACTCACTATTTCTCTATTCAATCTCTCTTCCTTGTACAACTCCTTGCCTTCCTTCTTCAACCACTTGCTTATTCAATAGGTTAATCAATACAAAGATAGAGGATCAACTTGTCTTGATCCCCTCTTAGGCATAATATAGTCATTTTGATCTCACTATTGAGAAGCATGACATGATAAGATTTGACCCATTTCACACTGAAGCTTAGAAAGCAGAAGATATTTTTGATGAAATTTCAACTAATCCTATCATAGGCTTTAATCATGTTGATATTCAAAGATCTGATCATACCTTTGGTTGTCCTCTTTTTCCGAATCTTTGCACCAATACTGACATTATCACATACTTACCTATTTTGAGAAAACACATTTTGAAAGGGTGTTATCATGGTTTGAACAATAATTTTTGCAATGATGTTATAAACTACAATGCAAAGAATGATGTGTGTAGTCATTTACCGATTAAGGGAACTTGCTCTTTGGCATCAATGCAATAAGTGTTGTATTAAATTCTTTGAGCATCCTACCATTTTCAAGAAGTCAAGCATCCCTCTCCAAACATCATTACCTACCGTGTCCATGTTTTTCTAAAAGAAGATAGCAAGATTCTCATTCGGGTCCTAGTGCCTTCAGGGGACTGATTTGATTCAAGGCTTCTTTAATCTCTATTTCTAACAATGATTTTCTTTAGTTCATCCAAATGAGCTTGTGGAATTCTCTTCAAGTGAATGGATTGAAGGTTATTCCTTGTCTCCTCATCACTAGCTGAATCTTCCTTTCCATAAATATTTTTGAAATGATTAGCAATACCTCCTTAACTTTACTATGATCTTTCGCAACTTGACCATTCTCACCTTTAATCGTTAAAATCCCAATTCTCTATCTTCTCTTATTCACTAGTATTTCTCTCTCCTTCCATTATCCACTCTGCTCTAGATTTCTGAAACCATAAAACTTGTTCATATTTAAAACCCTTTCAAGACTCGCCCTCATCTTCTTTTCCTTTTCAACCATGTCTAGTCACATAAATTTTTGTTGCACCATTATTAGCTTATCTTATAATATTTTTTCCTGAGCATTATGTTCACGAACTCCTCCCTTTCCCAAAGCTTCAATGCTTGCTTCGTAATTTTTAATTTGGGTAAAAAGAAGTACGACAAGGTACCCTTAACGTGATTTGACCATTGATTTCTTTACACCTTGGATCTTCCAACCAAACTGCCTCGAAGAGATAAGGTTTTCACATGAAAGGCCATCTAATACTGGTACTTAGCACCATTAAGCCATGGCCAGACTGAATGGTTGGTTTATTTATCAAGCTAGCCTTAAGATGGAGTTAGAGCCATTTCTGATTACAAAAAGCACGGTCAAGTCTCTCCAAAAGTACTTTGTCAACCTCCCTATTGTTGGTCCATGTGAAGAATTGCCTATTTGGATTAGTTTCCATCAAACTGCATCCATCAAGGCATTCATTTAGTAGCTCACATCCACTGATATTTGTGTGTCTAGGTGTAAATTTATCTTCACTATTTAAAACTTGTTTAAAGTCACCCAAAATGATCCGACTATCCCTTTTTACTTTTTGCAATACTCTTTCCCTTTTATTTAATTTTTGGTCACCATACACATATGTCATCCATGAAAATAAGTTACAATAATCATAAACAGAAAAGTGAATCACATTTTTATGTATACTCGAGACATAACCACAACCCTTTACTACTTCTTGTATAGGAACAACCCACAAAATCATCAAAACCCTATAGCTTAGCCCACTTTCCCATATCTTCAGTCGAACTCCTTGTTTCCATCGGGAATAACACATTCATTTTTAAACGATGGGTCATTTGTTAAATGTAGTGAGCAAGAAAGGGGCGATCCAACCCCCTTGTCTTCCAACTGACAATTATCATGGCTCCAGCTGAGGCTTTTCTAGGCTAGTTCGTAAGCCCCTATGAGTACATGCTCTTGTCACCCTCGCGAACAATAAATATCTTCCAGGTCCGTTTGTGGGTTTTCCTTGTGTGCACACCTTCCTTATCATCATTGGACTTTGAATCTCTCTTTACTTCTATTGAAGTTTGGTCAGCATGTAGCACCAAGAGCAGTCAAGAAGCAGGCCATGTAGTTCGAGCCATGCAGGAGCTGCTGAAGCAAGTGCAACTCTTGATTTTTTGTTCATTTTGTAACCTTAGTTTGATGAAATGTAATTTAGTTCATTTTGAACTATGTTAGTTTGATGTTTAATGTAATTTGATAGTGATTGAACTGTTGACTCAGCTTTGTTTATGTGTACAAGCTTGGTTTACCAAGTATCAATGTATTAGTGGTAGTAGGTATTGATTAGGTGACCATATACTGATTTTGACAAACTGAATGCTTGGTTTATGTATTGGCATTATTCTATTATTCATTTTTGAATGAAATTTCATCAGATTTCCTTCCATATACTCTCCATTTTTCTTTGCTTTTGTTTTCAATTCTGATATTGAATTCTGTTTGTTTCTTCTGCAAGTCTCGAGCCTTGTTGCTTAAGTCTCAACCGAAACTTGCTTGCTCATTGTTCATAACACCAACAATTGGTATCAGAGCTGTAATCTCAATGGACCTGTTACATTTTTAACTTCAAAATGATGGCTTCATTAGGCTTCTCACCAACTGCACCACCAGTCTTCAATGGAGAGGGTTATCACATATGGGTGGTCAAAATGAAGACCTACCTGCAAGCATTCGATCTATAGGAGGTGGTCAACTCAGATGTTGAGCCAGCACCTCTTAGAGCCAATCCAACAGTGGTTCAGATCAGGCAGCATGCTGATGAAAGGACAAAGAGGCATAAAGCCATGTCTTGCATCTAAAATTGTGTGTCAGATGTGATCTTCACAAGGATCATGGCTTGAGAGACACCAAAGCAGGCCTGGGAAAGATTAAAAGAGGAGTTCCAAGGAACTGAGAGAATAAGGCAGCAACAATTACTGAATTTGATAAGGAATTTCGAGAACTATCGGCCTAGCCTCTAACTCTACCAAGACCAAACCATCATCAAACAACGCCAATCTAGCATTCATGGCCCTCAATGCAAACAAAGATTTCCTACTTAATGCGTCGGCGACTATGTTTGCCTTTCTCGGGTGGTAATCGATGATCAGCTCGTAGTCTTTAATTAATTCTAACCATCTCCGCTATCTCTGATTCAATTCTTTTTAAGTCATCAAATACTTCAAACTCTTGTGGTCTGTAAATATACGACAAGTCTCACCATATAAATAATGCCTCCAAATTTTCAAGGCAAAAAACAATGGCGGCAAGCCCCAAGTCGTCCGTCGGGTAATTCTTCTCGTGTGGCTTCAATTGCCGTGAAGCATAGGCTATCACCTTGCCATCTTGCATAAGTACACAACCTAGTCCATTTAAGGATGCATCACTGTAGACCATAAACTCTTTTCCTGACTCGGGTAATACTAAAACTGGAGCTTCAGTCAGCAATGTCTTTAACTTTTCGAAACTCTGCTGACACTTTTTTGACCATTCAAACTTAACGTCTTTCTATAGCAACCTCGTCATTAGAGTCGCTATCATGGAGAATCCTTTCACAAATCTTCGATAGTAATCGGCTAAGCCCAAAAAGCTTCTAACCTCAGTTACATTTTTAGGTGGTTTTCATTCAACGATGGCAAATATCTTACTTGGATCAACTCGGATGCCATCACCCGAAACAATATGACCCAAAAACCCTACTTCATGAAGCCAAAACTCACTCTTACTAAACTTAGCATACAATTGTTTTTCCCATAAGGTCTGCAACACAGTCCTCAGATGCTTCGCATGCTCTGTCTCATCCTTGGAATAAATCAAAATGTCGTCAATGAACACAACGACGAACTTGTCCAAGTATGGTCGAAATATCCTATTCATTAGGTCCATAAATACGACCTGTGCATTCGTCAACCCAAATGGCATGACAAGAAATTCATAATGGCCATACCTCGTTCTGAAAGCTGTCTTAGGCACGTCTGAATCCTTAACCCGCAACTGATAGTAGCCAGATCTCAAGTCTATATTAGAGAATACAGTGGCTCCCCTCAAATGGTCGAACAAATCATCGATTATTGGCAAAAGATACTTATTCTTGATAGTTACCTTGTTCAGTTGCCGATAATCTATACATAACCTCATCGAACCATCTTTCTTCTTTACGAGCACCCCAAAGCGAAAAGCTCAGCCTTGCAAAACTTTTATCCGTCAACTCTTGCAACTATGCTTTCAACTCTTTCAGTTCGGTTGGTGCCATCCTGTATGGAGCAATAGAAATAAGAGCTATTCCTAGCACCAGTTCAATACTAAACTCTATCTCTCTATCAAGAGGTAATCCGGGTAATTCCTCCGGGAACACATCTGAATATTCACATACTATTGGCACAGACTCAATTTTTAACTCTGTTTCCTTAGTGTTCAGTACGAAAGAAAGGTAGGCTTCGTACCCTTTTCTCACATATCTTTGAGGAACCATTTATGTAATTACAACCAGCAGTGTACCCAATTCTCTTGAATCAACCCTTAGAATCTCACCATTTGGGCACTTCAATACAATATACTTGCTACCATAATTTACAATTACATTATGCAGAGCTAACCAATCCATACCAAGTATTACATCAAACTCATCAAATGGCAATAGCATAAGGTTAGCCAGAAAAGAAAGACCCTGAATCGTTAAAGGACAATTCTTACAGACTTTATCAACCAAGACTGACTTGCCTAATGGGTTCGACACTCTGAAAATAAATTCCGTAGGTTCAATGGATATATTCATATTAGACACCAATCTCATGCAAATGTATGAATGCATCGATCCCAAATCAAATAAGGCAACAACACAAGTATTAAAAAGAGAAAAGGTACCCGTGATGCGTCAAGAGTAGAGGCTTCCTCTCGAACGCGTATTTCATAAGTTCTTGCTGGGGCACGGACCTCTGATTTTACAGTGTCTTTTGCTGCAACTCGACTGGCATTAGCACTTCTAGGATATCTCAAAGGTCTACCTCGTGGAATAGAAGCACTCGACTTCGGGGCTAATTCCACCTCTTTATCAGTTCACTTTAGGCAGTCTCTGAGGAAGTGGTCAAGAGAACCACATCTGTAGCACTCACCGCTCTTTATTCGGTACTTTCCGAAGTGAAATTTGTTACAACTTTTACACTTCAGCTTCTGGTCATCTACACTCCCCACACTAGTCACCATCGGGGAAGAAGACTTTTGGTTATGTTGTTTGGAGCTTCTCGCTCTACCCGAATATCCTACCGATGAAGTGGAGCGTTCATGTTGGCCCCTTGACTTCTTTGTGGAAAATAGGAGCGTTCTACTGTTGGATCTCTTGCTCGAAACTCGAGCTTCTCTTTTAGCTTACTTCTTTTCGTTATTGAGCTCCTCGGCCTTCTTGGCCCGATTTGCTAATACAGCAAACTCTCTTATCTCAAGGATCCCAATTGACAACTTAATTTCCTCATTCAAACCTTCCTCAAAGCGTTTACACATTTTTGACTCTGTTTGAACCCATTCAGTTGCATACTGACTTAGTCTCACAAATTCCCTTTCGTATTCCGATACAGTCTTATTTCCTTGTTTGAGTTTCGGAAACTCCTTTCGCTTCGAGTCTAAAAACCTTTGACTAATGTATTTCTTCTTAAACTCTACTTGGAAAAATTCTCAAGTGATGTTTTCCTTTGGCACTACTGAAGATACAGTTTTCCACCAGTGGTAAGCAGTATCCTTTAGAAGAGATACAACACACTTTAAACATTCCTCAGATGTACATGATAATTCATTCAATACTCGTGTAGTGTTCTCGAGCTAGAACTCGGCTCGCTCAGCATCATCATCGATCTTAGCTCTAAATTCCTCAGCTTCATACTTTCTAAGCTTGTCTATAGGGGCTTTACCAATTCTTACAGGTGCCATACCTCGTGGTACTTTCTCAACAAGTCGGTTAGGGGGCGGGGGAGGTCGTGGTATGCTGGGGCGATTGCTTAAATAATCCCCAAACCACTCATCCATCATATCAAATAAGACGGCTCTGGCCTCTTCTCAGCCTTCAAACATAGGCCTTCTACTACTACTAGAAACAACTTGTTTTACGGAAGCTGCAGCATGGCTCTCAGCTCCCTCGGACTCATATTGTGCTTGATTGGAAGACATTTACTATATTCAAAGACAATGAAGCAGTTAGGAGATGTCACACTATCAATGTTTGTATAATGACATGTATAGCGAAACTCAATACTCTCTACGGTAGTTCTAAAACTGACCAAATCATAGCTCTGATACCACTAAATATACCACCCTTTACCCGTATCCGACGCCAGAATAGGGTACGAGGCGTTACCATACATGTACTTGGACATTTTCAGAAAATACGGACTATGAAATTTCGTTTCAAATTAAAACCAATCAAACCACATCTTAGTGTTCCTATTATAGACCTACGAGGCCCTAAACATACATTGAGAATGGTCCAGGACAAAACCAAGGTCCTAAGGAAAATTTTAAAAAATTTCTAGGTTAATGTCTCACACGCCCGTGTGGAGACAATGCACATGCCCGTGTGCCTTGGCACACACCCGTGTCCCCTACACGTATGCAATTAATTGAATTTATTTTCTACTTTGAACCTACAGGGGTTTTCACATGGTCGAGCACACACCCGTGTCCCTGGCCCGTGTCCTTCACGCGACCTAGACAAGCCCGTGTGGTCGCCCGTGTCCAAAAACTCGAGCATTCTGTTTATGACGTTAGCATGCATTTAGGGGCACACAGCCAAGACACACGCCCGTGTGCTAGGCCGTGTCCACCGGACGATTGAGACACATGGCCGTGTCTCTGCTCGTATGTTTACTACCATGCATTCTGACTTAAAAATTTTAAGTGCAGGGGACACACGGCCATACCACACGCCCATAAGGCTATCTGTGTGTCACACACGGCCTAGACACATTCCCGTGTGTCTACTCGTGTGGACCTTATTAGGCTATTTTTCAAGCCCTTGGTCACCATCAAACATCCATACACACTTATAGGTTTTAATAATATTTAACATGGCCTAATTATACTTTTAAACGACCTTGATAAACCTCATTGCATGTAAACCTCATCTCATCAGTTTTACACATGTTAGGTTATCCCTTTTGTATTAAGGATTTCTATATCTTATAACACTTTTAAGATTGACTCATTATTATAACTCATTGCCAATTATGGCCTAGCCATCCCATGTGATTTGGTCACATTACCTGTATCTAAATGTGATATACCATATTTCATCCTCACTAGAACAATTGAACATAAACATGCACAAGTTTGTAGGTCATAACCTACATCAAAATGAGCCAATTCCCATGACCATCTACAAGTGAATATGTATACCTTTACAAGCTTTCATATTGACAAATAAAATGACACATATAACAAAATAACAAAAGCCCTATACATGCCATTGAACAAAATAAAAGTATCTATATACCAAAGCTGGACAATATGATAGTGTGTTGACTCTCCAATCATCTTCCGATTTCTACGAGTCATTGAGCTCTGTAAGACAAGGAAAAGAGAGGGGTAAGCACTAACATGTTTAGTAAGCCCGAATAACTGGAAAGTAAACTTACCGATTAATTACCATACAACCATATTAGGCAATATAACTAACAAGCATGAAATGGTTTCCCTATCACATGCGCTCAATCAACTGGTTAGTCTCAAAAAAATATTTTATACATCATCAAACATTTTCAATTTTATATCTCATGTTAATCTCGTTGAGCTTTTTGAGAATCTCGATGGATTATCCATTTACCGTCAAGTTATAAGAGTGATCATCTCGTGTACGCACTCCCGCAAACCTTACATCTTACGGCGGGATTACCAGTCCAGGCTAAATCCCTTGTAGCGATAAACACCCTTAATGATCTCGGATCTGAATTACCAGTCCTGGCTAAATTCAAACCCTAGTCGGATTACCCGTCCGGGCTAAATCCATAATGCACACATATTCTTCGGGAGGCTTGATCACTCAAGGAACACCCGTCCGGGCTAGATCCTTTCTATATTGAGATCAACAGATTACCCGCCCGGGCTAAATCCTTTTTTGCAACACATGTAGGATCCCAAGTTGTTTAAGCCATGGTTTATCCAACGAATTTCCCTTTTTGAATTCAACCGGGATATTTATCATCTCATCATTATCATTAACACATTTCATGGATTTTCATGCCATCAATATATACAATTTTCATACAATCATAAAACATGCATTTAAGCATATTATGAGTTTACTTTAAGTTATTCGAACTTACCTGTACTCGTTTCGGTTTCGCGTTTCGGTTATTCCAAAACCTTTCGTTTTCCTCGATCGACCTCTATAATTTTTTCCTCGGGGTCTATAACAATAAAAATGAATTATCAATACCTCACATTATTCTTTTCGAGTCTAAATTTCACCCTCAGACAAAATGACCGTTTTGCCCCTAATCTTTCACATTATTTACGATTTAATCCCTAGGCTCGTATAATGAAATCCATGAAATTACTTGGCTACCCAAGCCTAGCCGAATATTTTTCATTCTTATAGCAGCCCACATTTTCCATTATTTCACATTTTTCTACCCACTTTTTGTAACTTTTACAATCTAGTCCCTTAAGTCATTTCCATGAAAAACCACTTAGTAAAAGTTGTTTACCATCCTTTAAACTCTTATATTCCTCCATAAAACATCAAAATACAAGCATCTCATTCATGGTTAGTTTTCTAAACTTGAACCCTAGCATGAAATATGGGTAGAAATGAAGAGAGTAAGCTACTAGGACTTTAAAAATAGGAAGAACATTAAAAACGGGGCTAGGGAGCACTTACTATTGAGCTTGAAATTGTTGAAAACCCTAGCTTATGGAACCCTTGAAATTTCAGCAGCTATAGGAAGAAGATGAGTGAATTTTGCCTTCATTTTCCCTTTTTATTTCATTTATTAGCAAATGACCAAAATGCCCTTCCTTACTAAACTTTCAAATTTTTTCATACATGCCTATTTTTGTCCAAAAACTTAAAAATTGGGAAAATTATCTTTAAGACCTTCTAATTAATAATCTAAAGCAATTTCATACAAATTGCTTCTAGAACCCAAGTTTTACAATTTATTCAATTTGGTCATTATTTTCCAATTGGACACCTTACTCATAAAATTTTTTCATGAAATTTTAACACATGCATATTTTCATATTTTAGACCTCATAATAATCATAAAATAAATATTTCGACGTCAAATTTGTGGTCTCGAAACTACTGTTTCGACAAGGCCTTGTTTCAGAATGTTACACATGGAATGTCTCAAGGCATTAAAACTTTGCTTGAACAATAAGGTAAATTTTATTCAAACAGTCTCAAGAAAGGAAAAACATGTCTTGAGGATAAATGGAAAAATGACCAAAAATGTTTATTTTCAAGCATTCCAACCATATCAAGTTATACTTAAACATGCCTAAACATAGCACCAATGCAATAACTATAACATCTTATACCCAACCTGATTTATCAGATCCGAATATAAGATGTCACAATACTTACATACTTAACTAAAATTTTCAATCTGTGAAAAATCATATTGAATGTGCCTCTTATTTATTTAAAATATTTTCTAAGACAATAGGTTTGAATAATATATTTATTGTTTGCCACAAACTTTCAAAGGTAGAATAAAATTTTACAATAAAATGTTGGATAAAATTAACATATTCGTAGCATGTATTACTATTTGTCATTTGAAAAACATATTTCTATAAGTGTCCCTCTATATGCATAATATCGTCCTTGGTCTACCATCATGGTGTTTCCCTGGCTTGGTCCCTTCTTGTGCACTGGTTTAATTCTTATACCTGCATACCAAAAGACACAGATAATTTTAAAGGAACTTAGTGAGCCTCACTTATTATTACCTTTTAATGGTATTGTAGAATTTCTCGACTCAAGGGTTTGAATCCCCTCTCAAACCTTGGAGAATACCTTCTGGTTCTTGATTGGCGGATAACCACACGTCACTCTCTACACTTAACCATATTATACTCATCTCACCCAACTGGCAAATCTCAAACTTTACACCATACTTCAAATCCTATTACATAATTTCTTTGCAGCTTATAGTTAGATACAATTCTCAGAACGATACTTAATGGATACTGCTCTTGACGGATTCCTTTACAAAACCCAACGATTATCAGAACACCAGTTACATCATATCTTCAAATCAGTCCAGTCACAAACTTACTTAGAAGAATACAACGTTTTAATTCAAACAATAGAATCCTAGATAACTTCAATACAAGACCTAAGAAATTCCAAGTTTGGTGGGCACTTACACTATCCCATATTCTAATACATAAGGTTCTTGTCATAGCAAATCACTAAGGCGGATTGATTAGTTGGTTACTCTTATCGAGAATTCTATCGGAAAATATCACACAAACATACCCAAATCTCATGCAAGGCGGACTAACATCTCACCACTTGATCATTATAGAATTCACTCTACATATTTCCAAAATAACATGCCAAAAAATCTTTCCATGTAATCCGTGTTTACTGTCTTAGCAGACCATCTTTGTGGATGTCATGGGGTTTCTCCCACATGGTCTTATACCTTCACGCCCTCTTGGTGTATTATCATATAATTCTATAGCCATGGACTTTCCTTAGATTTATTCAGTGATCTACTAGTTTGGTTAGCACTATAGCTGTCTCACTAAAGGCTACACAATGAATATTCATTTTCAGAGTGATCTGCTTGTCTGGTCAACAATATACCTGCCCTACCGGAGGTTACACAAACGAATATCTTTCTCACCTTTTTACATAACTCAGATTTGTTCGATACTGAAATCATATAGCAGGAAAGTATTAGGCAATGACCACACACACACACACACCAGTAATAACATATTATATCACACAATGTTATATCATGCTGCATATTGTTCACCTCATTTACGTATTTGTAAATACCTCCCATAAAACACACATACATATAATTACATGACATGCAAGAGTCATGTTTAGAGACTCACTAGATACCTACATTTACCTTGACCTAGAGTTTCTGTTTCAATTGTCTTTCCTAATCTAATAGTAGCAACTGCTTAAAAGATCATAAGATTTTCATTAGAATCCTCATTACATGCATTTTACTAACTTTTCAACTACATGCGACCCTCATGCTGGACTTTTTTGTAACACTCTTCCCTTTTATAAGCGTAATGTACAAAGCGTAAGACTTACCAAAAGGAAAATTTATCTACTCATTAAACGAGATCCTAGTCTAATGTTTAACAAAGAAGAAGAAGAAGAGAATGTTAAGGTTAGAAAGAAGAATCTGAACATTAAGCAGATAGAAAAATCATATGAAATGTCCCTTTCCCATAAATATACTCTCAATCCCCCTGATTTCCCTACCAAATCTAAGGTAGGTACAACAAAATTCGGTGAATGTTTATCTTACTATTGACCAGTCATGAGGAGGGTTAAATCAATCTAATTAAGTCATGTTGAAAAATGACCAGCCATGCTACTTGTGATGATTTGTTTAGTTGGATTGTTTTAGTGTATAAGTACTCTTTTATACATCTTGCTCTTTACTTTGATTTCAGCTTCTGTTGCTGCAAGGTCCCAACAACTCCTAACCAAACCCAATACAAGATTTAATTAAACAATACTCATGCAAATCGGGCTTACCATATCTCGATGGAGACTCATGTTTGGTGTAGTCTCACAAACAATTAAGTCTCCTATAACTTCTTCATATACTTGATAAGCTCTTAATGTTAAAAAAAAACTTTGAGGCGTACTCTTTTATAGACGCACGCTTTTTTGGGTGAAATCTTTCTTCTCTTGGAAACATCCTGTGATTAATTCCTTAGATACCTCCAACGGATGGATGCTTTAACGCTAGTATGCATCAATACTTCAAGTCGCCATTAGGCTAATAGAGTGGCAAATTATGTTACCACAACGTGCCCAACAGTCTATATACCTACCTTACCCATCTTTTTAGATCTGTCAATTTTTCGGGGTGTGACAACGTAATAAACCATCAATTCAACACATGTAATCGCAATCAAATATCATCCAAGCATTCAGTCCAATACAATTAGACAAAACTTGTCAACTAACATATTCAAACTTGTACAACCATACATAATTAGCTACAAGACAAAGCTTGAAAGTCAACCTTGGAAACCTTATAGGTCACCTTACCAAGTATACTAAAACATGAGCATATATATATACAAAAATATATATCATAAGAACTCCAAAATACTTCCTAATGACTTAGGTACATTCCATACTAAATTAAGCATAATTAAAACTTTACAATGGATTATTGAGTTGAGTGTTGATCATTTGGATGTTGACAACTCACAATCGCCTCAAAAGCTTACGATACCTACTCACAGTAATAAAAAAATTCGTACATTGAGTATTGATTACTTAAGGTTCTAACATAATTTAAAGTTAAACATAAAAATAATTAAAATAACAAGAATATACTTATTACATTAAAACAAATCATATTCAGAATAACTTGTTATAATTAGAATTAAAATGATGCTCGTTTATCACATTGAGAATGATGTTTATCCATAATTTAGAATGACCTATCCTTTTCAGAATCAGAATGACATAATAAATATTTACTTATAGTCCCTATTAACTGGATGTAGACATAAGTACGAGTACGTGGATTTATCTCCTAAGACTCCACAATAAGCACCAAAGTGTTGATCAATCATTAATGCATTGATCCCCCTAACACTCCACAAAATGTAATGCATCGAAGTGCCGGAATGAATTGCACTATAATGGCAAAATGAATTGCACTAAAATGACATAATGCTTCTTTCAATACATATATGAATCCTATGGCATGCCAACTATACCCTAACTATGTTTAGTATCACGGCCAGTTCACAGTTTAACAATAGTAATACATGTGTGATCACATATATTTCATTATATCAACAAAGTAGTTAATCATGTTAATATCATAATAAATCTCACATACATATACAACTTATTGATTTAGTCAACATTTAATACAACACGCTTAATTATAGTTGTAATCACATATCACTAGCAATTTAACAATGTTGTTACCTAATTAAATTCACAAAAAGAAAAGCAAATTATGATAATACAAATCGAAATAACTAGTTTTTGATGATTTTCGCCTTTCCTTTACATTTAACGGTCCAACGTCGTTTTTGGCTACATCTGATAATACAATTACAGAAATATCGTTACTCACACAATTCAAAACAAATTCGACAAAAATCAAACATGAATGCATTGACTCAATTTAGTCCTTTAAATCCCTAATGTTTGCAACACTCATATCTCGTGATATACTCGATCAAATATAAAATCAACCTCATAAATATAGTATAGGGACCTCTTACAACCATTATTTATTATCAAACCCCAAAATTTATATTCGTTACAATTGAGTCCTTATTACATAAAGTTAACTAAATTCTTAAACAAAATTTCAACTTGAATCAACACATTTCTCCACTTTTTAACTCAGTCCTAACTCAATTTAAACTCATTATTCAAGAACCATCTCTATCCAAGCCAAATTCATTAACATACTTTAATGGCAACTTGTTTAAAACTCAATAATCAAGAAATCCAATACTTAGGTCTTTAATATCTAAGATAATTAACTAATAATCCAACCAAAATTTGAAAGAAAAGCTTACCCAAAGACCTTGTTAGCTTACAGCAATGGAAGAAAGGCTAAGGAAAATCTCTTTTATTTCTTTCTTTGGTAAAGACGAATGTGAGGAAGAGATGATAAGTTTCTTTTTTCCACTAAGTCATATATACATATATAAATTTTAATAATTAAATTAAATCAATGGATATTATTTAATATGATAATAGATAATGGCATTTGATGGTTATGATCATTCATGAGCACTAATCTCATGTTACTAACGGGCTATTAGCTCTTTGCTGCTTAGCTTAATAGCTTAATAAGGACATAGAGTAATTACAAATTACATTCTTCCTTTCCAATTATTTCACAATTTGATCTCTCTACTATTTATAAAACAATTTGATATATTTAAATACTATTTAATTCTATTTATTAATTTCATATTTGACTCATTAATTTCTCGATTTGAAACTTTAAATGACTTAATTTAAAAAAATTCAACCTTAAACTGAGTTTTTTAACATTTATGAAAATCAAGTTGTTACATAATCAATTCATTTATAAAACAATGTACACTTTCACCACTGTTTCATTACGACCCTTGACCCAATATGTTTAATTGAAAATTAGATATACCTAAACCCAATGTGTATATTCAAAATTCAAGCTTTTCCCTCTATTGTAAACACAACATATTTGAAACATTAAGCTTAATCTTGAACTTACCTAGAAATTGGAGCAACCATAAAACCTTTGACCGGAGCTTGAATCACTCCACGAAGTTTCTCTTGGTCTCAATTTCTTGCAGAAGCGTGTTATGGCTTCAACCTTGAAAACATACTCCTTTTATGATCAACTCAAAATCTCCATTTTTGAATAATCTTATTATAGATTTTGATTGTATTTGCATAATACTTTAAATTATTTATAACCTCTCTCAACCCGTTAATAGGAAGATAATGCATTTCAATGCGCTTAAAGTCATAATGTCCATGCTAATCGAGTTAAGACTCAATCGAAAACCTACAATAGAGATTTGAAAGTCTACAATTTGGGGATTAAGGTGAGAACATTTACGAGGATGAGATGAGAGAGTTTGCAGTGAAATAGGTTTAGTAAAATTGAGAGTCTTAAAATAAAATAAAATAATAATGGGTTAGTAAATTTTTAAAACAATTTTTTAAAATCCACATCATTATCCTACATGGCATCCTACAAAGTGCCAAGTGGCACACCCAATCAGCAATGCCTTCTAACCGTTATCAATTTAACGGTTTCATCTAAGAGTGCAATTGAAAAAAAAAAGCATTAAGGCTTAATTGCAAAAACATCAAAATGTTAGGGGCGAAATTTACAAATACGCCTATAATATAATATACACACTATAATATTACATAATAGAATAACAAAAATTAATTATAGTATCATTATATGAAAGTAAATTTAATTATTACATTAAAAATAAAAATATTTATTACTTATAAAACATGCAACTAAATTTTAATTCGGTCAGTATCATCTCTATTGTGAATGGAAAATGATGTAGTACGAGACACATTTACCTTTCTATTTAAAAAATTTTCTTTTAGGGAAGAATTATAACTAATTTTAAGCCACAACTGATAAAAACATCAAACTTGAATACAAATCCACCTATTTTCTTCAATGTCAAGAACCAAAGTCAAAATCTAAGTTAAGAGCCACCGAACACCTTGACATTCCACCCATTAAACATTGGATATTATCCTTGTATGCAGTTTGGAGTGTACAGGGGGTAATCAAAATTGTTGTGGTGAACCAGCAGAAGTTTGGAATCCCTGCTGCTGCTTCATGATTTCAACTTATGGTCTGTCTGACGTTTTCAGTACCCATAGGAACCCTTCGGTTAAATAAAGGGTGCACGATTTTAGGGTAAATGTGAAAAATCTTAAACTCTAAATATTTCAGCACCTACTGAGTTTACTAAACACGATCTGATTATTTAACTGCTAAAATCATCATAAAATCGTACAAGATCCCATTTTAATTTACAGGGATCAAAATCAAATGGCACAGTGAACCAGAGGTGCTAAAAACGCAACTAACATAATATAGTTTATGTTACACACACATAACCGTTTGAAATCCTCCTCAATGAAACTTGAATACATTGCATCAGTTACTTATTGGAGCTGAGGACCTGTATTTTCCGATGGTTGCTGCAGCAACTCCGCTTCATCCAAATCTTCGGTGTGGATCGGAATAGCCTGTTAGATAGCAAACCAATTATTTTATGAATAGCAAGGTTTGACATGCATGTAATGCCCATCTTAGATGAATCTAAAAAGTTCGAGTATGAGATGAATCAAATATAAGCTGTACCTGTGCCTGTAGCAGCTGCTGTGGTTGCTGGTCTTGTGCCATCGTGTAGGATTGTGGCTGTGACATTCTGTAATAAGGCTCCTTGAGATCAAGTTTCCCTGAAGAGGTCTGAAGAATTCCTCCTTGTACTGCCCCAGGCCCCCACATTTTCGCTGTAAGAGTCGATACATATCTCATTAGAAAAAGAAACAAAACAGCAAATTAGAAACACAACAAATTCAAAACCAACCTGACAATGATAGATACATGGTGTAACTTTGAGCATTATGGGCAATCATGTGAAGTCGGCCAGTTATTTCTTGCCCAGCCATAACATAAATTGGCTGAGAAAGAACACATCGTATTTGGTACCAGTGGGTTGTAGGCGCACCAGGGGCAGTGGTAAGCCATCTTTGCACAGCACTGTTAACAAAAGCGGTTCAATGGCAGTTTGATTGCATGAAACTGCAAATCTAAAGAAAAATGCAAATTTGAATAGATTATCTATTACCTCCCATTAAACAGAACATCAAACCAACAGGCCAACCCATGCACTCGAGTTCCCACAGATGCTATGAATTTCAATGGAATATCTATTTCGAACAAGTCCTCTTCCTGCAAAAGAATGAACAATGTGTCAACTACACATTTTACATATAACCATCAAACGTAGTCAGAGAAAGGAAGTTAATCAAACAGCTATGATTAAGTGAAAAATATTGCATCACTTGGAAAAATGGTCTTAGTGTCCCATACTCCCATAGACGTTCAAGTCAACCTACAAGTCGGCAACAAGCCAAGAGCTCAAAAATCCTTTGCCATGTAAAGAGTTCCATGAAGCAACCAGGAATCAAAACACAGACCAATAATGGATGGAATGAAATATGATGCCAGTTGGAAAAATAAGTTACTTGTCTTGGAAAATCATTTTAAGATTGAAAATTAGAAATGCAAATACAAGATACAACATTTAGATTTGAAGAATGCAACATGAAGTTTAGTATGAGAGAGGCATGACTTATAATGGCTCACTGGTACCTTTATTTCATTGAAGTCAATAACATGGCACAAAGGTGGAGATACCAATAATCTTGGATCAAAAGCATCCACCACTGGCTGTATGAAAGCAGACGACATCAGAATGCGACATTTATGGAGAAACCGAGAAACCATAAGCACATGAAGAAAGATCAGTATTGCAACTTCTAAAGAAATATTATAGATAAGTATCGAGAAAACCCAATGTAAACCTTGCATTTTGCAAATGAATCTATAGAAGCGACATTTTCACTCTAAAGATGCATAAAACAAACCTGAGAGAAGTACCCTTGGAATGCAGACCCATACAATGGGGTGAGATCTACACCATAATAGTTCTGTTGCTGCCAAAAAAGAGCCTGCAATTTCTTCCGGGTAAGGGGGAGGAATAGAAAAGGTACATACAAAGCAAAATCAACAGTACAACCCGTATAATTTATGAGCGCATGATTAAAAGAGAACTCTGTGGCTGATAGCACTAACATTGGGGTTGACAGCATTATTTTGCATATATAAATAACATGTTTCAAGTGAGTTTCGGGTAGCAAACCCAGTAATTTGATAAAACAGCTAACAAGGGAAGGTCTCCTGATAAAGAAAGGCTTGAAAATATAAGCATCTTTACTTTCTTTTCCAAATTTTATAAGTCACCACCTTGAAACCTTGTGAAATCTAGAAGGTTCTTTCATAACACATTAACATGGGTGAAGAGGAAAGAATACTCTTGCAATTTCTGCCATGAATCATACAAAGGGAAAATAGGAACAGTATAAAACAATTTATACAGACAACTTTCTATGTAAATTAATGACTGAAGGAGGTAAAAGATTCACGCCAACAAGTCATGAGATGTTTTTGATTAATTTCTGTCTAAGATGCATAAATTTACACAGGCATGGATATGAATGCAATATGCATCTGGCAAAACAATGTCAAATACATACCTTATTTGCAATTTCAACAAATAAATATTCATCACTGAAAGGCGCCATATGTATCCTACAATATTAAGATGGCATGAAACTAACTCAAAGAAAAAGATGTTAAGAATTTTACATCTTGATGGCCAAAATATAAATCAATGAAATCAACAACAGATCACAATAGATCTGTTAAGTTAAAGCCGAAAAAACCATCTGAAATAAGTATATATTAACCAAGAGGTATCATAGGATTAAGGCATGAAAGCTATTATAAATCTAGTTATAATCTCAACCAGTTTAGCATGAGGGTATCAATGTAAGAGCAACATGCCAAGTGAGTAAAATGCATGTTATCATTAAGTGAAAATCCTAAAATAAGTGTGATGATATATCAGCAAATCAGAATCATTTATCAACTGCTGCTTGAGAGAAACAAACAGATTCAAAATAGTAACTTTACCTTCCAATTGATGGAAACATTTTCCCATTAGGCACAAGAAACCGATCTCTTGCAATTATGTAGGACTCTAACATTCTCTCATTAACTAATAAGGTGCCTGCAAGTGACAAAAAAAATCAACTAAAGAATCTTGCTTCAACAAAAACTAAGCAACAAAGTTAAAGATTCACAAATAATTCCACCACACGTTCAGAGAAGTTCTATTTTTTTTCATATTCTGACTGGAAAAATAATACAAAAAAATGAAAACCTTCATCTCCATGGAAATAAAGGATGGAAGTACGGACAAAATCAAAGCATCAGTGTCATGAGATTTTCATCATCACATATAACGACAAAGCAAAGCATCACACACCAACTTACCCATTGGTTCAGAGATCAGAATATCTGCTTTCTCAGCCAACTCCACTTCCTCAACTTTACCTTTTATTACCTATATTTTACATGCCATTGTAACTATGAGAGACTGTATCAATCAGGATACAACCAAGAAAATTTACATGACATGACAAGCACATACTGTAATCCGTTGAGCTAATGCGGGGTTCCCAGCAATAAGTTTGCGAGCATATTCTGCCATTTCTGAAGCTTCAACAGCATAAACATGCTTTGCACCAGCCTAATAGGAAGAAGAAAGGAATTGAGCATCAATCTATAAACCACTGGAAAAGGAATAGCACATATGCATCGTCATAATGGACCAAAAGGTTAGGAATACCTGCGCAGCAAATAACGACAAAATACCACTTCCAGCTCCAACATCAACCACCACACGACCTGTAAAATCAACACGGTTCTCGATAACAGCAGCATAATAGGTTCCTGGAGAAAAAGTAGTTAATCAATTATCAGCATCTAAAATACCTGAATTATAATTAAAAGTGGTATACTATCTCAAAGCTGTGGGCTTTGTTAGTGTTGTCCATAGAAATTCAAAGTAAACTTATAACACAAAATCAAAAGGAATAATGAATGACAGCTCCGTGATATAACCTGTTCTCACATAATCCTGTAACATATTTTGCTGATGTAGCAATTGTCCATAATAGTGGAAATACATTTTAGCAGAAGATGGCTCAATTTTATAATCAAACTTGCTCTTAGAAGCAGCAATGGCCCCATTTGGTAAATGAATTCCTGCTTTAAAATGGGAAAAAAAATACTGATCAAACAAAAGCATATATAGCGGTCAATTTTCTGCAAGATCATAAGCAGGTTTTCAAAGTAGCACCTTGAATAACATCCTTCTGCCATTGCTCAAATGCGGAATGGAAGTCTCTGCTCTCATCCTCGTTTCTAAACTGGATGGTCACTGCCCGTGAATATGATTTCTGATTCAAAAGTAATAATGTGAAAAAAAAAGGTAACATTTAACAGTAGTTTAAAAATTTTGAAATCATCAAGTAAATTCATACTTATCAACAGTAAGTATTATAATTTTCAACAAAATATATTTTTGAAGGATGTATACTGTAAATTGCAGCATTCCAAGATATAAACAGAAAGAAGTCGCCACCAGTCACTACTAACCAGAATTTTACCATGGGCAAAACAAAGGGTATTGCATGTAATCAAACCCGAAAAACAGCAGAAAAGAAGTCGAGTTCGAAGAGAAAAAAATACATATGTATTCTTTATTCTAACCATTTCATATGCATACATACATACACATATGAATATACATATATGTATGAGGCAAAAGCAAAGATGATACCTCTTTACTGGCACCAGAAATCTCTGAAACACAAAGCGATTGAACCGGTCCCAGCTTGAAGAGCTGAAAACAACAAAAAAAGGAACCTCAACCATGTTACACTATGTCTATCTCTAGCTGTCATTAACTACAAGCTTGGCTTCAAAAGTAGTTAACTTTAATTACCCAAATCGATTCTCATTTCAGTATGCTTCCCCAACACCCAAATTATACGAAAAAGTAGCAATTTTTAAACAAACCCAAAGTGGAAAATCAAGAAAAAAAAAAAGAAACCTCTTCAACGCCAATGGAAAAACATAGTCCTTAAGTAACCCCGAAAAAAGAGGTCTTTTTTTTTTTTGAAGAAACAAACATCTGCTCAAAGTTACCCTTTATTTACCTTCGCAATCGCATGTCTATTTTCTCAAGAACCAAACAACACTCTTTTATCTTACCTGCGAGGTTCCAATATCAACATTGAAGCCATCAATAAATTCCGAATCTCGGTGAAACCGCAGCTCCGCAACTCCAGAATCAGCGCTGAAACGAGCAATCACCGAAGAAGAAGAAGAAGAAGACGAAGACGAAGACGAAGAAAGCGATGAAGAAGACAACTGAGAAACTGCCGCCAAAGTGAACTCCAATTCTTTGTGTTTTAGCCCAGATGAATCGTCCATTATTGTTATTATATTAAACAAAGCCAGAAAAGAGAAACAGATATTTATTAAATCTAAGCCATTTTCAAATTAGGGTTTTTATCAAAGAAGGAACACAAAATTAAAAAAAGAAGTGAGACGAGAGAGATAGCTTTAGAAAGCCGCCACCTGGTGAGAGAATGAACGAAGGTACTTAGCTTTTGCTGTTTCATTAGAGAGACGATAGAGCAGACTCCGTTTATTTATTTATGGCCTAATTATGGTTTTTGTCCCTCAATTATGTTGAAGTTTGAGATTTAATTCTCTATTCTAATTTGATATAATTTGGTACTAGTATTTCCAAATGGATGACACACTAAAGTGATGACGTGGATTCTTTTACTGTTATTTAATTTTTTAAGTAAATTTGTATATTAGTTAAATGCTCAATGTTAGTTTTTAATAATAATAAAAAAGCAAAGTGATACCAAGTAATTTTTCAAATGTAGGGTGAAAAAAAGCAACTCCGTTTCAGTGAGGGAAAACAATTATAGAGTGGGTGAGAGTTGAAAATTGGTTTTCTTGACAATGGATAGGAGTTTATGGAGATTTCTATTATCTATTTTAAAAAATGAATATATTATATAATATTAATTTCTATTTTGAAAAAGTTTTTTTGTGTTTAAAATAAAAAAATTGTGAAAATTAAATGACCAATTGTGTAGTTTATCTAATTCATTTTCAACATTTTACAAAAAAAAAATGAATATTTAAACAAAATAGAATTTTAAAATTTCATAAAATTATTTTTTATCCTAAAAATATTTTTATTTCAATAATTTTAAAGTTTATAATTATATCATAAGTTAATAATATTTTACATTTAAAAAAATCTAAAATATAAATTTACACATATTATGCTAATGTATGGTTATTTAATGGATATAAAATAATACTTTGGAAAAATACTCAAAAGATCCATGTAGTATATGGTTAAAAGAAATTTAGTCACTTTAAAATAAATGGGACTATACTATTTGAAAGTGAAAAATAAGGACAATTCCATTAACAATTTAATACCTCTCAAAATAAGTAACTCAATTTAGTCTTTGTATTATTGTTCAACAAATAAGAAAAAAATAAAAAAGTGTTAGCTATTTTTATTAATAAAAACTGTATGATAAAAAACTGTTGAGGTAAATTTTTTAAGTTATTGTTTATGTGTTAAAGAAAGTTACCATTACGATTATTATTGTACTACACACATAACTTGCTTTTATTTGTTGGTTTTTTATCAAAATATTTTAATTATTTGCTTGCTTCTTTTCGAGGATTTTGTGCAGTTAATCTTGTGTTTATTATTAGAGAAGAGATTGGATCAAGCAAAGTAATTTCCAATGATTCTTATGTGATCTACTTATCTTATATACTGAGATATGCAATCCAAGAAGATATGGGTTGATTCTATGATCCTTCGTAGTATTAATGATAATTGATTTAATGAGAGTTGGGCAGATCAAGATGGATTAAAGATTACTTTGTGAAGATGGATTCGTGCTCCAAATATGAAAGGCTTTTTCAACATTGATAGATGTTTTATTATTAAAACAAGTTTTTTAATTGGCTCTCGAAGTGCCAACGGAAATGGTCATTACAACTGACACTACGACAGGAAACATAACTTGCCATTTTTTAACTTGGCAATATTTTCAACAAATCAATTGGGCAATGACTTAGATGATTTTGTGAACGTGTGTTGGCTCATATTTGAAGATCCATCTTATGGAGCAACAAATCTTTAAAGATTGAATCAATTCAAATCAAGCAAATTAGATCCCTTGTTTTGTAGAGATTGACTTGACTTATTTGAATACTTATTTTGGAGATATTTTATTTTACAAGAACTCTATGAGGATATTTGTAAAGCCTTTTTATGAGGCTATTTTAGTGGAAAATTGCTCTAATTGATTTTTATCTTAGCAAGCCTTAAACTTTTATATATTAAAGGCTTATGTAAGTTAGAAAGGTGTAGAGTTGAAAGCACTTATCTGTATATATTAAGGAATATTTTTTTAAGAGTGTAAACAAGTTTGTTACTTGGTTTTACAATTAGGAGAGAACTTAGAGGTGAGTGATTTGGATCTTTAGGTACAAAAGTAAGGTTTCTATACCAGGGTACGATAAGACTTAAATCACTTGTTGTATTGGGATTAATTATAATAGATTTACTCACTGAGCTAGGGTTCACAAACGTAGAAAAACCAAACTGTGTAAACAATTTCTTGTCCCCTATTTTTGTTGTGTTTTATACAATGTCATCTAAACTGCTCACTTTCGCTGTCACACTACAACAAAACAAGCCTACCGTGACACTTTTTTTGACCTAAGACGACGCAAAAAAGGTTGGCATAGGTTTCGCGATGCTTCTCCCGACTCTTCCAAAAAGGTTGTCTATAGTATAGTTGGCATAGGCTCCATGTAACAACCCGTTTTTAGGGTTAATCAGAACTGTGGTTTCGGGACCACAATCCAAAGTCAAAATATTTATTTTATTATTTTATTAAGGTTTACAGTATGATAGAATGTTTGTGTGAAAATTTCGTAAAGAAATTTTATGGTTTTAGTGGTTAATTTGGTAAAAAGGACTAAATCGAGTAAAGCATAAAAGATGAATTCTATAAGTGAAATGAATCAATTAGCTAAAGAAATGAAATGATGGGTACTTGCATGGAAAATATACCATTTTTATAATGAGTGGACAACTTTGGATATGTACAAGGTGGATTTTTAATGTTAGTTAAAGGTTAATTTTGTAATTTAGTTATTATGTTATAATTAAAATAAAAGAAACACATTTTTCCTATTCATTCATCATCTTAGCCGAATTTGAGAAAGAAAAATCAGCCATTTTTAGGGCTAAACATTCAGCCAAGCTTCCTTTGTCAATTAAGGTACAATTTTTGTCTTGTTTTTAATAATTTCTACGTTTTTGAGCTCGTTGCAGCTTAATCTAGTTAGCCCGTATCTTCGTTTTCAAAACTGTTATAGATTTTGTGAGATTCCATTGATGAATATTCATGCTTTTTGATGATTGATGATGAAATATAAAAGTTAGATGATAGTTTTACATATTTTACAAAGTGATTTTGAGTAAAAATGCAAATTGTGGACTAATTTGTGAAATTATGACATTATGTGGTTAAAAGTATGAATAAAGTGAAAATATGGGTTAGATTGGGTAAAATTTGGCTAGCTTGGGTTTGTGCTTAATTTCATGAAATTGTGATTTTATGTGATAAGGACTAAATTGCAAAAATATGGAATAATAAGGGCAAAAGTGTAATTTTGTCAAAATGTGTAAATTGTGTTAAATTGAATGAATTAATAATTAAATAAGTAAATTTTGTTATCATATAGATTGAGAAAAATGAGATTCGGATCTAGAACGGGGGAAAACAAAGTATCGGATTAGTCGATTTAATTCGTTGTTACAACGAACAAGGTAAGTTCGTATACTAATAAATGTATTTAAATTGTGTTATAAATTCTTATTTATTATTGAATTGAATTTAATTATATATGTTTCATTATAATTGAATTGTTATGAATGTTGAACGAGCAAATACGAACAAGAATCGACGAAGTTACGACATCCGAAAGTCCCGTACGAACCTTAGGAATAATATAGGATACAAATGTCATGACATCATGATTACCGAGATGTGATTACATGTAAGACCATGTCTGGGACATTGGCATTGATTTGTGATTACGTGTAAGACCATGTATGGGACATTGGCATCATTATATGATTTCGTGTAAGACCTTGTCTAGGACAGTGGCATTGATATGTGATAACATGTAAGACTATATATGGGATATGGCATTGTATGAGCTTTATGTGATTTTCGAGTATCCTTAATGATTCCAAATGGTTCAACGGGCATAGTCAAGACGAGAAGGAAAGTACAATTGAATTAAGTGATATAGGATCGTACAGAACTTATATGAGAATCAAATGAAGGTAATTTGGTAAGTTTTTAGTGTATCATGTATATGAAATGAGAAAGATTTATGTATAAGTATGTTCCATGCTAAAAATGTGTTTATTTGGCTATAGTGAGGTATGAATTAAATGATATGTGATATATGAGTTATAGTTGTTTTAACTAAATATACATATGCCACATAGTATGTGAAATACCGTTATTTGATGATATCTCACATAATTCACTTGGCTAAAGAAAAGGTGATGGTAATTGAATTGAATAAAGTTTATATATATAATTGCTTATGCATATGAAGATGTGAATGAATTGATAAGAAGTATTCAAACCATATGTGTTTTGAATGAATAAACTCATGAAAACCTTGATTAACTATGTGCATGAATTCGAGATAGAACGGTGTAATCATATGAATTATATCATGTTTTGAATAATGGTTTTGAATGCGGTTATTTAATAATATGAGTTTATTACCATACGAGCTTACTAAGCTTTATAGCTTACTTTGTGTTAATTTTCTATGTTTTATAGTGTTTCGGACGTTCGCTCGGGTTGGAAGTCGGTGGAGATCGCATCACACTATCCGATTTTTGACTTCGATATTTATACACTTGTGACTTGGTTATATGACATATATAGGCTTGAGTCTTTTTTATAAAGGTTTTGGTGATGTATTTGGTCATTTTATATGGCTTATTAATGACTTATGTTTGATGTGTAATGTGCCTTGTGTAATGGCATAATTTGGTATGGTTGGTGATGATTCAAGATGGTCATTTGGCTATTTGGTATATGTTGAGTATTTACTTATGAAAAGCATGAATTTAGACTTAATAAATGAATGGTTAATAGATGATTTATGAGTCAAGCTTTGTGTGTGATTGATGGTAGTAAAAACACATATTGAAATAGTTTGTATTGAAGAGTATGATATGTACTTTGGTATATGATTGAATAGGTAAGTAATGAGGAATGAATCATGCTAGTTAGTATGTGTTTGAATGTACAAATGTATTGAATTGAGTAGTGAAATGGTTAAAGATGAAATGGCATGATATGTGTACGAATTGTTATGAAGTGGCTGCGAATTGGGTTGAATTATTGATGCAAATTACTTGTGTATGCTTGTGAAATACGGTGGCAAAATGGTTATGCAAATAGCTTATTTTTGTCCACACAGGAAGAGACATGGGCGTGTGTCTCAGCCGTGTACGACACACGGTCATACTACACGGTCGTGTGTCCCCTAGGGTAGCCTTTCGATTTTAAGTCAGAATACCCTACAGGTTTGACACGGTCTAGACACATGGGCATACCTATTGGCCGTGTGTAAGACACGGGCTGGCACATGGGCATGTGGCCGGCCGTGTGACCCAAGTCAGTAACCTCTCCAGATTTCCCACGGCCATGGCACACGGGCGTATCTTCGGCCATGTGGTACAAGTCAGAATGTATGCCCTGTTTTCACACGGTCTGCGACACAGACGTGTCTGGTGATCGTGTGAGGCACACGGCCTGTTCACACGGGCGTGTGACCCTAGAATTTTTAAAAATTTTATAAGTTTTACAAAGTTTTCAAATGTTATCGGTTTAATCCTGAACCACTTCTAAGCATGTTCTAAGGCCTTGAAGAGTCTCGTAAGGGACAATATGATTGTATTTTCATAATTATGACCATGAATGTTTAAAATATGTAATATTTATGGGATTTGTTTGGTAATGCCTCGTAATCCTATTCCGGTGACGGATACGGGTTAGTGGTGTTACACTCCACGACACTTTTGAAAAAGAGTTGGCATAAGTCAACATAAGCCGACCCTTATTGAAGGGTTGGGAAAGACCTAGTCAAGGTCAACCTTTGAAAAAGGTTGGGATAGACTCGTCTAAGACAACCTTAAAAAGGTAGGGATAGACTAGTCTAAGATAACCTTTTAAAAAAGTTGGGATAGACCTTGTCTAAGGAAACCTTTAAAAAAAGTTGGGATAGATCTTGTCTAAGGCAACCTTTAAAAAATATTGGGATAGAATCGTCTAAGGCAACCTTAAAAAGGTTGGTATAGACCTTGTCCAAGGCAACCTCTAAAAAAGATTGGGATAAACCAGTCTAAGGCAACCTTTTAAAAAAATTGGGTTCGACCTTGTCTAAGGCAACCTTTAAAAAAGATTGGGATAGACTTGTCTAAGGCAACTTTTTAAAAATGTTGGGATAGACCAATCTAAGGCAACCTTTTAAAAATGTTGGGATAGACCAGTCTAAGGCAACCTTTTGAAAATGTTGGAATAGACCTTGTTTCAGGCAACCTTCCAAAAAGGTGGGGATAGACTTGTCTAAGGCAACCTTAAAAAGGTTGGGATAGATTTGTCTAAGGTAACCTTAAAAAGGTTGAGATATGCCTTGTTTAAGGCAACTTTTAAAAAAGGTTGGGATTGACATGTCTAAGACAACCTTAAAAATGTTAGGATAGACCCGTTTAAAACAACCTTAAAAAGGTTGGGATAGACCTTTTCCAAGGCAACTTAAAACAAGTTGGGATAAACCCGTCTAAGGCAACCTTAAAAAGGTTAGGGTAAACCCATCTAAGGCAAACTTAGAAAGGTTGGGATAGATCTTTTGTCTCCAATGTTTTTTTACGACATTTTTCCCCAATTTTTAAGAGCCTATTTTGGTGAAATATGAGCAAATTTGTATGTATTGGGTTTGAAAAAGTTTGAGACAATATTAATTGAACAATTAATTAACATAAAATGATCATATAAATACAAAATTATCATTGAATAATGTAGCTAGTAATTTATATACAAAATCCTAATAGAAGCAGTCAATAAGTTGCGAACATATTGTCAACCTGTTTCACATGACATAAAAAAATTATACAAATCCTAATAGAAGTAGTCAACACGTTGCAAACATGTTGTCAACCTGTTTCCCATAACAACAAAAAATTATGGGACAACTACATTTATCAACCACTATAACATATATATAATACATAATATGCAGTAAGCCTCATTCATCATCATCCGAACTGAAGACTTTATCATCAAGTCCGCTACTCTGAAATTCAACTGCAAAAATAGTAATGTACATTTTCTATTTATACAAGTTAGATGAGAAACAACATGAACACATGGGAAGAATATTTTAGTATTAGCCAAAGACCCATAAATTGAAGTTAAATATAGAAATTTCATCAGTACATCCGCTAATTATTAGTTGAGTAAACAATGAAGACATCAAATAAGAACCTACCATTCAGTTACAACAACCATTGTCTATTAAATTATTAGCAAACTCATTAACAATCTAGTTATAAAATAGTCACCTTACTATGCTTACTATGAAAAGCCTTATACTTACTTGACATTCCCTTTGCCATATTCTCGTTGAGGAGAGCCCTATACTTCTTCTCACGAGTATCCATCATATCCATGAACTTTGCCTCTCAAATTTCAGTTAATTTCATAAATCTTTCTTCTGCCTCAGTTATCAAACTAGCTTCTCACTCTACGACTTTCTACGGAATTGAGATTCTACTTCTTCGAGTAGAGTTTTCTCTCAAACTGCTTGTTCGACTTGAATTGTTTATATTTGCTCAACATGTTTAGTGCTCATCTCTTTAACTAATGTACTGATGGCTGATATAGATTGGCTTTCTCGGGTGACTGAACCATAGCCAAACAACCTGCATTTGGTCAACCCACGTTCATATCCCAACATTTTTCCATCCTTGTCTGGGCCGAACACTTGTGTATACACCTTGTTTTCTAATGCAATATTATCTTGATACGCGGAAGAACTTTCAAGTGTTGGCATAGAGTCTTTAACCCTCTTGCATGCTTCATCCTACAGTTTTCTTTCATTAGAAAAATATTGTAACACCCCAAACCTAACCTAGACGTTATGGCCGGATCCAGCGATGTCACATGATAAGGTGTTTGAAAACCATGTCGTCGCGATAAAACCATTTTTATTGAATTACTTATCTTAATATCTTATTAGTTCCAAAATCGTGTTACTCAGTTAGTCAATAGTTTCAAAATGTTATTCATTGTAGAAGCTTTTAAAATAGTTTAAACAATCGAACGTTTCCGAAAATCATTTGTTTCTTTTGAAAACTGAGGTTTCCTGCTACTAGAAGTTATAATCCATAAGGTAAAGATAATTAAAACCCAAAACCAAACCAAAGTCCGAAAGTCCAATTACGACCCAAAAATTTAATCAGTAAAAATAGACTAAAAATAAAACCAATAATCATAAATTAAAACCATGACAGTCTAGAACTGTGGTCACCATCGAGTCCTCCACCGCACTGATCTATCTAGGTCTGGGGATTACCTGTGCACATTAATCAGAGAGGGGTGAGTTTTCGTAAACTCAGTGTGTAATCCTGCAGAAAACAACGAACAATCAATAATCACAATGCACAGTCAAACAGTCTTGGGCCTAAGCTATAACACCCCTTACCCGTATCCAAGGCTGGAACAGGGTATGATGCATTACCAGACTTAACCATACACAAGGACGAAAATCGGGCCATAAATTTTTATTTAATTCAAAACTTCTCAAACACATGCATATCGTCCCTTAAACATCCATGTCCAAGGCAACATCACTCATCTCCGTATTACACATTTAATTCATAATCCATAGGCATGCATTCAACTTACAAGATATATTACTAATCATGCATAACAAACAAACCTAACTATATCATTACATCACAAACATAAGACATAACATGTTTAATTAAATTTACAACCCATAATGAATAAAGGTCATATCTCATGATCATATATGATAGTTCAATGCAGACCAATACGATTGGCCAAAGTCATAATAATAATATATATCACAAACTAACTTCCTATACATGCCACTCACTTGATATTTCAAATATTGAATTAATTCTCCCAAAAGTGATAGCTTGATAATGTGATTCTGCCTCCGATGATCTCCAACCCCGAGCCGACCTGCCCAAACTGAAGAAGTGGAGAGGAAGGACAAGCTTTATGCTTAGTAAGTCCATATGAAATTAATAAGCAATTACCATCATGCTTTTCTAAGATAAAACACCAAAATTATACAATTTACACATGTTCAGATTAAGCTGTTTTACCAAATTACAGTTACTAAATCATTTATATCTAGATCTAAGAAACTCCAAATTAAGTTCCGTTAATTTTCCTTGAAACTAGACTTACATACCTTTCTCCCATAAAATTTCCAGAATTTTTGGTTCAGCCAATTGGTACAGTTTATTCATTAAAGTTTCCTCTGTTTCAGTTTTCAGCTACTCTGACCTCTGTTCACTACAAATCAATTTTCTCTCTGCACAGAATTAAAATAGCTATGCCGTTTATTTATCTTAAAAATAGACTCAGTAAGGAATCTATACATGTAAATTATAACTCCTAATTATTTTTTTTTACAATTTTAGTGAATTTCTCAAATAGGAATAGGGGATCTCAAAGTCATTCAGACTCTATCTCACAACAATTTAAATATCTCATAACATAAAGTTCAATTGCATGTACCATTTCCTTTATGTGATACTAGACTCATTTATATTTAATCTCATATTTTATTCAGCCCCTAACTCAATTTCCACAATTTATGGTGAATTTCCAAAGTTGCACCACTGCAGTAACCCAAAACTATCAAGGCTGAATTTACTCATTCACCACTATTATTCACCAAATCCATACAATATCATTTCATCCATCATGATAAGAACACATAATTATGCTTCATAAGCATGGACTCATAATCACAAGGTCATCACAAAAGCATTCTCATGAACATTCTTACCACACAATTACAACATATCGAGTTCTCTACTCGAGAGTTTACGCACATACCTGTTCATCGTACTCATTTCACAACACTTACCAACATGTCGCTTTCATCTGGAGTATTTCACTTCGTTTACTTGAGATTTACCCGTTGAAAACATCAGAATATAATTTGGATACACGAAATTAAGTTACCATAATTTCACCCATAGTGAACTCGGAACGCAACTTAACGAGCTCGGGTGTTCACATTCATAATGAACTCGAAACACAACTCAACGAGTTCGGATGCTTGCATCCATAAGTGAACTCGGAACGCAACTCAACAAGCTTGGATGCCTTATAATTCTCACGAACTCGAAACGCAACTCAACGAGTTCGGATCTCAATTTCCTAGTGACATGTCACTTGTATCCTAATCTATTCCTAATGTTCAAACGGGATTTTCCTCGATCATACGCCTTTGCCATCTTTCTCGTGATGTCAATATCGATACTTCGGTGGCAACTCATATTTTTCAAGTATTCCACATGATTTGTATAATAATTCAACAATAATCATAGAATGCAACAATTCATAAACAATAATCATCATACCATTATAAAGACATCAACAACATATAGTAATGTTACATCATTTATAAAATATCAAATTATTCACATATATGTATACTTAAAATTCATATAATATCATAACATTAACATTAAAATACACATTGCATTATTAAAATCATATAAACTTACCTCGTATGCAAAAATGGTCATTTTTACCATTTTGTCCACAACTTGGTATTTTGCCGATTTTAGCCCAAAATTTGATTTTCCTTGCTCTATCATTTCAAATATAGCCTAATTAGGACTCATATTATTCAAATCAACCCAAAATCATATTTTGGAAAAATTACAATTTTGCCCCTAAACTTTCACATATTTACACTTTTGCCCTAAATCTCGTAAATTAAACTTCATCCTATTTTCTTATGTTTATGACACGTTGATCATTTTTCCCTTCTATAGCAACATCCAATTCTCACTCTAACATGTACTTATGAACATTAGGTATTTTTACCGATTATGTCATTTTACTCGTTTTCATGTAAAATAGCTTAACAAAAGTCGTTTATCTAACACCCAACCTTCATTTTCTATCATTAGACATCAAAATACATGCATATTATTCATGGGTAAATTTTTAGACATGAACCTTAGCTCAAATTAATGGTAGAAATAAGTAGAACAAGTTACCAGGATTTCAAAAATGTAAAGAACTTTAAAAACGGGGTTAGGGAGCACTTACAATCGAGCTTGGGAGTTTGAACAAACCCTAACCATGGCTGCTGCTGGTAGAAACAGTTGAATGAAGAAGATGATAGCTAATTTGGCTTATTTCCCTTTTTAATTCTTTTAATTATTAGTTTACCAAAATACCCCTAACTTAAAAATATTTTATTACACCCATTTCATGTTCATTTTTGTCCAACAATTAACCAATGGTCTAATTACCATTTAGGGACCTTTAATTTAAAAACTCATAACAATTTGACACTTTTAACATGTAGAACTCAACTTTTTCACTTTTTACGGTTTAGTCCTTTTGACTAAATTAAATGTCCGAACGTCAAAATTTTCAAAAAATTTTTTCACAAAATTATTCCGTAAACTCGTAGACCATAAAAATATAATAAAAATAAAATTTTCATTGTCGGATTTGTGGTCCCGAAACCACTGTTCCGACTAGGCCCAAAATCAAGGGTGTTACATAAGCCCCTTTCAGTATCAGTAACGGTTTGGGCCTTAGCCCATATCAGTATCAGTCATGTAGTTTTCAATAACAAAGTCCTACCCAATCAACCTCTACACACTATCTCCGTCCAACCCTACACTCCATGTGGGGATTAAATCAACCCACCTATCCTTACACTCCAGATAGTACCGAATGCGGCACAAAACAATGATTAGCAGCTCAGCTGCCAGTATATTAGGCTTAAAAGCCTTTCAATACACTTCCTTCAAATAATATCAACCCAACCCAATGCAATGCAACATATAATTAAATGTGATGCTATCACAGGTTTATCAGATACACATTTAGTTCAGTATACATGCTTGTATATAATATGCTCAGTACATAATTCACGCAATTAATATCACACAGTTAAGGGTCTAAGTAGTGCTTACCGACCCTACGGAAGGTTTAGAGTCGACTTGGGCGACCCGTGCAACCTTAACAGTCATTTCAATAAAAATGGGCTCACAGGCCCGTGTGGTCCACATGGCCCAAATTGGCATTGGCCGTGACGGCGTGGCCTCGTCAATCACACATTCGTGTTAGAGCACACGGCCTACCACATGGGCAACCACACGCCTGGGTGCCGTCGACAGTGAGGTTTTCGACTTTTGCCAAAACCTCGTTTTCTGCGCAATCGAGTACACACCTTATCATTTTTGATGCCTAATCACTCACGAGCACTCCAGTACCTAAAATCGAAAAATCAAAGCCTCAATTTCAGTAACATAACTGATACTTAAACAGTATTTTAACTAGACGTTCATCCATAACTATAGAAACCCTTACCTTCGATCAAAACGAGGAATCCACACACTCAACTCGTCGATTGAGAATGATTTTTAGTCCCTTGATTAACTCCTAAACACCAAAAAAGAACCCCTCTTAGAAAGCAACCAGAAACGTTAAGACCAACAAGAGTCGAAACCTACCGATATCGTGCAAAAGCCAAATTAACAAGCCACAACAAATTTAGAAGTAGAAGAGGAATCAAACAAAGAAGTCAGTAGCAAAGAATGAAAGGGGCGGCGGCAAAAAGAAGAGTGAAAGAGAGAATGTGTGCCTTTAATCGCTGATCATAATGGAGACTAAAGGAAAAATCAAATAGAGAGGGAGGACAAAGAACCAAAAATTCTGCAGAGAACAGAGAAGAAGAGAAAGAAGAACAAAAAACAAAAAAGAAAAAGTGGAAGAGAAGTTAATCAGTTCAGTTTTTTTTACAGAGAAAATTCTTGGGAAACTGTTTTACTCAAATCCCACTACCTTACCTATCTCAATCCTTTAATTTTCTCCCTCAAGACCCATTACACATCCACCACTCAGAATCTCAATTCAACACAACTTTGGCCGAACTTTAAGCAAAAATACTACTCATTGCAATCGTAGAGAATCGAACACAAGACCTCCAACACACCAACACTCCACTTAACCACTAGACCAGCTGGCCCATTCTGATATGGTTTTACAAATAATTAAATAAAAGCCTACTGAACAAGAATAATGCTTAACTTAGAAAAAATTTAAAATTTGCCAAAGGCCTGGCTTGAACTTGGGACCTCACACACACACACAATACACCCAGAACACTTAATCACTGAAGCAGATACAGATTTGTGTCAAAATTTATAAGAACAAAAATAAGAAATTTGGGGCATTACAACTCTAGCCCCTAAAAGAAAATTGTATCCTCGAAATTTACCTGATCAGAACAGATGAGGATACTGCTGACGCATCAAATCATCAGGTTCCCACGTGGCCTCCTCAATGTTATGATTACCCCATAGAACCTTCACCAAATGGATAGACTTCCTCCTCAGAACCTTTACGTCATGATCCAGAATCTTGACATGCTCCTCCTCAAAGGTCAAGTCTAGCCTAACCTCAATCTCCTCAACAGGGACAATATGAGTAGGATTAGAGTGGTAGCGCCTCAACATAGAGATGTGGAACACGTCATGAATATGATCCAACTCCGGTGGTAGCTTCAACTGATAAGCAATTGGTCTCACTCTCTTTAGAATACGGTAAGGTCCAATAAATCTAGGGCTCAATTCCAAAACCTCAGTACTTTCTTCCATGGCGAGACATTGAGAAATACGAAGTCCCCCACAAAATACTCGATCTCGCGCCTCTTCAAATCCGTATAAGATTTTTACCTGTCAAAAATCGCTTTCGAACGATCCCGAATCAATCTAACCTTATCTTCTGTCTCAAAAACCAACTCAGGACCCAGAATACGTAGTTCGCCCAACTCAGTCTAACATAAAGGACGACATTTACAACCATACAATACAGCGTAAGGTGCCATCTGGACGCTAGACTGGAAGCTATTATTATAGGTAAAATCCGCTAATGGCAAATAGTTCTCCTAACTTCCTCGAAAATCAATAACACAGCTCCTCACATATCCTCCAGTATCTGAATTACCCTATCAGACTGACCATCGGTCTGAGGATGGAACGCAGTACTGAAGTCCAACCTTGAACCCAGAGCCTCATACAACTTTTTCCAAAACCAAGACGTGAACTAGGATCCCTATCAGAGATGATCAAAACCGGTACCCCATGTAGTCTCATTATCTCAGAAATATAAAGCTTCGCTAGCTTTTGCAAAGAATAATCTACCCTAACTAGTATGAAGTGTGCAGACTTGGTCAATTGATCCACGATGACCCATACCGATCCACTAACGAAGTCCATGGTTACTCTTCCCACTTCCATAGAGGAATCTTAACTAGCTGCAGCAAACTTAAAGGTAACTGATGCTTAGCCTTAACCTGCTGGCATGTCAGACATCTCGCCACAAAATCAGTAACCTCACGTTTTAACCCTGGCCACTAATATAACTCACGGAGGTCTCATTACATCTTATTTCTACCAGGATGCATATCATAAGGGCTACTATGCGCCTCCCTTAATATAGACTGTATCAGATCAGTATCATTCAAAACACAGATTCTCCCATAGAAACAGAGTACCTCATCACTATTCAGTTCAAAATTTGTAGTGCTGCCACTCTCAATCTGTCAGAACCGAAGACCTAAAGACTCGCCCTCCAACTACTTACCCTTAATCTGCTTAATCCATGTTAGCTTAACCTGAAGCTCGACTAATAACCTACCATCATCAAATAAGCTTAGGCGAGCAAACATTACCCTCAAATCAGTCATAACTCTATGGCTCAGTGCATCAGCCACCACATTGGCCTTACTAGGATGGTACTCAATGGTGCAATCATAGTCCTTAAGTAGCTCAATCCATCTACGCTGCTTAAGATTTAGCTCCTTCTGAATAAGGAGGTACTTGAGGATCTTGTGATCTGTGTAGATGATACACTTCTTTCCATACAAGTAATGCCTCTAGATTTTCAATGCAAACACCACAGTGACCAATTCCAAGTCATGCGTCAGATAATTCGTCTCATGTGTCTTAAGCTGATGAGATGCATATGCTACCACCTTACCATCCTACATCAACACACATCCCAAACCGACATGTGACGCATCACTATAAACCGTGAACTCCTTTCCAGGTTCTGGCTGTATCTAAACAGGGGCCTCAGTCAGTACAGTCTTGAGCTTCTCAAAGTTCTCTTGCTGCGCATCAGTCCAATCAAATGGTACACCTTTACGTAGCAACTTAATTAAGGGTGCTGCAATTAATGAGAAACCCTCTACAAATCGCTAATAATAACCCAGCAACTCTAGAAAATAGCGGATCTATGATACATTCCTAAGCTGTTTCCACTCTAACACAGCCTCAATCTTTCGAGGATCAACTTGAATCCCCTCAGCAGAAACCACATGACCTAGAAATGTCACCTCATGCAACCAGAACTCGCACTTACTAAACTTAGCACAGAGCTACTTTTCCCTCAAAGTCTATAGGACGACTCGAAGGTGCTCATCATGCTCCTCCTCAGTCCTCGAGTAAACCAGTATATCGTCAATGAACACTACCACAAACCGATCTAAATAAGGCTGAAATAGTCAGTTCATCAAATCCATGAAAGTTGCCGGTGCATTAGTCAGTCCAAATGGCATCACTAGGAACTCATAATGACTGTAACGAGTCCTAAACGTCGTATTATATATGTCAGCCTCTTTGACCCTTTATTGATGATACCTAGATTGGAAGTCAATCTTGGAGAATACCAAAGCTTCTCGGAACTGGTCAAATAGGTCATCTATCCTCGGTAACAGGTACTTGTTCTTAATGGTCAACTTGTTCAGCTGGTGGTAGTAGATGCACATCCGTATGAATCCATCATTCCTTTTCACAAATAGTACCGGTGCTCCCCACGGAGACACACTAGGGCAGATGAACCCACGATTCAATAACTCCTAAATCTGAGCTTTAAGCTCCGTAAGCTCCTTCAGTGCCATTCGGTAGGGAGCGATGGACACCGGAGCTGTATCTATCCCAAACTCCACTTCAGGATTCAGAGGTAACCTTGGTAGCTCTTCAGGAAAAAGTCTAGAAAATCCTTTAACATTCTGATGTCCTTAATAGTGGAGTCCCCAAAATAAAAAACACTTATGTAGGCCAAAAATGCCTCACATCCCTTACGAACCAACCTCTCCACCACCAGCACAGAAATCACATTAGATAAATAATTTTGACGTTCTCCAACCAAGACTACCTCATTATCCTCCTCAGTCTTCAATACGACCCTTTTAGTCGCACAGTTTAAGCTGACACGGTGCTTGACCAACCAGTCCATCCCTAGAATTAAGTTGAACTCTCCAAATGAAAGCTCCATCAGGTCAGCCAGAAAGATTGCCCTTTGAACATCTAAAGGGACGTTTCTAAATAACTTGTTAACCCTCATAGATTGCCCCAACAGGCTTAGTACGGTAACCTTACTCGTAGTGCTCTTAACCAAAATCCCCAAGTTTTCAGACATAGTACAGGCTATATAAGAGTGAGTGGATCCTATATCTATCAATGCAGTATAAGGTACATCATGAATAAGAAACATACCCGTAATAACGTCTAGAGCATCTCTATCCTCTCGATGATGTGCAACGTATACTAGAGCTGGCTGCCTCGCCTCAATTTATCCAGCACCTCTGCTCGATGCTCCCTGTCCACGACCGATACCATTACCACCCCTAGCCTGACCATGGCCTCTTGGTGGTTCTTTGTGCTACCCTCCGTGGTCAGTACATTACCAAGCCACGAGCTTGCATCGATCGCCCTCGGTGAACACTCTCGATCGGTAATCCAATGATCCACACCTCAGACACGCCTCAGTCCTTCTCCAACACTCGCCTTGATAGCGTCTACCACAATCAACACATGGCTAATGTCCAGCAGCAGCAATAGGGGGCCCAACTCTAATCGGCCCATCAGCTCTAGCATTTTTCCTAGGCTCTGTACAGAACTCAAGGGCTTTGAATCCCTCTTGTTCCTACCTCTCTCTTTGTCACGATTTTGGTGCTCAGCGTGCTTAACCTCATCGGCGATCTTCGCCTTCTCAACCAGTGAAGAAAAATCACGCTCCCATTGCGGAGCTATTAGGATTCTCAAATTATCCCTGAGGCCATCCTCGAAGTGGACACATCGCTCATACTCAGTCGCCACCATACCTCGCACATAGCGGCTCAGTCATAGAAATTTGGCCTCATACTCGGCCACAGATCGATCTCCTTGAGTAAGGTTCAGGAACTCCCTCCTACGGGCAGTCCTGAAGAACTCCTAGGTGAGACGTTCGGGCTGAGTGTCCTCCTTAGCAGTCAGCCACCATTGATAAGCCTCATCCTGCAGCAGTGAGACTGCGTCCTTTAATTTCTACTCGGGGGCGCAATTTAGATCATCCATGATCCTCTCTGTGGCCTCAATCCAATATTTGGCAACATTAGGCGCGACCCTAGTAACACCCCTGAAGAGCTCAGCTCCATTGGACCAGAGTCGTTCTATAACTGACCCTCGGGCCTAGATCCAGTGTTGGGCCCAGCGATCCTCTCCAAAATTCTTAGCATAGCCTGGGACAATGCGTCATCCCCAGACATGTGATCTTGGGACCCAGTCTCAGTACCCGATAATACTAGCGTCTCACTCGTGTCCAAATTAGGCATGCTGCCAGATGACAAGGACTCGGCTCGAGCCCCTCTACAGCCTCTTCCACAGCCTCTAGTACCTCGTCAACGGATACCTCGTATGCTCATATCTAATCGAATTTATCTATATTAAAATTTTCATGAATCAGTTACAGTTCCAGTGTTTATTAACAAATATTTTATGTAAAGCAGTGCTAGAGTTTGTTTTCATTTGTCACAGTCTCTAGTAGTTTACTATAGTTTTGGTTTAACTACAATTTTCAGTATATGCTAACTGGAGTATTTTCATAATTTACTACCTACAGTAGTTTAAGAATATCATAGCATTTCCGATTTCAACAAAAATTAGTTTCAGAATACTTACAAGATCGGCGCCGGAGACTCGGTGTACCACATACTCAGTAGAAACATTTCAAATTATTTGAAAATCAATCCTTCAAAAACCAAATTTTAAAAACCCATCATCCACAGCCGAGTTTTGCAACTTGGCTATGATACCACTAAATGTAACACCTCAAACCCACCCTAAACGTTATAGCCAGATCTAGCGATATCACATGATAGGGTGTTTGAAAACCATGTCGTCACGATAAAACCATTTCCGTTGAATTACTTATCTTAATATCTTATTAGTTCCAAAATCGTGTTACTCATTTAGTCGATAGTTTGAAAACGTTATTCGTTGCAGAAGCTTTTAAAATAGTTTAAACAATCAGGCATTTCCGAAAATCATTTGTTTCTTTTAAAAACCAAGGTTTCTAACTACTAGCAGTTGTAATCCATAAGGTAAAAATAATTAAAACTGATGGTCGCTAAACTGACTAAAAATTCGACTAAGGCAAGCGTACCTATCGAACAGTAGTATAGTTATTGTGAGACCAAAAATATCGTATCCACAAGGACTAAAAGTACTAGTAATTACTATCTTTTTATTATCTAGCCTAAGAATTAAAGGGATGTTTTTAAACTAAGATTAACTATCTAATTAACTAAGAATACGACAGAGGTAAAAGTTGGAAAATACTGTTGGAAAACTGATGGAGAAGATAATACCCAAGGAAGAATCCACCTAGACTTCACTTATTACTTCTGAATTAGATGATTTATTCACTTAACTTAATCCATAGAAATCCCTGATTTATGTTAATATCTCTTTCAAGACTAAAAACAACTGATTCTAGGTTGATTAATTGAAATCTCTTTCTAATTAAAACCCTATTGTCACATTAACTCAATTTATGGATTCCCTTATTAGATTTAACTCTAATCCGACAGATTTATGTCATCCTATCTCTAGGATTGCATGCAACTTTGCTTAATTATGGAAGATCTACTCTTAAACAGGGACTTTTGCTCCACTGAATAAGCACATCAAAGCTTGAATTAATATCCTGGAATATTAAAGCAATGATTAAAACTCACAATTAAGAATAAGAATAAGTATTTATCATATAATTCAAATAGTAATAAGATCCATCTTAGGTTTCATATCCCTTAGGTATTTAGGGAGTTTAGTTCATAATAATGGAAAACATCTCAAAATTGGGAAAACAATAAAACATAAAGAAACCCAAATAACTTCTAGGAAATTGAATGGAGATCTTCAGTCTTGAAGTAGATCCTGCTTCTGAGCTGATTCCGATGGCTATCCTTTAGTATTCTCTACCTTCTACTCCATGTGTCCCCTTTTAATCATCTTCTAGAGTGTTTATATAGACTTTGGAATGCTTCAAAACCATCAAAATTAGCCTTTTTTTGAGTAGAATTAGACTTGGGCTCGACAGGAACACGACCGTGTGAAGGTGCTCAAGCCGTGTGTAATTCTGAGTTGGGTTTTAGTCGACATGGTCATGACACACGGGCATGTGGCCTACCCATGTGTCATACACGAGCGTGTGGATTACCCGTGTGGAAGTGCCTAGACCATGTGAAACACTAAAATAGGCCTACTTTGTCTGTTTTTGGCCCGTTTCTTGCTCTTTTTGCTTTCCTAAGCTCTCTTGAGTATAAAACATGAAATTAAAGAATTAGGAGCATCAAATTCATTAAATCTTATGATAAATCTTCCAAAAATATGTCAAGCATGGGGTAAAAATATGTATATATTATGGTTTATCAAATATCCCTACACTTAAGCATTTGCTTATCCTCAAGCAAAATCCTTAACTCATAATTAAAATAAATTCTTCTCAACTTATAATTTTCATCAATAATGGTTTGGAATAATCCACAAATAATCATACATTGAGAATTCAACTAAAAGAACATCAAAGTTTCAAACAATCCAAGTTGAGCATTTTAATCATAAAACCATAGGTATCTCCCCTTATCTAAATAATTACGTTTAATTCCAAATCGACAAGAGCTGACATCCTCACTAAAGATTCACTCAAATCACTCAAAGTGTTTAAGGTTTATCAATCAAGCACTAAATGGTCAAACATGAAAGGTTATTACCATAGGCTTGCATGAAAATCAAATCTCCACCACTATAAATGAGATGATAAACAAATCAAAAGGTCTTTAGCAGGGTTGTAATGAGGCTTGGGTTAAAGGTGTGGATAAAGGCTGAAAAAGAGGGTTAGAATCGAGATCAATTTAAATAATTACCAAACTAGAAAAACAAAGCTAATTACTAAATTACAAACAAGTACCCTGAATTAAAGTTACCTAATATTAATAACGTAAGTTCTTTTTTTTTCAAAATAATAACTTTAACTTGTTCAAGCTCATACTGGAATAATATATAATTACATGAATCAATATATGTTTTTTTATGAATAAGAACAAGTACAATGATGGAAAGTACATAATAAGAAATAATTCAGCAACTGAAATGAACGAACATAGTTAGGTAACTAATCAAATCAAATCTCGATGAAAAAAAGAAGTCAATAAAAAGGGAGAAATTCTTAACAAATCAAAAAGGGTTAAGTTATGGGTTAACATTAAGGGGAAAATCAAGAAACAATGGTTAAGGCTTAAAGGGGTTCACTAAAGGTCAATTATGTGGGTGGGCTTTTTATGGGGTAAGTGGGTTAAAACCTAAGTGCCTTTATCATCTCAATATATCAAATCAAAGGTGTGGTCTTGACATGCATAATCGAAGCAAGTTCTAGAATAAAAAATCAATGTTGACACACTCATAACCAATAAAATAAGTGAGCAAGAAAGATATATGCTCTAAAAGGCTCAAAATCTCACGAAAATTATGGGTATTTGATGTCAATCCTGTAAATTCAAAACTTCAAGATAAAACCTCAATTCAGGGAAACAACCTAGCAATTTTAATTCTCAAAAGTCAACTTATCATGCTTGATTCTCTAATGTCTTAAAGTTTAAACAATCAATGCACAATGACCTATGATTTAATTCAAAACATATCAATAAAATTTATAAATCAATCAGAATTCACTTTAATAATAAAATGAGAAAATTATTTGAGAACGAGATAAAAATTCAGGGATTTCCTAATAATCATATAAATAACCTCCCCACACTTAAGATGTACATTGTCCTCAATGTACAAAGATAGATAATAATAATATAAGCATAATAGCAAAAGAGAGGGAGAGAAACGAAACTGGCCTGAATTTTTGGATGAAATCCTTGGAATAGTGAAAGTTAGAATTGTAGATAAGGCCAATAATGTGCATGAGTCTGAGCTACTATTAAGAAAATAAACACAATTGTGAAGAGAATTAAGGGATTACTCGATAATAACCATAAAGATAAACATAGTTCAAAATATAAAACATAAGTCTTCAAAAATAAATAAAAGAAAAAGAAAAATAATAATAATAAAATAAATAGACTCAAAGGTCCTCATTATCGGATGCCTCGTGGGTCGATAGTGCCGAATGAGAGATGTGAAGGTGGTGACAAATCTATCGAAGAGTGGCATCGATGCTGTCAAACTGATCAAAACACTGCTACTCAAAGTGAGTGAGTCATTCGGATATATCTGTCAAGGTGGCAGCAGTGGGATGGTGACTCTGTAATGGTGGTAGAGGTGGGTCCTCATGAAAGGGAGGAACATCATCAGTAATATCCTCTGGATCATCCTGATCATCAGAACGAGTTAACCGGTACTGAGGGGGATCGAATCCATAACGTCGCTCGATCATCCTCATGTGGATCATACTAGAAATTTCTTGAGTAGACATCTAGCCTACTAGTGTGAATGTCGATGACATCTCTGGAGTGTTGAACAGGCCGAAGTGTCGAGCGAGGCGAGTCAGGTAGGGGCCAAGGCAGATGGGGCCCCTTCTATAGCGGTCTGTCTGGTGGCGAAAAGCAAGAGCGATAAAGTATGCCAAATCAAATACATGACCAGTCACCATGCTCCATAAGAAGTAATCATCGGTGGTGCTAATGACGCCGGTGCTCTCTCTTCTCCTAGTCAAGGTGTGAGCCAATGTGGCATGGATGTAGCGTAGTGCTGGAGGAAGAGAAGTCGCCTTTGAGTGACTTGCGTTATAGGGAATAGTACTGGCCGTAAGGTCGATCCAACAACAGGAGGGCGAGTAGTGTATGTGACATTGAAGATGTAAAAAATCCTCAGAAGCCATAAACTCCTCCGTGTAGAGGCCCAAAGTAACTCTAAACTCTGGTACGCTCATGTGTCTTACGAGTCCACCAAGTCTAAAAGTGATAGTACCGGCCTCGTCATGGGTATTCATCACATGCTGAAGATGGAAAGTAGTGCAAAACTCTAAGGTAAGCTCTGAATAGGTGGGCTCGATAATCGCATAAAACCGATCCCATGGAGTAGTGGCGAGATGGAATCGAACACGGTGGGCAAGGTGGACCTGCTCCAAGGTGGTCCAATCTATGCAGCGGCCCACTCCCAATGGTTGTGCACGGAGGAGCTGGAATAAGTCGTCTTGTGGGCCTGACGAGAATCGAATCAGAGGGTGACGAGCTTCGATCGAGGCACTCGAAGAGGTTGCACCAGGACCTTTCTATTTTTTCGAAGCTCGGACAACAATTTTCTTGCCTCGTGTGTTTTTTATAATAGATCTGCAAGGGTAAAATTCTGTATCAATAAATCAATTTAATGAATCAACACAATAAGCACGTTCATATTAAGCAACCTAGTTCAGCTCAAAACTTTGGACAAAATCATAATAAAAATAATAATTAAGATGCGATCTACCAGACAGAAATCAAGTAAGAGTAAATAAAACTAATAGTAATTACGAACAAAAATGGGGAAGCAAGACTGGTAAGAAAGAAATGAGAAATATTGTCTACTAAAACAAAGAAAGTAAATAAAATTATTGAATGAAAAGTAAAATAACAAATGGCCAGAATTGTTATGAAGAAGCAATATTCAAGAGCTAAATAATCAAGAGTGGCTAAATATCATAGTAGCTAAATAAAACATTACGAAATGCATGAATAATCTAATATTAATTAAAAGAAAATGGAGAGTAATAAAATTAAGAATACTAATAATAAAAACAGGATGAGAGTAACATGTAACCGACGGTTGTGGTTTGGGGACGGCAGTGAACGGTGACTGAATAGTAAGAACGGTCGTGCGATGGGGTGGGGGTCGTGCGATGAGGGAGGTTGCTATTGGGGCGAAAGGGATGGGCTGGTGGCCGTGCGAGTAAGGGGAAAGGAAGGGGAAAAAAAGAAAGAAAAGGGAATAAAGAATGGGTGAAGGAAGAGAGGAGGAGGGGAAGTTAGAAAAGAGAAGAGGAAAGGAGGAAGGAGAGAAGGGGGCGACCGGCGGTGGACGACGGCGGCAAGAGTAGGGGAAAGGGGAGCGGCAGCTAAGGTCAATTTTGAGTGAGGTAGAAGACAAAAGATGAAACAGAAACTAAGGCTTGGGGTTAAAAAGGGACACTGTCGTGTGAGGCCCGTGTGGCTCGAGTCTAGCCCGTGTTCATCGCAAACATTGAATGCCCATTCGCCACATAGCCTGGGACATGCCTGTGTTTTCAGGATGTGTGGTTCACACGACCATGTCGCACGGTCATGTGCTATGTCCTTCACTTCTCCCACGCTCGTGTAGCTCGCCCACACGCTCGTGTAACATCCCACACGCCCGTGTGGTCCAACTGTGTCCTGCACCCGGCCATGGGCCTTTTCCATGTGGCTCTCTAACCTATTTAAAATTCAAAAAAGTAAGCTCTAAGTTTCACACAGCCAAGGACACGCCGGTGTGTCTTGCACACGACCGTGTCGCACGGCCGTGTGTATGTCAATACTTAGGAATTTTTAGCCCTGTTTTCACACGGACAAGGACACGTCCGTGTGTCCTAACGTGTGGGTCACTATACTGTATTAAAATATGAAAAATAGATAAAATAAACTAGTTAGTGGTGTTAGTGCTCTGGTTGCCTCCCGAGAAGCGCTTATTTAGAGTCTAAGCTTGACTTTCCTCAATTTCTTGTGGACACGGTGGTTTGAGGAGTAGAAACTCCTCATCTCTGCTATCAATTCTATCAAAATAAGGTTTGAGTTGAGTATTATTTACCTTGAAAGTTCTGAATTCAGTATGTGTTACCTCGACTGTACCGTGTGGGAAGATATTTAGTATCATGAAGGGAGTTGCTCTGTCTGCATTGGACTTTGAAGTGACAACTCGAGGGCCCGTTTTATCCATCAGTACCTGATCACCAACCTTGAAGTGATTGGTTCTATCCTTAAGCTTGATATGGTGTTGCCTCGGTTCCTCCTTGACATAATTTCGCCATTCATCTAGTTCATCTATCTGTAGTGTTTGTTCATCATGGATGATTCCATTGTTGGTACTAGAACGTGGCTCGTTTATATTTGTCGGAAGTGTTTCCTACAAAGAAGGTTAAACCACATGATTAGTCTCGTTAATAGGTTTTATAGAATCATCTTCATGACTTGCTGTCTTGACCAAATCACGAGCTTGGAGCGTGATCGTATCTTCTCTTACACAGAGTGTGAGTTCACCTGTACCAACATCCATGATAGTTCTAGCGGTTGCTAAAAAGGGGCGTCCTAAAATTAAAGGGACATCACTATCCTCTTCCATGTCTAGAAAAAAATCAATTAGGAATATGAATTTATCAATTTTTACGAGTACATCTTCAACAATACCCCTAGGAAATTTAATAGTTTTATCTGCTAATTGAATGCTCATCCTAGTTTGTTTGAGTTTCCCAAGACCTAGCTATTTAAACATTTTATAGGGCATGACATTAATGCTCGCCCCTAAATCAGCCAAAGCATTGTTAACATTTAAACTACCAATTAAGTAAGGAATCGTAAAACTCTCTGGATCTTTCAACTTATTGGGTAGCTTATTCTGTAGAATGGCTGAGCAAACTGCATTTAATTCCACATGTGACGCATCATCTAACTTTCATTTATTAGCCAAGAGCTTCTTTAAAAATTTCATTGAGTTGGGCATCTATGAAAGAGCTTCAATAAATGGTAAATTAATATGTAATTTTTTTAATAATTTAAGGAATTTACTGAATTGTTCGTCCGTGTGGTCTTTCCTTGTAGTATTGGGGTATGGCACACGAGGTTTATACTCTTTGCTTACCAATTTATATTTATCATTGCTTACATCAACCTTACCTTTATCTACCACATTATCTTGCCTCAGTTTCAGTTCATCTTCAACTAACCCTTCATCATTGTGCATAGTAATGGCATGAAGTTACTCCTTTGGGTTAGTTTCCGTGTTACTTGGTAGGCTACCTTGTGGTCGTCCAGAGATCAATTGAGTAAGCTGATTTTTAAGTGCTGTCTCAGTGTTCTAAAAATGAGTTTCTGACACCGAGATGAATCTTGTAAGCATCTCTTCAAGGTTCGGTTGCTTCTCTTGTTGGTAAGTTGGTTGTTGAAAACCTGGAGGATGTTGTGGCCTTTGATTTCCTTAACCACCCCACGAGAAACTGGGATGGTTCCTCCAACCTACATTGTAAGTGTTATTATACGGATTATTTTGAGATCTAGAATTATTCCCCATATAGTGGATTTGTTCCTCTTCGGTGCTGGGGTTGAAGGATGGACAGTCTGTGTTGTACATCCCTCCTCCATTTAAATTACACCTCATCACTGGATGTACTTGAGTAGAACTATACAAACCATCAATCTTTTTATTTTAGAGTTCTACCTGATTTGATAACATGGTGATTGCATCTAGGTTGAAAACACCAGCTGATTTCGTTGGTTTTGTTCTCATGACTTGCCACTAATAGTTATCCAGTGACATCTCTTCAATAAATTCATAAGCCTCGTCTGGTGTTTTGTTGTTTAAAGCTCCACCGACGGTTGTATCAATCAGTTGCCTTATTGAGGGGTTCACACCGTTGTAAAAAGTCTGAACCTGTAGCCATAGAGGTAACCCATAGTGAGAACACCTTCTCAATAAGTCCTTGTATCTCTCCTAAGCTTCATAAAGGGTTTCTAAATCCATCTGCACAAAAGAAAAGATATCATTCCTCAACTTAGCCGTTTTATCCGGCAGAAAATATTTAAGTAGAAATTTTTCGGTCATTTGTTCCCAAGTAGTAATTGACCCTCGTGGTAACGAGTTTAACCACTGTTTAGCCTTATTCCGTAATGAAAAGGAAAACAACCGAAGGCGAATGACATTGTCAAAAATGCCATTGATCATGAAAGTGTCGCAATATTCCAGAAAGTTGGCCAAATGAGTGTTTGGATCCTCATCTTGTAAACCATCAAACTGAATAAACTATTGGATCATCTGAATTGTGTTCAGTTTTAGTTCAAAATTGTTTGCAGGGACGGTAGGTCGAACAATACTTGATTCAGCTCCTGTTAAAGTAGGCTTAGTATAATCATACATAGTATGAGGAGCAGGATTTTGATTTACTGGATTCGTGGCAACCACAGGAGGTAGCGGATTATTTTGATTTTTAGCCATCTCCTCGGTAGTATTTCGTCCTCGTGCCTTTCCTCTATATACTGTAGACTTTGCCTTATTTCTCTACGGTTTCTATGATCTATGCTTTCAATTTCATTGTCAAAAATAGAGGCCCAGATGGGTTTCTTCTAGTCATAAACTATAAAAAAACCTGTCAGAAGCAAAAGAGAAGAAAAATTAGTAATTAAAAATAAAAACTAAAAACAAAAATTAAATGTAATATAAAAAAATGGCTAAATTAATAAAAATCAAGCGTTTCTAATATCTTAGTCCCTGGCAATGGCGCCAAAAACTTGATGGTCACTAAACTGATTAAAAATTTGACTAAGGCAAGCACACCTATCGAACAGTAGTATAGTTATGGTGAGACTGGAAATATTGTATCCAAAAGGACTACAAGTACTAGTAATTACTATCTTTTTATTTATCTAGCCTAAGAATTAAAAGAATGTTTTTAAACTAAGATTAACTATCTAATTAAATAAGAATACGACAGAGGTAAAAGTTGGAAAATACTGTTGGAAAACCGATAAAGAAGACAATACGCAAGGAAGAATCCACCTAGACTTCACTTATTACTTCTGAATTAGACGATTTATTCACTTGACTTAATCTGTAGAAATCCCTGATTTATGTTAATATCTCTCTCGAGACTAAAAACAATTGATTCTAGGTTGATTAATTGAAATCTCTTTCTAATTAAAATCCCTATTGTCACATTAACTCGATCTATGGATTCTCTTATTAGATTTGACTCTAATCCGGGAAATTTATGTCGTCTTATCTCTAGGATTGCATGCAACTTTGCTTAATTATGAAAGGTCTACTGTTAAACAGGGACTTTTGCTCCACTGAATAAGCACATCAAAACCTGAATTAATATCCTAGAATATTAAAGCAATGATTAAAACTCACAATTAAGAATAAGAATAAGTATTTATCATATAATTCAAATAGTAATAAGATCCGTCTTAGGTTTCATCTCCCTTAGGTATTTAGGGAGTTTAGTTCTTGATAATGGAAAACATCTCAAAATTGGGAAAACAATAAAACATAAAGAAACCCAAAGAACTTCTAGAAAATTGAATGGAGATTTTTAGTCTTGAAGTAGATCCTGCTTCTGAGCTGATTCCGATGGCTGTCCTTTAGTATTCTTTGCCTTTTACTCTGCGTGTCCCCTTTTAATCCTCTTTTAGGGTGTTTATAGAGACTTTGGAATGCTTCAAAACCCTCAAAATTAGCCTTTTTCGAGTAGAATTAGACTTGGGCTCGACAGAGATACGACCGTGTGCCATGCCCGTATGAAGGTGCTCAAGCCGTGTGTAATTTTGAGTTGATTTTTAGTTGACACGATCATGACACACGGGCGTGTCGCCTACCCATGTGTCACACACGGGCGTGTGGATTACCCGTGTGGAAATGCCTAGACCATGTGAGACACTGAATTAGGCCTATTTTGTCCCTTTTTGGCCCATTTCTTGCTCTTTTTGCTTTCTTAAGCTCTCTTGAGTAGAAAACATGAAATTAAAGGATTAGAAGCATCAAATTCATTAAATATTATGATAAATCTTCCAAAAATATGCCAAACATGGGGTAAAAATATGTATATATTATGGTTTATCAAAAACCCAAAACCAAACCAAAGTCCGAAAGTCCAATTACAACCTAAAAATTTAACTAGTAAAAATAGACTAAAAATAAAACCAATAATCATAAATTAAAACCATGACAGTCTAGAACTATGGTCACCATCGAGTCCTCCACCGCACCGATCCATCTAGGTATGAGGATTACCTGAGCATATTAATCAGAGATGGGTGTGTTTTCGTAAACTCAGTGTGTAATCCCACAAAAAGCAACAAACAATCTGTAATCACAGTACACAGCAAAACAGTCTTGGGCCTAATCCCCTTTTAGTATCAGTAATAGTTTGGGCCTTAGCCCATATCAGTATCAATCATGCAGTTTTCAGTAACAAAATCCTATCCAACCAGCCTCTACACACCATCTTCTACACTCCATGTGGGGATTAAATCAACCCACCCATTCCTACACCCCAGATAGTACCGAATGCTGCACAAAATAGTAATTTGCACCTCAGCTACCAGTATATTAGGCTTAAAAGCCTTTCAGTACACTTCCTCCAAATAATATCAACCCAATTCAATGCAATGCAACATACAATGAAATGTCATGCTATCACAGGTTTGTCAAATACACATTCAGTTCAGTATACATGCTTGTATATAACATGCTCAATACATAATTCACACAATCAATATCACACCGTTAAGGGTCTAAGTAGTGCTTACCAACCCTACAGAAGGTTCACAATCGACTTGGGCGACCTGTGCAACCTTAACAATCATTTCAGTAAAAAGGGGCTTACATGCCCATGTGGCCTGCCCGTGTGGGTTCATACGCCCGTGTGGCCCACACGACCCAAATTGGCTTTGGCCGTGATGGCCTGGCTTCATCGATCACACAACCGTGTTAGGGCACACGGCCTACCACATGGGCAACCACACGCCTAGGTGGCGTTGACAATGAGGTTTTTGGCTTTTGCCGAAACCTTATTTTCTGTGTAATCGAGTACACACCTGTATCGCTTTTTATGCCTAATCACTTATAAGCACTCTAGTACCTAAAATCGAAAAATCAAAGCCCCAATTTCAGTAACATAATCAAGAATTAAATGGTATTGTAACTAGATGTTCATCCATAACTATCGAAACCCTTACCTTCGATCGAAATGAGGAATCCACGCACTCAACTCGTCTATTGTGAACGATTTTCAGTCCCTTTATTAACTCCTAAACACCAAAAAGGAACCCTTCTTACAAAGCAACCAGAAACGTTAAAACTAGCAAGAACCGAAACTTACCAATATCGTGCAAAAGCCAAATTAACGAGCCATAGAAAATTTAGAAGTAGAAGAGGAATCAAACAAGGAAATCTCCAGCAAAGAATGTAAGGGGCGACGATAAAAAGAATAGTGGAAGAGAGAACGTGTGCCTTCAATCACTAATCAGAATGGAGACTAAAGGAAAAATTGAATAGAGAGGGAGGACAGAGAACCAAAAAATTGGTAGAGAACAGAGAAGAAGAGAAAGAAGAAAAAAATGAAAAAGCAGAAGTGGAGGAGAAGATGATCAGTTCAGTTTTTTTTTTTTTTCAGAGAGAATTCTTAATAAACTATTTTACTCAAATCCCACTACCTACCCTATCTCAATCCCTTAATTTTCTCCCTCAAGTCCCACTACACATCCACCACTCAGAGTCCTAGTTCAGCAAAGCTCTGGCCGAACTTTAAGCAAAAATACTACAAAGAGTCGAACACAAGACCTCTAACACACCAACACTGCACTTAACCACTAGACTAGCTGGCCCATTCTAATATGGTTTTACAAACAATTAAATAAAAGCCTACTGAACAAGAGTGAGGCTTAACTTAGAAAAAAAAAATCAAAATTTGCCAGAAGTATGGCTTGAACTTAGGACCTCACACACACACCCAGAACACTTAACCACTTAAGCAGATACATATTTGTGTCAAAATTTACAAGAAAAAAAATAAGAAATTTGGGGTGTTACAAATCTATTTTTAAAAAAAGTAAAACTAATGTAAAAATAAATTAAAATAAATAATACCCATTTATTTCTTACATAAACTTGTTTTGCTACCTCATTGCTCAATTTGTCACTCCCATCTTTCCGCAAATGTTAAAATGTCAACTACTCCAAACGTGAGGGTTCACGACCTTCCTTCTCAGCCTATTATACAACAAAACAGTAGTTGTTAACAATATTCACCAATGAGCGCAGAACAATTAATATAAGTTACATATTGATAAATATGTAATACTTACAAATTGTGCATTGAGGGTCACATATCCTATGTTACTAGTGGTGTGTGCATAATGCACCTTTATTCGGGATTCGTTTGCCTTTACTGATTGTGCCTATTGTTTAAATTAATGAGAAAAAAATATGAGAGTAATAGGAAAGCTAAGTTTATTGTGCCTCATTCAACAAATCACTTGATCATACCGTAAGTGGAACTAGGAAAAAATGGGACATTTAGTCTAATAAAAGTGCATATTGTAGCTTGTGGTGTTCCCCATCGCTCCACCAACCACTTCTATTGATCATCATGCACACCAAGAAGATTGTTTTCATATATTTCTTCAACTGGTCAACCTTCTTAGGCCATCTCTTTGTAGTATCTAGTCTTCAAATTCGATTTAAACTCCTTTCAGAGTTTTCCAACATGTGAGAGGATGTTGGAGTCCTCCACCTTACCTTGGAGATCAAACTTTTCCTACACATATAACAAATTAATGTAACAAGTACTCATTACTACAATTTCAAATAATGCAAAATTATTGCAATACTTTAAATTAGAAAATGATTATGTATTAAATACATGAACGATTCTCAATATGTTTTCCAACACATATTTGGGAAGATGTTTCCAATGTTTTGTATTCAAAGGATAGATAGAACCAGTCTTTGCAATTGTACCAAGAAATTCAGCCAATTTGGGTGCTTCCTTCCCAATAGGCTGCCCATATTGGTTGTGTTGAGATCGACTTGATTAAGCAACAAGTAAAAAAAAGTAGAATAAATTGAGAAATTGAGAACACAAATTTAACATGGAAAAACCCCTCCAAAGAGGATAAAAACCATGGGTAAAGATAATTTTACTATAATGGCAAAAGAACGAAGAGTACAAAAGATGGAGATAAAAACTAAACTCCCCAAAAAAAAGAACCCTCAAAACATAAATACAAAATTCTCTAAATGTGTTATGAGTTCTAATCTCTAATGGGTGTATTTTCTAGAGTTGTAAAAGAGTCTATTTATAGGCTAAATTTATTGGTCAAATAATAATAAAATAATCTAGACTAATCAGAGTTTGATTGAAACAAATAAATAGAGTTTAACTGAAAGATTATTTCTCAAATTTGACTGAAATAGGAGTCATACTCAACAAATCTCCACATTGACTCATATTTCCACAATGCCATCTTTGCCAAAGCCCGCCTCGGGCCTATCTTAAACTATGCAGGGAATTAATTGAGTCGAATCTATGCTTAGAAACTAGAAGACTTCTAGCCTTCGACTTGTACTCTACCAAATTAAAACTAACCCGAGTCTGATTTTCACGAACACAATACCCTAACTTTTCAAAACCTGCATCCAAAAGAGAACCTCTCTTTAATGAAATCGTCATGCCTTTTTCCCTCATACGATTAAGTTGCCTCTGCTCCAAACTAGTTGACTTTGACTCTGTAACGAAGGAAGACGTCTAATTTCACCGTTCACAGTAAAACCTTTCAGAATATAAACACTGTCAGTTCTTTTACCTTTTGACAAAACGAGAGCTCCACGAGATACTTTAATGTCGTTCGACTCGATATTGATTCTGCATCTTTTCAAGTCTAAAATACTCAAGGAGATGAGATTCTTTTGAAAATCAATACATACTTGACATTTGATAGTGTTTTCATCGTCCCATCGTGTATCCTAATTTTAACTGTACCAATACAATTATCTTACTAGATGAATCGTTTTCATGCATACAACTCCACCTTCAATTGAACTGTATGTGGAAAACCATTCTTTATCAGGACACATGTGAAAAGAACATTACAAATCTAGGATCCACTCAGACGTGAGCTTGGAGTATCACTCGTTGACACTAACAAGAAATCATCACTACTTTCATCAGCCAAATTAGCACCAGCTACATCTTCCTTGTTACTCTCAGCAGCTCTTTTATTTCGCAGTTTATAACAATTTACTTTGACGTGACCTAACTTTTTACAATAACGACACCTTTTGTCTCGTTTCTTTAATGCTACCAAAACGGAAGCTTGCTTATCTGCCTTGCTATCCAAACCAAACTCATTGTTGAGTTTGTCTCTACTAAGCAAATGATCCTTCACATATTCGAATAAGAGTTTGTCTCTGCCATAAATCAGGGTCTCCTTGAAAGACTTATATGAAAGGGGTAAAGAGCACAATATTAGCATAGCCTGATCTTCATCATCAATGTGAACCTCAACGTTCTTTAAATCATTTAAAAGAGTAATGAATTGACTGATATGATCTCTAAGAAGCCCACCTTCATTCATGCGAAACATAAATAGACGTTATTTCAACATTAAATGGTTAGCCAGAGACTTAGTCACATAAAGAGTTTCTAACCTTTTCCACAAGGCGGATAAGGTTTTCTCCATCAATACCTTCTGCAGTACCATATTCGTGAGGCACAACTGGATTGCTGACAAGGCCTTTTCATCAAGCTCTTCTCATTTTGTTTGATTTAGATTCTTAGGCTTTTTCCTAATAACAACCTTTTTCAAGCTGATTTGAACTAGAATTGCCATCATCTGAACTTGCCACATATTGAAATTTGTCTCACCATCGAACTTCTCAATTTCAAACCTTGTTGCTGTCATCTCTAAACGGGTTGATCTATAAAAATTGAACTAGCTCTAATACTATATGTTGGGATAGACCTGATTAAGCAACAAGTAAAAAAATAGCGAAATAAATTAAGAAATTAAACACACAAATTTAACGTGGAAAAACCCCTAAAAAGAGGATCAAAACCACGGGTAAAGATAATTTTACTATAATGGCAAAAGAACGAAGAATACAAAAGATGGAGATAAAAACTAAACCCTGAAAACCCGAAAAACAAAGAACCCTCAAAACGTAAACACAAAATTCTCTAAATGTGTTATGAGTTCTAATCTCTAATAGATGTTTTTTCCCAGGTTGTAAAAGAGTCTATTTATAGGCTAAATTCATAGGTCAAATAATAATAAAATAATCTAGACTAATCAGAGTTTGATTGAAACAAATAAACAGAGTTGAACTGAAAGATTATTTCTCAAATTTGACTGAAATATGAGTCATACTCAACAGGTTGTCATTTACTACTATACGAGTTCTAGGTTGAAGATTTCATATGTCTTTCATGTTTGTAGGCCTTCGCTTTCTCTTAGTACCCTTAGTAGCCTTTGTCAAAAGTAGCAATTATAGTTTAGATATGAAAATGGAACAAAAAAAATTTATGTATCAATGTGAAAAAATAAATATGATGTAAGAGCAAATTGTGAATATGGTAAAATAAAAAAAATGTACCAATTTTAATTATATAAAAGCATAATAAAAGATGAATACAGATATTATACCAGCTGCCTTGGGTGAATTGTGAGAAGTGAAATTCCATTTTCCAATATAAGATAGGGGATACACGGTATAACTTTGTATCTAGCAGAGTAGTTTATAGATAAAAAAGGTTCATGTTGGAGACAAAACAGGATTTTTGTGTATTAAGGTGTTGTTTCCAATATTTTGTACCTTAAGCGTAAATCAATTTTTGATTCTTTAAATAAACCACACATTCCTACAGTTCATCTCTTTTCTCTTTCTCAGCACATAGTAACATTGATTAAATTGGTATAACAGTACAACTCTGTTTCCTTGTTTGAAAATATGAAACTACCTCTACCCCTTGTGGACCTTGCCATACGTCAAAAATGTAAAACAGTAACAGTTAAATGCTGTAAACTTGTTTATATCTACATTTTTCATGTTCATAATAATTGTAATCTTAATTGATTTAGAAATAAAATTAATATTTTGATCTACCCATTGAAATTTAACGCTACCAGATTCCATTATGTCATAGATTATACTTTCTTCATTTCAAAGCACCTTCACTAACTTACCTTTTGTTTTATCTATCATAAAAAATGCATAAACAAGTTTCTTTTATGCTATTACTTGTAATGTGAAAGTGCCTCAAATAAGGCTAAAGTCAAAGAAGCATCAAACTTCTTTATTTAAGAGAAGGGTTTTTGAATGATTTTATTTCTGAACTTGATTCACCAATAATAGAAGTCTTGAATAGGAAGCATAGGTGAGCCAAAAGAGTACCCTCTTCTCTTGGTAACAGGAAAGGTAGGGAATTTGTGATGCAAATGGCAATGTTCAACAGTTCAAATAACAAGATTCTTTTTAACTCAACTTAATTTCGAAATCTTACTTTAAGAATGAATTTAACTTATTTGATTTACATTTCATCTAAGGATAAAAATAAAAGGAAACACGAGGGTTGGATCCAAAATAAAAATATAAATAGAAGAAAGAAAATGAAGGAAAGCAAAAGCTTGCAATGGTATCGAATTTAACAATATTTGCATCTCACTCTACTTCACCATCTTTGCATTTTTAATTTAACAATATTTTATGACCATTATTTTTTCGAATAATTAAACATATATCATTCAATTAATAATAAATTTATAATTTAAACAAAAATCAATTCATCACTTTTAACGTTATTAACAATTTCCATATAGAAGTGCAGGCTAGATTATCTTAGATTAAAGAGACTAAACCCTTAAATTTCAACATACTAAAATCATAATTAAATTAAATTAAACATGGAGCGAAACAAAGAAAAAAAAACACAAAGTTAAAGTTGAAATTTTTTGTTTCTCTGTATATTGTGAACAAAAAGAAAACTAGACTAGGAAGCCATTAGCCATTAGCCATTAGTCAACTTAATCAACTTAATTAAAAGATAGCTAAATTGGGAAAAAAGGATGTTGATTATTTTGAAAATAATGATATGGATCAATTATAAGCCAAAGAGTAAAAAATTCCCAAGAGTCCCCTATTTAAGAACCAAAGAGTTATCTTCTAATTTCTAGGTGAAACTAAAACCTATCATATCACAGCAATAAGTAAAGACAGCAGATGCTAAAATCTATATGCATCAATAATAAGCTTGAACATATGTTGCATAAAAGTTGAAAATAATCAAAATAAAGTGGTAATTTATATAAATTTTCAATGTAAGAATCAAATTAGACAAAAGGAAGTCAAACCTAAATGGAAACTAGTTGAAGACCTAACCTTATAGCATAAACCAAAATCTATCTCCCATTCAAGCACGAATTGTTATAAACCCTTATATGCAACATGAATCTATCAAGAAACTTAATTGGAAAAAGTGAGAAGAGGCATTTGCAAAATGTAATAAATGAGTCTAAAACCATATAAAGAATAAGTGAGAAGGCAACGAAAGTACCAGCCAGAGTTGCAGGTACTTCTTTCGCTATTTGAGTTAGAGTTTCATCTCTCGTACTTTGACTATCAATAGCAGCACTTCCCAAGGTGTTCGAACCCATGGAGGAACCCCTCGAAGAAAATCGTACACCTTTTAATGTTTGCACTTTGCTGATCGTTTTCCTAGAAAAACAAAGCGAAAATAGATGACGGTTAACGATGAAGCACCCAGCAGAGCACTGAAAAGGTCATGGGTTTTGAGGAGGAGGAAAAGAATGTGAGATTTGAACTGGGAAAAATATGAATTTTAAACTTCCTTTTAAGATTTGTTGACGGGAAACTTGAAGCCGACGGTAAATTTGGAGCAAGGTTGGCTTATTTATTTGCTTACCTTTTATTTTGGCTTTTAGGCTTGGGCCGACAAGTTTATAATCAAAAGAAGGGAGAACGTCCATTTATATACATAACGTGAAACTATTAATGATTAATGTGAAATTTTATTAATGATTCATTATATTTTAACCTCAAGTTATATATTCGTCTACTCTTTTTTTTTAAATGCATTTTTAAACTGAAAGTAAAATTACAATTACACTTGAGTTCTACATTGAGTTATGTTATTTTACTATTTAATTAAATTTTGCTATGCAATTTTAATTTAATTAAAATAATTTAGGAGAAGATCTAATAAAAAAATTATATTTTATTTTAATAGTTATTAGCAATAATAAGTTAATTGATATAGTATTAAAAATTAATAAAAATGTTATTTTATACAGAGATAAACTTATTTTTTCTTTTAAATATATTTTAACTTTTTAAGTCTTTATTCATTAAATAAAAAAATTTATGTTAATCTATTAAAATAATTTTTTTGGTACAACTCTCATGTGCAATTCCTGAAATGTGTATATCATTAATGTTGAGTGACAAGTCTATAAAAAAATATCAATCAAATTCAATCATTAATGTTGAGTCACAAGTTTCAATATTGAATTATTAACACGAAAAAACCAAGTATAGTAATTCTGAAATCTTGTGAATTAGCAGAGGTTTCTAATTTTGAAATCTTTTTGGCAAGTGAATGGTAATGGCAGATCACCTGTAGACAAAAAAAAAAACAAGAAAAAACATAATAGAGACAGTAACCTTTACACAAAACCCTAGAATTTTCTTAATTTATCACTCATCTAAAGAAAAAAAATTATAAAGTAGACAAAAAATGTTAAAAAAATTGATTTGCTAGTGATCTCCTCATATTGAGTATAGTGGTGTATAATGAAAAACTGAAGCAGCAAAGGAACAAGGAAGTTGAGTTCATTCTTTATATAACACTTTGAAAATTATAACTTCCAATTAAGTACAATTATAAATAAAGAGATGTTTAAACTAAAATTATTAAGTTACAATATGATGATCACACTGTAGGTATTTATCATCTTCTACAGGGGTTTCAATGCCTAGATTGTACAAAACTCTTAGCTTTATTCCAATAACATGGAGCCATCCTTCACTCTTCCTGTAACGCTCTAAATTTCTATAATTTCGACTTTTGCTATTGTTGAGCATGGAAATACCTGAACAACTAGGTCTATGTTATTTTTGGCTTTAAACGTGTTGGTTTAAGTGGTTTTGTGCTCTAGGCTGTGTTTGGGAGGTCCTAAGTTTAAGCTTTAACTTGAGCTAAATTTTGGTTTTTACTTGAGTAAAGCCTGGCTTTAGGTCAGTGGGCTTATAAGGAATTATTGGTAAAAACTTAACAGAATGGGCTTGCTGGTCTAATAGTTAAGAGGAGTGTCAGGCTGCTCAAGGTCTTGAGTTCGAATCCTTGCGGTGGCTTTGGAATTATTTTGCTACAAGTTTTAGTTAAGTGTTGGGTTTTATTAAAATTATGAGTTGAGGGTTTTAGGAAAAATTAAGGGTTTTCTTATTTCCTTCTTTTTGGCAAAATATTTTCTCTGTCGTTCTTCCTCTTCTAAACCTATAGCTACCGAAATTCTCTTCTTTTTTTCCCTTCTTCTCCATTTTTCTTTTTTTCGATAAGCTTAGGCATATTGCTAGTGGTTTTGTCGATTTGGTAAGTATCGCTTTACTAAGTTGAGTAATTTTCTTTGGAGATCATTTTAAAGGGATTTTGGTTACTGTTTAGGGAATTTTCAAGGTTCTGTGGGTCATTAATCGGGGTTCTAAATAGCAAGGAATCACCATTATTCGCCGAAGGCTTTGGAGTGCTCGTGGTTGGATTAGCAGTGAAAACGAACCAGGTGTGTACTCCAATTACGCAGAAATCAAGTTTCAGCGAAAGTCAAAAAGTGGCCTGTCGACGCCACACGAGTGTGTGGTTTGGTCGTGTGGTAGCCTGCATCGTGAGACACGGGCGTGTGAGCCCCTTTAATCTGAAATGTTCTATAAGGTTGCACAGGTCGCCCAAGTCGACTGTGACATGTGGTAGGGTCAGTAAGCCTTATCTAGACTCTTAATTCTGTGATATATGTGTCCGCATGATATACTTAGCATGATTATCTGATCTGTTACGTAAACAAATGTATGATCTATTTGTCTGCATTATAGCATGCCATACTTGTATGATGCATTGTATCGGGGTGGGTTTGAAGAAGTGAAGGGAGTATCTAAAAGGCTTCATAAGCTCGTTATCTGGCAGCTATGCTTTATACTTATGATATGTGCTGCGATGCGGTACCTTATGGTGTGTAGGGTTGGATGGGTCGATTATATCCCCACATACGGTGTGCAGGGATGGGTGGGTCGATTTTATCCCCAAATGGTGTGTTTAGTGGGACGAAGATGGTGTGCAGGGTTGATGGGCATGATATATCTAATATCTGATCTGTTATGCATGCGATAACTGTATGGGTAAGGCCAAATATCTGTATTCTGTTATCTATTTGTATGCATGTTGTTTGTGGGGTGTACACACTGAGTTTCCAAAACCTCACCCCTTTATTTATTTGTCTGTTCAGGTAATCCCTAGTAATAGATGGATCGGTGCAACGGAGGGTTCGATGGTGACCATTGGTAGACACTTAATGGTTTTATGAGTAACATTTATTTCATCTGTTTTACTTTAATATTTGTTTTGGGATTACTCATGTATTCGGACTCAAACTGTTTTAGGTTTATTTGGGATTTTAAAATTTTAAGTTTATTGATTTATAACTGAATGATGTTTTATCTTCCGCGTTAATGAAATGTTTTCACATCATAATGGGAATAGAGATTTCACGACTTAAGTAAAGATAATAATCTGTACGATTTTCACTGGTTAAGATTTTGAAAGAGGTTTTCTAAAAGCACTCTCATGTGAAACCACCAGATTCGGCCATAACGTCCAGGGCGGGTTTGGGGTGTTACATTTCCCATCTTCGACATAAAATACTTGTTTTGCTTGAGAAGCTAGTATATATGAATTGTCTGAATCACGATTCCCTATATGGATAAGCTAAAAAAATTTCACCATAATAAAACCATTTGCGTCCTTCTTCAACTCTTAGGAGAATTAATATTCACCCAATCACATCTAAGCATGATAACCCAAAACCTTTTATAATAGTTTAGCTCAATAATTTTAATGCAATTGCCAAAATAGTTTCTCCCATCAGCAAAAACCATCACGCCACTATTTTGAGTCTTACGATGTTACTCACATTTTTTAGTATGGATCCTAAAACCATTAATTATAATCCCATCATATGTGGAAACCATCTTATACGGTCCTCGAACAAGAGCAATTACATCAACATCAACTTGTTCAGTTTCCATATTTGGAATCTTACCATATAGTAGGAAATCAATTAGCTCTTATTCTATGAAAAAATTTCTACAATGTGCCCTCATTATGTAAACAATACAATAAATTATTTTAACAGTGACAATTTACCTATTTCGCAAGCCATTTTGAGAACTTTTCAACCAACCATTTGTCCTCTGTGCGTTTACTAATTTGAATGCCATCAAAAGCAGCTCGCTGAGACTCCAAAAATTTTCTATAATATATTCAATATTTTGCGAAATATGTTGTCAAAATTCATACAAATTAAGAAATATTACTTTATTCGTCTACTGGTAAAGAAAAAGAACCGAATGAAAAGATTTTCCTCAGGAAATTCACTAACGGTGTGGTGATAACTTATCGTATGCAATAGAACATAATGGTTTTCTTGTGCAAGAGACCACATGTCCAATATCTTCGTGTTCGTGGTACCAATTGGACATCCTCTAGAAGAGAAAATGTATTGTTTTTGAATATTCCCATCATTTTTGGGAGGAAGGGAAAATATATTCTCCATATCAGAAAAGTAACGAGAGCACAATGTAAGACCTTTTGAAACTATGTGTAACACCTCTAACCCGTATCCAATACCGGAATAGGGTTACGAGGTATTACTGAATAACACACCTCATTCACATACATATATACAATCATAACCAAAATCCATTCATATCAAACATATTAGCCCTTGTAAAGTCCTACGAGACCTTAAAACATGCTTAGAAGTGGTTCGGGACTAAACTGATAACATTTGCAAACTTTGGGAGACTTAGAAAATTTTCAAACATTTAACGATCACACGCTCGTGTGAACAAGCCGTGTGCCTCACACGATTACTAGACACGCCAGTGTCATAGGCCGTGTGAAAATAGGGCATACATACTGACTTGTACCACACGGCTGAGGAGACGACCGTGTGCCATGGCAGTGGAAAAACTGGTAAGGTTACTGACTTGGGTCACACGGCCGATCAGACGCTCGTGTGCCAGCCCATGTGCCACACACAGCCAGTAGACATGCCCATGTGTCTAGGACGTGCCAAACCTATAGGGTATACTGACTTTAATTCGAAGGGTACCCCAGGGGACACACGGCCGTGTAGTATGACTGTGTGTCGCACACGGCTGAGATACGCCCGTGTCTCTGCCCGTGTAGACAAAAAATAGGCCATTTGCAAAGCTAATTTTCCACCCTTTTCTCATGCTCACCTAGCAATAGAAAAGGTATCATTTTAACACATAAATAGGCAACCAAAAACATGCCAATTCATACACATATCATGCCATCTATTCACAACCATTTCAACCACTCAATTTCATATTCAAACATACCAAATCATTATACCAAAATCATCACAACTTACCTAATTTCCAAATGCATTAACTCATCAATTTATCCTCTATTTCAAGTCACATAACACACTATATCATCATCTCAATTCAAACCACAATATGCCAACTTCCAAGCATTAGTACAACAATTAATAACCAATCAAAAGAACAACATTTAGCTATATCAACAACTATGGAAACATACCAAAATAAACCAACATATAAGGCATTATAAACATCACATACATATCACTTATCAAACACAATTCAAGCCAACTTAAATGGCCATACATATCAACATTTACAAGCCAAATCTCATGGCTAATATCATGACTCAAAACATACCAAAATGACACTGGCCTATACATGCCATATACCAAATATACAAAGCTCTAAAAGTACCAACAAGATTATCGATAGTGTGATGATGTTTTTCGACGATCCTTGAGTCTGAGCTAGCTTCGATAATCTCGTAGTCGGAATAGAGGATTGGATCAATTATTCGATAACTTTGGATTTCCCCCGATCTAAATCTGATTTCTTTCATTCTTGATCTTAATTAAGCTTTGCAATGGCCGAACCCTAAAAACATGGAAATAGCTTATTGCTTCTTTGATATTCGGCCAAGAGAAAGATGATAATATGAATTTCCTTTTTGTTTTATGATAATATATCATTTAATAGTTATATACCCATTTTAACCTTAATGAGCTTTAATAATTACAATTATACCTAGTCATTATCATCCACTAACCCTATAATGGTCTAATTACATCTTAAGGACCTTCACTTTAATCAACCATAGTAATTAAACACATTTAACATATAGAATGCCACTTTTGCATTTTACGCGATTTAGTCTTTTTTCTCAAATTGAGCTATTAAACGATAAAATTAGCTTACGAAATTTTCACACATATATAATCACATACTGTAAACACCAAAAATAATATTAAAATAATTTTACGACCTGATCCTAAAACCACTGTTTTGATTTAGCTAAAACCGGCCGTTACAACTCTCCCCCCTTAGGGATTTTCGTCCCCGAAAATCTTACCAGCGAATAGGTTTGGATATTACTTTCTCATAGCATCCTCGGGTTCCCACGTAGCTTCTTCAACCCCGTGTCGATGCCATAATACTTTCACTAATTCTATTCTTTTATTTTTCAGTTCTTTGATCACATGAGCTAGAATTCGAATCGGTTCCTCACAGTACGATAAATCTGACTGAATCTCAACTTCGGTTGGAGAAATAACATGCGAATGATCAGATCTATATCATCGAAGCATTGATACGTGAAACACATTATGAATCTTTCCTAGCTCAAATGGTAATGCTAGCCGATAAGCTATTGGTCCAACTCGTTCGATAATCTCATACGGTCCGATGAATCGCGGACTCAATTTTCCTTTTCGACCAAACCGTAATATCTTTTTCCACAGCGATACTTTCAAAAATACTTTATCCTCGATCTGAAACTCGATATCTTTTCTTTTCAAGTCTGCATATGATTTCTTATGATCCGAAGCTGCTTTCAGATTATTATGAATTACTTTCACTTTTTCTTCTGTTTCACTAATCAGATCAACCCCGTGAATCTTATGCTCGCTAATTCAGTCTAGTACAACGGTGTTCGATACTTCTGATCGTATAAAGCTTCGTAAGGTGCCATCTTAATACTTGATTGAAAATTTTTGTTATACACAAATTCAATCAACGGCAAATACCTTTCCCACGTACCTTCGAACTCAAGAATGCAACATCTCAACATATCCTCAAGTATCTGTATAACTCATTTGGATTGACCACCTGTCTCAGGGTGAAATGCGATACTAAAATGTAGTTTTGTACCCAGTGCATCTTGCAGTTTCTTCCAAAACCTCGATGTGAATCTCGGATCTCTATCCGAAATAATAGAAATAGGTACTCCATGTAATCTCACAACCTTGGGGATATACAACTCAACTAACTTTTCAAGCGAATAGTTTGTACACAGAGGAATGAAATGAGCTGATTTTGTCAACCGATCAACAACAACCCAGATTGCATCTTTCTTACTTGGAGATAGGGGTAAACCCACAAAATCCATAGTCACTCTATCCCATTTCCACTCGGGAATCATAATCAGCTGTAATAAATCAGACGGTACCTGATGCTCAGCTTTAACTTGTTGACAAATTAAACATTTCGAAACAAATTTCAAAATATCACGTTTCATACCATGCCACCGATAAAGCTGTTTAAAATCGTTATATATTTTTGTACTTTTTGGATAAACAGATAAACGACTACTATGAGCTTCATTCAAAATCTTCTAAGTCAATTCTAAATTTCTCGAAACACATATTCGACCTCTGAATCTTAAACAGTCATCTGAATCAACTTGAAACTCTGAATCAGGATTCGAATCACATTGAGCTCATTTTGCTAACACTTCATTATCAACTTTCTGAGCTTCATAAATCTACTATAAAAACAATGGTCTCACTTTCAACTTAGCTACAATCGAGCTGTCATTAGATAGAGCCAACTGAGTAATCATTGCACGTAGAGCAAACAAAGATTTTTGGCTTAATGCATCAACAACAACATTTGCCTTTCCCGGATGGTAGTCAATTACTAGCTCGTAATCTTTTAGCAACTCTAACCATCTCCGCTATCTTAAATTCAAATCTTTCTGAGTCATCAGATATTTCAAACTCTTGTGATCTGAATAAACATGATATTTCTCATCGAACAAATAATGGCACCAAATCTTCAACGCAAACACAATGGCGATTAATTCTAAAAAATACGTCGAGTAATTCTTTTCATGTGGCTTCAACTATCTAGAGGCATAAGCTATGACTTTACCTTCTTGCATCAAAACGAAACCCAGACCATTCAATGATGCATCACTATAGCTCACGAATTCTTTACCCGATTCTGGCTATGCTAATACTAGAGCTTTGGTCAAAACAGCTTTCAGCTGATCAAAACTTTTCTGACATTTACCTGACCACTCAAACTTTACATCTTTCTGAAGCAATCTCATCAACGGAGTCACAATCATTGAAAAGCCTTTTACAAACCGTCGGTAATAGCCAGCTAGTCCCAGAAAACTGCAAACTTCAAATACATTTCTCGGAGGCTTCCAATCCATTATTGGAGAAATCTTGCTCTAATCGAATTGAATGTCTGATGCTGACACAATATGCCCTAGAAAACCAGCCTCACGCAACCAGAATTTACATTTACTAAACTTTGCATATAACTACTTATCATGCAGAGTCTACAATACAATTCTTAAATGTTCGACATGTTTAGTTTCATCTCTCGAATAAATCAAAATATCATTTATGAACACAACAACAAATCGATCTAGGTACAGTTTGAAAATCCTGTTTATTAAGTCCATAAAGATATCAGGTGCATTTGTTAATTCGAAAGGCATAACTAAAAATTCATAGTGACTATACCTCGTTCTGAATGCAGTCTTCGGCACATCAGAGTCTCTAACTCGCAATTGATAATAAACTGATCTCAAATCTATCTTTGAAAACACTGTAGCCCCTTTTAACTGATCAAACAAATCATCTATTCTGGGTAGAGGATACTTATTCTTGATCGTCACTTTGTTAAGCTATCGATAATCTATACACATTCTCATCGTGCCATCTTTCTTTTTCACAAACAAAACGGAAGCACCTCAGGGCGAGAAACTCGGTCATGCAAATCCTCTATCGGTTAATTATTGCAATTGAGATTTCAATTCTTTTAACTCTGTCGGAGCCATTCTGTACAGAGCTATCTATATAGGATTTGTTCTCGGCCTCTCGGATCGGTGGTAAACCCGATAACTCTTCAGGAAACACATCTAGGTATTTACATACAATTGGCACTGATTTGTTCTTTTTAGTTACTTTCGTTTCTAGCACATAAGCAAAGTAAGCTTCATAACCCTTTTTCACATATTTCTAAGCTAACATTGATGAAATCACTGTTGGCAAGCCATTCATATCATCTGATTCAATCTGGATAATCTCATTATTCTGACATCTTAAATCAATCATCTTTCATTTACAATTCACAATAGCATCATGCAACGATAACCAATCCATACCAAAAATTATATCAAATTCGTCAAATGGTAACAATATCAAATCGGCCGGAAAACAAATATCCCAAATCATCAATGGACAGTTCCTGCATACTTTATCAACCAACACGTACTTGCCTAAAGGGTTCGATACTCTAATTACAAATTTAGTAGACTCTACAGGAAAAGTCTTATTGAATACTAAATTCACACATATATATATGAATGGGTTGATCCTAGATCTATCAATGCAATAACTTTAGTATCATAGAGAGTAAAAGTACCGGTAATGACATCTGGAGATAACTCTTCTTCGTGAGCACGAATAGCATAGGCTCATGCAGGTGCTCTCGCCTTTGACCTCACAGTAGAGTCTTTAGTTGCTTTCTGGCTACCACTTACGTTTCCCGTGTTTCTGGTTGGTCTACCTCTAGCTGAAGTGTTACTCGGCCTCATATTCTATATTGTATCTTGTCCAGCCAACTCCAGAAAATTACGGATAAAATATCCAATGATCCACATTTAAAACAGGCCCGATCATTCAATCTACAATCACCGGGATACCTTTTACCACAATGCTTACATTCAAGTCAGTTAGGTCTCACAATGCCAACACTAGCAACTGAAGTAGCTGGAGCTTTGAAGCTCGACTGTTGTCTCTCTCAATCTCGATTTGAATACCCCACAGATGCATTGGAACGATTAAACGAGTCTTGGAATTTCTTCGATGCAGACTGATAAGATTTACTAGCTGATCTTTTTCTCGAATCTCTTACTTCAAAATCAGCTTTTCTCTTTTCTTTGCTGAGATCCTTGACTTTACAACCCTTTAAACTAACATAACAAATTCTTTGATTTCTAGAATCCCAATCAGAAGTTTTATATCTTCATTCAATCCGTTAACAAATCGCTTACACATGATCTCCTCAGTGGAAACATATTCCCGAGCATACTTTCTTAAACGTACGAACTCTCTTTCATACTCAGTGACAGTCATTCATCCTTGTTTCAATTCTAGAAACTCTTTATGTTTCTGATCGAGAAATCTTTGGCTTATGTACTTCTTTCAAAACTCGGATTGGAAAAACTCCCAGGTAGCTTGTTCTCTAGGAACTACCGATGTTAATGTTTTCCACCAATGATATGCATTATCTCTAAGCAAAGATACTACACACTTGATACATTCATTTGAAGTACAAGACAATTCATCAAATACTTTGATTGTGTTCTCGAGCCAGAACTCAGCCTTCTCTGCATCATCATCAACTGTAGCCCGAAACTCTTCAACCCCGTGTTTGCAAATTTTATCCACTGGCGGCTTATTCAATCGAATCGGATCTATCACATGGGGCACAACTAGGATTTGTTGAGGAACGGGTGGGGGTGAAGGTTTTTGAGCAGCTGGATTCGTTCTAACAAACTCTGTAAACCACTCACTCATCATTTAGAAGAAGGCTTGCTTAGCCTCTCTCCCTTTGCTACTTAAAATAGGCCTAGAATCGGCCGGCACTGCCCTTTGAGCAGGAACAGGCGTATTACTTTCAACATTGTCAGCTATTGCTCGATCGGGATCCATTTACTATATAAAAACACATTTTAACTGTTAGGAATCATCACACTATCATAGTTTATATATATGGCATGTATATCTAGATTCTCACACGTTATGTTAGTCCTAGAATCAACTAAACCGTAGCTCTGATGCCAATTAAATGTAACACCCCTAACCCGTATTTGACACTAGAATAGGGTTACGAGGCATTACCAGATAACATACCTCATTCATATACATATATGCAATCATAATCAAAATCCATTCATATCAAACACATTGTCCCTTGTAAGGTCCTACGAGACCTTAAAATATGCTTAAAAGTGGTTTGGGACTAAATCGATAACATTTGCAAACTTTAGGAGACTTAGAAAATTTTCAAACATTTAAGGGTCACACGCCTGTGTGCTTCACACGGTTACCAGACATGCCCATGTCATAAGCTGTGTGAAAATAGGGCATACATACTAACTTGTACCACACAGCTGGGGATACGCCCGTGTGCCATGGCCGTGGGAAAACTGGGGAGGTTATTGACTTGGGTCACACAGCCGACCACAAGCCCATGTGCCAGCCTGTGTGCCACACACAGCCAGTAGACACGCCCGCGTCTAGGCCGTGCCAAACCTGTAAGGTATACTGACTTTAATTCGAAAGGTACCCCAAGGGACACACGACAGTGTAGCATGACCGTGTGTCGCACACGGCTGAGACACACACCCGTGTTTTTTCCCGTGTGGACAAAAATAGGCCATTTTCAAAACCAATTTGCCATCCCTTTCTTATGCTAACCTAGCTATCAAAATGGTATCATTTTAACAGAAATAGGCAACCAAAAACATGCCAATTCATACACATATCATGCCATCTATTCACAACCATTTCAATCACTCAATTTCATATTCAAACATACCAAATCATTATGCCAAAATCATCACAACTTACCTAATTTCCAAATGCATTAACTCATTAACTTATCCTCTATTTCAAGTTACATAACACACTATATCATCATTTCAAATCAAACCACAATATGCCAACTTCCAAGTATTAGTACAACAATTAATAACCAATCAAAAGAACAACCATTTAGCTATATCAACAACTATGACAACATACCAAAATAAGCCAACATATAAGGCATTATAAACATCACATACATATCACTTATCAAACACAATTCAAGCCAACTTAAATGGCCATACATATCAACGTTTACAAGCTAAATCTTATGGCTAATATCTTGACTCAAAACATACCAAAATGACACTAGCCTATACATGCCATATACCAAATATACAAAGCTCCAAAAGTACCAACAAGATGATCGATAGTGTGATGATGTTTTCCGACGACCCTCGAGTCTGATCTAGCTTCAATAATAACATAGTCAGAATAGAGGGACTGGATCGACTATTCGATAACTTTAGATTTCCCTCGATCTAAATACGATTTCTTTCGTTCTTAATCTTAATCAAGCTTTACAATGGTCGAACCCTAAAAACATGAAAATAGCTTCTTCCTTCTTTGATATTCGGCCAAGAGAAAGATGATAATATGAATTTCCTTTTTGTTTTATGATAATATATCATTTAATAGCTAAATACCCATTTTAAACTTAATGAGCTTTAATAATTACAATTATACCTAGCCATTATCATCCACTAACCCTATAATGGTCTAATTACATCTTAAGGACCTTCACTTTAATCAACCATAGCAATTAAACACATTTAACATATAGAATGCCACTTTTACATTTTATGCAATTTAGTCCTTTTTCTCAAATTGAGCTATTAAACGATAAAATTAGCCTACGAAATTTTCACACATATATAATCACATACTATAAACACCAAAAATAATATTAAAATAATTTTATAACCTCAAATTTGTGGTCCCAAAACCACTGTTCCGATTTATCTAAAATCGTCTGTTACACTATGTACCTTTCAACGATGGAACCTTCAGGATAAACTCTATTTCGCACCGAAGCTTTCAATCCTATAAAATACCTACATCACATACATATATTTTTACATACTTATTATATATTATATTAAAATAATAAAAATAAAATATTGTGAAATATTATTGATATATTTCATATACATTTCGATCGGGTACATCCACCTATATTGGACAGGTCCACCAAGCTTAGCCTCCATCGGCAAATGAATAATCAAACGAATCATGACTGTGGAGAAACTTGGAGGAAATATTTTCTCCATTTCACAAAGTGTTGACACGACTTGTATTTGAAGTTGATCAAATTCTTATGGATCAAGACTTTTTGCACATAATCTCTTGAAAAAATCTGATAGATTTATAATAACACTTGACGGTTACTCAAGGAAAGAAGGTTGTCCAAGCCAAGCAAAAGGGGAAGGCTAAAATGCAACCCCAAGCTGATATAAAGAAAGAATCCGAGTGTTTCTTTTGTAAAAAGAAAGGACACTCGTCCAAGTATTTCTTTTGTAAAAAGAAAGGACACTCATCTAAGTGTTTCTTTTGTAAAAAGAAAGGACACTTAAAGAAGGACTGTGTCAAGTTTAAGAGTTGGCTTGAAAAGAAAGGTAAATCAATCTCACTTTTTTATTTTGGGTCAAATATGATTGATGTTAGTTATAAGACATTGTGGATTGATTTTGGTTCTATAATCCATATCTTAAATTCCTTATAAGGATTAAGAAACCTGAGGGATCCAGTAGGAGCTAAGCGACACATCTATTCAGGAAATAAGAGGAGTCGCATGTGGTAGCAATTGGAACATGCAAATTAGTGGACTTTGTTTTAATTTTAGAAAAGACTTTATATATTTCCAATTTTTCTAGAAATTTAGTTTCTATTTCAAGACTTGCATCATTTGGGTATTGTTTTAGTTTTTCAAACACTAGTTTCAATTTATTTTATAAATCTAAACTTGTTGGAAATGATGTTTTATTTTATGGTCTTTATTATCTTAATTTGCAAAATAATACCACTCATAATGTAATGCATGTTCAAATTGATACTAAACGTTGTGTTATAAATGAAGATTTCTCTATTTTATGGCACTAGGATTAGGAAACATTTCCATTGAAAGGATTAAGAGATTAGTAAATGATGGGGTACTCAATATTTTAAATTTTACTAATTTTAGTACTTGTATTGTATGCATTAAGCGCAAGTAGATTAATAAGTAAAAAAAAAAAGCGCCAAGAGGAGTTCAACCATATTGGAAATCATCCATTCTGATATATGTTGCCCAGGTATAGATGTGCAAGGTCAGAAATACTTTACCACTTTCATAGGCGATTACTCACGATAAATGTATCTCTACATGCTTTATCACAAGAGCGAAACATTAGAAGCCTTTAAAGTTTTCAAGGATGAAGTAGAGAAATAATACGATAAGCAAATCAAGATTGTGAGAACCGATAAAGGTGGTGAGTATTACGGTAGATACACCAATGATGGACAAGTACCTAGTCCATTTGTGAAGTTTCTTCAAGAAAACAGTATAGTTGCCCTATACACCATGCCAAGCTTACTTGATTAGAATGGTGTTGCTGAAAGAAAAATAGAACTTTAATGGACATAGTTCAAAATATGCTTAGTAGCTCTAAGTTGCCTAAGTCCTTATGGGTTGAAGCTCTCAAAACGTTTGTGTATATATTAAACCGAGTTCCAACCAAGGCTATCCCAAAGACACCTTTTGAGTTATTTAAAGCTTGGAAACTAATTTTGCGACATATATGCATATAGGGATGCTCATCTGAAATAAGAGTTTATAATCCAGAAAAAAGAAACTGGACCCAAGGACCATTAGTGGGTGTTTTATTGGATATGCCAAAAGATCCAAAGGATACAAATTTTATTTTCCATCTCATAGCACTAGAATTATGGAATCGTGAAACGTAAAATTTCTTGAGAATGACCCAATCAGTGGGAGTGATATGTCTCGAGACACAATTCTCGTAGGTCAACCTTTCACTTCAAGTGAGAGATTGATTATCATACATAACACCCCTCAAGCTCAACTGGATGTTGAAGAACCAATCAATGAAAATCTACAAGCTACTGAAAACACTTTAGTTGATCAAGTTGTTCAAGAAAATCCAATCATTATTGAACAACCAGTTGAACAACATGTCCCACAATAAAATGTTGATTCAATATTGAGGAGATCTACTATAGAAAGAAAATCAACAATTTCTAGTGACTATATTGCGTATTTGCAAGAGTCTGACTATAATATAATATTGGAGTTGAGAATGATCTTGAGTCAATTTCATAAGCCATGAGTTGTAAAGAGTCAGAATTGTGGTACAATGCTATGAAAGAAGAGATAATTTCCATAAAAAGTAACGATTTTTGGTCTCTTGTGTCATTGCCTAAAGGATTAAAAACCATTGGATGTAAATAAGTCTTAAAAAAAGACATAAACCCAGACTCATTGCGAAAGGATTCACTTAATGAGAATAAGTCAATTATATTGAGACTTTTAGTCTTATATCTAAGAAAGAATCCTTACGCATTGTGTTAGTATTAATAGCTCATTTTGACCTTGAGTAGCAACAAATGGATGTGAAAATCACCTTTCTCAATGGTGACCTAAAGGAAGAGGTATACATGAAACAACATGAAGGGTTCTCTTCTAGTGATGGTGAACACTTGGTATGCAAGCTAAAGAAGTCTATATATAGATTGAAACAAGCCTCTTCACTGTGGAATTTGAAATTCCATGAAGTTATCTCTTTTTTTGGTTTTGTTGAGAATATCATGGATCAATGCATATACCAGAAGGTCAATGGGAGTAAATTTTGTTTCCTTATTCTATATGTATACGACATTTTACTTGCAACAAATGGTAGGGGTATCCTACATGAGGCGAAACAATTTCATTCTAAAAATTTTGATATGAAAGATATAGGTGATGCGTCTTGTGTCATTGGCATTAATATTCATCATGATAAACATCGCGATAATTTAGGTGTAATGACCCAAAATTCACAGGCACCGGGAAAGTGAGTTATAGAGCCTTCGTCTTAGTGAAATAAGTTCGAAAATAATTATTGGAAATACTTATGAGTTTAGTAGTGTGCCTAATTAGGTTTTAATTAGGTGAATTTAGCTTAATTTAGAGTAATTTGTAAAAAAAACTAAATTGAATAAGGGGTAAAAGTTTAATTCTAAAGTAATAGAAAATAAAAAGGATTAAAATGGTAATTAAACCATTTACAAAAGTTGAGGCGGCATATATGTATTAAAATCTAAAATTTTATTTAGGTTATATATAAATATTATATAATTATAAACCATCATTATGGTTTTATATTATTATTATTATTATTATTATTATTAGTATTGTTATTATTATTATTATTAAATGAAGTAAATAGTAGACAATTGTATGGTTTAATTAAATACATGTGTAATAATATGTATAATACAATTGTAATACAAGTATTATTTATCAAGTAGATATTTATTATTTATTATTAATAAGTAAAAGATATTTATTAGATAAATAATTAAAACAAGATTTTTATGGTATGAAAAACAAATTAGATAATGACATTTGTATTAATATAAATATGTACACTTGTAATAAAATAACTAATTTACTTAATATTAAAGTAAAAGATATTTGTTAATTAAATAATTAAATTATTAGATTTTTTGCGTGAAAAATAAAATAAATGGTGACAAATGTATGGTATTGATGGTGTACACTTGTGTGTATATGATTAAATACTTAATAAATATTTAAAATAAATATATTATAATATATGTTAATTAAATAAACAAAGTAAATAAAAGAATGAAATAAAAAGAAACAAAGAAAAGAAAGAAACAGAGACATTCGAAACAGAGCAAGAAGAAAATGGGGAAAGAAAAAAAAAGGAAAAACTAAGAGTTTAAGGTTTAAAGCTTTGATTAGTAAGTCATTTAAGTTCTTTCTATTTAATTTTGATGTTTTAGAAGCTTTAAAACAAGGTTTTGATGAAATTAAGTTGATAGTTCAAGAGTTCACATGTTTTCAAATAGGGTTTATGTTGGACAAATTATGGAATTAGGGATTTAATTGAATGAATTCTAAGTTAGAATCGATTAAGGGATTAAATTGAAAACTAGGCTATAAGTTTTATGTTGTAGGGACTAAATTAAAGAAATTTCAAAATTAAGAAAATATGCTGGAAATTTTATAGTTAAATATGAGTTTAGACAAAATTTGAATAGAAGAAGAGAGTGAATTGGATTAAGAAAGTAAGTAAGTTTAGTTAGGATTAAATTGGGAATAAGGTAGGAATTGTTTAGAAATTTAATTATTTATTTTAATTAATGCTGTAAATAATAATGTAAATTACTATTATTTTCATAGCCAACAAAGAACCTGAAGCATTGGCACGAAAAGGAAAGGAGAAAGTTATCGAGGAGTAATCGCAAAATTCGGGTTTGTATTACTATAATTCAAATTATTTATTTATTCATTAAATGTTTAATTTAATTTATGTATATGGTAAGTAAATTTTAAGATAAGTATATTTGTTGAATTGTATAAAAATTTAATTGAATGATGAATATGTATTGAAATTGAATTGCTTATGGATTGAAATGAAAAAGTGTATTAAATTGAGTTGAAATTGAAATTGAAAAGTGATATGGAATACCCTATTAACTAGTCAGGCTGAGTCGGATATAATTAGCATGCTATAGGATTTGGAAGAGTACGGGAATTACCGGCTTTACTGATCAGGCACTTTATGTGTTGTATTTTAGGCACCTCGTGTGTCATTTTAGGCACTTTATGTGTCGTATTCTGATCAAGTACTATGTACCGTTTTAGGCACAATGTGCCGTACCGGTGTGTCTGGGTTGGAATCCGTGTATCCGTCAAAGTCTGGGCCTGTTAATAGGGTGAACATGTAAAATGAGAAATTTAAAATAAATTGATTGATTATATTATTGAAATATTGAAAGAAATGAGAAAGTTGAATTATGAATTGAAATAAAGATTGAGAATGAAAGGCATGAATTTAATATTCATGTAGTGATTGAAATTGTTACATGTGATATATGATGGAAATTGAAGAATAGTTAAAAATTGTATTGTTATTATTAATGAATGAAGTTTAAGAATGAATTGATATCTGAGAAATTGGATAGTTACATGTTCGGTAATTATAATTCTTTATTGCTATTATAATTTGAATTATGGTAATACCACTGAGTATATTCATACTCAGTCACAGTTGTTTTTAGTGCGCAGTTAGTAGAAGTCAAGTGTCCCGGCTCAGCATCCAGAACATTCCCGACTCCAACACAAACTTGGTGATGAATTTTTCTTTTGGGTAAAAGTGGCATGTACATAGATGTTGTGTGATCAATTAAATATGTATATTATTTTGGTTGTGAAGGATGAATTATAAGGTTTAAATGGTTAAATGAAATGGTAAGAAAGGTATATGATATTTTGACACATGAACATTAAGTTGTTAAATGAATGAAGTTTTCAATCAAATTTTGAATGATGCTATGATAATTATTTAAGTTAAAATTATTTTAATGATATAAATATCAGTTAGGTGAATTTGAAACATTGGTATTAGTTGTTTTGGTTTGAAATTTGCAGGTGGTTTTAAGTAAAAATAAGCAGAAATACTGCCGAAATTTTTATAAAAAAATTAAAAATTACGAAAATTTTTTTCGGAATACTCGAACAAGTCCCGTTCTACTTTTAATACGTGTTTTGGACTTTGAGAGTCCAACATAGGGACTTAATTATTTGTTTTACTATGAATGTTATATTAATTGTGAATTATTCGTAAGTTGTCTGATATGTCCGGTAATGCCTCGAACCCTGTTCCGGCGACGGTTTAGGGTTAGGGGGTGTTACATTAGGTCTATCTCAAGAAACCTATATCAACAAAGTTTTAAAAATAATTTGAATGAAAGATTGTTCACTGAGTGTTACTCCTATCGTGTGGGGTGATAAGTTCAATTTGAACCAGTGCCTGAAGAATGAATTTGAGAGAGAGCAAACGAAAACCATTCCATATGCTTCTATTGTTGGAAGTCTGATGTACGCTCAAGTCTGCATAAGACCTGACATTGCATTTGCAACTGGAATGTTGGGAAGATATTAGAGAAATCCATGTATTGACGACTAGAGAGCTGCAAAGAAAGTTTTGAGATATCTTAAAAAGACAAAGGACTACATGCTTATGTACAAACGATCAAACAATTTGGAGGTGATTGACTATTTCGTTTCAAACTTTGTTGACTGTGTTGATTCGTGTAAATCAACATCAGGTTATGTATTTATGTTTTCTGGCAGAGTTATATCTTGGAGGAGCGTCAAGTAGACCTTAACTACTACTTCCACTATGAAGGCTGAGTTTGTTTCATGTTTTGAGGCTACCTCACATAGAGTATGGTTGAAGAGTTTCATTTTTGGGCTTAGACTCATGAATTCAATTTCTAGGTTGTTGATGATATATTGTGATAATTCAATTGTTGTCTTTATGTCTAAGAACAACTAAAGTGGAAATCGAAGTAAACATATCGACATTAAGTATCTAGCTATAAAGGAACGTGTTAAAGAAAAGAAAGTGGTTATTAAGCAGATTAACACTAAGCAGATGTTAGCTGATTCTTTAACTAAAGGCATGCCACCACACAAATTTAAGGATCATGTTGTCACTATGGGACTTGTTCCCACCATGTAAATTTTCGTTATAAGAACAATTATAAAGGAACTCTGTTAAGTTTGATATTTTGGCCATTTTGGTCATTTCTAATTATTTCATACACCTAATTGTATAGAATAAAAGCATAATGTATATTAATTATAGAAGATTATAAAATATGCAAAAATTAAACATTTGCATCACATAAAGTCCAATTTGGCATACTCAAAGGCATTAAAAAATTTGTATACTAGACCAAATAAGTCAAAATAAATTAAACATGCAACATTAACTCCCCCTAACTAATTGTATATATGAGCCATAGAAATTATTTGTTCATGTTTTTTTAGTCACAAAACATTTTGAAAACATCAAAGTGCACAAATTCATTTGAACACAAAATCAAGGCAAGGTAGTAATACCTAATTCTCTCCTAAGTGTCCAAAACCTTTCATTATCTAATAGTTTGGTAAAAATGTCAGCTAATTGGTTCAAAGTATCAACAAATTCTAAAACTACATCTCTTTTTTGAACATTATCTCTAATGAAATGATGTCTTATCTTAATGTTCTTAGTTCTAGAATGTTGGATAGGATTTTTTAGTGAGAAAAATAGCACTAGTATTGTTACACTTGATAGGAATGGTATCTATATCAATTTCATAGTCCTTTTATTGTTGTTTCATCCATAAAACTTGAGCACAAAAACTACTAGCGAAAATGCATTCCGCTTCGGTGGTGGACAATGCAACACTATTTTGTTTCTTTGAAAACCATGAAATTAACATCTTGTCTAAAAATTGACAAGTACCAGATGTAATTTTCCTATCTAGTTTGCAACCTCGAAAATCCACATCCGAGAAAGTATGGAAGCTAAAGGATGAATCTCTAGGGTACCAAAGTCCTCAATTAGGAGTGTCTCTAAAGTACCTAAAAATTCTCTTAATGGCTTGTAAATGAGATTCCTTAGGACAAGATTGATATCTAGAACACAAGCAAACACTAAACATAATGTTAAGTCTACTTACGGTAAGATAAAGTAAAGAACCAATCTTGACCTATATAATTTTATACCTACACATTTACCTTCATCATCTTTGTCAGGCTTTGTAGAAGAGCTCATGGGTGTAGCTTGTGATTTTAGATTGCCCATCCCAAACTTCTTGAGCATTTCCATTGTGTACTTAGCTTGATTGATGAATATGTCATCCTTCCTTTGCTTGATTTGGAAACCTTAAAAGAAGTTTAATTCTTCCATCGTGCTTATTTTCAATTTACCTTACATTAGCTTGGAAATTTCTTGACAAAGAAGATCAGTAGTAGCACTAAAAATAATATCACCAACATATATTTGAACTACTAATAAATTCTTTCCTTTTCTTTTAATAAAAGGTGTTGTGTTAATCTTCCCTTTACAAAAATATTTTTTAATAAGAAAATTTGATAATCTTTTATACCAAGCTCTAAGAGCTTGTTTCAAACCATATAAGGCTTTTAAATGGTTGTTTAACATACACTTATTCATTTATAAAACCATTTAGAAAAACACTTTTTATATCTGTTTGATACAATTTAAAATCATTAAAGCGTGCAAAAGCTAAAATAATCCTAATGACTTCTATCTTGGCTACGGGAGCATAAGTTTCATCATAATCTATTTCTTCCTCTTGAGTGCAACCTTGAGCAACAAGTCTAGCCTTGTTTCTCATTATGTTACCACTCTCATCTAGCTTGTTCCTAAAAGCCCATTTAGTACCTATAGTAGATTTATCACAAAGTCTTTCAACTAAGGTCCATACCTTACTTCTCTCAAATTGATTTAACTCTTCTTGCATGGCCAATATCCAATATTCATAATTTAATGCTTCTTTGATATTTTTAGGCTCAATACATGAGATAAATGCAACATAATTACAAGTATTTCTAAGGGAAGATCTAGCAGTTACCCTTTTTAATGGATCTCTCAAAATCTTACCATCCTTCACATAATTGTACTCTCTTGGATGATAGACTTCCATTTCCTCTAGGCTAAGTTCCTTTAGAGCATATTGTGTATGTTCTTGGATCCTTTCATTTGATGATTAATCAATTTTCTAATCATTGTTCCATATTCCTACATCATTATCATTATCATCATCATCATAAGAATCATTTTTAGGAATGAAGTTAAAATCATCAAAAACATGTATGGACTCTTCAATTATTAAAGTTCTTTTTATTAAAAACTCAATAAGTTTTAGAATTTAAGAAATAACGAAGAAAAATTTCTGCATCACTTTTTGCATCAAATTTGCCAAGATTGTCTATTCCATTATTTAAAATAAAACACTTGCATACAAAAGAATGAGAATAGTTAATGGTAGGCTTTTTGTCTTTGAAAAGTTCATATGGAGTTTTATTCAAAATAGACCTAATTATTATACGATTAATAACATAGCAAAAAGTGTTTGTAGCTTTCGCCCAAAAATATTTTGGCGAATTATATTCACAAAGCATGGTTCTAGCAATTTCTTTTAAGGTTTTATTTTTCCTCTTAACGACTACATTTTGTTGAGAGGTTCTAGGTGCAGAAAAATTATGACTAATACCATTTGATTTAAAACTATCAAAACCAAGATTTTGAAATTTGATTCCATGGTCACTTCCGACACTAATGATAGAGTAACATTTTTTATTTTGATTAAATTTTGAAAATGTGATGAAATTTTCTAAAGTTTCATCTTTAGTACTTAAGAAAAGAAACCAAGTAAATCTAAAATAGTCATCAACAAGCACAGAAACATATTGTTTTCCATCCAAGCTAGTAGTCCTAATTGGTCCAAAAAGATTAACGTGAATTAATTGTAAAACTCTACTTGTAGATACATCATTAATAGGTTTAAAAGAAACTCTCTTATGTTTGCCTTTAACAAATGCATTACAAAGTTTATCTAAGTTAAAATCAATTTTTTGCAATCCTCTTACTAAGTTATATTTAGAAAATATGCTTATACTAACATATCCTAATTTCCTATGCCCTCACAAAGAAGTATTTTCATTTTTTATCATGAGGCAAAGGTTTAAATCATGCAAGTCTTCTAAATGCACCATGTATGTCTTTCCTATTCTATGACCAACAAGCATAATCTTATTAGACACAATGTCAATGACTTTACATCCATTAGACTCATATATGACATTGAGACCTTTATCACATAATTGACTAATACTCAAAAGATTATGCTTAGGACCGTTGACATATAAAACATTTTCAATAAAAATTGAAGAGTTTTTACCAATATAGCCAATTCATTCAATGAGTCCTTAGAGTTGTCACCAAAGGTGACTTCTCCTCCACTCTTTGGCTTCAATTTGTTAAAATGACTCTTGTCACTAGTCATGTGCCTTGAGCATCCACTATCAAGTTACCATGAGTTTTTCCTTGAAATGCCCACCTTGAAATAATGCTCATTTTCCTACAAACATAGAATTAATTTTTTATTTTTGGTACCTAAATTATTTTGGGTCCATAAGCATTAGTTTCCAAGATTCTAATCCCTTTAGGTATCCATTTAAAAATGATATCCTTATCTTGAGTAGTTATGAGTCATTTAGGGAACATAGACTTTTAACAATTTTTCCTTTGTAAAAACTTGTGGGCCTCTGTGTTTATAGTAATTAAAGATTGATTTAACAAAGTTTGCTTTTGAACTTTCTCCCTTTTTAAAACCTTTAGGAGAAACTTTATTATATAAAATTTTTTCCTTTTTCAAGCAACTCAAGTTACTTTTGATGATCATTATGAACTTTAAAAAGTAGATTATGTAAGATAGAATTCTTTCTCTCAAAATCATTTATAATAGCTTGCATACCATTTATCTTACTTTCAAGTTCATGACTGGCCTTAGAGAGTAAACCATTTTAATCTTTTAATTTTGAAATGTTTTTCTTATATTTTGAAACCATAAGTTCAAACTCCAAGCCAAATTCATCATAAACATCTTGTAACTCATCACAAGAAAAAGAAATTGACCTACATGAGTTAAAATTTACCTTGAAATCTTCTATGGCCATAAGCAAAACGTAGGCTTCTTCTTGCTCTTCATGAGTGATGTAACAGCCCGATTTTGGGCCTAGTTAGAACAGTGATTTCTGGACCACAAATCCGATGAGGAAAAATTTGTTTTTATTATATTTTTATGGTCTAAAATTTCACTGAATTATTTCGTGAAAATTTCATTCGAAAATTTTGACGTTTGGCCACTCAATTTAGTCAAAAGGACTAAATTGTAAAAGTTGAGTTCTACATGTTAGAGGTGTCCAATTGTTATAAAATTTTAAATTAAAGGTATTTAAATGGTAACTAGACCATTGATTAATTTTTTAGACAAAAATGGACAGGAAATAGGTGAAATAGAATATTTTTATATTAGGGGCATTTTGGTCATTTAGTAATTAAAATGAATTAAAAACAAAATAAAACCCAAAATTTCTTATCCATCTTCTTCCTTGGCCGAATTTTACATGAAGAAACCATGGCTAAGGTTTTCCAAGCTTCCAAGCTCGATTGTAAGTCCGTTCTTGCCCCGTTTTTAATGACTTTTACGTTTTTGAAATCATTGTAACAAGATCTACCTATTTATAGCATTTATTTGAGTTATGATGAAGGTCTAGGGTTTGACCCATGTTAGAAATTTGTGTATTTTGATATCTAATGGTAGATTATGCATGTTTACGGTTGGAGAAACAACTTTTGCTAAGTGATTTTCGGTGAAAATGCTTAAAAGGTCTAAATTGTAAAAGTTATAAAATAAGAACATTCATTATGAATGGTGAAATGATTTGTCAAATGTTTAAGTGTTTTGTTATGAGAGTTTATGTTTGCTTGACTAATGTCAAAATCGGACAAATTTATGTTTATAGATTAAAAGATAAGTATTACTATTGATTAATTTGTAACCACGAGAACATATTGATGAAGTTGGTAAATGCATGTAAATGATTCACTTATTATTTTCATACGGACTTACTAAGATATATAGCTTACCCCCTTTTCCTTCCCACCTCTCATAGGTTTATTCAGCTAGCTCGGGTTGGAGATTGTCAGAGATTCTATCACACTATCAAGCTATCATGTTGGGTAAATGAACGCAAACCTTTGAATCTATGGCATGTATAAGGACTTAGTCATTTTTTGTGTGTGTCATTATGATATGGCCAAATGTATTGGCTTGTAATGAATAAGGATTTGATTTGGTATGTAGCCATATAAATTGGCTTATATTGGCTAATAGGTTGCAAGCATATTAATTATTCATATGCCTATGCCAATATCATTTTGTGATGTAGTTTATATTGGTATGTTAATGAAAGTTAGTACAAGGGAATCATGAAAGAGTAAAATTAGCATTAAAATAGTTTTCGATAGCAACAGTAGCTCAACTTTGAAAAATCACCAAAAATTGTGGAAATCAAATTAGAGGTTGAATAAAATATGAAATTAAATACTATTGAGTCTAGTTTTACAAGAAGAAATGGTGTAAGCAAAAGAATTTCATTTTATGAGATATTTGAATTTTTATGAGACACGGTCAGAATGATTTCGGGTTCCCCTATTTTGACTTTGGAAAATATTTAAAAATTGTATAAAAACGCTTGAGGGTTCAAATTTATATTTTTAATTTCTTAATGAGTCTATTTTCAAGAAAAACAAATAGGCACATCATCCGAATCCTGTACTAAGAGATAATTAATCTTTAGTGAAGAAAGGTCGAAACTATCAAATAGCAGAATAGGGACAAATTTGAAGAATTAACTGTGCTTATTGGCTAAACCATAAATTTTTAAAATTTTATGGTAGGACGATATTTGAGTCTAGTTTCAGAAAAATCAAGCAGATCTTAATTTAGAGTTATGTATCTCAAGATATAAATAATTTAGTGACTATGACTCAAGTGGATAGTTTTTTTATGAAGAGTAAATAATTGTTTTGATATGTTTAAGCCTTGGTTATGGTTGTGTTGGTAGCTTAATTGTGTCATGCTAAGTGCCATTGAAAGTGTGCATGTAAGTGTGCAAATGAGGGTGACAAATGGCTTGGTAAATAGCCATTTTCTTTGTCACACAGGCAGAGACACGACCGTGAGTCTCAAGCATGTGAAGGACACGGCGATAGGGACACAGGCATGTGACTTGGCCGTGTGACCCCAAATTGTGCATGACGTCATAAACAGAGAGTTACACGGGCGTGTCCCAAGCCACACGGGTGTGTGTATGACCACACGGCCTACCCACACGGGCTTGTGACTCTTCAAAGTATGAAAATTTTGTAATTGTAGTAAAAGTTCCAAAAGTTTTCGGTTTAGTCCCGAACCACTCCCAACGTATGTTTTGGTCTCGTGGGCTCGTATAAGAGACGATATGCATGTGATTGGATGAATTTGATTTGGTCCAAATTTTATGGCCCGATTTTGTATGAATGTTTATATTTAAGTCCGATAACTCCTTGAACCCTGTCCCAGCATCGGATACGAGTAAGGGGTGTTACATTTAGTGGTATCAGAGCTATGGTTTAGTTGATTCTCAGACTAACATTGCATATGTGAGTCTAGCTATACATGCCATATTACTACTCGTGATAGTGTGATATCTCCCGACTCTGACGAAATTATTTTGTTAAGATAGAGATGACTTCCAACCGAGCTATTTTTTGATAATGCAGATAATGATATTGAAATGATTGAAATGTCCTTATGATGTGTCGAAATTTGGAAAGGTATGAATAGAAGTTCACGATATGTATGTGTTAATGTACGAAATGAGATAACCACAAGTTGAGAAATGTGAAAAGTGGAATGAAATGAAAGTTTATATGGTGATAAGCCCATCCATGTTTGTTTGTCATGCATATGATGTTATGTGCCCAACATATTTGATTAGGTGAATGCGATAAATAAATGAATACGATAAGTAAATTTACTCAAATCGACGGAATGTGTGTTTATGTACACTTGTTTGAATAAGAAAATCGAAAAAGTTCGTGTAACATGACTATGTATGTTAATTAGCTTGAAGTGAATTATGTAATTGTGATGATATGATGTTGGTGATGAATGCTAAGTCATATGTGTGTACTTATGAGAGTCAAATTAGAGGCTTTACGATCTCACCCCCTTACCAGTGTTGCTTTATAACAAAAATTCACAAGAATCATGTGGAATAAGTCCATAAATGTGAAACTAAAGAGTTTGGTGGTGAAATAATTAGTAATGCATATAGAGATAAGAATAGTTTGAAAAGTGGAAACAATTCTGGAAGGATATCAGATTGTTCTAAAGATTATTCAAATTAAGCAATGTTACGATTAAAGAAAAAGTTAATCTCGGCTAATCAACTTATTCAGATATGATGTCTAAAGTATGTGTTTGCTGAAATTTTTCCCGAATTGGTTTTCGTTAGTGAATGGAATGATGCGGGGTTCATGATGACAGAATTAGTCAGAGAAATGATAATTGAGTAGTAAAGATGCATGTGTGTGATAGTTACAGTTGAAATGAATATGATGATCTTTTTTGGGTATTTTATATATTCTTTTATCCTTAGAGATATGTATGTGATTGTTCATTTTCTAGTGAAATTCTTATCGTATGAGAATGTTAGCTGACTATAATGTTAGACGAAAGTTATGTTGGTCTGGTTGGTTCATGATCGACATTTCTTTATCTCTTCAGAATTCTATTCTAATATGTTAGAATGAAGTCGATGGTAAAAATTTATGTGAGACTATTATTATGTTTCTACTGATTATGGTTTTGTTTTATATATGCGGGAAATATATTATCTCTATTATGAAGGAAGTCTAGAGTCAATAAGCAGTGTTTTTCTTTTGGCTTTCTCTAGGGATTTATCAAGATCTTTATTATCTTCTTGTAAGTTATGTTCTCAAACTTCTGATATGGTATCGCATCTTGGATTTCTTTATCTCGATTTTTCTATCATTCTTATTTCATAAATTATCAACCATGGCTTATCTTTAAAGTGTGTTCTTCAGCTTATGATAACAATGTCTATTATGATTATGCTTCTGGTTCGATCATAGAAACGTGGTGATTCTGGTATCTGGATTTCTCTAATTTTCGTGTAAGAAATTGACATCAACAAAGGTATAAGTGGTGAAATCACAAGCTTCAATTTCTATGATGGATTTCTTTTCTCAGGTAAGTTAATTAATGTCAATGCATTCAATTAGGATGTCTTTGTTTCTTTGAGCTAATGCAATTGTAAAGTTCTTGATTAGCATGATAAGAGAATTTTGAAAGATTGTGTGTTTGAGTTGTTTTAATAGCATGAAGAAATGAGCATTTTGTTATGTTATTATTTGATAGTCGAAATCGACTTGGCTATTTTTATCAAAGTGAGCTGGTCAGTTGAAATATGATTTGAGTTATATGTAGTTAAAGTAACCTTAGTTATGGTAATAAATTTTGTGCATTCACGAGTATATCGATGGATAGTCTGAATGAAGGATTGATATTCTAGAGAGTATGATACCGAGATATACCTATTAGATTTGTTCTAATCTGATGATGTTATTATGAGTTAAAGTTGTTCTGAATGATATGGTTATCACATTTATGAAAATTCGGATGGTTTGTGCATGTTAGCAACGTTGAAAATAGCTGAAGGTATTATTAACCGAAGCTGGTTCTGAGTTTAGTTTGAATTGAGTAATGAATTTATGATTTTTCAGTAATGCACTATTGAACGGATTGGAATGTGTTTTATTACAAGAATGTAAAGTGATGGTTCATGTTTTCATATGGTTAATTTCACATTAAAAAGAACTGTTCGACCAGTGATTTAGAGACAGTCACTTTTATGTCCGTATTGAGAATTTAGTGATATCGCTTATTCGACGAAAGGTGTCACATGTTCCATGATTTCAAGAATTAAGGTATCGAATGTCATAGAAAGATCTAAAGTTAAGATAGTGTTAAAGACTTGAGCTATTGAAAGATCGCGAGTAGTTATTAATTAATCTTTGGGAAAGCAGATATAGTTACAGATATTGAATGGAAAAATCTTTGTTTATTTTGTGAGTGGGTTATACGATTGATCTTAATTGATGATGATCCAATTTTAGCTAGATTAAAAGCTAAAGCGATGTTTTCATTGCAAGATTGAGAATATCAGAAATGTGTTAAAGAATGGTAAGCTAAACGAGTTCAGTATGAGTCTATTTTTTATTTTGAATTTTAGGTCTATTGCAGTCAGTGATAACCTTGATGTGATATGAGATAGAGTTACTATAGATTTTGTATCTGAATTATCTTTATCTCCGAAAAGGAAGATGTTAACAGATTGTGAACGGATTGTGATTGATCATTCGTGTATAGATTTCTTGTTTAACAAACCAGCCGAGTAAGATGTTTCTACGATTATTCAATTATTTTAAGTATCAGTCTCCATTATTTTGGATTGAGATCCGAGGGCTATATCCCAATTATGGAAAAAAAAAGCTACAGGAAATTATGAGTACGTGGTTGCATCTTGGCACGGTAATACACCTGTAAATCGGTGGTAAGTCTGAAAGAGTAATTCAAAACTTTGACGATATGCTCCAGTACTGTGTGTTAAAGTTTAAAGGTGATTAGAAAGAGATGTACGAGGTTGATTTGATTTGTGATTCTAAGAAATTAGTGGAAGTAATTCATGAGAGTTGAAAGCAATTTCTTCTAGTAAGATTTTCGGGGATAAAAATCCCTAAAGGGGGGAGAGTTGTAACAACTTGATTTTGGGCTTAATCGGAACAATAGTTTTGGGACCAAAAATTCGATGAAAAAAAATTATTTTATTATATTTTTATGGTCTACAATTTCACGGAATGATCTCGTGAAAATTTCGTTCGAAAATTTTGACGTTTGGGCACTCAATTTAGTCAAAAGGCCTAAATTGTAAAAATTGAAAAAGTTGAGTTCTACATGTTAGAGGTGTCCAATTGTGATGAAATTTTAAATTGGAGGTCCTTAAATGGTAATTAGGCCATTGGTTAATTTTTTTGACAAAAATGGACATGAAATAGGTGAAATAGAATATTTTTAAGTTAGGGGCATTTTGGTTATTTAGTAATTAAAATGAATTAAAAACAAAATAAGAGCCAAAATTTCTTGTCCATCTTCTTCCTTGGCTGAATTTTACATGAAGAAACATGGCTAGGGTTTTCCAAGCTTCCAAGCTCAATTGTAAGTCTGTTCTTGCCCCATTTTTAATGATTTTTACGTTTTTGAAATCCTCGTAATAAGATTTACCTATTTCTACCATTTATTTGAGTTATGATGAAGGTATAGGGTTTGACCCATGTTATAAATTTGTGCATTTTGATGTTTAATGGTAGATTATGCATGTTTACGGTTGGAGAAGCAACTTTTGCTAAGTGATTTCGGTGAAAATGCTTAAAAGGACTAAATTATAAAAGTTATAAAATATGTGGTAAAAGTGTGTTCTAGTGGAAATTGTGGGCTGTTATAGTTATGAAAATGGTTTGGCTAGGCTTAAAATACAAAAAAATTGAATAAATTTCATTTTATGAGCTTAGGGGCAAAAATGTAAATATGATAAAGTTTAGGGGCAAAAACAAAATTTTACCATAATATGATTTTTGGGTGACAATGAATAATGTGACTAATAAATAAGCTAAATGTGATATTTTAGATCAAGGAAAATGAGGTTTGGATCTAGAACGGAGAAAAAATGTGTATTTGATGGTTAGGTCTTTTTCACCATTTTTGGTGTCGAGGTAAGTTCGTATGTTTAATAAACATTTAATTGTACATGTATAAATTTTTAATTGATATAATTGCGATAAATGCCTTATTATTAAAATGAAATGCGAATGCTATGAAGTACGATATTACGGAAATGACCATGAGATTTTATGATACACTATGCAATGATATGATCTAAAATATGTCTGTGATACTTGATGACATTGTGATGACTTGTAATTTCATGTTTAAATGTGATTATCTTTATTATTATCATTATGAAGAATTATGTGATTAATCATTATCATGAGTTATATGATTGGTCCTCTAGACAAGTTCAATGAAGACGTGTAATTAAGGAAATCTCGTTTGAACCTTAGGAATAGATTAGGATACAAGTGAAATGTCACTAAGAACTATGTGATCTGAGCTCATGAGTTCTAATCTGAGTTCATGATATATGTGACACATGTTATGGCGGTCCGGGTGCTGGTCTTGTATGTTCTATCGGTGGCTGGGTAGTCCGGCATGTGTTGCGGGTACCTAAGAACTTGTGTGAGCAGCCCGTGTAGCTACATCCTAACCGACAGCTTGTGCGAGCAGACCCGTGAGTAGCTCGAAAGTGAGCAACATGTGATATGTGATATGAGGTAGCGTTGGCTATATATGGGGCACTTAGGAGTGAGATTCCGATGTATCTAATGGTATTCCAAGTGTTCAATGGGTAAATTATCGAGTAACTTGACGAAAAAATCGAGGGGTAAGTCAATGAGAAGAATAAGTATATGGTTATGTTATGAGATAGTATAAGTACGTACTTAAAACTCATGAGCATTAAGCTTGGTATGTGGTAAGAATACAAATGAATGAAATATGTCTATGAGAATGATTTTCTATGATGACCTTGTAATAATAGTTTATATTTATGACGTAAAAATATATGGTGAATTCGATTGAGAATCATGTGTAAGGCTTTTAGGCCAAATTGAATTAAGACACGATGTACTTATTCTTTTAATGTTGTGATTCAATGAATAATGAAAAGAGAGAAAGACTAGCATAAAAGCATAATAAAAATGGATATGAAAGTACAGATAGCTAAGAGCTTTGGACCGTTGAAGGATGTTAAGCTATATGAATTGGGAAATATGAATATACATAATTAATATGCACTTTTATTATGAATGGTGAAATGATTTGTCATATGTTTAAGTGTTTTATTATGAGAGTTTATGTTTGCTTGACTAATGTCAAGACAGGACAAATTTATGTTTATAGATTAAAAGATAAGTATTACAATTGATTAATGTGTAACCACGAGAACATATTGATGAAGTTGGTAAATGCATGTAAATGATTCACTTATTATTTTCATACGGACTTAGTAAGCTATATAGCTTACCCCCTTTTCTTTCCCACTCTCATAGGTTTATTTAGCTAGCTCGGGTTGGAGATAGTCGAAGATTCTATCACACTATCAAGCTATCATGTTGGGTAAATGAATTCAAACCTTTGAGTTTATGGCATGTATAAAGATGTAGTCATTTTGTGTATGTGTCATTATGATATGGCCAAATGTATTGGTTTGTAATGAATAAGGATTTGATTTGGTATGTAGCCATATAAATTGGCTTATATTGGCTAATGGGTTGCAAGAATATTAATTACTCATATGCCTATGCCAATGTCATTGTGTGATGTGGTTTATATTGGTATGTTAATGAAAGTTAGTACAAGGGAATCATGAAAGAGTAAAATTAACATTAAAATAGTTTGGGATAGTAGCAGTAGTTCAACTTTGAAAAATCACCAACAATTGTGGAAATTAAATTAGAGGTTGAATAAAATCTGAAATTAAATCCTATTGATTTTAGTTTTACATAGAAGAAACGGTGTAAGCAAAAGAATTTCATTTTATGAGATATTTTAATTTTTATGAGACAAGGTCAGAATGATTTTGGGTTTTCCTATTTTGACTTTGGAAAATATTTAAAAATTGTATAAAAATATTTGAGGGTTCAAATTTATATGTTTAATTTCTTAATTAGTCTATTTTCAAGAGAAATAAACGGGAACATCATCTGAATCCCATACTAAGAGATAATTAATCTTTAGTGAAGAAAGTTCGAAACTGTCAAACAGCAGAATAGGGACAAATTTGAAAATAAATTGTACTTATTGGCTAAACCATAAATTCTGAAAATTTTATGGTAGGAAGATATTTGAGTCTAGTTTCAGAAAAATCAAACGGATCTTAATTTAGAGTTCTATAGCTCAAGATATAAAAAATTTAGTGACTATAACTCAAGTGGACAGTTTTGTTATGAACAGTAAATAATTGTTTTGATATGTTTAAGCCTTGATTATGATTATGTTGGTACCTTAATTGTGCTATGCTAAGTGTCATTGAAAGTTTGTATATGAGTGTGCAAATGAGGGTGGCAAATGGCTTGGTAAATAGCCATTTTCTTGGCCACACGGGTAGAGACACGGCTATGTGTCTCAGCCGTGTGAAGGACACGACCCTAGGGACACGGGCATGTGACTTGGCCATATGACCCAAATTGTACATGACGTCATAAACAGAGAGTTACACAGGCTGAGGACACGGGCGTGGCCCAAGCCACACGGGTGTGCGTATGACCACACAGCCTACCTACACGGGCATGTGACTTTCCAAAGTATGAAAATTTTCTAATTGTAGTAAAAGTTCTAAAAGTTTTCGGTTTAGTCCCGAACTACTCCCAACGTATGTTTTGGGCCTCGTGGGCTCGTATAAGGGACGATATGTATGTGATTGGATGAATTTAATTTGGTCTAAATTTTATGCCTCGATTTTGTATGAATGTTTATGTTTAAGTCTGGTAATGCCTTGAACCCTATCCCAGCGTCGGATACGGGTAAGGGGTGTTACAAGTGACCTTAAGCTTGTTTTATATCTCCTTAGCATTGGAATAAGATAACACCCTATTGTACTTATCCAGACCAAGTGCACAAAATAGAATGTGCATGGATTTAGCATTGAGCTGTACATTCATTTTATCTTCTTCACTCCATTCTTTTACTCTTTTACACTAATTTCTCATTGTTTTTGAGAAATTGAGGGACCATCCATGATGATATCCCAAGTCGTAAGATCATTCACTTGAATGAAGAGCATCATTTTTGTCTTTCAATAAAAATAATATGCTTCAATGAAGTATAAAGGCTTTGAGATGGATTGAGATTCTTCATAGAAATATAATTCGGAATTAGACGTCGTAGTGATAGAATGTTTTGATGGTCGTTTAAAGTTTTCCGATGATCTTCTCTTAGTTTTTAAATAATTATTAGAAAGTAGCTATGATACCTATTATTAGCTCGATTGATCACTGGAAATAGCCAATAGGGGTGAATTGGTCTTTTAAAAATTTGTGGAAGTAAAGAGTAAAAATAGAGACAATGGACGCAACAATATATAGTGGTTCGATCCCAATTGCCTACTCCACTACCTTGGCTTTTCACAATTAAATATTTTCTCAAATTTACTAATTTGATAACTTTTAAGGACAATGTTTAGCCTTACAATTCCCATAAGGTTTCTATCCAAATCTTAATATTGCAACTCACTTAAGGTTTTTACCCAAACCTTAAGACTCAACCCTCTCAAAGAGAATAATAAATAAACAAACAAAGAAATAATCCTCATAAGATTAGGATGTTTGTCAATTAAGCACAAATACAAGGAAAACACGTAATCTGATAGAAAATACAATAAATGCTCACAAGTGTTTACAAGAAGAAGATAAAAAATTGAAGCACAAAGTGATTGGTAATGGATTTTTTTAAGTATCTTGAAGCACTTGATCTATTGTAATCTCACTTGTTGTTGTTGAACCTTTGGAAGCTGATATTTATACTCTCTAATTAATTTCCAACTATTGTGGTTGTTGATGAATTGAATAGAGTCATTGAGGATGAAAATACTAGATCATTAAATTCACTTGTAATAAAAGGTATCGATACTTTTTCTACGAGTATTAATACTATTGGCATTTAATGCCTCATTCAGTGACTGTTAAAGTTAGTTTATAATGATACCAAAGATATTTCATCGATACCTAGTAAAAGGTATCCATACTTTTTGAAAAGGTATTAATACTTTTTATGATTGTATGAAAAATCATCAAGTCAAAATGCAAAAACAGTATCGATAGCAAAAATGGTATCATTAAAAATACAATAGGTATCGGTACTTTTTGCTTTTGTTCAATTTTTGTTTCAAGTCAGTAAACAAGTTTGGTATCAATCTTGAAAAAGGTATCACTAAAAATTGTATGGGTATCGATACGTTATGAACGATATCTATACTTTTTGTAGGGAGTAATTTTTCAATCAATTTAAAAATGTTTCAATTGAGTAAAAATGTTTGAACTGCTTTTGAACTTTGTCCAAAACTTTTCTGAGTGTTCAAAGCATTTTCTAAGATGTTTGGAAGTCTTGAAATGATTTTTATGCTTCGAAATTTATAATTTCTTTGTTCAAAAACAAAATTTATTCAAAAACATTTTTGTTTGTTATATCAAAACAATTTATCAAATAAAACTAGTTTAACATTAGTGAATGGAATTATGCATGCTTGAGGTGTGTTTGGACAAATTGGACTATCTTGCACCTTGGTATCAATACCTAATTCAGGGGTATTGATACCCTTGAAGTCAATATCTAAACAAGGTTTTGTTAGGGTCCTGTAACCTTCCAAACCTAGCCTAGACGTTATGGCTAGATTGAGAAGGCTATATTAGCCACCGAAATGGCTAAGCTAACTTATGTTACTTTTGAAGACTTTAAATAAACTCATTTTAGAGAAAACCGTAGTTGTACTTTGAGTTAGCTTAAAAGCATTCATTCATTAGGTCGTGTATGCTTAGGATTCATTTTATTGTTGACAGTGTTGTTTTAGAAAAACCATTTGCTTGTCCCTCTTATTTAAAAACAACTCAAAGTTAAACTAATACAGCGGAAAAACCATTTTTCAAGTCATTTTGGAAAATTAGTTGCCTTATCGATTTATTTTTTCCAAAAACAGTTCCTTTGCAATGCAGCAAAAACTAAGGAACAATATCAAATTTTACTTAAGCCCAATATCATGCATTACCTGGTTATTATGCTTGAGTAATCCATGCATGCAAGAATCCCCAAAAGAAAAGTTACCAAGCCACAGACTTGAAATAATTAAAAATTCAAATCAAAACCAATAAAGACTTAATAATACTTATTAAGAAAAATAATCCGAGGTCCAAGGTGATTCTCCGAATACCGAGTCTAGTCCTAATTTCGAAGTTTACCTAAAATTTAAACACTATTTGGGGGTGAGCTTATGAAAAGCTCAGTGTGAGTCGAACAATTATTTAAACAGACAAAAACATTAAATATAGTGAAACATATTAGCATTAAGAGAAGAATATAGAACCATCAGCAGAACTTCATATCATTACATAGCCATTATCAATATCGATGTCAAACTGTGTATGAGCATGGGCCATCATTCATTCGAGTAACAATCATTAATTCTAACACCATTCAATACAACAAAATACAATAGTAGCATAAATCAATAACATTTGAATATGTCGTGCACATGATGCAATGCAAAAAGGTTCCTACCCATACCATCTGCTGCATACCATGAGTTCCCTAGAACCCATCATCCGAACTCCAAAACATTATGGGCTTAAGCCTGTTGTGGTTAAAACCACCGATAACAATATGCAGAAAATTCTGCTAGTAAAAATGCAGACAAGCTACCAGTAAAAATGAGATAAATCGCCATTCCCCTCGGCACTCTAGGTGCAGGGCACTGACTACGAATAATGCGGACTTAATATGCCGCCGGTACTCTACGAAACTCCCCCGTCAACCACAAAATTCCAACCCAATGCATATACAATATGTCACACAATCTCATATATAATCATATCTCAATACTTTTCACATTCATTTGACATGCTCAGCATGTCCTCAATAATAACATACTTTCAGTAAATGGAAATAGTGTTTCAATCTTTCAAATTACCACTATGTTGGAATCAATCAATATCGTTCAATTTCACATACTTTGCGGATTTTCATTGTGCATATATAACACCCCTTTCAGTACACAATATAAAAATATCTCATGCATTTAAATCATACATAAGCTTAATATCTCAACACATTGTATCATTCAGTCAAACATTCTCATATCTCATAACTCAAATATACAATTACAAACTCAATCAAACATTCATACTATCTAAGTAGCAATTTTGCCAGCATGTCAGTCTTTTAAGGCTTGAAACATTCCTAGTTCGGCCACTCACAAAATCAATAATTTACTATTGAGTCAATCCAATCAGCAAGCTAATTTATCAAATATAACATGATATTTAACATTTTAAAACAATTTTATGAGTTTAGGACTCACACATTATTTTTTGCTTCCTCGCAGCACACTAGCGAATCTTCCAATTTTTCTTAATAATTCCTTAAACAAACCTAACCAACTTTCAGTATAAATTCAATCAAGTTACCATTAAACCAGCCCCCAAACACCCACTTATGAGTTCAAACCAATTGTTGAAATTATAACTATTTTATGAATCTAAACTAGTTAGATTCCTTACACTGTATCGATGCGAACCGTACATACAATCATTTTTTGCCTTTACAGATGATTTGAGGCATTTGGGTCAGCACCTAATTCAATAATATACTGGAAAATCAGAAGCTAATTAATGATTAAATTCCTTCATTTAATCAATTCATAATATTTACCCAACAACTATGTCGAAATAACAAACTAATTACCCTTAATTGCACTTACGCTTCACGATTTGTGAGATCCGATTGGCTAATTGATCAAGAACGTATCTCCCTAATTAACATGTGATTAAAGGCTTATTAGGAGGGTTCAAGAACACAATTTAATACTAGAAAAATATTAGCAAGACCCAAGAAACAAAACAATCCCCCTTCTTGCACATAGCGCACGCACCACCACCCATGGTGGCCAAAATTGAGGCTAAATTTTAAAACGGTTTGAGATCACATTAAAATCTGGAAAAATACCTTTGAAATAATTTAAATCCATCAAATTCCAGATCTGGAAATTTTGGTTTTTAATTGACAAGATTAATCAAGAAATTGAAGAGAAAAAAGAGCTTACTCAAGCTAGTCAAGAGAAACGGTAATGGCATTTTCTTGGCAATGTTCGGGATCGATCTTGGAGTTCAAGATTTCAGATTTGGGACTGATTTTAATGAGGAAAAATGGCAGGAATATGGTGGAGAATATATTAACAAATCTTGTGGCAAAAAAAAAAGGAAAAAGAAAGAGATGGTAAAACTAGGTGTAGGCGACGAAAACAATGGAGGAAAGGAAAAAAAAATTAAAATCAAAGAGAAGGAGAGGAGGAGAGGAACGACTAGGGCAATGAGGAGGAAGATTAAAAGGTGATTTATTAGTGAAAAAATAATATTTATACCTAGGTTAACTAGGCTTGGATGACCTACACATTAAAACAAGGGGTTTTTGTCAAAAAAATTAAATTATTTGCATGAGAATAGAATTGAAGTTAGGACCTCAAAGATAAATTCACTAATATTTAACCATCAAACCAATAACTTATTCTTGATATAATTTTGAAATATTTATTTTAAAAAATAAGACATGTCACAAACTAGGGTTTAAGGTAAAATTTGCAAAATAATAAAAATGATGAGAGAGAAGAGATTTGAACTTGGGTTTCAATGAACATTTCACTAACACTTAACCAACAAACCAATACCTCATTTATTTTCTAAAAATACATAGATAATTTCAAAAATTAAGGCATGACCACTCTCTCTCAATTCACAAACCCGATTCTACTAACCCCTGATTCTTTAGATGATACAACCCTTTTATATTGATACCACAACCACTTATATGATGCAGTTGATGCTTATAGAATGTGGTGGAATATTGTAAATACATTTATGTTTGATTGATTATAGTAGGATTGAGTTTATTAAAGGCTAAATGAATGTATAAAGTAATAGAAGGTTCTTCCAAATGTCGGATGTAGCATCTCTTATATGAGATCGTTAATGGTTTGGATAACATGTGTTACAATACGTATATTCATGTGAAGAAAGCTAATGTGTATATTTGATAATGTATGAGGGTCACAACTGTTGTTTTTGGATAACATTAATGATATGTTAAGTCAATTTGTGAATTCACAAATGAATGCATTTAATTTTATATATTTAATATATAATTTTTTTGTATCAATATATGTATACATATATAAAATGTAAAGGAATTCAAATTTTTATATAATTTTATGATGTGATGAATAATTGTGTTATTTAATTAAAAACAATTTTACTTGTATTTATAAGTTTTGTTCAAGATAATTATAAACAAATTCAATTCCCGATATTTTGCAAGCGATTTTTTCCCAATAATGCAATATATATCTCACTACCATATCTTAAGGTAAATCCAAAATCTAAAAATTTGAATGTTGCATCTAATGTATTTTTTTATATATTCCAACTAATAAATATAATATATATTATTAAATTTATCTAATGATAGAACCTTTGACTGTAATCGGTTGGTTAGCAAAACCATAAATTGGACTTGCCCTCGTCAAAGTAAAATGCCTTAGCTATCAATATATTTACAGAGCTCTATGTGTCCATCATAATCCTGTTTACCTAAAAAGAGGATACATGGTGGAAACAATGAGGGGGTCATCCCATTCCGCATCCAAAACTTCTTGTTTGTCTACCATAAAAAAATTCCAAGTTCCAAGGAGAAGTTCTAGGTTTCTTTATCGATATGGATACGAAGAATACACTCTGTAGGTGGGCCTTCCACTTAGAATTGGAGGTAACCCATTCTCTATTTTAGCTAATCAAAACATCAATCATAGTCAATTTTTGGAAGGCATCGTTTCCTAATCATTTGCTTTATTGAGAGGATAAGTGTCCCCCGCCGCATATTGTTTTAATTGTCCCCTTTGGATGGCATATTCAGTAGCATCTTTCAATTGGATGCAATGTTTCGTGTTATGGCCCTACTCACCATTATACCAACAGTGAAAAGGCAACTCATCACGACGTGGATTAGGAGGCAATCCTGGAGGATTACCCAAAATCCCTTAATACTCTACCCACTCGAAAATGACAGTTGGAGAGAAAATAAACTGATGATATGTATGGTGGAGGTTTTATGGGACATGATCTCGTTGATGTAGACCTGGCCGACTCTCCTTAACGGGTTTTGAGTGATGAGGATTTTCTACAATTTTTATCTCTCGCCTATCTCCTTGCTGCAGGGGGTTATACTAGCGAAATCGCTCGTCACCAACCAAGGGGTGAGTCCTTTAAAGGATTGATAACAATGTGGAAGGGATAAATGCCTTGTGGATTTGGTAAAATGAGTTTTTGAGGTTGCAATCTTAGCTTGATCAATATCTCATACAAATGTGATAATTTTCTTGGTGAGGTTGCAATCTCTTTTAGTGAAACGATGAACCATATCTCATACAAATGTGATAATTTTCTTGGTGGGTTGCTGATGATGTGGAACCACAAAAATTTGCGTGGTTCTAGCCATGAAGGCTTGAATGTTTAAATCATTAGACACACCCTTCATGATCATCTTTGTTACATTAAATCTTTTCTACTCATGAATAAACCAACTAACTGGTTAATGCTGTTAATAGACCCTTGAGAAAGCAAAAGGTTCCAGTGTCTGGCGGTGCCAGATAAAGTCATAAAGAAGGCTCTACACTTGATCTCATTCGAAGCCACAAGGATATTCATGTAATTATAGTAGTGGGCAAGATAATCTTCTGGGTCACCCACCTTGTTGTAAGACAACTTGGGGAACTTAAAGGTGGTCGAAAGGTTACGAGCCAAAACTGACAAGGCTAGAGGTTCATTGGCATAACTCCATGAAGCTTTATCAAGCTTTGTAACCTTGGTCGTTTGCAATATTTTCAACCTAAGAGCCTCTATTTCCTCCTTTATGGAGGATGTCTTGTTAAGGCTCTCCGGTATTGGTGATTGTCATGTCGAGCGTCTTCTATAAAATCATCACCATTACCATCCTTTCAATTTCTATGGGCAGTTGACTGAGTGGAATCTTTTGGGTGGACGGGGTCTAACAGGTTGTTCTTTTTGGCAGCATCTTTGGTTGCATAGGGCTCCACAATCAATTTTTTTATTATGGGCATTTTGCAAATCCAACAGGCACTAACGCTCTTGCTGCTCCAAAAATTGGTGTTGTTGAGCCAAAAGTTGATCTTGCATGAGATGCATTTGCTCTTGCATCTCATTGACTTGTAGTTGAGGACTAGATCCTTATTGTTATTGAAAATTTTGATTTGGAGGCACAACGACCACAGTTGACTAGGATTGGAGGATTCCCAGGTTGGAAAAAATTTGGCGCATGATTTGGTCCATGGAGTTTGGAACATGAGTTCTAAGCGGGATCTGAATGTTTGGGCTAGTTGGTGGCATGTTTGTGGCAGTAGTAGGATCAAGCAAAGGAGTGGATAAGGGATTGTTGAGGGAGGCCATGAGTTATGTAAAGGGCTCAAGACGGGTAACAGTTGGGTTGTTCATCGCCTAAGTGCTTAGAGGGAGGTTTTGGTTCAAAGGAAGCTTAGTATTGGTTGGGTCCTTGCCATTCCCCTGAAAGGAGTTGGTAAGATTACCAGAGCAAGAGGGTTAGAGGAGTTGAGAGTTGTATCTTTCTAAATCTGAGATATTTTTTGGTCTACTTCGTTGCACCAACTGTTGATACAAAGTTCAATAAGAGAGGAAATAATGATAGGACAATGGATACTGATTCATCTAAAGAGGTGGAAAGCCAGACAAGAACAAAATGACAAGTTGATTGAAAGTAGAAAATAATCTTTTTAAAGTAACTTAAAGAAATCAAAAGTCAATCTTTTCTCCATCGTTAATCAGGTCTTTATAAGAGAAATTCTCTTGTCCATTAATATGATATGGCAAGATAAACATTTGTCCCATTAAATGCGCAAAGAATATTCATGGGAATGAAGGATGTATATCTTAGGATTCATTCTATTATCATATCTAAAGTGTGTTTATATTTGAAGAGTATTCCCATCTAGCGTATGGGCCTGATATCGAAAGGGTGTGGCTCCTCTATTTGTGCTGTTGGTCTAGTTGAGCTTCTCCTCATGCGATAGTTAATATTGGGTCAACATTGTCTGGGAAGTTGACACATATTCACGTGGCAAAAAGTTTACCACTAAACATATTTTCCCTAAAAAAGTATTAAACATATTTCAACGTGTTGTATTATATATAATTATTATATATTCAATGCTTATCTTACACATATTTATAACCTTTAATATAGTTAGCTATAAAAATATGTAAAATAATTTTTGTTACAAAGAAGATTAAAGTGTCGAGGACTCGTCGAAACCTAAATTAAATTATTAAAAGTTTACAAGTAATAATTGTAAGAAATGCGGACCAAACCAAACAAGGTTTAACAAGATCTGTTGCAAAATGGTTAAATTTTCTAAAACTAAGGTAGCAAGCAAAAATAGTCCCAAAATGTAATAAACAAACCAAGAAACCGAACCAAATCGAATCGTTGATGAGTTGGAGAGGATGCCAAACAATGCTAAGTGAAATTTGAGAGATATAAAGAGGCAAAGCATCGGAATTCATGTGGAACCCACGGTTGACCCAAACGAACCAAGCGGCGAGGCTCATGCTGAAACTTGACCCGATGGATGCCAGGTTTATGAGCCATAAAGGAGGGAACCAAATGGGTTTGGCCATTATGGTTCGATACCGTTTGGGTGAACCAAACTTAAAGATGATGAAAAGGGTGAGAGAGAGCGGAATGGCAATGGCTATGGTGAGTGACCGAAGGGCTTTCATGGTTTGAGCCTTTTTGTCTTCAGATGTGACCCTGACTCGAGTGGCTCGACTGGTTTGATACATATCATACTCAACTTGAGGTTTGATTTGGAGGATTTCAGAGGCCATTGTAATCGATAATTCTACGTTGTAATTTGCAGAGCTATGGAGGAAAGATATATGGGTTGAAACTTGGTGTTTTTTGGGGAGTAAATCTTGGGTTTCCATTAATGAATTTATGATTTTGATTAATTTCTTTCTTTTTTCTTTTGATGAAACTTTCCTTTTTAAGTCAATTTAACCATTTACGTTTTGCCCTATTCTTTCTCAAACTAATTTGTCACAAGTAAAATAAAGGGTAAATTACACTATTAGTCAATAAATTATGAATAAATTTATGTTTTAGCCACTTAACTAAAAAAATTATGATTTGATCAATGAATTATTTTTAATTGTTTATAACTTTCTCAATTGAAAAATGTCAAATTGTTTATGTAGTGTGAATTTAATTTTGGTTAATTTTAGTTTTTTATTTTTAAAATTTTGAAATTTTATTCATGATATAAATGGTAATAGTTAAATTTGTTATGTCAAATTATGATATTAGTCTCATAGCACACCATAAGTTATGAATTTAGTCTTCAATTTAATCAATTTTAATTCTTGTACTTTTTGAATTTTAAATTTCAATTTTGACTCAAATGATAGCGATTAAATTTATTAACTAAAATGATGTGACATTTTTGTAAGTATTGTGTGAAAAATAACTAGTTAACATAGCATTGTATGTGTGATAATGTGTTTGCTACATAAGATTTTAAAAATAACTTGACAAATATCATTTGAGACATTATTAGAATTTAAAAATTCAAAAAGTATGTGAACTAAAAATGACCAAATGTATATGGACTAAATTTATAACTTAGCATAATATAGAGACTAATAGCAAAAATTGACCCCAAAAATTATCATTGAATTGATTTTTAATACATTTTAAAAATGTAATTAAGCCTAAAGAGAAAAAAAAAAGCAAATTATACCCAGGGTCACTCAACTATTAGTAAACTTAAACTTTGGTCACTCAACTTTAAAAAGTTACAAATTAGTCACTACACTATTCAAAAGTTATCGTTTAAGTCATTGGGTCGTTAAGTTGTTAATGGATGTCTGACATGGCTACTAACTCACTATTCATCATAAGATAAGCTACACACAAGGTCACTCAACTATTAATAAGTTTACACTTTGGTTACTCAATTTTCAAAAAGTTACAAGTTGGTCATTGAACTTTTTGAAAGTTTTAGTGTTTTAAGGATCTCCTTCATATTTGTATTTTAGTAATCTTTTTATCATCTAGCCTATTCCTTGGGCAATAAACACATTGAACGAGAGCTTTTTTCCGTTATTTTTCAATTTTATGGTTTAATTTCCATTTGAAGCTTCGTTGATTTAAACCCAAAGCTCTTTGATCTCTATCCATCATCTTTAGGTGGTCGTCTAACTCCAATATGTTCCTTTTCTCAATGAGACTTTCTCCTCGACCTTTTGCATTGAGCCGCCATCGCTTGGAACTTTCTAACTAGCTCTTGATTGAATATTGTACGTTTGAGTCCTTTTTCTTTTCATATTTTGATTTTTTTTCCTAATATTATTCTATCCCTTTGCTTCTATAAGTCTTGTTTAGGGATCACTAAAACAAGAGATAGGGATCACTAAAACAAGAGACATTCTTTCCTTTTTCTTTGTATTTTTGTTTACTTTGATTTTGGTTGTGGTAATATTTGGTTACTAAAATGAGGTAAGTGCATGTGAATAGCTTAATTTTGGATTTTATTGGGTTATGGTTTTAGTTGAATGGGGAATGATGAATGGGTTAAGAATGAAGAGTTATTGAGTTGCTTGGGTTAAATGTGAGGCATGAGGTTAAAAATGACTTTACTAGGGTTTGGGGCCTGAGTTGTTATTGATATTGTTTGAATTATCATGTTAGAGAGTAATGGTGCAAAAATTGAGTAACCAAAGCGTAAACTTGTAAAGTTACTATTAGTTCAATGCAAAACTTGTAACTTTTTAAAATTGAGTAACCAAATAGTAAATGTAGCACCTATACCCGACCCGATCATCAAGTCCAAATGAGAAGCACCACTTTTGTTACCAAAGCAATTAAAATTGACTTTTCTTTTAAATTCTCAAACATCAAATATTTGTCATATTATAAAAACTATTTATTTCAAATATAGACAAGTTCAAGCATTCAAACACTTTATAATTTCATGAAAACAAGTTCAATGATATTAATTAAAACAAATAGAAGTAGTTCCCATTCAACATCAACCTAATGTCTTTCTTTCAGCATAATTTACAAAACATCCATATTGATTAAATTAAGTTTGAGTCAAATTAAACACTTTTAAAACATTTTTAATCGAAATCTAGGTGTTCAAGGATGATTAGGACCAAGTTCAGGTCTCCTGGGTTCAAAACAAGTCAAAACCGTGGAGGGACCCTGTTTTGACATACTTGTATCAATAGAAGTCCCTGTTACTGTTTATGTTAACTTATTTGTATCGATATATTTGTCCATTTATACTGATAGAAGTTTGCCAGAACTCAAAAATGACCCCAAAACTTACCTAGTTTGATCCAAAGCAATACCAAATCATATCCAAACATTATAAGACTCATTTAACAAATTATAAACACCATTTCAAACATATTTAACACCTTAAATCACATATTCACAAACATATTCACAACCTTATTAACATCATGCATCAAGTTTACTTTATCGGCAAACAAGCAATGTCTCAAACATAACATAAAAATGGTAAATTAGGCATGCATAACAACATATCCCTAATTATAACACATATTCACAACACTATACATGTATGATCACATTACATATATACAAACCCTTAACATGATAAGTACCCAAAACATCAAAATAAGTTCAAAGACTAATTATGACATTAAGTACATGTCGCTTTACTACAAAACATATCAAAAATTGTACAAAATTTGTTGAACTGAGAATTGAGTCCTAGATGATGTCATACTTCTCGTGTCCCCAAGATCTAACATTACCTGCGCACAAAAATAAACAAACTGTATGCTGAGAAATAGAGCTCAGTGGTGCTAACATGATTTGAAAATTATAAAACACATATATAACAAGTTAACATATTCAATATATATGAGATTCGATAATAGATTAAACTAGATTTACATTTCTTGTCTCATGCTTTTAGTATCACGCTTTCATGCTTATTTTTATGACACATATTAACATTTAAATTCAACTATAATGCCATCTCATTCACATATGAATTAAAACATATCATGTGAGCCATTTCATTTTCTCATTTCATACTCGAATTCATTGATTCGTTTTATATTTGCATTGACCTTCAAGGCTCGTAATGATCGTATTGCATGGTCTTTCACATATCTTTCAATGCTGTGACATTCATTTACAATTTTCACAATCAACATCTAACATTTAATATTCAATGGCATTAACCAACTTATATATTTCATAATCCCTGTTAATCAGACACATACTCAAGACGGATACACAAATCATCCAACCATCACACCAATATAATTGACACTTAGTGCATCATCGATACGTCTGAAGTATATTGCGCTCCACACCTCATTGGTATAAATTGAAGAAATATATGTAAATGTGCCTAGTACCTCATTGGTATGTTTGAAGTATAATGTGCACTCCTCGCCTCATCAATATAAACTAAAGTAAACTCCGTGCATTAATCCCATGGCATGTCAATTATACCCGACTCTATCCGAGAGCGTTAATAGGGTATTCAATGTTTCACAACGTACATGATTCACATATTATAAGCCTTTTCATAGCAAGTTCATATGAATAAAACCATTTGCATATCATTACATATCATTACTTAACATTATCATGCTTTCACATTTCATGTACTGACTAATATGGCGATTCTCATCATTTATATATCATTTACCACATTCATTTCATATACATGTTCACATATCACTCATTCATTGCATAATGTATTCATGACACTTACATGTTCATTATCATTTTTATATCAAAATTATGTTTTCACATACCATTCATATATTCAATTTAACCATAACATGAATACTTACCAAGTCATGAGACAAGTATTGTTGTTACCTTAATTAAGTTATATTTAATGAACCATATACATATTGAATTCAAAGTCACGAAAGCATAAATCGGGATAGGTTACTCGTCTACGACCTTCACCTTTCCTTTATCTCGTGACGTTTCGACATTATTTTTAGCTACGTACGATAATTTGATTATAGTAACAGATTAGTTTCCACCTAGTCACACGAAAACACAACAATTTAACATAAGTTGTACTTTATTCATTTTAGACCCTATAAGCCCTAATATTTGAAATGCTCGTATTTCTCAATATTTAGTACCGAATCAAAATCCTATTTCATATTTTTTCATTAGGGAACTTGTGCTTTTAATCTATATCATAATTTCTTAACAACTTTCAATTTAATAATGTCATAAAAAAAACCATATAGCTTAGTTGGATTTATAATAAAATCCAACTTTTCATTACTTTTTAATTTAATCCTAACATGCTCAAAACTCATACTTCAAAATCTTTTTAAAATCAAGCTTAAGTTCACCAAAACTTTTTAACTATAACTTGATAAATATTTAACAATTTGAAAATCTAGCACATGAGCAATCTACACTAAGCTTAGATGACCAAGAATTTACAAAAATCATGAAGAGAAAAGCTCACTTGTTCAATTTGATGATAGAATGTTAAGGAAGAAAAACCTAAAATTGAATTCTTTCTTCTACCATGGACGACACATAGGGATAAAGGAAGTGATATTGTTTTATCTCTCCTACTCACTTATTATTTATACTTAAATTAAGGAGCTAATTAAACTTAATTAGTATACTAACCTTATTTAATTAACTATATAAATAGCCATAATCATTATTTAATATACTTAGCGAAATGGATGGAGTGAATTATTCTCATCCACTCACTCATGAATTATTAATGGTTAAATAACCATTTTGTCCCTTGGTTAGTTGTAAACCAGGCCCCATGCTTTTTATAAATTAAAATTTAATAGCAATTACACTTTTATAAATTAGTCACTGTACCATAATTAAACGCTTTGTCAATTCAACTACTCGGTTGTCCATTAATATATTTTTAATTTAAATATGTAAATTCTTTCATTCATAATTTCACTAATTTAGTTTACAAAATTCAATACCGAAATTACATTTTCAACATTGATTAAAATTAGGTCATTACAATAAATTTATTAATAGTTGAGTAATTAGATTGTAAATTTACTAGTCCTACATTTTGTTACCAAGTTAACGGGTCAGTGACTAATTTGTAACTTTTTAAAATTAATTGATCAAAGTGTAAACTTACTAATATATTAGTCACCTTGGTTTAGTTTATCCAAATCCGTTTTACAAAAATGCCCTTGGACCATCGGTTATTGTTGTAATCCGCGCCACTAATTTCATCGTCTTCACGCTTCACTTCTCGTTCTTTCTCCCTCACACACTCTGTCACTCAGGCAAACAGCTAGCCATTTCTCTTCTTCGCCTCTGCCAACCGTCAAAAAGTTTCCTGGTCATTGAAATATACGAAAATGGTATATTTCATTTTCCATAATTATATTATTTTCTTTAATTTTATTTAAGATGTAATATTTTTTTCATTAATTTCCTAATCATTTATCGAGAATTGTTAGATTAGGTTTTAAATTTTCCGTTATTGAATCTGATCTGTTCGGTTGTACAAGGTAGCAAAATTCCGATTTTCTTTCCTTTTACTTTGATTATAATTTTGAAAGTGCTGAAGTTTGTTTGGTTACTTAGAAATGCTTAAGAAAATAATGTAAATATTAGATTAACATGTTTACCTATATGGAAATTGATCAGTTTTGCGTCCTTTGACGATACGTTTTTTGCATTCGGTTTGTTAGTGGAGTGAGAAATGTCATAATCTGTTTTCTAAAAGAAGAAATGTGAGATAGAGCCGTGATTGGTGATCTCTGAATGCTGAGAAATGCTTTCAAAGTAAATTTGAGTAATAGTTTCAAAAGTTAAAACAGTGGAAACTGACCAATTTACACAATATGTTTCTTAGCTGCGGCTTGTTTATGTTATTAGAATGCAATAATCTGTTTATGTAAACAAATTTGTTTAATATAGTTATTGTTTAATTGTTTTATGTTGCAGTGACATTTAATTTGAAGTTAAACTAGTATGATTGGGCTTGCTGTGTCTAATTGAGTTGATACTTAGGAGGCTCCAACATTTTATTTTTATTGAAATTCTCATGTCTGTCTCTTGTGTCTGACATAGCCATGGGTTTACGACCCTTCAAGGACTCTTCAAATACATTCATGTCAGACGCATAACCATATTCTATGCTCACACCTGATTCTGAGTAAGATAGATTGATTTCACTGATTTTAGCCTTGAATTTTACAGTCTTCGAAGAAAAAGTTTGCTTCCTTCATCAACTGTCATTTTATATGGTAGCAGACATTGATACCTTTGATAGCATTCTGTGTTGTATAGTTTTTATTTTATCTTATATTCTGCAGAATGTTGATTTCACTGATTTTAGGCTTGAATTTTACGTCTTTAAAGAAAAAATTTGCTTCCTTCATCAACTGTCATTTTATATGGTAGCAGACATTGATACCTTTGATAGCATTCTGTGTTGTATAGTTTTTATTTTATCTTATATTCTGCAGAATGAGGATGATTCTGTAGATCGGAAACTGGAGAATGAAACAATGGCAGCTTTTGTAAGTTACTTTTCAAGTTCCCCGACACTTATATGTATCACAAATAAACTTAAGAGTATTTCCTTCTCTTCATGGTTGTTTAGAGCAGACAAATATATATTTTTTTTAGGGTGTATTCTGAGTTTTGCACTCAAATTGATTTGTTTGCTTTGGACCATTGTATGATATTCCGAGATAGCGGAAAAGCATTGGGATTTTCTTATGTTTAGTTATATAGATATTGCAATGATTTAACCGATTTTGATCCTGATTTTAATGATTTTAATTACATTGTTATGCAGGTCCAGACTCTACTTCAACAGATCGTGAGTTCTTATTTTGAACTGTTTTGGTATTCTATAAGGAATTTCAGAACAACAAATTTTAAACAGATTTAGCTAATACCACCCTTCCATTACATATTACAGCAACAAAGGTTCCAAACAATGTCTGACTCCATCATTACGAAGAATATCCTTTTCATATTATCTAGTTGTTTCTATGCGAGGGGATGAGTTGCATGATTAGTTTCTATAAAGCATCAGGGAAGTTCTGTTTTGTTGATCTTGTGGTTCTTTGGTGGAGGTTTTTAAGAATTTCACTTTTGCAATAAGCAAAATGTGAAAGCTTTTTTACTTGCTTACACCAAGGTTTTAGTCTGTTTTTACATTGGTTTTTTATTTCAATGGGGAAAGTAGCCATGGGTGAGTTGCCAAATCTCCTTTCAGTTCACTCAACCTTGTTCTTTAGGTCCTACTAAAGCTAAAGTGAAGCAGTTTAACCTTAATTCGATGTATATTCATGTTCCAAGAAAATAAAACTTATAAGCATGTTCTTGATTTCCTTGACTTAAACGCACTTGATGAGATGGGCTGCAGGATAGATGAGCTAGAACAAACCATCAATGATCTCAAAGCAGAGATGGATGCAGATAAGCCTCCTTCTCCTTCGGTTCCTTCCTTGCCGAAGGACGATTCCAAGTCGCCCAAAGAACCATAACAGTGTGAATTTGGCGTTTACAGCATGGTATTAATAGACTGTATTCCTTTTGTTCCCTAGCTTTTCTCTCATGGACAACGAGTAACAAACAGACTCAGATAACTTATATTTGTGACCGCCTCTTCTAATTTCAATTATCTATTATATATGGTTAACCCTCTCTAATCATTCTTCACACTAGTAGTTTAAGTTCATGATTAGACTTCTTTTCAGTATATATAATATGATTGTGATTAGCTGTTTAATTAACAAATACCTGAAGTGGAATTGATTTATGTATAGGAAATACTAGTTTGGTAGGGAAGTTTATGCTTGAGGAATCTCATTATCTTTTAGGTCATGCTAGTCACTAAGTAATTTGATTCGTGTTGTATTTGATTTTGTTCATAATATCTAAGCATTAAGAAATGAAGTCGTGCATCAGTGGTCCTAATTCTTGATGGTAACCTTTGCGGATAGCTTTCTGTTTTGGCTTCCGTTTCTTATACTATTAGGTGACAAGACATTTGAGGTGCTATGTTATCTGGACCCCGGGGCTCAAAATTAGTGTCGGATGTGGGCATATATATATATTTAGTTCAGTAATTGTTTCAAAATTAATGCCAATAATTATGTTTGAATATGTATTGGACATAGGTGTTAAGTTTGTGTAGTGTGAATTTAATGTGTAGCAAAATACAGGTGTAAGATGCCAAATACAGTTGGATTGCATTTCTCTTTGCTTTGTTTTGGCCAATCACTTTGGAAAAAGAATTAGATTCTATGTAAATGGGTTGCTTTGAATTTGCACTTCGCACATGAACCGCCCTCCTCACTTGCCGCAATTGCTGGGTCAATCTTTTTTAGACAGACTTCTTTTTTACAACTTTCAACTATAAGTAAACTTAAAAAATATGTATATAAATATAAATTTTTTTTTAAAAAAAAATCATACTTCATGGCCTTGAAAAGAAAAGGTAGCCGACATTTCCTCAATAATATAGCTGAAATCTTGAAGGGGGGGGGGGGAACAACTCAGTGCCATAAATAATCTGGACTTCAAATGGCCAAATATATATATATATATATATAAACAGTACAAATCAAGTTATGTTTTGTGTCACCAAACAATTTGTACCACAATGGCACAACCTCAAAATCTGATAAACCCAAAAATCAAATAAATTATTTTATTAGCAACACAAATATAATCCCTATAGAATTCATTCAATTATCTTTATTCCACTCAATTATCTTATATGCGTATATTTCATAAAATTTGAAAAAAGAAGAAGAAGAAAATAAAAACAGCAATACACACAATAATTTATGAATCAAGTATAGGAAGAAATAGAAGAAAATATTACATTTTCAAAATTAGACTAGAGGAGCAACAGATTTATTTTACTTTTTATAATAAAAGGACATATAAATAAATAAATAAATAAATCTAACGCCGACAGCGTGTAATTCTACTGCACCCGCGTGAGTAAGGATTTGCTTGAGCTCCCGGCCGGCAGTTATAATACGACGCACCGCGTCGCGAACATGGCACCGTGTTTCTCCTCAGCGCACCGTAGCTAATGTAACGCCTCGTCGCTAAAATGCGCCTGTTGATCTCGGAGTCCATGGCGAACTCGGCGTCGAAGTCCGAGGAATCTTCCCCGCTTAGCATCAGGCATTCCGCGATGGATCCACTGCACTCCGACTTAATCGGGAGGAAATGGTCGCCGCCGAAATCGAGCATGGGAGACGAAGCGGAAGCCGCCACGTGGATGGCCAGGATTGCGCAAATCGCGAGGAAACTGAACGAGAATCTAGAGCTTCCCATTTTCGAGCTTCGGGTTTTTTTTGGGTTTTCTGTTGATGAAGGGAATTGGAAATAAGGGCATGTTTTAGGATTATAACTTTATAAGGGATTGGTGCTAAGAGAAAGCCACTGGGGTTTGGATTTATTTGCGATTATGCCACTTCACTTCAACGTGACCGCCCTAACTTATGTCAAATCACTTTGTGGACATCCACTAATTATATTTTTGACTCCTTACCTTTTCACATTTGCTATACAAAATAAAAGGTTAATATACAACATAAATCCTTAAACTTTGTCACTTTATTTAGATAAACCTTCCTACTTTTTGTACATTCAATTAGGCCATTAAACTTTAATCTATAACTAAATAGGATTCTTAATATCAGTATTTCCATTTGAATAAAGGCTATCAAAATGAAAATCAATGTACAAAAATAAGCTTTAACTACATTTGTCTACAACATATCTTTCTTCTTTTTTAATGTTGTTTTTATATGTGTCCTATATTATTTTTTAGTTGTTTATTATTGTAAAATAGAATTATTTTCAAATGTTGGAGTTTTATATTTGTTATACCCCTCCAACTTTGGAGATGTGGTAACATAGTAAGCTGTCTAAGAAGCGTCTACAAGTAATTCTTCGCTTTTCATTACCCAAGTAGTCATCAAATTACCAACATCTTGGAAAGCCTACCTCCGTTCAACCTCCTGACCCCTTTGAAAGGTTTATGGTCACCAAGTTATTCATCCTTACGAACAGACTACTCGTCACCTTCAAAAGGGTCTTGCCCATCCATCTTTGTGAACAGACCACTTGTTTCTCAAGGCACTCACTTTTCTAATGTGAACACTCCCCCAACTATGGGCACATCCTTTAGGCCACTAAACCCTATTTGACCGTAACAACCTTGTACCCCAATTCAGAAGGAATGTTAGAATGAGTCCCATCACGTACATCTCTCTATGCATTCCATGAAAATGACTTATTGGTAGTAAGTTTACCGCATCAACACTATCAGGCACGAGACCTCCACTATATATATATATATATATCCCTCAACAAGATAAAGAAGGGATCGACCCTCAAGCATTCATAGCCACCTTATAATCCTCAACCTTCTCATTTGTGTACCTAACTTCCTTACTTACATACATCTTCCGACTCTCTGCTCTGTTAAGAAGAACCGACCTTCTTCAATACCATCAAATACTCCTCTTTATATCCTCATTTGTTGATACCTCATCAACAATATTTTAAAATCTTAATAAACTATAAACATTCAAACTAAGTTTATTTAAGATTGGGACATGATTGATTAGTCTAAGTGCAATGCGATTCAACCTAGATTATCATTAATAGATAAAGAAAAACATGCTTGTATAAAAGTTTAAGGTTTATTTGGGTGCCAATTAAAGTTTAACGAATTATTTACGAAACAATTAATGTTTAAAGATTTATTTGAATTTAACAAAAGTATAAGAACTTATATAAATAAAAGGATAAAGTTTAAGGGTTTATTTAGTATATTAGCCAAAATAATAACAGAAAAATGGAAAAAAAAATGAATGGCTTGAATTATAATAAGTTATCTTATCGAATTGTCTGAATACGAATATCAATTCAATTTTAAAAAGTTTATATTGAATTTTATAATTATGTCTAAATTTTTGTTTAGTTTTGTTGATTTTCAAACATAAACTAATAAAATTTAATTTATTTTTTATTCCGATACACACGAAATTAAAAAAATAAAACATTTATTTGCATAAATAAATATTAGCTTTAATTCATCAATAAAAAAAAAATAAAACTTGATAGTGAATTATGGTAGTAAATGAGACTTTAATTTAATGAAGCTTTTAGGTCTTATGCTCAAGTTCCTAGTTTAGGTTTAACTTTGATTTGTTAGTTTAATAGTTGAATTAGTAATTTAATTATTTAATAATAGAAAGGGATCTACTTATATTGATGTAAAATTTAAGTTGTTTTACATTTTTCTGTAATTTTTTATATTATTATTATTTTAACAACCTAAATATTATATTTTATGTTCCATTCATATAGATCATACATGTCAAGTTTGGAATAAATTAAACATTTTTAACTATTCGTTTTACGTAAAATAAAAATTTAACCGTTAAATATATATTAATATAAACAATATTTTAGATTAATATGATAAAAATATTAGATTAATGTAAAAATTTACATGCATGACAAGTATAAATATATTGATAAGTTTTACACTGACGTAAGTGAATCTCTCCCTTTAATAATATATGAATGTAATGATTGATTATAATTGTAATTTTAAAAATAATAAATTAAAGTATAATGCCAAAATTTACCTTAATCTTAATCATTTATAATAAATGAATATGATACCACATTTGGATTAAAAAAAATTAAAATTTACACTAATTAAAACCTAAAGTTACTAGTACCCATCACAATGTATCAAAAATTAATTCATCTGATACATGCACGAATAATGTGAAATTTATTAAATTTCATTCACTGAAACTATCAATTTTTAAGTTTGAAAAATCAGTCGACTTGCGACAACCTTTTGGATGGGGTCCAAGTATTTTTTAAGTTGAGATGTATCTTTTAGCTTCACAATGCACTTTAAATCACTTAATTTCGAGTTTAGGAGCTCAAGTTATGACCGTTTTAGTGAAAATTGCGAGAGCCGAATTTTTGGACGGGATTATTAAGAAAATTATGAGTTTCGAGCTTTTAATTCGAGTTTAAATCATATTGTGTTTAATTTTTAGACTTATTTTTTTTATATATGAGTCCAATTTTATGTTTTATTATTTATTTATTCTGAATTGTGGATATTGTTTAAGTATTTTAAGTTGTTTAGGAGTTTTATGTTTATTAGTCAAATAAGAAAATTTAGTTTAAAACTACTTTTTGTTTAGATTAATTAGAGTTTCATTATACTTTAGAGTTTTATTTTGATATAATTAAGCTAACCTATATAAAAGTCTATTTATTATTCATTAGATATATAATTGTTTTCATTAATCAAGTTTTCAACTTTGGGAGTAAGTTTCTTTGTCCAAGACTTTTTTTTTATGATTTTTAGAAGTAATTTTTTTCTCGATTTTCTTCAAAGAGTCGTGAGAATTCATTCTTCATTCTTCAATTTGTCAATGATTATTTATTAGAGGGTTGATTAGAGTCGTTAATTGAGTTTGTTGGGATTTATATCTCAAAGGGTTCAATTGAACATTTATCCATCTATCCATCATATTCAATTCATTGAAATTATTTTTTTTATTGATCGTCCACTTTTACATTATTTTTTTCTTTATTTAGTTATTACTTTAAATATTTATTTTTTATTTTTTATTTAGATCCTCTGCCTTTGGCCCTCCTTTATTATCATCCAATTTACAAAGATAATAAGGAAAACATACAAAAGCAGCCATAAATAGTATGATGAAATGTGAGACAACATTGGGCAGGTAGTGGACAACTAAGGTGAGAAGAAATGAAAGTAGTAGGTTGGAAGAACAATAAATATTGAAAAAGAAAACCCCTTCCTGTTTCCAAATGTGAATGTGGGAATGCTTAATTGTGAATTAATGGCTACTCAAGTAATTTCTTGGCAATACAACCTTGCATTCACACTTAATACCCAGCTACTTCAATTTCCTCAGTTTTATCTATTTAAATTTTCTTCATATTTAAACTTAAAAATTGTAAATTAATTTGGTTCTTTTATTAGTATTTGATTAACACCATTAGATTTGGATTGATAATAACACGTGTCATAAAAATATTAATTTTTGAAAATTAAAAAGAAATAATTTTTTTTATATATTTTACATGCATAATGAATATGAATAAATGATTGTTTAGATTCATTTGAACCTAAATAACTATTTGTCCTGGTTTATTATGAATGTCTTTTTAGTAATTTTATTTATTTATAATTTAAAAATAAAAATATATTTGTAAAAAATCAAACTCTTGTATTTTATAAAAAAAAAAATCATTTTGTTTTTATATTTTTCTTGAATTTTAAGACTTTAACTTTTTATTTCAAGTGAACAACAATCGTGACGAACAATTCTTTATAAAAAATATATTGCTATTTTTGAAATTATAAAAAAATATAAAATTAATAAAAATTATTCAGAATGAACTTGGATAAATGATCGTACATGTTCAAATGAATTCGGTCAACATTTAGTCTAAATTCATTATGCTTGTAAAATAAAAACTACAAAAATGAAATTCCTAATTTTTAAAAATTTTGAAAAATAATATTTGCCACCAACATTTAATAATTTTTGCTAGACAATTAGTTTTGTTATTGAATATATAACTAGGAGCTCAAAGTAATAAAAAAAATTAAATAACGTAACAATATTTTAAATTTGTTGTTAATATAATAACATTTACCAACAACATAATTTGTTATTGTGTATTTTATTAAAAATTTGTAATCACAAATCGTATTGTTATGATTAATAACATAGAAATTAAATTATGTAGCGATATTTAAGGTTTTTGTTAATATTCTAACAACTTATTTTATAGTTATGCATTTTATTAAGAATTTACAATGACCAATCGTATTGCTATGATTAATAAACAAAAAATAAATAAATTAGATAATAACATTTTAAAGTCGTGGTTAATATTATAAGATTTAACGATAGTTTCTTTTATTGTCACATATAAAATTGGAAATTCACAACGATAAGCCTTGTCATTAGGATTAGTACCCTAAAAATTAAATTCAGCAATGAAATCTAAAAGTCATTGCAAATATTCCAAATTTACACAATATCATTTAATGTCATTGTTGTATTACACGACAACAAAAAATATTGCTGTGAAATACCATTTTTCTTGTAGAGAAGGGAGAATGAGAATAAATCTTTCGCTTATTTGAATACTCAACTACTAGTGAAGTAAAATATCAAGGTTGTTTTGGGAGGATAAATGGTGTGGTAATGGCCCATTAAATTTGGAATTCCCTAGGCTCTTTTGTTTAGCTAAACTCAAAAATGGTTAGGTGTTTGATTATTCGTCCAATAGTGGGTTTAGAAATGTTAATCGGGAAGATTTTTTTGTCAGACCTCTGCTGGATCGGGAATTAGGGATTCTTTGTCGTCTCATTGATAGGGTGAGTGGTGTGGTCCTGGTTCCGGAGGTGGAGGATCGGATATTATGGGCGCACGACAATAAAGGAGAGTTCTCAGTGAAGCAGTTATCTAAATTACTGATTGAAGGTGAGGGGGATGATTTCATTTTTGCTTTTGATAAGATATGGAAGTTAAAAGTTCCTCCAAGGGTGTGTAATTTTCTTTGGTTATTAGCCATTAATAGAGTTCCCACGAAGGATTTCTTAATTAAGAGAGGAGTGAAAATTCAAGACATTTTGAATGTGTGTCCGTGGTGTAATAGGGAGCAGGAGAGGGCAGATCATGTGTTCTTTAATTGAAATTTTATTGCAGGGTTTTGGAAGAGGATCTTCAATTGGTGGGACGTTGGCTGGAAAGTGGTGAGCAACTTTGAAGAATTTTACTCGTTATGTTTCAAGGAAAATATTCTTGGTTCTTGTAAAATTCTATGGTTGATTGCAATTGTGGCTTCTTGTTGGTCTATTTGGCTTGCAAGGAATGAGATGGTGTTTGAAAATAAAGTGTTGTCGATGGATACTTTGATCTTCCACTCCAAGATGAGGGCATTATTGTGGGTAAGGGCTACTGTCGAAGAGTGTCGGATTCAAGAGAGATTATGGTGGTTTTGTCCGTATAAGTGCAGTTTTTCTAAATCAGCTTCAACAGGTTGGAGTTTTCCTCCACATGGATGGCTGAAATTTAATGTTAGTGGAGTTGCTTCTGTGAGTGCATTTGGCAGTGGAGGAATGATGAGAGATGAGGATGGTATTGTTAGAGCTTTATTCTCGAGACCGAGTGATGCCTGCGATGCTGAGTCAGCTGAATTGGGAGCAATTATCATAGCAGTGGATGTTTTTATTAACATAGGGTGGAAGGGATCAAGTTCATTAATTGTTGAAATGGGTTCGAGGGTGGTCTATAATTGGATTTTAGATAAATCAAGGAGACCTACAAGCTACATTTAAAGATTTTGAAAGGAGGTGTATCTGCGTTGGAAAGTTATCATTTTCCATAGCTGAGGTGTGTGGAAATGAAATGGCAGATGCATTAGCATCTACTGGAAGGAGTAGACCAAGAATGTTTAAGGCTTGATGGTGAGTATGGTTTGCAATAATTATGAGTGCTCAAGTGTGTGGTTTGCTGTTACTGGTGTATTGAGTGGATTCGATGCTGGTGTTTGTTCTTTTGACCTGTGAGCAGTATGCATATGAAGGGGTTTTCTGGGTTTTGTGGAGTTTTTGTGGCTTTTGTAGGTGTGTGCATTTTGTCTTTGGGTATGATTCGTTTGTTAAAGGGATATTTTTGCATTTGTCAATTTTTACTGCATTTGCGATTTTGTAATATCATTACTGAGAAAAAAAAATCTAATCAAGTTTAGAATTATTGACAAAATTAAAAAGCATTTCATTCACACTATATTAGACACTTAAGAAAACTCTAACACTGTCAAATACGCACTCAATTAGTTCTTTCTCAAAAAGCTACAGTAGTGATCGACTTGTCTACCTAATGACTACGAAATGAAATGTTGAATTGACTTGAGATATAGTTATTAAGTCCTCTTGATTTCTCAACTCACACTAGATCCTAATATTTGCCGTTAAATTATATATCTCACCTATAAATTTAGCATATATTAAATTTCTTTACTCAAAAATACTTAAAAATGCCAATTGAATTAATCTGAATTAACCTAAATGCTGTAGATTATTAAGCTCATCAATTAACTCAAGAAACCATATATTTCATCAATATAACATGGCAACTCACAATCAATCTCGTTCACTATTTACCTAGCTATAGGCATGCAAACTAAGTCAATTCGATTAGAATTCGCCATGCTTTCATAATTAAAACAAGAGCTAAAAGGTTAAGTAAAGAAAGGCTTAGCCAATTTGTAGAGATCCTTCACGAAAACTTGGAAGATCCAACATACGTTGAGAGTTTAAGAACAAAATTAAAAGAGAAACACTTAAATTCTGTTAAAATTGAAAAGATTACAAAGTAAGAGTGTTTGAAACTAATTTAATCTAATCTAAAAAAATACAAGACGCTTAAAGATTTTCAAAGAATAGGTATTTTTAGATTGGAGTTCGGGTGCACAAAATGACTAAAGTACTTGGACGCATGCAACAATGCAACTTTAACTTTGCAATGCCGCAACGTCACCTTCTCTTTTACCCTTGAGTGACTGTTAGGGATCAAGTAGTTGGTATTAAAACGTGGCGACCACAACCATACCACATCATGGTATTGGCCTCGACATTGCTCCGCTTTGGCGTTCAAACTACATGATGTTGTGACCTCAGCTACCTTTACCTCACAACGTTTGTCCCTAAGTTGCATTTTCCTGATTCATCTTCCACAACTTAAGTTTAGGGAAATTGTAATGTTGGCCACTGAGTTACTCCAATTTTTACATATACAAAACATTTCTAATATAACACTAACGCTAAAATACTAAAAATTAGATATCAAATAACCATATTTACTACACTGTAACCCAAATACTAAAATACCAAAACAGCACTATAATACAAGCAATTTTACTTCAAAACAAACTTAAAAGACTCAAAATATATCAAGTTTGTTTTCTTGCTTGTTTGAGATTGATAGGATTTTTTGTGGAAATAGAAAAGGATGGGGAGAGGTATTTATAAAAGAGTATCTCAACAATCATGGGTATTGAGTTTTTTATGTTAAATGAACTGGTTGAATCGACGGACAAATAAATTTTTTTATCAAAGTTTCTAACCTTGAACTCGACACATGAGAGTCGAGGTCCTATGAATTATACTTTTCAGTCTTTTTCTCTTGATAGCCATGATATAGATTCAGCGGTGATTTGACTATACAATTAACTTGATACCCATAAGTATCAAGTTCACCTTGAGAAAAAAGATATTATGAATGTAATTATTTATTTATTTTATATCAAAGTAAAAAAACCCATGATGAGATAATTTTTTAATTAGAAGTTTTAGGTTTAGACTGGAATGAGTTTAGATCAAATAACCCTTATCCTACTTGAAAAATATACTGAAATACATCTTTTTTTTTCAATTTTACAATGAATTGTATATATTTTAATTAGAATTTTTAAAAATTTAATAAAATGTAATCTTGTAAAAACTTAGTATACATTTAATGCCTATTTTAGTAGCTGATTTTACTTAATTATCCAAAAAATTAACTTAATGTGTTGACACTCTCAGCCAATAAAGAACCTCCAAATTTATGCATAATTAGCTATGCCATTTTATTAATTTTAATTGTATAAAATTTTAAAACAATATGTTTTTATCTATCTTCTCGGGATTTGTGGTATCTCTTCTAATAATGAAAAAATACAAAAAAAAAATTGTTAAAACTCAAATATACAAAATTCCTTTGTTTTCTTTTAACTAAAAAAATAAAATTAAAAGAAAACATAAGATTGTTTTGTGGCCCATCTCCTAAACCAAAGACATCATCAAATAAACTCCTCATCATGTTATCTTCCTTGAATCCCCAAAAGCTTTGTTCTAAAACAAACTCCAACCTCCCTAACATGAACCTAAATACCCATACTTAACCACCATCAAATCAACCTCAAAATAGGCCTATAGTCTCTTTCTGACTCCTGCTTCCTTTTCACCGTCCACATTACTTGAATGAGACCCCAAACACCTTCCCTCCATCCATCACCCAACTTAAGAACCTTTTAATTCTCTATCCTAGTTTTTAAAAGCTTCATTTCATTTGCTCCGTTACAACTTTCTTTGATTTTCATTCGAATCTTTCTACCTTTGCTACAATTTCTTTGCTTTACTCTTCTTTCTTGTTTTGATGGGTGAGATAAAAGTTGGTTGATTTGGGAAGCAAATTAAGAATGGAAAGGTGATTCAAATTATTAAAAAGATGGCTAAAAGGTTAAAATAAAAATTTACTCAAAAAATTTATTAGTTCTTTCTATTAACGAAAATCATCAATTAGTCAGTTCAATTGTTAACGATACAGATGTAGTTGATGGAAGCCATCAAAAGTTATCACATGGCAGTATGTTGATGTAAAAAATATAAAATTATAAAAAATTAATAAAAGTATAAAAATGGAATGAAGATGGATAAATAGCTGTACATATTCATTTTAATATGAATAAAACTTAAAATTATTCATAATTCTTTCTAATTCTTAAATATAACACATTTTACAAACCATCCTAAAACTCATACCAAAGTAATAGGTATCAGAGAGAAAAAAATTACATGGACAAAATGAGCTATGCCCAAAATCTTGATTAAATAGTTGGCTTGAAGATGAGTATGCTATAGAGTTTCCTCTTTGTTGTGTCTTTCCATTTCCATAGTCTAATGTGAGGGTAAAACATGCTCAAAAAAGGAGAAAACTTTCTGAATATATATATATATATATATATATATATATATATAATGGCAGAGTCTAGTAGAGGATTGGGGGTCATAGCTTCCTTAAGGTTTAAAATTTTTACAATTTAACTCTTTGTAAATATATTATGACCCTCTTAAAATATAAGTAGGCTCTCCTAAATTAAATTATTCTATGATAACTTTTGAATGATATTTTTGTTAAATTTAATATTTTACTTAAAATATTTTTATCATCTTTCTTCTTCATATTGCCTAACAAAAAAAGAAAGAATTTTTTTTTCTTTTATCATTTTTCCTTCAAATTGTAAGTATAAGGTATGTTTTTCTTCAAATTTTTCATAGATTTTGAATCTTTGAAGTTTGTTTTACTTATATGTACTAATAGTTTTTTTTTATTTTATCAAGTGTATTAGAAGTTGTCATTAATGCATATTGATGGAAGGTTATAAAGTTAAGTAAAATGTGCATGTTTTTGGATGGAAAATGATTAGGAGATTGTTTCTAACTTGTTAAAAGTATAAAAACAAAACAAAAATAACTAGATAATTTTTTTTCGCTTAATCAAATCAACAGCTAACAAAGCTGAAGAAAAATAACAACATACAGCAGAAACAATACCAACCCAGCCTAAGAACAAAAACCAAAACACAGGCACAACACAACAAGCAAAACCCCCACAACCCAACAAGTCCCATCTAATAAACAGGCCACCAATAGATAAAAACCTACAAAACAATCTTCAAACACCTACAAAAGCACCTGTAAACATACAAAAATAACTAGATAATGTTATAGTAAGTTTCGACCAAAGTGAAGGGGAGGAAGAAAACTTTGGTCACTTTGTTTAAAATTATGTCAAATGATAGTTTGTGAAGCAGTAAGAATTCTGGTGAAAACGAAATAAAAAATTGTTAACCAAGTCAAAATTTATGTGAATTTCGGATCAAGAAATTGTGAAAAATATACTTGTTTTTGGATGATCAAATTTGGTTGATTTTGGATGATCATGAATTGGTCAAATTTGGATTGAATCGATTGTTATGCTGGGATATTACTTCTTTTGAATCAATTGTTTTAATGTTTAAATCAATTGTTATGTTAGAATATTGCTTCTTTTGAATAGATTATTTATATGTCTAATTTTAACTTAACCCCCCAAGATTAACATCTTAGCTCCACCACTATATATATATATAAGCCTGCCACTGGAAAGTTGTAAATTTGAACTATATTATAGAGCCTACCTGTATATATAATTTTCTACAAATCAACTTGCCCAGTTTGAGTTGGTTTGCTTATGCTGCTACGTACATGGAGGGTGTTGAGTATTTCCCGAAGCAGAAAATGGAAATCAAGCACAAACGAATATTGAAGTTTATCACGAATAATCCAAATGCAAAATGATTATGTTTTACACCAGGGGTTCCTAACATGCAAGTAAATGAAACTATTTCAAGAAAACCACATAATATTATTGTTCATAATTATAATTTTTTTAATTTTTATATATTTTAAATTTTTTTAATAATTATTAATATTCTTTATAATTTCTAAATTTTTAAATAATTTTACATTCGTTCAAAATGAATTTAGACAATCATTCTAAATGTGCATTTTATTAGGTTTTTTAAATTCTTTTTAATTTTTTCATATTTAATTTTTTATAGTATTTAATTTATTTTTAATTTTAATTCATTTCGATTGTAATTTTTATTATAATTTGTCTGCAAAACATTTTTAGTTTTTTTTTGCTAATATTGTAAATTGCCATGTGGCATGTGACATGGCTACTTTTGATGGCTCAATGTCAAAGTTTTTTGGGGTCATGAACTTCTAATTCCTTACTGAGAGCTTTTTAATTTTTAGACCCTTTTAACCCAAAAAGATTTTTAGTCCACGATTCTTTCTTTTGTAGAAAGTGGAAGGAGATTTATGTAAAATTTTGGAATGTTGAATAACTGTTGTGAAAGAATGCCTTTTATTTTGACCAAAATTTATTTTGGTTTTTCTTCTTCTAGTTAAACTCTATTTTTAGTTTTCCACTTAAACTCTAATTAACTTAGAGTTGTTATGGTCATATATGCTACGAATTTCAACTTATAAATAGGCCTTAGTTACTCTAGGTTACACAACAAAAATATTTAGATTGAGAGATTTTTGTTCTTTACTTCGAAAGGTTTTCCTTGTGGGGCTTCAGGTTTTCTTTTAATTTTCTCTATCTTTTGTACTCTTCTTTATTATAGTAAAATCTCCTTTTACCCGTGATGGAGAGAATTCTTATTTTCTTTATTTTCAACAACAATTCACGTAAAATTTGCATATTCGATCTTTTCGATTCTTATTTTCTTTACTTTATTCATTATTTAATTGGGTTTATCCCCTACAACTTTGTATCAGAGCTAGTTCGATTTTTGCAATCAACCTGTTCAAAGATAGTACCGTCCAGGTTTAATATTGAAAAGTTTGATGGCATTGTAAATTTCAGTTTGTAACAAGTTTGGATGATGACAATATTGGTTCAGAATAGTTTGAAAAAGGTGGTTACAGGAAAGAAGCCCACAAATATGGATCAGTCAGAATGGGAATAGCTTGATAAAAAGACTCTATCCACTATTCAATTATGAATCACGAATAATGTGTTACAGGAGGTTTTGTAGGAGAAAACAATGTCTGCGTTATGGAAGAAACTGGAAGCCTTATATATGACGAAATCTCTAACCAACAGGTTAGTATTAAAACAACGTCTCCACACGTTCAACATGGGCGAAGGTGAGTCTATTAGAACTCATATTAATGAGTTTGTTACCCTTCTTAATGACTTAAAAAATCTCAAAGTAGAGATTAGTGACGAGGATCAAATTATGTTATCGTTATACTCTTTACCTTCTTCTTATAAAACATTTAGGGAAACTCTGATTTATGGGAGAGATCATCTCTCATTCAAGGATGTGAAGGGGAATCTTCTGAGCAAGGATAAACTCGACAATGAGTTAAATAAAACATCAGACGGGCAAGCCTCAGTTCTAGTTGCAAGAGGCAGATAACAAACTAGAAAGACAGGTTGAAACAGGTCTAAAGCAATGTCCAAATACAAAAATCGTGACAAATATTGTGGCTATTATAAAAAGGTGGGTCATGTTAAGGCAGAATGTTGAAAACTTCAAAATAAAATCAAAAGGGATGCCAAAAATGACCGAAAAGATAAACAGAAAGCCGAAATTATTGATGCTAGTGTAGCCGAGGAAAGAGGTGATGATTTCTTGTTGGTATCAATGAGCAAAAGCTCTCATCTTACTTCTGAATGGATTTTAAATTTAGGGTGCTCCTATCACATGTGTCCCAATAGGGACTGATTCTCCATATTCAACTAAGTTAAAGATGGAGTTGTGTTGATTGAGAATAACTCTGTATGTAAAATATTTAGAATCAGAACAATACAAATTAGGATGCACGACGGAATTATTCAGACACTTTTAGATGTCAAGTATGTTCTTGATTTAAAGAAAAATCTTATCTCATTGGGAATTTTGGATTCTAATGGTTGTAGGATAGTCATTCAGTCAAATGGCTTAAAAGTTCATTGTGGAGCTGTTGTTGTGATGGGAGGACAGAAAAAGGACAACCTATATGTTCTACAATGGTCAACGGTTACTGGTGTAGCTGCAATTACCAAAGAAAAGCCAAGAATCAACTTAACATCGCTACGACATGACGTGACTCTTTCTCCACTAATTCTGATTTAACCAAACTTTGGCACATGCGACTAGGTCATATGAGTGAAAAAGGTATGGCAGTCTTGTGCAATAGAGGTTTCCTTAAAGGCATTGAAGTTGGTAAGTTAGGTTTTTACGAGCATTGCATTTTTGAGAAACAAATCTGAGTTAATTTCGATTCAGTAGTGCACAAAACAAAAGGGACTCTAGATTACATTCATTCTAATTTATGGGGCCTATCTTCTAACATCTCAAAAGGAGGTGATAAATATTTCCTAACTTTTATTGACGATCACTCTAGAAAAGTTTGAGTTTATTTGTTGAAACAGAAAAAGCGAAGTCTTCAAAATCTTCAAATAGTAGAAGACATTGTTAGAAAAACAAACTGAAAAATCTGTGAAGCGATTGAAAACAGATAATGGTCTTGAGTTATGTTCGTTAGAGTTTAATGATTTCTGCAAATAAGAAGTAATTGAAAGACATCGAACCATTGTTGGAACTCCGTAGTAGAATGGAGTTGCGAAAAGAATAAACAGAACCTTGTTGAAAAAGGCTCGATGCATGTTTTCTAAGATAAGCTTAAGGAAGGAATTTTGGTTGAAGTCGCAAACTTGGCAAGTTATTTGGTAAATCGACCTCCTCATCGAGCATTGAACGGTAAAGTTCTAGAGGAGATATGGTTAGGTAATCCTCCCAATTATTCTAATCTTAAAATTTTTAGTTGTCCTACTTATGATAAAGTTAGCCAGGGAAAGCTCAAATCAAGGGTCGTGAAATAAATCTTTCTAGGATACTCTACTGATACAAAATGTTTTAAGTTGTTGTGTTTGGAATCCAACAAAATAATTATTAGCAGAGATGTTATGTTTGATGAATTTGTCATGTTTCAGTTAAAAAATTAGACTTCTACTTTTAAAGACACAACAAATTAGAGTGTCTCGAGCAAGATGGAGTCAAAAGCTAAAACAAGGGGCAATGTTACGACGAGCAAATGCCCAATGTCGTAACAACACGACAAACAGAGGTCTCGTTCTAACGAAGAATCTCACGGCGTCACGAAGACATAACAAAATTTTGATTATTACAAGTTTGACGCTATTTTGGATCTGTTTAGGGTTCCATCCGATCCTCAGGTACCCTCACCATCTCAGTTAATTAATTATAAGTTGGCTTGTTATAGGAAAAGGCAAGAAATACAACCACCACAGAAATATTGTAAAGGAAACCTAGTGGCTTATGCTCTAAGTGTTGCTAAGAGCATTGATTCAATCCATTATTCATGTTATTATGAGGTAGTTCAAGCCTTTGATTCTAGTAAATAGCTCATTGCAATAGAAGAAGAGATAGAATTGTTTCAAAAGAATGAGACTTGGAGGCTAGTTAAACCACCCATCGATAAAAGAATCATTGGTTGCAAATGGGTATTTAAAAAGAAGGAAAGTTTGGTCCTAATGTCATTAGGTACAATACAAGATTGGTTGCAAAGGACTACAGTCAAGTGGAGGGAGTTGATTTTCATGATGTTTTCTCTCCCGTTATAAAACATACATCCATTCGGGCACTTTTGGCCCTTGTTGCATCAAATAATCTTAATTTAGAGTAGTTAGATATAAAGACTATTTTCCTTTGCGGTGACCATAAGGAGGACATCTACATGTAACAATCGGAAGGCTTCAAATTTAAAGGTAAAGAATATTATGTTTGTTTCTTACAAAAGTCTTTGTACGGTTTGAAGCAATCTCCTAAACAATAGTATAAAAAGTTTGACTCATTTATGTTGAGTATTGGTTTTTCTCAAAGTAAGTATGATAGTTATGTTTATCTATAATGTCTTCATGATGGTTCTTTTATATATTTGCCACTTTATGTTGATGATATGTTAATTGCGGCTAAGAATCCATCTGAAATTGATCGTCTTAAAACATACTTAACTCTAAGTTTGAGATAAAGGATTTAGGTGTTGCAAAGAAAATATTGGGGATGAAAATTCTAAGAGATAGACATTTCAGGAAATTGTTTTTATCGCAATAAAGGTATATCAAGAAGATCCTTGAGCGATTTGAGATGCAAGATGCAAAACTGGTAAGTTCTCTATAACACCCCTAACCCGTAACCGTCGCCGAAATAGGTTAAGAGGCATTATCGGACTCAAAACTCAAAATCAAAATCACCACACATCTAATATCATCTCATTACTAATAAAAGTCATTCATTCACATTCAATATTCACATAAAATCAAGTATACAATACTTAAACATGCATTCAGGACCAATTTGATAACATACCAAAGTTTCAGAACTTATAAAAATTTTCAACTTATAAAAGGTCACACGCCCGTGTGAACAGGCCGTGTGCCTGACACGGTCTATACACACCCGTGTGTCAAAGCCGTGGTAAAACAGGGCATAGCTACTGACTTGCTCACACGGCCAGACTACATGCCCGTGTGTCCAGCCCGTGTGCTATGCATACGCCCGTGTCCTGGCCGTGTGCTAGGCCGTGCCAAAAATAGGGTGTATTCTGTTTGTGACGTCAGCATACCAATTAGAGTCACACAGCCAGACCACACGCCCGTGTGTCTAGCCTGTGTGCGAGCCTGACTTATAATTGTAGGGTACCCCAGTAGACACAGGACCGTGCAACATGGCCGTGTGTCGCACACGGCTGAGACACACGCCCGTGTCTCTGCCCGTGTGGACAAAAATAGGCCATTTGAATAGCCAAATTGCCACCCCAAATGGGTTCAACCTACAAGCAAAGAAAACAATCATAATTTTACCTCCAATTCTGCCAATTTCAACACCAAAGCATAAACCAAACATATCATATGATAGTCACCCAAATCGATACTTGTAAGCCTTACTAATTTATGTTAAAACATATATCAAAAGCATATCAAAGCATTTCTTTCCATGCATCATTCAATCCCATACTAAAATTTACCAAAACTTACCAACACTTTCCATTTCTTTTGACCAACTAAGTTATACCACAACTGCATATTATCATCACCTATCAATACCATTATCAAACTATAGGTTCAAACACAACCTAGCCATATCACATGGCTAAATATATGCATCACAAAACATAATCTCACAACTTCTAGCCTATACATGCCATACTTTAATATATACATTTTCAAAAGTACCAAAATGAGATTCGATAGTGTGGTGACGATCCTTGACGATCCCCGAGCTTGTAGTAGCTTCGTTATCTTTAAAACAATACAAACACACAAAGTAAGCTTTCAAAAGCTTAGTAAGCTCGTACTAAAATCATCAACAGTATATAAAACATAAATCATCAACACCTAAGTATTTACAATTTTTCAATTCACCTATCCAATCTATACCAATTCGGTGAGCTTTATAAACATAATATCATCTATCACATAGGTATTATACTTACCCGATCATTTTCATATTCATTCATTTTCAATCTCACCTCTTGTTCGAATACTTTAACACTTCCCAAAGATTGCCAATGCTATAAACATCCGCACACTTAGTGCTTAAAGGTTAGCCAAAGCTAGAACAATTTTCGCACACTTAGTGCCATCTTAATTAACTAAGACTAAGTCGGCATCGCACACTTAGTGCCACTAATAGCTGAAGCTAGTTTAAATTGCACACTTAGTGCTAGATACTTTCGATTCATCATCATATTCATCCAATTAAATTATATACAGTCCATGTATAATAAAGGCATCAAAACCTACTAAACATCATATTTTAAGTACGAACTTACCTCGTTCTCGAAATTTGTCGACTCAGACTATTTATTCTACAATCTTCGATTTCTCTCGGTCTAAGTCTGAATTCCTCTTTTCTTAATCTATATGTATTCAAAATTAACCCTTTTATTCACCAAATCATTCAAAACAATCCATATACACACTTAGGGTATTTTGCAAAATAACCCTCACATTTTCATATTCCAACACTTTAGTCCCAAATTCACAAAATCACAAAATACACATAATTTGTTTATACACAAGCTTAGCTAAATTTTCATAGCTCTCATACAATTCCATACATTTCATTTCTTTCACATTTTAATCCTTCAAAATAACATTTTTACAATTTAGCCAAACTTACTCAAATTCATCAAAAATCCAAAGACAAAACATGTAAACCCAACATCAAGCTTTCATATTTCAACATATGACATCACAATGAATTCATCCATGGCACATTTCCAAATCATCAAAAATTTCATGAATTTAAGCATAGGCTAGCTAGAGCACTTAACAACGATCACAAAAACGTAGAAATTATCAAAAATCGAACAAAACTCATACCTTAATCACCAAATTAAATTTTCGAATATAAAATATCTTCCAACCCTAATATCCTTTGTGATTTTCGGCCAAGAAGATGAACTAATGGCTTACTTCATACATTTGTTTTATTTAACAAATACCCATTTTGCCCTTTATTATTAACATATAAAAATCATTTGAAATAAGGTCATATATGTTCATTAACTATGTAAATGGCATAATAACCACATAAGGACCTCTCAATTATAAAGCCAAGTCAAATAAGCACTTTTAATATCTAGCACACAACTTTTACGTTTTACGTGATTAGGTCTTTTTTGCAAATTAAGCACACAAACAGTTAAATTTTTACACGATACTTTCACACATGTTAATTCACTTACAATAGGCACGAAAAATAATATTAAAATATTTTTATAACTCGGATTTGTGGTCCCGAAACCACTATTCTAACTAGGGTCAAAACTGAACTGTTACATTCTCCTTTAGCTACACACTTTAAACTCTTAATTTTAGATTTCCCACAGAATGAAGATGAAAAGTACATGTCAAAAGTACCTTATTCAAGAGCAATTGGAAGCTTGATGCATACAATGCTATGCACTAGTCCTGATATTTCACATGTTGTTAGTATTGTTAGTCGATACATGACAAATCCTGGTAAGTTATATTGGCATGCAATTAAGTGGATTTTCAGATATTTACGGGACACTTCTAACATTTTCTTAGAGTTTGGAAGAACTCAAAAGGTTCTAGTCGAATATGTTGGTTCAAATTATGTAGGAGACTTAGATCGAAGAAGGTCTCTCACAAGTTACCTATTTGCTTTTGGGAATTGTAACAGCCTGATTTTGGGTCTAGTCGAAACAGTATTTTTGGGACCACATATTCGACGTAGTAAAGTTCAGTTTTATTATATTTTTATAGTCTACAATTTCACGGAATGAATTCGTGAAAATTTCGTTCGAAAATTTTAACGTTTGGGCACTCAATTTAGTCAAAAGGACTAAATTGTAAAAAGTGAAAAAGTTGAGTTCTACATGTTAGAGGTGTCCAATTGTATGAAATTTTAAATTAGAGGTCTTTAAATGGTAAATAGACCATTGGTTAAGTTGGTGGACAAAAAATGGACATGGTTTGGTATATTTCTAAAGTTTTTCATTAAGGGTAATTTGGTCATTTGGTAATTAAAATGAATTAAAAACAAAATTAAAAGCCAATTTTTGTCCATCTTCAACCCTTGGCCGAATGTCACATGAGGAAGACATAGCTAGGGTTTTTCAAACTTCCAAGCTCAATTGTAAGTGCATCCTTACCCTATTTTTAATGTTCTTTACATTTTTGAGATCCTCGTAGCTCGGTTTAGCTATTTCCACCATTATTTTGAGCTAGAGTTTGTGTTTAAAAATTTACCCATGGATGACATGCATGTGTTTTGATGTTTTATGGAAGAATATGAAAGTTTGGGGTGTGATAAACAACTTTTACTATGTGGTTTTTGATGAAATTGCATAAAATGACCTATTTGTAAAAGTTATAAAATTATGTGTAGAAAATGTGATTTGGTGAAAAATGTGAGCTGCTATAAGAGGGAATATGAATTGGCTAGGCTTAGGATTTGAGAAAAAAATAAGTGCTTTTCATCTTACGAGCTTAGGGGTAAAATTGTAAATATGTGAAACTTTAGGGGCAAAAATGTAAATTTTCCATAGTGTGATTTTTTGACTAAATTGAATAATGTGAGTATTAAATGAGTTAAATGTGTTATTATAGATCAAGAAAGACAAGGAATTGACCTTGATCGGGGAAAAGAAAAAAGGTTGTGGACTAAATTGCAAATCCGTCATATTTTGCACCGAGGTAAGTTTGTATGTAAATAATGCATCATTTTTACTTATGTTATCACATTTTATTATGTTTTATGAAATGTGGCTGAATATTGAATGAAATTGACAAGTATCAAAAAGTGAGAAATTTTCCGGTTGAACATTAGGAACAAAATAGGATACAAGTAACATGTCATTAGTGACTCAAGTGTGGTACTATGTGAAGGCCACTTTGAGAAGAGATAGCTTGGTCACAAGTGTGGTACTATGTGTAGGCCACTTTGTGAAGAAAGATAGCTTTGGTCACAAGTGTGGTACTATGTGAAGGCCACTTTGTGAAGAAGGTAGCTTTGACTACAAGGGTGGTACTAAGTGCAGGCCACCGGGTATCCGTTATTATTCTGATGTGTTCAACGGGAAATGACTAGGTGTAATTAAATATGACTATGTGATGAATAAATGCAGGTACGTGTGTGTAAACTTATGAGTAATGTGCTCGATATGTGATCAAACTTTGGTAAGATTGATATTGGAGTAAGTGTTACAATGAAAGTTACTACAAAGAAAACATGAAAGAGTGAAATTTAGTAATAAAACAGTTTTGGACAACAACAGTTGTGTGAATTTGAAAAATCACCAAAAATGGTGAAAATCGAATTAGAGGTTGAATAAGATATGAAATTAAATCTTATTGAGTCTACTTTCATATAAAGGAAATGGTGTAAGCAAAAGAATTTCATATTATGAGATATTTGAATTGTTTTGGGACAGAGTTAGAATGATTTCGGAATCCCCTATTCTGAATTGGGAGAATCATTAAAAATTGTACAAAAATAATTATGGGTTATAATTTATATGCTTAAAATCCTTAATGAGTTTATTTTCAAAAGAAACAAATGGGAACATCATCCGAATCTTTTATGAGGAGATAATTAATTTTTAGTGAAGAGGGGTCGGAACTATCGAACAACAAAACATGGGTGACTTTAAAGAATAAACTATACTTATTGGCTAAACCAAAAATTTTGAAAATTTTATGGCAAGAATATATGCGAGTCTAGTTTCTAGAAAAATTAGCAAATCTTAATTTGGAGTTCCATAGCTCTAGATATAAATAATTTAGTGACTATGACTTGAATAAACAACTTGTTTTAAACTTTAGTAAATAGTGGATCTATGTGTAGTTATGATTGTATTATTTTGAAAACATATTTTGAGGATTTATAAAAGCATGTTAATAATTTGTTTATTATTTACATACCTACTTACTAAGCTATATGCTTACTCCCCCCTCTTTTCCCTTGTTTTATAGTGTCACCAAGCTAGCTCGGGGTACGGAGATCGTCGGAGATCTATCCATACTATCATCATTCTTTTGGTATTTTGAAATTGATATTTTGAATTCCAGCATGTATAGAGGACTTGGTTATTTTGTTATATGTCATAATTGATTTGGCCTAAAATGTTGGCCTTTAATATTTTATAACTCAATTTGTATAAGGCCATCGATGTTGGCTAATATTAGTTAAGTTATATGTTATGATGATGCATTTTATGAGAGGCATGAGTTGGTTGAATGAGTGTGTAATGACTAAGTATGGAAAATGTGGCATGTGAATGGTTGTGTGAAGGACACAGCCTTGGACATGGGCGTATGCCCCTATTTTCAAGAAATTTTCCAATGATTTCCAAAGTTCTTGGTTTAGTCCCGGACCACTTCCATAGTATCTTTTAGGCATAGTAGATCCATATCAGAGACTTACTGATGAAAATTGAAAAGTTTAATTTGGATGCAAAATTATGTCTCGATTTTGTACGATTGTATGTGTATGTTCCGGTAATGCCTCGTACCCTGTTTCGGCCTCGAACACGGGTAAGGGGTGTTACAGGAATTGTGCCATTAGTTGGAAAGCAACACTTCAAGATACAATGACTTTGTCGACTACTGAAGCAGAATACATGGTAATTACAGAAGCAGTAAAAGAAGCAATTTGGTTAATGGGCCTATTCAGTGAACTGGTAAGTGAACAAGGGGCAACTGTCGTATATTGTGTTAGTCAAAATGTCATACATCTCAGCAAAGACCAAATACATCATGAGATAACAAAGCACATAGAAATTTGTTATCATTTTGTTCGAGAGGTGATCATTCAAGGGGATATTCAAATTCTTAAAATTGACACAGAACACAACTCGGCCGACATGTTGACAAAGAGCCTTCCAGTTTCAAAGTTTGAGCATTGCTTGGACTTGGTAAGTATCCGACGAAGAATCAGTTAAGCCTGTAACAAGGCTCAGTAAGGGAGTTGGTCCAAATATGAGTTACTGTAGAGATTTGTGGGAGAATACCTCTTATTTTGACTAAAATTTATTTTGGCTTTTCTTCTCCTAGTTAAACTCTATTTTTAGTTTCCCACTTAAACTCTATTTAACCTAGAGTTGTTATAGTCATATATGCTACAAAATTTAGTCTATAAATAGGCCTTAGTTACTCTAGGTTTTACATAACAAAAATATTTAGATTGAGATAATTTTGTTCTTTGTTCCGAAGGGTTTTTCTTGTGGGGCTTTAGGTTTTCTTGTAATTCTCTCCATCTTTTGTACTCTCCTTTATTATAGTGAAATCTACTTTATCCCTTATTTTTTATCCTCTTTTGAGGAGTTTTTCCACAGAAAATTTCCATGTTCGATCTTTTCGATTCTTATTTTCTTCCTTTTGTTCGTTGTTTAATTAGCTTTGTCCCTTAAAATAGTTGATTTTTATTATGATTTTGTTTTTTTTTATTTACCATTTAGCCCTTTTGGGATCAGAGATATGACTGTCCATAGAGATTAGTAGATGTTATAGTTATCATGGAAGCAGGAGATAATGGAGTTTGGGTTGTTGCAGAATCAGCTCTACCGAAAAACAAACAAAAGGTTTGCTTTCAATTTAGCTGGAAACAACCAAGAGATTGGTAATTAAGAGGTGGTGTGATGGTTGCTCATCTCATTTTTTTTAACCATAATATTGGGAGCTTTGATCCCTACCAATGAGAATGAAGCATATTTAATGATCAGACGTTTATCTCTTTGGAAAACACCTGCGATGCTATACCTAATATCGACAAAAAAACAAATGAGATTTACAGAAAGGATTTTAGGAACATTTGCATTTACTTTCACCATTTAAAAAATGTAAGAGATGAAAAGTTTTTGCAAACTTTTAACCAATAAAAATTAAAAGATAAACTAAGAGGAATTTAGATTAAACGGGGAATTAGATTTTTTTTCTTAATGCATGTAATGCAATCTGATTGGGTTTGTTGATACACATGGCTTAACCTCATTAGTTGAGGATGTCAAAACAGAAAATACGAGTTAAAATTTTATTAACCAATTAGTCATAAATGCTAAAATTAAGGTCTGACAAATGTCATATTTATTTGTATATTTGATTTATTATTTTTTACTATATCGTATAAAATATTTGTTATATTTTAAAAGAACTCCATAATTTTCTTTAGTATAATATAAAGGGTTAGTATTCGGTAGACTTGTAATATATATTTTTATTGTACAAGCAGCCTTAAAAACTTGACGTATGTTTCTTTTCTAAAATATTTATTTTTTAATATTTTATTATACTTGTATAAGACACTTGTTAATCGTTGACCCTTATTGTGAAATCTAAAAATTTCACTAAAAAAATTTGGTACACTTGTCAACTCCTTGACCTTGTTGAATATAAAAATTTCATTGGTAGTGTACATATATATATATATATATATATATATATATAAGGACACAAGATATAAAAATGACACAAGACAAATTTTAGGGTTACTTGTAGAATAAAAACAGTACAATGCCAATGTGTCAAATACTAACTTATATAAAAGTTACTTAATATTTTAAGGTGGTTTAGGTTAGAGTTGTAGACATGCTTGTTGAAATAAGATTGGACTGATCTATTAAATTGGTTAAACTAAGAATCAATAGATTCAACTACCCTCATCAAATCGAAAATTCTTTGAACAGTAAGGAACTAGCAAAAAACAAATTAAATCGGGTTAAAAGACCAATTAAACTGATATTTTGATCATACTATATGTGTAAGTGACTATTTTGATAATCTATTATAAATTTTAAGAATTCTTAAGAATTGTTAATATTTTTTGTGTGTCTTTTATAAAATCTCATTAACTTTTCAGAATTTTTAACAATTATTATACTTTTATTTTCTATAATTTTTAATACTTTTTTATATTCTCTTTTACAATTTTAAGATTTTTATAGTAACTTGAATCACATCTAGAATATACCTAATGTAACCTCCCCAACCCGACCTAGATGTTAGATTCAAATTCGAGAGATTATATTAGCCATCGAAGTGGCCCGGTATACTATCAGACTTTTTGAAAACGGTTCTTTTAAAACATTTATTTAATTTGTTTAGAAAACTTAGTTATTTATTTGAATTATTATACCTCAAGTCTTATTTATTACTTTGTAGCGGAAAAGATGGAAATTGCTTATGCTTTTAGAAAAAAATAAATCAATTTCATTAGATAATTATAATCTATTATAATCTAATATCCTAATTAAAATTTATAAAGTACATGCAACATATGATCAAATCTAAATCCTAAGCCTCATGCCACAATTTATAACAAATAATAAAAATATTTTTAAAGGAAATAAAGGATATTAATAAAACTTAAAATATTAAGATAATCGAAATTAAGTCGAGTCCCTCAAGATGTCGCGCCTATGACCTAACTTTAAGGATTAGCTGAAAAGATGAGATTTAAAGGGGGGTGAGCTGTAATGCTCAGTATGAGTTCATTTACAATAAAACCAATACAGACAAATATTAAGGTATAAAAAATGTCAGTGCACATATTTACCTTAGATAACAATTCAATTCAATAGTACGATTTTTCTATGCAACCATCACTTAAGCATTAGAACTCACAATTTCAGATATTATAATAATCAATTTCTCAGATTTTCCCATTACAATTATATAGGATATTCACACATTTATGTATATAAATACATATCCATTCATATGCACATAAATCTCATAACATAGCTTTTGACATTTATGCTCATAACATCAAAGATGTCATTCAATTTTGATTTCATATAGAACATATTTTACCCCACCACTACACTCCATAACGGGAATTCCCCATAACTCTCTTCTCCAATCACTTCAGGATGTGGATAAACCACCATTAATTTGCAGTTTTCACTGCCAATGGCTATGGACACGCAACAAACTGATGCAGTTGGAATCTACTCTGGCTGTGGGTACACAATAAAATAATGCAGATAAAACCTATCAATGGCTGTGGAAACACAACATACTCACAGTTAAAAGTTGTCAGAGGGTTGTGATTGCATGGTAAAATGAACACAGTTGGAATCTGCTTTTGTAGTGGATACACAGCTCACAATTAAATGTAGATATACTGTCATATCCTTCTTTTGATCATAAATTCTTATCCCATGCAAAGTAATACAATCAATTTAATGCATTCTTATATTGTAACAATTACTGTTCTAACACATGAAAAATCAATAACAATCTCAAGTATATTCATACTTTTGATATGACAATAATTTAAGACATATTGTTCATATGATTAAACAAATATATTAGGTAACATATACGAAATTTAGTTCATGCAAATATTCATAGATACAAATAAATATGACATTAATTTGACCATTCATGGGTTCTAGCATGTCCTATATAATCAGGGACCTAATTACATAATTTAATTCTTTAGAAATAGTATAGAACCTATTAAGGGACTAAATTGATCAAAATATAAAATTTTGGGTCAAAATTGTAATTTTTGGGTTCCAAGGGACACATGGTTGTGTGGCCAGGGCGTGTGGGTCACATGGCCATATGGTTTGGGTTGGGTTTGATTTTGTCTCGATTTTTTCATAAAAGAACACACACCTGACTTTAAGGGTCTTGTACGACAATCCTCATATCCGAATCTGATCTGGGTCACCTACATGAGCCTTTTGATTTAACAAAAATGCAAGAATTAATATCTGCCTCCAAGATTTTCGGGAAAACTCTTTAAAGATTCAGAATTGATTTTGGAAAAACCATCAAGAACGATGTATTAACAAATTTCTAGGGTTCTACAAAATCAAGAACGAGATTGCTTACCGATCTTTGCATGATAGAATGAAATTGACGCTAAACCGACAAGAAAATATATTGAGCAAGATTGATTTTGGGTTCAAGATTCAAATATAAAATTTCCAACAAAAGAAGATGAAGATTTATGAAAAATAAAAGTAAGAAAATAAAAGGAAAAGATGTACTTAAAGAAGAGAGAAAAGAAATTCTAAATAGGGTTGAAAATGATAATAAAAATTCTATTATGATTAGGAAGGGACTAAATGACTAGGTTAAGCAAACTTTAGAGGGATGATTTGGTAATTAAATATATTCTACCGAAATTAGTAAAAGTGTAAGGGAATTAGTGTGGATAGAATTTGGGACACTAAGGAGAATGAAGTGATACTTGAGCATTAGGCTGCTACCTATTTCTTGATCATTTTCTACCACATTTACTATTTATACTAGCTTGGTTTTCATCCTTAATTGCTGAAAAATAAAGAGGAAAAATGCAAAGAGTGAGGCTTTAAACCTTGGTTCTCTAAGGGTTTTACTAGGCTTTTAAGCACTAATACTAAGTCTTAATTCATGATGCTTTTATAAATTCTAACCCCCTAATTTTTGGGGTGTTACACCTAAATAAATGGATGTCTATAAACAAATGAACTTGGATGTTCATCTATATCTCAATTTATTTTGCACATACTTTTTTAGTAATTTTTATAATATTTTTATAATTTTTAAATAAATGCTAACTTAACATGCCACATGACAACTTCTTAATGTTGTTGTTAGTCACATCAATGTTTGTTAATGGTTAAATCAATCAATGCTAATTTTCGTTAATGGAAGTGCTTAATTGATTTTTTTTGTCATTAAGGATTTAATTTAGTGCACTTTTTCCCTAAAAGCATATTATTTTTTTATATTTTATTAGGAGCTTTTTAGACCATTTTGCTAATTCTTTAAGATGCCTTTTTCTCGATAAAATATCCTTCATAAACTTGGCATAGCTTGTCATCTACTCCAAAGCTTCAACTAGAGGTATATTAATGGACAACTTGTTAAACATATACAAAATTTTCTGAAATTGTTTCTATTGTTTTTGCTTTTATAAATCTTGTGAAATGGTAGAGGAAGATATATTGGTTTGTAATGTTCATGACCAATCCATTCTGTATGCAGGGGCGAAGTTAGGAAATTTTTTTAGGGAGAGCGAAATTAAATTGTAATTTTTATGATAGTAAAAATGTAATTTCACTATTTTAATAGCCTATATATTTATAATTTTTAAAGGATCAAATCAAATTTTTATCATTTTTAAGGGGACCAAAATGCAATTTTACTTATACTAATTTAAAATTTTAAAAATTTTAAAAGGCCTAAATAAAAAATTTCCATTTTAGGGGGGTCAAGGCCTTATCACCCCCCCTTAACTACACCCTTGTTTGTATGTACTAAAATATATTAACTTCAAGATTGGATTTTATTGTAGGTATATGATATCAAGATATAGTATAGAAATTTGTTTTACAATGAAATCTTTTTTCAAGGATTGTATCATAGGGAGAATTCTAGAAATTAAATCTATACTTAAAACTATCAAATCAAGAACCAACAAGAATTAAGAATTGTTAACAAAATCAAGTTCATTTGAAATTGAATTTCAATTGATTAGCTAGATGACCTAAACATTAAAATGCAACTCTCATCAAGCATTTCCTCCGCAAGTCTATAGTGATGGTTAATTGGTCTGCTTAATGGTTGCGGAATGGTATGTGTTGATGAGAGGTATCAACAAGAGAGGAGATAAAGAGGAGGAGGTGGTGGAGTAAAGGAGGTCGATTCACCTAAACAGTTGGAGAGCCAGAGAAGGTCAAGAGGACTAAACAATTTATCAACAAATTATATATAACGATTTTTAATATTTTATATCATACAATACTTAACAAATAATTTTCAACTTTTTAAGGTCCAAACTATCTTGTTGTACTTAAAAAAGCTAGAGATGAAAATTTTTAAAATAAAAACAAAAATTTATCCAAAAAAAAGAAATTAACTTTTTATTCAAGAATCTTTTATTCAACATGAAAATTATTCTCATGATTTGATGACCATTCTCATTATCCAACAGTTGATCTGATTTCATGAGTTCATTATTATTTTAGGGGTTTAAATGACTTTTTTATGATTTATAATTTTTTTATTTTTTTATATTTTTTTATAAATTTTTATAATTTTTTTATAAAATTTTAAATATGTTTTATATGCTTTGTTAATTTTATAAATTTTTTATAATATTTATAAAATTTGATGATGTTCTATAATTTTTTTGTAAGTTCAATAAGTTTATATCAATTTTATTATTTTTAAATTTTTATAATTTTTAATATTTTTTATGATAAAAATATAAAATTAAATCAGGAGGTGTCACGTGTCACCATCTAATTGATTTTAACGATCAACATGGTCAAAGATGAAAGTTGTTAATGGAGTAGCTTAATTGATTTTTTTTTTGTTAATGATAGGGGATCAATTAGGCACAAATTTAGTGCAATGGCTCGAATTGATTTTTTTTTTTTCATTTTTTCTTAAGGGCCTTTTGTACTTTTAAGCTTAAAATAAAAATTTACGTATTTATTTTTTATTGATGTTGCATAATAATTTATTTGGCCCTCTAACTTTATAAAAAATGTCATTTTAGCTATTAATTTTCAGTCTCTTTTAACCCTTAAACTTGTATTACTTGTCAAATCATCCCAAAGTGGATGAAAAAAATTAACGTTTGTTAACTTTGCAGACGTGGCATACCTGTGGATTGCCACAAAAATAATTAATTAGTTTTTTAGAAATTAAAAATTTTAAAAAAATTTGAAATTTATTTTTAAAAATTATTTAACTTTTAAAATTTTATATATTTTTAATACTTTTAAGTTTTAAAAATTAATTAATTGCTAATCTGGCATACAAGTGGATGATGCATCGAAAAAGTTAATAGATGTTAACTTTTTATTATTATCTATTTTGGGTGATTTAACAAATAATGCAAGTTCAATGGCTAAAGAGGGGAAAAATAAATGGAGGGCTAAAATGACTTTTTTGGTAAAGTTGGAGGGTCAAATAAGTCATTATGCCTATTGATATTGCACTTTAAATTTATATTATATATACTATTATTAATGTGTGTATTTATATTATTTATTAAGTGTTTTACTGAGTTAGTGTCACGTTTAACTAGGTCACCAACTCGGTTAGAAAATTAAGAAAATAGCCTTTCATAACTAAAATAAGTTATACTATTCGAGATTAATTTAGCCTTTTATTAAAAAAATCAATAAAAATATACATATGGTGGGATTTGGATCAAAATCCAATTAGATCAATAAAACTTTTGATTTACCACTCAACTAAAGATTTACTTTTATATTTTTATACATTTCAATTTTTATTATTGATCTGTCACAAATTGTAGTGGCAGATTAAGTACTTTTCGACACTTAACGAGTTTGTTTTCTAGTCATTTTAATATATTTTATTTCATTTTCACATTTCTTAGTTTAGATTTAAAATATTGTAAAATAAGTGTTTTTACTCATTATTTCGAGTTAGTTGAACTATCAGGCCAATGCCAGTCTTAAGGTGGCTTAATGATTTAATTGAGTGTGCAGGATATCCCTTTGAAGTCCCAAAAACATTAGGAATGACAGTAGGGTCGCAACACAACTGATAGGTCCTCATCATATGATTATTTTGGACTATATCTTACTTAGATTTGCTTAGTTTCTTGAGTATTTTTATATATTTTAAAGTCATTTTAATGATTTGACTTTTTTTTTTGTTTGTATTGTAAATATTGTGTGTTTTTAATATTTTTCACACATTTAATCTCAATAATATATTCCATGTGGAATTTGTGGGTAAAACAGGTTCGGAAACAAGATGCCAATACAGAAAACCATGAGATTAAATGCACTAAGCCTAAAGTTGATCCAAGATGATGAGTGAAAGTTCAATGCTCAAAGATTCAAAATTTTTAAATTGTACAAATTCAAAACTTCTAGTTGGAACACTTCTTAATGTTTTGATCATGTCTCGAGGGTGTACCTTATATGTAACATCCCTTATCTCTCCAGGAAAAGATGGTGTAACAACCCTTTTTTTAGTGGTGTTGAAAATAGTGGTTTCGGGATCCCAATTTCGATGTTTCAATACGTAAATATTAACTATTTATTATTTACGAAGTCATTAGTGTCATATTAAATTTTGGTTATGAAATTTTAATGTTTAGGTAGTTAATTAATTAAAAAGAACTAAACTATAAAATGTGCAAAAGTCAAAAGCTATTAGTGTTTTGGTTTAAATTGTCTATGTGGTATGACTGGATGGTTTTAAATGGCAATTAAGCCATTTTAAAATTAGATGGATGGTAAAAGCATAATAAACTAAGAATTTTATTATTTATTTATTAATAAAAAAGTTAAAATATAAAATTATAATAAAAATAAAACAAAACAATAGTGGGGGTTATCATCTTCTTTATCTCTTTATTGTTTGGCCAAAACATCGTTGTTCTAGGTCTGGGAGCTTCGATTTTGCTATTCTTGGATGCATGTAAGTGTTTCTTGGTTAATTCTTCATGAATTGCATGTTTTTGAGTTAATTGTAATGATATTTAACTAGTATAGGGACTATTTTATGAAATTGTTTAAGTTTAGAAAAATTACCATTGATGCTCTTGATGTTTTCTTGATGTTTATACTTTTGATGGAAGCTTGGTGGTTAGATATGATTAAATTGTAAAGTAATTTTGAGTTTATGGACTAAATAGGTAAAATGTTGAAGTCTGCTTGATTTTCCTGTGAATTTTCGAAACTTAAGGGCTGTAATAAGATGGATAAAAAGTCGGTTACGTGGATAAATAATTTAATTGTAGAAATAAGCTTGATTTGGTTTTAGGGATTAAATTGAATAATGTGTAAAAGTTTTGCGTAAATGAGAAAATTTTAAAATAGGAAGAAATATGTATGAAATTGAATGATACATGAAATTGGAGCTAACAAGTGAAATAAACTATTTTATAGATCAATAACAAGTAGATAATTGAGGAAATGAGAAAGTTGCTGACTAGTCCCTGAACTTGTTTTTTAGTGTGTTTGAATGTGGTTTAGACATAGGAATGCATATGGATTGGATTGGATTGGCTTGGTGTGTAAGCAAATGGGTAGAAAATGGCTTGTTTTAGGGGCAATTTGTGAAGCACATGGCTTGGGACATGGGCACACGACCACCCCACACGGTCGTGTGTCATTATTATTTTTAGGTGCAAGTTTCACACGGTCTGCGACATGGCCATGTAACTATTTTTCGAATATACACACGGTCTGGCATACAGCCTATGACATAGCTGTGTGAAATTATTTCAAAAGTTACACAGTTGGCTACACGGCCATGTTCCTGTGCCACACAGCTTAGGCTTCGTCACATAGCCTGGCCATACGATCATGTGACCCCTGTTTTAAAAAATTTTCAATTTTTCCAAACTTTTCTGATTTGTTTCAAAATGATTCCGAAATATTCCCAAACTACTTTTAAGGCCCTGTAGGCTCGATTTAAGGCCCATAAGTGTATTTCTACCTTGATTAAATGAGTTATTGAATGTTATTATTTAATTTTATATAATTGTTTCTTTTTGAAGTTAAATGTTCTAAATTGTACTGTAATACTTTGTAACCCTAATTCGATGACGGAGATGAGTTAAGGGTGTTACATTCAGGCTCTAATACAACTAAATGTAACACCCGAACCCGTTTTTGTTGTCAGATTTGGGTTACAAAGTACTATCTAGTCACATTTTGGTAGTTTTTGAAGTTAAATGTTCTAAATTGTACTGTAATACTTCGTAACCCTAATTCGATGATAGAGACGGGTTAGGGGTGTTACACATGGCATGTATTATTCAGCCAAATAGACTGTCTGATGGACTGTGGCATTACTAACGGGTTCAAATCCTTCGACTTAACTTAAAATTTCTAGAAAGACAATTATGAAAATTTTCCTTAGTGTAAAAGTGATTTTTCTTCTTTCATTTGATAACGCATCTTTAGAGGAAATAATAAAAGTTATAAAAGAAAAATCTATTATTCAACTACTGCTTAGTTATGAGTATATATCGAAATCATAAAAATTCACGACCAGCAAATCAAGAGGGTTTGACGTACACATTCAAAATAAGGGGCAATTCTATTTTAAGATAAAATAATACAAATGACATAGTTAATTACAAAATTTAATTACAAAACATATGTACACGCCATCCGTAACATAGCCATTCATGATACAAAAATAAACAAGTGGCTCACTTGTAACTAGAGCTCTAGCGTAGTCCCCTTCTACTAATCCTTCTTCTACTATCAAAATGCTTGAGAATGAAAAGTAACAGACTAAGTTCATCTAAACTTAGGCTATGTTTGGTTCAATGTAATGGCTATGCCATTACAATTCTATTCAATAGGCCCATCAAAAACAGTCGTCCTATTACGGGTGTATTCCATTACAGCCTTATGTAGGGAATATTGAGCATTTCTATTCCCTCTCTTCTCCATCGAATGGCTCATTCGTTGTTTAGAAAATCAATTTTACCCTTCCCAATTTCTCACCTAATAAATCTCAGACTCAGCTCGACCAACAGTCACTCCCTTCTTTTCTTCAAGTCCGACAGAGGGAAAAATAAGCAGCCAGCCAAGCAAGCATAATTTTTGAGTGATAATGCATCTTCCTTCCCACAATCAACACTTCTATCTCCCCTTTCGCAATCTCTTCTCTTTTGATTCCAAAACTACCATTTTCATGACCTCCAAACACTTCCTCCCTTCCCCTCTACTGTCTCAATCCCTTTCTCCTAAACACTTCTCCACCCCCTCTAAACACCACTTTCCCTCTCTTTCTTCTAAAACCATCCCCCAAAACCATTCTTTCTCACTCAAGACTAATGGGTTTTCCTCTCTTCCTTCTCCTAGTGATTCTTCTCCCTCTCCAAGAATTTTTATTTTTTGTAAACACAAGGAAAAAGGTAGTTGCTTGATTGTCTGTTCTCCTACTGGTGTTGTAAATTTGGTTTTTATTTTTTGAGTTTGTTTAATTTTTTTCTCTATATTATGTTTTCTTTAATTATTATTAAAGAATACATTTGAGATGCTTTATCCTGCAAAACCCAAGTTGTAATTTTTTGTCATATTTAATTTTATATAAAATGCATGTCTTTTTGTAATAGCAGCTATTTTTCTTGAATTTCATCATGGTTATCTCAATATTTTAACTGCAATGTATCATGAAAGATGTTTGATCTCTCTATCTGCTACGAGAACTTGAATTAATTTGGCATTGTTTTGTTGTTTTTCCCTTTATTTTCAAGCAATTACCTCTGCCGAAACGAAGAAAGGTGATCTTTTCTTGGCTAATGTTAATACCCAGCTGAAGTCTAGGAATGTTACAACTGATATCAAAGTGGACATCAACTCCAACGTAAGTACTTTATCTGCTCCTTCTGTTGGTTTCTACTTTTATGTATAAGTTTGAATTCTTGGTCAAAATTTCTCTTTTGCAAGTTAGATACAATGCTCTTTCCTCCATTATATATTCTTCGACCTTCATTTGACTTCTATTATAATAAAATTAGTAATCATGTCTTGTCCCCTCTATGTTTGAAACCCAAGCTTTAACTAGGAGAATATCTGTTTGATAACATTGTTTAGAACATCATACTACTCGAGACCTGACCTATTTGGCGGAAATGCTTTTCAATTGAAGGATCGTTTTTGTTGAGTTTGTAGTTCCTTTTTTACCTTATTATATTCCTTTGTTGTTGATATATATGCCTGCCATATTTTGTAAGCCTTTTTCAAAATCGTTTGTTGTACAAAAGTACATTATGTTTATATATGTAGTAGTTAACGTTAACTTTGCAGCAATTATAAAAGTTTGGGGTTTTACTTTATCTCTTTCAGTTAAAGAAGATAATGGACAATAGGAGAAATAGTAAGTTTCATGATATTTTCTAGAGTTTTCATAGATTTCCAACATCATAAAGTTGTCGTTGCTATCTTTGCCTTTTCCTGAATACATCAAATCAGAAGCTTGCAAGCAATATGAACCTGCAATTATAATTTGTGTTTTTAGATGTATCTTGATGGTGTTTCATGTTTTTAGTAGGAACCGTGTAACACCCTCGCCCGTATCTGACGTCGAGATAAGTTTCGAGGCGTTACTGGTAATTCACATTTACAAACGTGTGCTCTTTGTCTCTTATACAGGCCTCCAAGGCCTAAAAACACTCCTAGGGGTAGTATGGAACAAAATCGAAATTTTTTCGATAGACCCGGGGCACTCTAGGAAATTTTCCCTTAGTTGAAGTATAACACGCCCGTGGGGCATAGAACACGCTCGTGTCCTTTTTCCAGTATGCAACACAGCCAAGGAACATGCCCGTGGGCTCAGCCCGTGTGCTACACTGATTTCATCCTCACCATTCTGTAAAATAAACACGGCTAAGGCACATGCCCATGTGATTAGCCCGTGCTCTATGCTGACTTAAAATTTTAGGTGCAGGGGACACACAGTCATAGCTCACACCCATGGGAGTAACCCGTGTGTCACATACGACCTAGACACACGCCTGTGTGTCTACCCATGTGGACCTTGTTAGGCTATTTAACAAGCCTTAAGTCACCCTCTACTAGCAAATTACACTTATAGATTACTATAGTGCATATTTGGGCCAAATTATCCATTTGTAAATATGAAACTTTGACTAACCTTATTACATGTGAACCTCATGTTATTGGTTTCATACATGCTAAATTAATTCTTATCTTTCACTTAATGATTTATATGTTTACTTGACATATTAAGATAGACTCATTATTATAACTCATTGCTAATATTATAACTAAGCCATTGCATATAAATATAAACATGCATAGTTATGTAGGGCATAGCCTACTTCAAAATAAGCTAGTTCCCATGACCATATACAAAAATAAACATATTTTTACATGTCATCACTAGGCAAATCAAATGACATATATAACAAAATACTCAAAAATCCTATACATGCCATTGGACAAAATAGAAATGTCTTTATACCAGAGCTTGTCTAGTTGATAGTGTGTTGACTCTCCAGTTGTCTTTCCGATCCTTATGAGTCCTTGAGCTCTGAAAAGTAGGGAAAAGAGAGGGGTAAGATTTTACATGCTTAGTAAGCCCGTATAACTGGAAAGTAAACTTACCGATTATTTAGCATACATCCATAATAGATAATGAAACCAACAAATATGAAAATGGTTTCCCTATCACATGCACTCAATCAATGAGTTAGTCATATAACAAAATATCATGTAATATATATTAGATGAGCTCATCATTTACATGTCATTTGTACATATACCTTGTGATAGTCCCGTTGAGTTTCTAAGAAATCTCGATGGATTATCCAATCTCCGTCAATTCATACGAATGATCGTTTCAGTATGCACTCCCGCGAACCTCACATCTTACAGCGGGATTACCAGTCTAGGCTAAATCCCCCGTAATATAAACTCATAAGGTGATGTCGGGATTACCAGTCCAGACTAAATGCCTTACACAAAAAACACCCTTAATGAGCTCGGATCTGAATTACCAGTCCAAGCTAAATTTAGACCCTAATCGGATTACCCATCCGGGCTAAATCCACAATGCACACATATTCTTCGGGAGGCTCGATCATTCAAGGAACGCCAGTCCAGGCTAGATTCTTTTTATACTTGAGATCTTCGGATTACCAGTCCAGGCTAAATCCATTCCTGAAACACATGCAAGATCTCAAGTCTCATGTAAATCATGGTTTATCCATCGAATTCCCTTTTCAACCTTAACCGAGACGTTATTCAATAATTCATTATTAGAGATGCAATTCATGCATTATCATACCATCAACAATGCAATTATCATGCATTTACAAAACATACAATTATGCATGTTATAGGTTTATTTCGAGTTATCCGAACTTACCTGGTATTCGTTTTAGAGTTGTGTTTCGGTTATTCCGAAACCTTGCGTTTACCTCGATTGACCTCCGAAATTCATTTCTCGGGGTCTACAATAACAAAATTATATCATTAATTCACTACATTACACTTTTCAAGTTTGATTCTACCCCCGGTCCAAATGACCGTTTTGCCCCTAACCCTTGACATTTTTACGATTTAATCCCTAGGCTCGTATAACAAAGCACATGCAATTTCTATCTTACCAAGCCTATCTGAACACTTTTCCCTCTTATGGTAGCCCATATTTTCCATTATTTTCACATTTCTACCACATATTTAACAACTTTTGCAAAAAAAGGTTCCTTTAGGGGGTTTTCATGAAAATCACCTAAGAAAAAATGTTTAACACACCTTCAACTTTCATACCCCTCCATAATCCATCAAAATACAAGCAACTCATGTATGGGTAAATTTTTAAACATGAACCCTAGCATGAAATATGGGTAGAAATGGAAAGATCAAGCTACCGGGATTTAAAAAATACAAAGAACATTAAAAATGGGGCTTAGGAACACTTATTATTGAGCTTGGAAAGCTTGAAAACCCTAGCTATGGAGACTTGAGAATTTTGGCTGGACAAGGAAGAAGAATGGCTGATATTTGCCTTCTTTTTCCCATTTTATTTCATTAAAAAGCCAAATAACCAAAATGCACTTAAGTCCTTTCTTTGAAATTTCATCCATGCAAGCCCATTTTTGTCCAAAAACATAGAAATTGGGAAAATTGCTCTTTAAGACCTTCTAATTAATAATCTAAAGAAATTTCATACAAATTGCTTCTAGAATCCAAGTTTTTCAATTTATTCAATTTAGTCCCTAATTTCCAATTGGACACCTTACTCAAGGAATTTCTTCATGAAACTTTGACACATGCATAATCTCATATTCTAGGTCTCATGATAATCATAAAATAAATATTTTGATGTCAGATTTGTGGCCCCGAAACCACTATTCTAACTAGACACTATTTTGGGATGTTACATTTCTCCCCCCTTAGGGACTTTCGTCCCCGAAAGTCTTACCAGTAAACAGGTTGGGGTATTGGTTTCTCATGGTTTCTTCTGGTTCCCATGTAGCTTCTTCCATACTATGTCGGTGCCATAGAACCTTTACTAAAGTCACACTTTTATTTCTCAACTGTTTAACCTCTCGGGCCAAAATCTTGAGTAGTTCCTCTCCGTAAATCATGTCTGGTCTAATCTCATTCTCCTCTGGTGAAATCACATGAGAGGGGTCTGATCGATATCATCTTAACATGGATACGTGGAACACGTCGTGAATCTTTTCCAATTCAGGTGGCAATGCCAAGCGATATGCTAATGGTCCAATCCTTTCAGTGATCTCGTAAGGTCCGATAAATTGCAAACTCAATTTACCTTTTCGACCAAATCTCAACACCTTTTTCCATGGATACACCTTCAAGAATACTCTATCTCTAACTTGGAATTCAATCTCTTTTCTTTTCAGATCAGCATAAGACTTTTGTCTATCCAACGTCACTTTTATACAGTCTCGTATTACTTTAACCTTTTCTTTCATTTCTCTAATCTGATCCACTCCATGAATCTAATTTTCCTTAAGTTCTGTCCAGTATAGTGGAGTTCGACACTTCCTACCATACAAGGCCTCATAAGGTGCCATTTTCAAACTTGTTTGGAAACTATTGTTGTAGGCAAATTCTACCAATGGCAAGTATTTTTCCCAACTACCTTGAAATTCGAGGATACAACATCGCAACATATCTTCAAGAATCTGAATTGTCTGCTCAGAATGACCATCGGTCTGAGGGTGAAAAGCTGTACTAAAACTCAACTTTGTCCCCAAGGCTTTCTGTAGCTTTTTCCAGAATCTCGAAGTGAACCTTGGGTCTCTGTCTGAAATAATTGATAATGGTACTCCGTGCAATCTTACTATCTCAGAAATGTATAAGTTGGTCAGTCTATCAAGGGAATAATCTGTTCTTATCGGAATAAAATGAGCCGACTTAGTCAACTTATCCACTATGACCCATATGGCATTTTTCTTTTTCGGAGTCAAAGGCAATCCTACCATGAAGTCTATGGTAACTCTGTCCCACTTCCATTCGGGAACCATCACAGGTTGTAACAAACCTGAACGAACTCGATGTTCAGCTTTAACTTGTTGACATATCAGGCATCTTGACACAAACTCAGGAATATCTCTTTTCATACCGTTCCACCAATACATTTTCTTCAAATCGTTGTACATTTTGGTATTTCCCGAATGAATAGACAAACAACTACTATGTGCTTCTTGCAATATTTTTCAGATAAGTTCATCGTCTTTAGGTACGCATACTCTCTCCCTAAACATCAAACATCCATCAGGACTAATCCAGAAATTTGATTCAGTCCCTGACTCACATTGAGCCCTTTTTGCTTGCAAGTCACCATCATTAAACTGAGCATCATGAATTTCTTACAGAAATGTTGTCCTAGCCTCTAGCTCTGTCAAGACCGAACCATCATCAAACAATGTCAAACGAGTATCCATAGCTTTCAAAGCAAATAAGAATTTTCTGCTCAGAGCGTCGGTGACCACATTCGCCTTTCCTAGATAGTAGTTAATGATCAGATCATAATCCTTAATTAATTCTAACCATCTCCTTTGTCTCAAATTTAATTCTTTTTGTGTCATCAAGTACTTCAGACTTTTATGGTCCGTAAAGATATGACACGTTTCACCATATAAACAATGCCTCCAAATCTTCAAGGCAAAAACAATCGCAGCAAGTTGTAGGTCATGGGTCGGATAATTCTTCTCGTGAGGCTTCGATTTCCGTGAAGAATAGGCTATCACCTTGCCATCTTGCATAAGCACAAAACCCAATCCATTTAAGGATGCATCACTGTAGACCACGAAATCCTTTCCCGGTTCAGGTAGCACTAAAACATGAACTTCAGTCAGCAATGTCTTTAATATCCCAAAACTTTGCTGACACTTTTCCATCCATTCAAACTTAACATCCTTCTGTAGCAACCTCGTTCTCGGAGTCGCTATCATAGAAAATCTTTTTACAAACCTCGATAGTAACTGGCTAAGCCCAAAAAGCTTCTAACCTCGGTTACATTCTTAGGCGATTTCCAATCAACAATAGCAGATATTTTACTTGGATCAACTCGGATGCCTTCACCCGAAATAATATGACCCAAAAATCCAACTTCTTGGAGCCAAAATTCACTCTTGCTAAAGTTAGCATACAATTGTTTTTCTCGCAAAGTCTGCAATACAATTCTCAGGTGCTTCGCATGTTCTGTCTCAGCTTTGGAATAAATTAAGATGTAGTCAATAAACATAACAACAAACTTATCCAAATATGGCTGAAAGAACCTATTCATTAGATCCATAAATACAGCTGGTGCGTTCGTCAGCCCAAACAGCATAACAAGAAATTCATAATGAACATACCTCATCCTGAAAGCTGTCTTTGGCACATCTGATTCCTTGATATGCAACTGATAGTAGCAAGACCACAAGTCTATCTTAGAGAACACAGTGGCTCCTCTCAACTGATCGAATAAATCATCAATCCTTGGTAAAGGATACTTATTTTTGATGGGTACCTTATTCTGTTGCCGATAATCAATACATAATCTCATTGAACCATCTTTCTTCTTTACAAACAACACAGAGGCACCCCAAGGTGAAAAACTTGGCCTTGCGAATCCTTTATCCATCAACTCTTGCAATTGTGCTTTTAACTCTTTTAGCTCGGTTGGGGCCATTCTATACAAAGCGATAGAAATAGGAGTTCTCCCTGGCACCAATTCAATACCAAACTCAATTTCTCTCTCAGGAGGTAATCCTGGTAACTCCTCCGGGAATACATCTGAATACTCACATACTATCGGCACAGACTCGATCTTCAATTTTGTTTCCTTAGTGTTTAGTACAAACGCAAGATAAGCTTCGTACCCTTTCCTGATGTACCTCTAGGCAACCATTATCGTGATTACAATCGGTGATGAATCTAATTCTCTTGATTCGACCCGTAGAGTCTCACCATCCAAACATCTTAGCTTAATATACTTACTACCACAATTCACAGTTACATCATGAAGGGCTAACCAATCCATATCAAGTATTACATCAAATACATCAAATGGTGGCAGCATAAGGTTAGCCAGAAAACAATGACCTTGAATCATCAAAGGACAATTCTTATAGACTTTATCAACTAGAACCGATTGCCCAATAGGTTCGACACTATAATAGAAAATTTCGTAGGTTCAACGGGTATATTCATACTAGACACCAATCTCATACAAACATAAGAATGCGTCGACCCCGGGTCAATTAAAGCAATAATACTCGTCTTAAAAAGGGAAAAGGTACCCGTGATAACGTCAGGCGCAGAGGCTTCCTCTCAAGCGCGTATTGCATACGTTCTTACTGGGGCTCTAGCCTCTAGTCTTGCAGTATCTTTGGCTGAGACCCGACTGCCACTAGCACTTCCAGGGTATCTTGGAGGTCTACCTTGTACCATGGGAGCACTCAACTTAGGAGTTACTTCCACTTCTTTTTCAAATTGCTCTGGGCAATCCTTGAGAAAGTGGTTAAGAGAGCCACATCCGAAACACGCACCGCTTTTTACTCGGTACTCTCCGAAATGAAATTTGTTGCAGCTCTTACACTTTGGCTTTTGATCGTCTACACTCCATACACTAGTCATCATCGGGGAGGAAGACTTTTGACTTCGTCGTCTAGGACCCTTCGCTCTACCCGAATATCCTATTGATGAAGTGGAGTGTTCATGCTGGCTCCTAGCTTTCTTCGTGGAGAATGAGAGTGTTTTACCGCTGGTCCTTTTGCTTGCAACTCGTGCCTCTCTCTTTGCTTGCTTTCTTTCTTTATTAAGCTCCTCGACTTTCTTGGCTCAATCAGCCAATGCGGTGAACTCCCGTATTTCAAGAATTTCGATCAACAATTTGATGTCCTCATTTAGACCCTCCTCGAAGCATTTATACATTTCTGATTCAGTTTGGACCCATTCAGTTGCGTATTAACTTAGCCGTACGAAATCTCTCTCATATTCCACTATAGTCTTGTTCCCTTGTTTGAGTTCCAGGAACTCCTTTCGCTTCGAGTCTAAAAACCGTTGGCTAATAAATTTCTTCCTAAATTCTATTTGGAAGAAATTCCAAGTAATATTTTCCTGCGGCACCACTGAAGATACGGTCTTCCACCAGTGGTATGCAGTATCCTTCAAGAGGGACATGACACACTTCAAACACTCCTCGGGTGTGCATGACAGTTCATCTAACACCCGTGTAATATTTTCGAGCCAGAACTCGGCTCTTTCAGCGTCATCATTGACTTTCGCTCTGAATTCCTCAGCCCCATACTTTTTAAGCTTATCTACAGGGGCTTTACCGATTCTTACTAGTGCCATACCTCGTGGCACATCCTTATCAGGTTGGTTAGGAGGCGGGGCGGTCATGGTATGTTGAGGCGATTCCTTAGATAATCCCCAAACCATTCATCTATCATATCAAAGAAGGCAGCTCGAGCCTCTTCCTGGCTTTCAGACATAAGTCTCCTACTACTACTAGATACAACTCGATGTACGGAAGCTGGAGCATGGCTCTCAGCTCCCTCGGACTCATCTTGTGCTCGATTGGAAGACATTTACTATATTCAAAACAATTTAAACAATTAGGAGATGTCACACTATCAACATTCGAATAATGGCATGCATAGCGAACTTTAACATCCTCTACGGTAGTCTTAGAACTGACTAAACTGTAGCTCTGATACCACTAAATGTAACACCCCTTGCTCGTATCCAATGCTGGGATAAGGTTCGAGGTGTTACCGATAATTTACCTTTACAAACGTGTGCTATTTGTCTCTTATACAGGCCTTCGAGGCCTAAAAACACTCCTAGGGGTAGTACGAAACAAACCCGAAATTTGTCTGATAGACCTAGGGCGCTCTAACAAATCCGTGGGGCATAGAACACGCTCGAGTCCTTTTTCCAGTATGGAATACGGCCAAGGCACATGCTTGTGGGCTTAGCCCGTGTACTACACTGATTTTAACAACAAACACGGCCAAGGCACACGCCCATGTGCTTAGCCCGTGCTCTATGCTGACTTAAAATTTCAGGTGCAAGGGACACACGGTCATAGCTCACACCCATGGGAGTAACCCGTGTGTCACACACGGCCTAGACACGCGTCCGTGTGTCTACCCATGTGGACCTTGTTAGGCTATTTTACAAGCCTTAAGTCACCCTCTACTAGCCAATTACACTTATAGATTACTATAGTGAATATTTGGGCCAAATTATCCATTTGTAAATATGAAACTTTGATTAACCTCATTGCATGTGAACCTCATGTCATTGGTTTCATACATGCTAAATTAATTCTTATCTTTCACTTAATGATTTATATGTCTACTTGACATATTAAGATTGGCTCATTATTATAACTCATTGCCAATATTATAACTAAGCAATTGCATATAAATATAAACATGCATAGATATGTAGGGCATAGCCTACTTCAAAATGAGCTAGTTCCCATGACCATATACAAAAATAAACATATTTTTACATGTCATCACTAGGCAAATCAAATGACATATATAACAAAATACTCAAAAATCCTATACATGCCATTGGACAAAATAGAAATGTCTTTATACCAAAGCTTGTCTAGTTGATAGTGTGTTGACTCTCCAGTTGTCTTTCCAATCCTTATGAGTCCTTGAGCTCTGAAAAGCAGGGAAAAGAGAGGGGTAAGATTTTACATGCTTAGTAAGCCCGTATAACTGGAAATTAAACTTACCGATTATTTAGCATACATCCATAATAGATAATGAAACCAACAAATATGAAAATGGTTTCCCTATCACATGCACTCAATCAATGAGTTAGTCATATAACAAAACATCATGTAATATATATTAGATGAGCTCATCATTTACATGTCATTTGTACATATACCTTGTGATAGTCCCGTTAAGTTTCTAAGAAATGTCGATGGATTATCCAATCTCCGTCAATTCATACGAATGATCGTTTCAGTATGCACTCCCGCGAACCTCACATCTTACGGCGGGATTATCAGTCCAGACTAAATCCCCCGTAATATAAACTCATAAGCTGATGTCGGGATTACCAGTCCAGGCTAAATCCCTTACACGGCAAACACCCTTAATGAGCTCAGATCTGAATTACCAGTCCAGGCTAAATTTAGACCCTAATCGGGTTACCCGTCCGAGCTAAATCCACAATGCACACATATTCTTCGGGAGGCTCGATCATTCAAGGAACGCCAGTCCATGCTTGATCCTTTTTATACTTGAGATCTTTGGATTACCAGTCCAGGCTAAATCCTTTTCTACAACACATGCAGGATCTCAAGTCTCATGTAAATAATGGTTTATCCATCGAATTCCCTTTTCAACCTCAACCGAAACATTATTCAATAATTCATTATTAGAGATGCAATTCATGCATTTTCATACCATCAACAATGCAATTATCATGCATTCACAAAACATACAATTATGCATGTTATAGGTTTACTTTAAGTTATCCGAACTTACCTGGTATTCGATTCGGAGCTGTGTTTCGGTTATTCCGAAACCTTGCGTTTACCTCGATTGACCTCTAAAATTCGTTCCTTGGGGTCTAGAATAACAAAATTATATCATTAATTCACTACATTACACTTTTCAAGTTTAATTCTACCATCGGTCCAAATGACCGTTTTGCCCCTAATGCTTGACATTTTTACGATTTAATCCCTAGGCTCGTATAACAAAACACATGCAATTTCTATGTTACCCAAGCCTATACGAACACTTTTCCCTCTTATGGAAGCCCACATTTTCCATTAGTTTCATATTTCTACCACATATTTAACAACTTTTGTAAAAAGGTCCCTTTAGGGGTTTTTCATGAAAGTCACCAAAGAAAAAATGTTTAACACACCTTCAACTTTCATACCCCCCCATAATCCATCAAAATACAAGCAACTCATGTATGGGTAAATTTTTAAACATGAACCCTAGCATGAAATATGGGTAGAAATGAAAAGATCAAACTACCAGGATTTAAAAAATACAAAGAACATTAAAAACGGGGCTTGGGAGCACTTACTATTGAGCTTGGAAAGCTTGAAGACCCTAGCTATGGAGACTTGGGAATTTCGGCTGGACAAGGAAGAAGAATGGCTGATTTTTGCCTTCTTTTTCCCATTTTATTTCATTAAAAAGCCAAATAACCAAAATGCCCTTAAGTCCTTTCTTTGAAATTTCATCCATGCAAGCCCATTTTTGTCCAAAAACTTAAAAATTGGGAAAATTGCTCTTTAAGACCTTTTAATTTATAATCTAAAGCAATTTCATACAAATTGCTTCTAGAATCCAAGTTTTGCAATTTATTCAATTTAGTCCCTAATTTTCAATTGGACACCTTACTCAAGGAATTTCTTCATGAAACTTTGACACATGCATAATATCATATTCTAGGTCTCATAATAATCATAAAATAAATATTTTGATGTCAGATTTGTGGCCCCGAAACCACTTTTCGACTAGGCCCTATTTTAGGATGTTACAAACCGTTTTCAAATATTGCTTCTATACAGTGGCTAGCTATCATCCAACATCCCTTTGTTTTTGATTAATGTGATAAGTGATAACTATACTTTATTATATATCTAGAGAGAGATTTGTTAACATTTTCCATGAAATTATATGGTAAGGTGGTAAAAAGGAAATTTTGTGAAAATATGTTGAAAATTAATACTATTTGTTTGAATGAATGAAGTCAAATAGTTATACATTGAATATATATATGCATATTGCAGAGTTATGCATATGCATTGGATATATGGTTTAGTTTTACAATTTTGTTAATTGATCTTAGTCAATTTTATATTATTGATATCATTAATTTTAGGTAAAGGCAGCGAACGATCAAGAAGAGGCATTCTACTTGATGATGATGATGATGCTAGAGGTGATTTGCACAATTTCCAGGGTCTACGCAAGACTCTTCATGATTACTTCATAGATTTGTTAAGAAAAAGGTATATCATACTTCTCTTGTCTGAAATTGGTGTTTCAGAATTACTTTTAGTAACTCATTATATTCAAATTGTTTAAGTGGTTTCAACGTGATACTTACACTGCATCACAACTTGATTTAAAATTATTTCTGGTTTATTTCTAAAACACAGGGCATCAGTGAGAGAGGAAGCACTTTCAACAATTCTTAAGGCTTTAACTCTCAACATAAAGCAAAAATTTGTAGAGATAAAGTAGGCATTACTTCCTTTTCAAGGTTTTTATAAATGTGTAAATGATAAATAACTTCACAAGAATTTAGTAGTCAGAATTTCATTCTCAAGAAGTACCTAACCATTATCTCTAAGACTTGCAAATTTGATCTTCTTTTATGATAATACATTTTAACCAGGTAATGCTCATAATTATAATCATCTTGTTGTAGCTTTGTAACACTAGTGTATCAATGCTTGCATTTCATTAAAAAGGGTTCGCCTACAGAGATGAAGCAAGCAACACATATTATTCGTAGGTTCATCCTTCATGAAGTGCAAATTTTATTAGATGTTATTTGTTCAACTTTAAAATTTAGCTTATGGTTTTGGTACATATTCTTCTTATAGGATTGCTGTCAATGATTACTACTTCTGTTGAGAAGGTGCACGAAGCATATGAAGATGTGCTGACTGCACTTTCCCAGGGAGGACTAAAATCTAAGACCTTAGAGGTAACACTAGTGATAAGATAATTAATCACAATTTGATTTTTTTGATAGCTCTTTCATGATAATGCATCATGGGCTTTTGTTATAAGTTTCTTGTTTTGCGCAGATTCTTGGTTGCTTGGCTGTTGTTACATTTTTCGGTGCAACCAACTCGGATGAGATTGAATCAGTAATGAAGTTACTTTGGGACATTATTAATCATGGAACTGACTCTAGTGTATGAATTTTAATTGATATTTTTATCTATATATTCTGTAAATTTTTTAGTCAATTCCTAAACTTAGTTAACTGTAAATTGGAGCCTAAATGGATAGGTTTCCTTCAATGTACCATTTCTTTTAAAATGTACTTGTTGTGTGTCAACTATAATGAACATAACTTGAGAAGCAATGGATTCAAATAATAGTGTATTATTTTAAAAGGTAGTAAATGAAATATTTTAAATATTTTAATATAATTTTATATAAAAATAAAAAATATTTTAATATAAAATAATTATATTAAGCATGTTATTAAATTATATATTTTATTAAATTACGTTAAAACATGGATTTGTTTGGTGTATAAATGTTTGATATTTTTCATATATATAAAAATGAGAATAATTACTGCTTTTGGATCAATATTTGTAATTTTGGCAACTATGATCCTATAAGTTTATGTTATGATTTTTATTAATTCATATTTTAATAAAAAGTATATTAAGAATGTTATTAAATAATATATAATTTTTTTATTTTTATTTAATTATATTTAGTAATAATTATATTAAAACATGATTAAATTATTTATTATTTTAATAATAATCTTAGTAAAATTTAATAACAATAATTATGTACTTAAAAAAATCTGTTAAGGGTACTTTGGTCATTTTAGCTTTTTTTCTTATACTATTACAACATCATTCCATTCAACCAAACACAAGAATATCATTACAATTTTATTCCATTATATTCAACCAAACAATTGAATTACTAATTACAGCTCTATTCCACAGTTCTTTGGCAACAACACTATGCCGATTTAACATAACACATACAACACTTAGGAGGACACATTCCACCAACTTATACATATCTCCTACAACCCTGCATCGTTATCAACAACCCATTCCTTGTGCCAACCTCAGACACATATCTCAGAAAATAGAATCACATATCAACTATACCAATGATCGGGTTGGATTATGAGGTGTTATAGATTAGTTTAAAATTATTATTAATATGAGTATAACGAATTGACTCTGTAAATTGTATTGAAGCAAGAAGAAGTGTTGGTTTTATTCACATAACAAGTTTATTATCATGAATGTTAAGCTTGGTAACTTTAAGTTATAAGTATATGGTAGATATGTGCATATAGATATACACGTTTATTTTAGTAGAATTGTTAATATTAATATTATCTACTTACATTATAAAAATACCACTGAATACTTTACTTAGCATAAAGACTGTTACATTATAAAAATATTACTTATATTTAACAAATACCTAATAGTATAGGTTTTGTGGTAGTCAAATGATTTTATAATCAAATGTTATATTTTACATTCTAATAGTAATATATACACACAGTTGATATGCATGTGAATAACAGTATATGCAAATTAAATTTTTCATAGTTTAATTTTGTCATGCTTAGTGTATATATTAATTGTGAGTTGATTGTAGTTGCTCCGGCAAAAAATGTGACATAGTATAGCTTAGATCCGACGATCGGGTTGGGTATAGGATGTTACAATCCTGATCAGGAAAGTGAGATCAAGAGATAAGCGTGTACTGGTCGATTAGTTAAGAAGTAAATGCCGAGAGGTAATACTATTTAATTAATAACTAATACCCTAATGAAAACTCGAATTTCGAAGTTAATTACACCACTGAAACGAGTTAATTTTGCCTGTTAATTGAAAGATTTTTTATTGTTAACTTTGGTTTTAGTAGTAAGTTTTTATTTTATAATCTTAATTCTTAATTTTAATTATCGTAATATGATTTTTGGTGATTAATGTTTAGATATGCTAGTGTAGATAATATATTTAGATTTAATTCAACCTCCCTTGGTATGATCCTCAGAATACTTCTATGTGTTCTACTGTAACACTAAACTATATTACAATCTGACCTATTCACTTGTAGATATTGCACTAATTTTATATGTTTTTATTTGGAAGATTTTTACTCTAAACGTTCGCATGTTTGGAGGCGGTCAATTATGCACACGTTATTACCTCCATCAATTATGTGCATGTAACAACCTGATTTTCAGTAGTGTTGGAAAAGATAGTTTTGAAACCCCATTTTCGATGAGCGAGAAATTTACAAGGTTAGTATAAGGTTTAATTAAAGTTTGGCCCCTTAATTTTTTCAATTAGATAGGTAATTAAGGTACAATGACTAAATTGTAAAAGTTCAATTGCTATAGATTTTTAATTAGCTAAGGGACCAATTGAGCAATTGGACCCATTTTTATTGATAGATAGTGGAGGATAATGTTATCATCCACTATATTTGAGTAAGTAAGATTATTATATGATTAATTCAGGTTAATTTAGTTAATTAATATTAATTTGTTATTAATCTAAGTATATAGGATAAAAAAAGAAAAAAATGTCATTTTACCACCTTATTCATCTTTTTCTCCCTTGGTCAAATGTTGAAGAAATAAAAAGGGTTTCAAAGCTTTTCAATTTTAATATCTCAATTGGTAAGCAATTTCAAGTTTGTTTATTGTAATTCTTATGTTTTTGAGGTGCTAAGAGCTTGATTTAGCTATCCCGTGTACCAATTTGTAAAACTGTTAAAGTTTTCAAAAGTTTTCATTATTTATTTCTTGAAGCTTTTGGTATTAGATTGTTAGATTTTAAGATTAGAAGTGAAAAACGAATAGTTTGTAAAGTTTAATTGCTAGTTTTTGAACTTAGGGACTAATATGTGTAAATTTCAAAATTGATGTTAAATTTATATAATTATTTTTAAAAGAGAGCTATAGAATGATTTAATTGAGATTAGTTTCAAAATTGAGATTCAAATTGAAAGTTATGACAATTTTGGTTTTAGGGACTAAATTGAATAAAATGTGAAACTTTAGGGAACATTTGAAAAATGGAATTGAACTTTCATATGCATCTAATAGGATGATATAAAGTACTTTGAATTGATAAATTGAAATGAATTATTGTATAGATCGAGAATTGAATCAAATCAGGGAAAATTGAGGAAAAGGCAAAATTGCGGATTAATCTTCGATGTTTTGTTTGTTGCTATTTTTTCAGGTAAGTTCATATGGTATGGTTGTATTGAGATTATTATGTATTTGAATTATAAGTTTGTGTCTATTTGATTAAAATTTGAATTGTTTACAATTTGGTATAAAAATGTGAGATATGAACTAAATTGTAAAGAAATGATTATATGTGCTAAGTGTGTCCAAATGAACGTAATAAAGGATAAGATACAATTGGCATGCCAATAGGTTTAATTGTGCACTTGTACAAGATATATGTGATGGTACAGAGTTATTACTGTTTATATCAAAATCTAACATTTGTTGCGGATCATCGAATACTAAATATCTCTTTGGAGACCCTAGTGTGGTGGAGGAACATATTGTTATACGATTATATATGATAGCTTATGGGATTTGCACTTTAGTGTCTTGGTGTGGTGTAGTTACTGATCGGGTGAGCAATCTAGTGTGGTGTAGTTACCCGTGTTTCTGAATTTGTTCATTAAAGTTCTTCGAGCTAAATGATTATTGAAAATGAAAAATGACAATGGAATGATATGAGTTTGGTTTAAAAATGGTTAAATGTTGATTGGATTATGCAAACGGTATGAATTGCTGATTTCATGTGAATGGTATTGAATTGAATTGAATTGAGATGTTACATATTGAATTGATATACGATTGGCCATATGATGAAGTCACCTTATTGTTGTGATTTGCTATGTTAGGCATATTTTTACAAGTTAATTAGTTTGATATGTTTGATTGTAATTTGAGGTAAGTTTATCGTTTAAATACCTATGAATTTACTAAGCATTCAAAATGCTTATTCCGTTGTTTTCCCTTTTTCCTGTAAATTTCCAACTTGCGAAATGTGTCAACCAGATTTACAAGAAGCTCATACTATCCCGTTATTGATTTGGTAGTCTTTTAATTATTTTGAAGTTCAATTTTGCGGCATGTATATAGGAGTTATGCTTTTGGTTAGCTTTGGAAGTTGGTATAGTTGTGATCAACCTTATGCTTGAATTGGTAATGTTTATATCTTGTTGAAATGATTAGTTTTGGCAAATGAACTTGAATCATACTTAGTAGCTTTATTGTAGCTTATTTGAGTTTAAATTATAATGGTTTAGATGATGGTATGAAATGCTATATATATGAATGAGTAGGTTAAATTGGTATAAGTTGGATCGATATGTTGGTGCCAAATTGTGGAATTGTACATTGGATAGTTTGAATTGGTTAAATAGTATATTTAGATGTGATTTTGGATTATTTTATTGATGGTCGCTAAACTAACTAAAAATTCGACTAAGGCAAGCGCACCTATCGAACAGTAGTATAGTTATGGTGAGACCAGAAATATCGTATCTACAAGGACTAAAAGTACTAGTAGTTACTATCTTTTTATTATCTAGCCTAAGAATTAAAGGGAAGTTTTTAGCTATGATTAACTATCTAATTAACTAAGAGATAGGACAAAGATGAAAGTTGAAAAATACTTTTGGAAAACTAATGGAAAAGACAATACCCAAGGAAGAATCCACCTAGGCTTCACTTATTACTTCTGAATTAGACGATTTATTCACTTGATTTAATCCGTAGAAATCCCTGATTTATGTTATTATCTCTCTCGAGACTAAAAACAACTGACTCTAGGTTGATTAATCGAAATCTCTTTCTAATTAAAAACCTTATTGTCGCATTAACTCGATCTATGGATTCCCTTATTAGATTTGACTCTAATCTGGTAGATTTATGTCCTCTTATCTTTAGGATTGCATGCAACTCTGCTTAATTATGGAAGATCTACTCTTAAACAGGGACTTCTGCTCCACTGAATAAGCACATCAAAACCTGAATTAATATCCTGAAATATTAAAGCAAGGATTAAAACTTCATAATTAAGAATAAGAACAAGTATTTATCATATAATTCAAATAGTACTAAGATCTGTCTTAGGTTTCATCTCCTTTATGTATTTAGGGAGTTTAGTTCATAATAATGGAAAATATCTCAAAATTTGGTAAACAATAAAACATAAACAAACCCAAAGAACTTTTAGGAAATTGAATGGAGATCTTCAGTCTTGAAGTAGATCCTGCTTCTGAGTTGATTCTGATGGCTATCCTTCAGTATTCTTTGCCTTCTGCTCTGTATGTCCCTTTTGATACTCTTCTAGGGTGTTTATATAGACTTTGGAATGCTTCCAAACCCTCAAGAGTAGCCTTTTCCGAGTAGAATTAGACTTGGGTTTGATAGGGACACGACCGTGTGTTACCCCCGTGTGAAGGTGCTCAAGCCGTATGTAATTCTGAGTTGGTTTTTAGTCGACACGGTCATGACACACGGACTTGCGGCCAGCCCGTGTGTCACACACGGGTGTGTGGATTACTCGTGTGGGAGTGCCTAGGCCATGTGAAGCACTGATTTTAGCCTATTTTGTCCCGTTTCTTGCTCTTTTCACTATCCTATGCTCTCCTGAATATAAAACATGAAATTAATGGATTAGGAGCATCGAATTCAGTAAAATCTTATGATAAACCTTCCAAAAATATGCCAAGCATGGGGTAAAAATATGTGTATATTATGGTTTATCAAATATCCCCACACTTAAGCATTTACTGGTCCTCAAGCAAAATTCTCAACTCACAATTAAAATTAATTCCTTTTAACTTATAATTCTCATCAATAATGTTTCGAAGTAATTCACAGATAATCATACATTGAGAATTCAACTAAAAGAACATCAAAGTTTCAAACAATCCAAGTTGAACATTTTAATCATAAAATCATAGGTATCCCCCTTTATCTAAGTGATTACCTTTAATTCCAAAACGACAAGGGTTGGTATCCTCATTAAAGATTCACTCAAATCACTCAAAGTGTTTAATGTTCAATAATTAAGCACTCAATAGTCAAGCATGAAAAGTTATTACCATAGGCTTGCATGAAAATCAAATCTCCACTACTATAAATGAGATGATACACAAATCAAAAGGTCTTTACAGGGTTGTAATGGGGCTAGGATTAAAGGTGTGGATATAGGCTGAAACAGAGGGTTAGAATCGAGATTAATTTAATAAATTACCAGAACTAAAAAAAAAGCCAATAACTGAATTCCAAACAAGTACCAGAATAAAGCTTTCCAAAATGAAGTGAGCTTTCCCTTAATATAATAACTTTAACTTATCTAAGCTCTTTAGAGCAATATGTAAATGAATGAATATACATATACGGTTTTTTTAGCAGGGATTAAAAAGGGAGAGCAAGAAGTAATTCAACAATTGAAATGAACGAACATAGCACGGTAACTCATCAAATCAAATCTTGATAAAAAAGGGGGTAAATAAAAAAAGGGAGAAATTATTAACGAATTAAAAAGGGTTAAGTTGTAGGTTATTTATTAAGGGGAAAATTCAGAAACAATGTTTAAGGTTCAAAAGGGTTCACTAAGGGTCAAATATGTGGGTAGACTTTTTGTGGGATAAATGGGTTCAAACCTAAGTGCCTTTACCATCTCAGTATATCAAATCAAATGTGTGGTCTTGATATGCATAATCGAAGCAAGTTTTAGAATAGCAAATCAATTTTGACACACTCATAACCAATAAAATAAGTGAGCAAGGAAGATATATGCTCTAAAAGGCTCAAAATCTCATGAAAATTATGGGTATTTGATGTCAATCCTGTAAACTTAGAACTTCAAGATAATACCTCAATTCAGTGAAACAACCTAGCAATTTTAATTCTCAAGAGTCAACTTTTCATGCTTGATTCTCTACTGTCTCAAAGTTAGATAATTAATGCACAATTACCTATGTTTTGATTCAAAACATATCAATAAAAATCATAAGTCAATCAAAATTCATTCTAATAGTAATATGAGAAAATTATTTGAGAACAAGATATAATTTATGGATTTTCTGATAACCATCATATCATAACCCTCCCCACACTTAGGATGTATATTGTCATCAATGTACAAAGATAGGTAATAAAAATATAAGCATAATATCATAAAAGAGGGGGAAGAAGCGAAACTGCCCTGAATTTGGATGTAGTCCTTAGAATAGTGGGAGCGGGTTTGGTAGACATTGTGAATGAAATGAGTGTAGAACTAGGTAGAAGTGAAGATGGTGGTAGAGGTTGGGTTCCATAATCACAGTGCCAAGCGAAGAGGTTATCGTGGTGGTTGGTGTCGTGGTGGCTATGGTCGTGGTTGAGCAGGTCATGGCAGTCGTGGAGGATTGTTTGTATATCCCTGAGTAGCACCAATCGATTGAACCTTTTGAAACTGCGATGGCATCAGTAATGTTTTAGGGAGTTATATCGATGGGGTTGTTATGGTTAGTCATAAAGGAACAGCTAGATAAAAAAAATTCAAATTATACTAATAAAAGTCTTTTAAGAGCATGAAAAATAAAAACAAAAATAACCATAAAAATAAAAAGAAAATAAAAAGAAAAACAAAGTGAAAAATAAATGGACTCAAAAGTCCTCATCGGCATTTGGATCGTGAGGTGGTGGAGCTGGAGACGAAATATGAAAATGTTGGCAAATTTGTTGCAAAGTCGCCTCTATGTTGTCGAACCGCTAAGTTCAATATTGCTCAAAGCGATTTAGGTGGTCAGAAACTTCTGTCAATGAAGCAGCCACATGAACTGGTCTGTGACTCGATGGTAACTAAGAAGGTGGGTCCTCATGAAATAAAGGGATATCGTCAGGAATATCCTCGGGGTCATCCTCATCGGTAGCTTGTGCTAGTCGATATTGAGGAAGATCGAACCCAAAGCAACGCTCTATCATCCTCATGTGGAGCATACTTGAGATGACCTCAAGAGACATCTGGTCGATGAGTGTGAGCGATGAGGACTACGTCGATGTGTTTAAGAGCCTAAAGTGATGAGCTACACGAGTCACGTACGGGCCGATGTTGATGACTTCCTTTCGGTGTCGCTCGGTTTGATGGCAGAAAGCAAGGGCGATGAAGTATGCAAGATAAAAAATATGCCCTTGCCTCATACTCTATAAGAAGTATGCTTCATGAGTGTTAACGACGCCAGTGCTCTCTCGTCGCCTTGTTAAGGTGTGTGCTAAAAAAGAAGTGGAGATAGCGGTGTGCTGGAGATAGAGCTGATGCCTTGGAGCGGTTGGGGTCATAGATGCCTGTAGCAGGCATCATGGCTGCCCAACATGATGAGGGTGCATAATGGATGTGACAGTAGAGGCGGGGAAAATTATCGGCCTCCATAAAATCGTCTGTATACAGTCCCAAGGCAACTCCAAATTCTAGGACACTCAATTGCCGTACTTGACTGCCAAGGTAGAATTAGACTGTGCCTGGGTCGTCGTACTCCGCCATAATTTTTTGCAACTGAAATTTCGAGCACAGTTCCAAAGTGAACTCTAGGTACGTCAACTCGATAATGTCGAAGAAGCGGTCCCATGGAGTAGTAGCGAGGAGGGTCTGAACTGAGTCAGCTAGGTGGACCTGCTCTAATGCAGCCTGATCGATGCACCGGCCCACACCAAGGGGTCGGGCTCGTAGAATTTGAAATAACTCCTCCTGAGGTCTTGGTGGAAATTAGAGGAAAGGATGGCGTATCTTAGTGGTCGCGGTTGAGGATGTCGCTCCTTCCCATTTTTTAGACGTAAGGACGGCGGTTTTCTTTCCTTGAGTGTTTGTCATGATGTACCTAAAAGAGAAAACATTTCAATATGAATAAAATCGGCATAAATAACCCTAGTCAAAGACATTGAAAAGCTTAGGAGGAGATATGTAAATAAGAAAAAAAAGGTGACTTAGAAGACTCTATTGTGATAACAAGATGGAAATTTAGTCCTATATGTACCATTACCCTAACATGCAAAAATTAACAGAATGTGAGTTTGACTAATAGTATACTAAACTAATTAGCAATAATAATAGTAAAAATGGAAAAGACAATGCACCGAATAATGAAAACAAATAAGCACTAAAGATAAACCAAACATCATTAATGACTAACTAAATCAACAAATATATCAAAAAAGCATATGATTAAAATAGTGAGCAAGGCAAATGAACAAGAATCAAGAGAGGGAAATCCCAAATCTACTGTTAATAAGGGGCAACAAAGTACCAAATGAATATCAAACATATTAGTGAATCAATAAGATAAACTAAAATAAAATGAAATAAAAGCATAATGAAAATCAAGAATATTGAAAACCTACTATTATGGTTTGAGTGGATGGCGGCTAGGTGGTCGACGGTGGTGCGCGAAATAGGAAAAGGGGCTGCGATTTGGTGCGGATGCATCAGGTGTGCGACGGTGGGGGGTTTGGGTTGGTCAGAGAGCGGGGATGAAGAAAGGAGAAGAGGAATAGAGAGGGAGAAGTAAGAAAGAAAAGAAAGGGAAAAGAAAAGAGGAAAAAAAATAGAGAAGGAGAATGGGGCTGGTTGAAGAAGATGGGGGAATAGTGAATAGTTAATAGGGGGTTTAAATAGTATTAGGGTTAGGGTTTTTGTTTAATTAAGGGAAAAAAGGGGGCCACGATCGTGCAGGCCCTGTTTTGGACCACACGGCTGTGGCCCACGCCCGTGTGGTGTGGTCTTAGCCCGTGTTTTTCGTGAAATTGTAAGTTAGTATCACACACGGCCTTTTGGACACGCCTGTGTCCCCAGGTCGTGTGGTGCGCACAGCCATGTCGTACGGTCGTGTGCTCATTCATTCGTTTCTCCCATGCCGGTATTGGGTCCAACAAGCCCGTGTCATAGTTTGTTCTTATGGTCTAATGATTTAAGTCAGTATCGCACATGGTCTGGGGGCACGCCTGTGTGTCTAGGCCGTGTGGCCCACCTGGCTGTATCGTACTGCCTTGGCATCAGCTCGTGTTCTATCCTAACTTGTTGAATGTTTCAATGTTAGTGCAAGTTCACACACAGCCTCAGGCACGCCCGTTTTCATGCCCGTGTGACATACACGGCTGCCTCGCACGACCGTGGTGATTTAACGCACGCCGTGCCTCTGCTGATATTTTTGGGAAATAAAGTGCAGTTTCAACATAGTCGAGGACACACCCGTGTCTTTTAGCCGTGTGCTGCACACGACCGAATCACACGACTGTGGTGATTTATTGCAGCCCGCGTATGATCATGTCTTGTGAAAAAATATTTGTCCTGTTTTAACTCGGCCATGGACACGTGTCGCACTTCATGGTGAGAACACGGCCTAGGACACGCCCGTGTGTCCAGCCGTGTATGCCAAAAATACCTATAGTTAAAATTATGAAAAATGAAAGAACAAGAAAGTTATTTAGTGGGGTTAGTGCTCGGTTTGCCTCCCGAGGAGCGCTTATTTAAAGTATAAGCTCGACTTTACCTTGTGGGCATATTCAGGTAGGTTCATGGAGCCGCAGCTCCTCTCCATTATCTTTAACAGCCTCACTATTATAAAGTTTAAGACGATGTCCGTTTACCTTGAAAGTGCCTTGGTTTGGATGACTTACCTCTACTGTGCCATATGGAAAAACGGTTTGGACTACAAATGGACCTGACCATCATGATTTTAACTTTCCAGGAAACAATTTGAACCTTAAGTTGTATAGTAGGACAAGATCTCCAACTTCAAATTGCTTGTGTTGCCTTAAACGAGCATTATGGCGGCGCTTTGTAGCCTCTTTGTATAATTGTAAGTTCTCATATGCATTAGCTCGCCATTTATCTAACTCGTTCAGTTGCTTCAGTCTCTTCTCACCTGCGAGTTTGGGATCAAGGTTTAGGAATTTTATAGCCCAAAATGCTTTATGTTCTAGTTCAAATGGTAAATGAAAACTTTTCCCATAAACAAGTTTGTAAGGGGATGTTCCTATGGGGGTTTTATAAGCAGTTCTATAGGCCCATAAAGCATCATCTACTTTCACTACCCAATCCTTCCTATTTGACTCTACAGTCTTTTCTAGGATACGTTTAAGCTCTCGGTTTACGACTTCAACTTGTCCACTAGTTTGAGGATGGTAGGGAGTAGTTATTCTGTGGTAAACTCCATATTTCTTAAGGGTTTTGTCAAATTGAGCATTACAAAAATAAGTGCCCCTCACCACCACTCTAGCATCATTTGTAGGTATAGCTTGGGTGTCCACCCATTTGGACATATAATCAACAACTACTAAAATGTATTTATTCCTGAATGAGCTAGAGAACGGACCTATGAAATCAATACCCCATACATCAAATATTTCACATGAAAGTACGTACGTTTGAGGAATTTCATTATGTTTAGAGATATTACCTGTTCATTAGCATTTATCACAAGAAGTAACATACCTGTTGGCGTCTTTGAATAGTGAGGGCCAATAAAAACCTGATTCGAGCGTTTTATGTGTGGTCCTAGTCCAACTGTAATGTCCTCCAATTGGTCCTGAGTGGCAATGTTCCAAGATCTTAATTGCTTCTGGCTTCATGACACATCTTCTAATTACTTGATCTGCACATATACGAAAAAGAAAAAGATCTTCCCAAAAATGGTTTTTCACATTAGTAAAGAATCGCTTCTTTTGTTGATGTGTCAACCCTTTTGGTGTAACATTAGCAGCTAAATAATTCACAATGTCTACAAACCAAGGTTCCTTAGAGTCAGATATAGCAAAGAGTTGTTATGTAGGGAATGAGTCATTTATCTCATATTTATCAAGTTCCTTAAGTTATGGGTTTTCTAATCTAGATAGATGATCTGCTGTAAGATTTTCTGCTCCCTTCTTATCTTGAATTTCTAAGTCAAATTCCTGCAATAATAAAATCCATCTTATTAGCTGAGGTTTTGCATTTGTTTTAGTAAAGAGGTATCGAAGTGCTAAATGGTTAGTGTAAACAACAACTTTTGATAATATTAAATATGGTCTAAATTTATCAAATGAAAAAACCACAGCCAGCAATTCTTTCTCAGTCGTCGTATAATTTTCTTGTGCGACTGTCAATGTCTTGCTAGCATAATAAATCGGTTGAAAATACTTGTCTTTCCGTTGTCCAAGAACCACACCTACTGCAAAATCACTCGCATCACACATTAGTTCAACAAGTAAATTGCAATCAGGTGCAACTACAATTGGAGCATTAATTAAATTATCCTTAAGAGTATTAAATGCTTCTAAACATTCCTGACTGAAATTGAAAGGTACATCTTTTTCTAATAAATTCGTTAAAGGCTTTAGCTATTTTAGAAAAATCTTTAATAAATCTTCTATAAAATCCAGCATGACCTAAAAAGCTTCAAATTGCCTTAACTAAATTAGGGGGAGGTAATTTCTTAATAGTTTCAACTTTTGCTTTGTCAACCTCGATCCCCTTGCTAGAAATTTTGTGACCTAATACAATCCCTTCACGAACCATGAAGTGACATTTTTCCCAATTCAGTACAAGGTTCATTTCCTCACATCTTATTATGACTCGCTTTAAATTTTTAAGGCAAAGATGGAAAGAGTTACTGAAATCCGAGAAGTCATCCATAAATACCTCCATAATGTCTTCTACGAGTTCATCAAAAATGGCCAACATGCATCGCTGAAAAGTAACAGGGGCATTATATAATCCGAAAGGTATTCATCGATAAGCAAATATACCGTATGGACATGTAAATGTCATTTTCTCTTGGTCTTCCAGAGCTATTGGGATTTAGAAGTAGCCAGAGAGTCCATCTAGGAAGCAATAATACATATGCCCAGATAATCTTTCCAGCATCTGATCAATTAATGGTAAGGGAAAGTGATCTTTTCTTGTAGCATTGTTTAATTTCCTATAGTCAATGCAAACTCTCCATTCTGTGACTGTTCGTGTTGGGGTCAATTCGTTCTTCTCATTAGCCACAACAGTCATGCCTCCATTCTTAGGGATAACCTACACAGGACTTACCCAAGAACTGTCAGAAATAGGATAAATAATTTCAGCATCTAGAAGTTTAATTACCTTAGATTTTACGACTTCTTTCATGTTAGGATTCAATCATCTTTGAGCTTGCACACAGTGTTTATATTCATCTTCCATTAAAATTTTATGTGTGCAAAAAGAAGGACTGATCCCTCTTATGTCAGAAATCTTCCAAGCTATAGCTCTTTTATGCTCCTTCAATACTTGAAGTAATTAAATCCTTTTTCGGTTGGTACATAAATCAAGCAATGATCACTAGTAATGTGAAATTATTTCCAAGAAACGCATATTCTAGGTGATTTGGTAGTTGCTTCAATTCCAATTTAGGAGGTTCTTCAACAGAGGGTTTTAATTTTAATCTCAATACCCTCATAACTCTTCCGTCTTAGTGAAGGCTCATTAGAATTTAGTTCAGCTTTTGCCTTACCTATTGCAGAATCATCGTCATTTACCTCCTCTCTTTGGACAAGACACAGTTCCAACGTGTCCTTATATATGATTTCCTATAAAGAATCTTGAGTAGCATGATCAATAGAATCAATAAAATAACAGGAGTCATCTTGTTCTCTAGAAAATCTCATAGCATCATAAATTTTAAAAATAAGTTCTTCGTCACCTACCCTACGCACAAGTTTACTGTCACCCACATCAATAACAGCCCTAGCAGTGGCTAAAAATGGGCAACCTAAAATTAAAGGCACCTCAACATCCTCATCCATGTCAAGCACAACAAAATCAACAGGGAATATGAATTTATCTACATTTACGAGTACATCTTCAATAATTCCCCTAGGATATTTGACAGATCTATCAGCTAGTTGAATACTCATCCTAGTAGGTTTTGGCTCCCTAAGGCCAAGTTGCTTGAACATTTTGTAAGGGATCAAATTAATGCTAGCGCCTAAATCAGCTAGTGCCTTTTCAACATTTAAACTACCAATCAAGGAGGGAAGAGTAAAACTTTCTGGATCTTTCAGTTTAGCTGGCAGTTTATTTTGGAGTATTGCCGAACAATCTTCATTGAGTTCTACTGTAGACAACTCTTCAAATTTTCTCTTATTTGTTAGAAGCTCCTTCCAAAATTTTGTGTATGTAGGCATCTGCGAGATAGTTTCAACAAAAGGTAAGTTAATATGCAACTATTTAAAAAGTTTAAGAAATTTACCGAATTGTGCCTCCATGCGGTCTTTCTTCAACTTTGCTGGATACGGGATTGGTTGTATTTGTTCCCTCAGCACTGATTTTTCATTGTTTTCGGGTTTGACCTCCTCTCCTTCGTTTCTGTCAGCTTCTTGTGGCAGCTTCTTTTCAGATTCAACTAACACTTTCCCACTCCTTAGTGTAACTGCTTTCACATACTCTTTTGGATTGGGTTCAGTGTTACTAGGAAGACTCCCTGGTGGTCTTTCTGAAATCATCTTAGCTAGTTGTCTAATTTGATTCTTGATCCCTTGAATTGATGCTTGCTAATTTTTAAGTACAGTTTCAGTGTTCTGAAATGGGATTCTGCTACTGAAATAAACTTTGTCATCATCTCCTCAAGGTTCGACTTTTTCTCTTGCTGGTAAGGTTGTTGTTGGAAACCTGAGGGGGTGGTGGTCTCTGATTCCCTTGGCCTCCCCATGAGAAATTTGGGTGGTTCCTCCAACCCCCATATAATTCATTTGTTCGTTCTCTATGTTGGGGTCATAGGGTGGATATTTTGAATTGCTCATTCCACCTCCACTTGCATCGCACTGCATTACTGGATGTACCTATGTAGAACCAAATAAACCATCAATATTTTTATTCAAGAGTTCTACCTGATTTGAAAGCATAGTAACCGAGTCGACGTTGGAAATGCCTGTTGCTTTGGTTGGCTTTGTCCTCATGAATTGCCACTGATAATTATTCAGTGACATCTTCTCTATGAACTCATAAGCTTCTTCAGGTGTCTTATTATTGATGGTTCTGCCGGGAGCTGCGTCGATCATTTGTCTAGTTGAGGGATTTGAACCGTTATGGAAAGTTTGAACCTGTAGCCAAATGGGTAACCCATGGCGAGGGCACCTTATTAATAAGTCCTTGTATCTCTCCCATGCGTCATAGAGAGTTTCTAAATCCATCTGCACAAAAGAAGAGATATCATTCTTCAGCTTAGCTATTTTAGCCGGCGGAAAATATTTAAGTAAAAATTTTTTGGTCATTTGTTCCCAAGTGGTGATTGACCCTCGTGGTAATGAGTTCAACCACTGTTTAGCCTTATTCCTTAATGAAAAGGGAAAAAACCGAAGGCGAATGACATCGTTAGAAATGCCATTGATCTTAAAGGTGTCACAGAATTCTAGAAAATTTGCTAAATGAGTGTTTGGATCCTCGTCCTGCAAACCATCAAACTGAAGAAACTGTTGCATCATTTGAATCGTGTTAGGTTTCAGTTCAAAATTATTTGCAGCAACAGCAGGTCTAACTATACTCGATTTAGTTCCTATTAAATTGAGCTTAGCATAGTCGTACATAGTACGAGGAGCAGGATTCTGATTTACTGGATTTGCGGCAACCACAGGAGGTAGCGGATTATTTTGATTTTTAGCCATCTCCTCGGTTGTAGTGTGAATATTGCCCTCTCGCTCTTCCTCTATGTATTGTAGGCTTCGCCTTATTTCTCTTCGGTTTCTGCGAGTTGTGCTTTCAATCTCACTGTCAAAGAGTAAAGGTCCTGACGAGTTTCTTCTATTCATAAACTATAAAAACCTGCCATAAGTAAATAAATGAAAAATTAGTAATAAAAACAAAATTAAATTGCAATAAAAATTAAGTGTTTCTAATATCTTAGTCCCCGGCAACGGTGCCAAAAACTTGATGGTCGCTAAACTAACTAAAAATTTGACTAAGGCAAGCACACTTATCAAATAGTAGTATAGTTACGGTGAGACCGAAAATATTATATCCACAAGGACTAAAGGTACTAGTAATTACTATCTTTTTATTATCTAGCCTAAGAATTAAAGGGATGTTTTTAGCTAAGGTTAACTATCTAATTAACTAAGAGATACGACATAGATGAAAGTTGAAAAATACTTTTGGAAAACCGATGGAAAAGACAATACCCAAGGAAGAATCCACCTAGACTTCACTTATTACTTCTGAATTAGACGGTTTATTCACTTGACTTAATCCGTAGAAATTCCTGATTTATGTTATTATCTCACTCGAGACTAAAAACAACTGACTCTAGGTTGATTAATCAAAATCTCTTTCTAATTAAAACCCCTATTGTCGCATTAAATCGATATATGGATTCCCTTATTAGATTTGACTCTAATCCGACAAATTTATGTCATCCTATCTCTAGGATTGCAGGCAACTCCGCTTAATTATGGAAGATCTACTTTTAAACAGGGACTTTTGCTCTACTGAATAAGCACATCAAAACCTGAATTAATAACCTGAAATATTAAAGCAAGGATTAAAACTACATAATTAAGAATAAGAACAAGTCTTTATCATATAATTCAAATAGTAATAAGATCCGTCTTAGGTTTCATCTCCTTTAGGTATTTAGGGAGTTTAGTTCATAATAATGGAAAATATCTCAAAATTGGGAAAATAATAAAACATAAAGAAACCCAAAGAACTTCTAGGAAATTGAATGGAGATCTTCAGTCTTGAAGTAGGTCCTACTTCTGAGCTGATTTTGATGGCTATCCTTCAGTATTCTCTGCCTTCTGCTCTATATGTCCCTTTTGATACTCTTTTGGGGTGTTTTTTATAGACTTTGGAATGCTTCCAAACCCTCAAAAATAGCCTTTTCTAAGTAGAATTAAACTTGGGTTCGACAGGGACACGGCCGTGTGCCACGCCCGTGTGAAGGTGCTCAAGCCGTGTGTAATTCTGAGTTGGTTTTTAGTCGACACGGTCATGACACACGGGCATGTGGTTTACTCGTGTGGGAGTGCCTAGGCAGTGTGAAGCACTGATTTTAGCCTATTTTGTCCGTTTTTGTCCTGTTTCTTGCTCTTTTCACTATCCTATGCTCTCCTGAATATAAAACATGAAATTAACGGATTAGGAGCATCGAATTAAGTAAAATCTTATGATAAACCTTCCAAAAATATGCCAAGCATGGGGTAAAAATATGTGTATATTATAGTTTATCATTTATACAGGTTTTAGTGTGAATTTAAGCACCATTTGGGTAAATGGTTAAGTTGGCATGAAATAGGTACCAAAATGCAAAATTTTGACATTTTTGGCTCAGAAGTATCGATACCCTAGGAAGGGGTATCAGTACATTGGTGATTTTTCTTAAATTTTCAAATATCAAACCTGAAAATGGTTTCGGTACTAAGACGAGGTATTGATACCTTAACAAGGGTATCAATACTTTATGTCTAGTATTCATACATTTGTTTTAATTCAGATATTTTTAAAACATCGAAGCTTAAAATGGTATCAGGACCTAGTAAAGGTATCAATACCTAACCTGACATTTTGAAAACTTTACAATTTGTTCTTATTTCATATTCAGAATAACAAATGGGCTTTCGTAAGCTCGATTGTTTCTTAGAAAAGTTTGTATAGCATGCGATAATTATGATTATGGAATGTTTGAATGTTTAAATGATTTATTTATAATGTTTTTTATTGTTGTTGCTCTGGCAACGAATGTGACATCCTATAGCTTGAACCCGACGATTGGGTCGGGCGGAGGGTCTTACAGTGTGTGTAATCGACATCAACTCAAGATTGATGAAAAAACCATGATAAACAATTTTAATCTATTTTTTTATTTTAACATTGTACATATTTCATGTGTTATTATTAATTAGTTTCAAACCATATTTTTCGTTATCTATTGTATGTTATATTTGAACACAGATTTGTGTTCAAATTTTTTTGTATTCACACGCATATGCGTGTGATAGGAATTCTATTATATTTTAATTTGTTTGATTGAGTTGGTAACATAAGTTAACTTGATATCAACTCAATATTGATGACAACATCATGATAAAAAAATTTAATTTTTTTTTATTTTAACATCATACATATTTCATGTGTTATTATTAATTAGTTTCAAACCATACATTTCATTATCTATTATATGTTATTTTTAAACACACATTTGTGTTCAAAATTTCTTGTTTTCACACACATATGCATGTGATAAAGATTCTAGTATATATTAATGTATTTGATTGAGTTGGTGTCATAAGTTAACTCAACATCGACTCAAGATTGATGACAACACCATGATAAACAATTTTAATCTATTTTCTTATTTTATCATTGTACATATTTCATGTGTTGTTATTAATTATTTTCAAACCATATGTTTCATTATCTATTGTATGCTATTTTTAAACACACATTTGTGTTCACAAATTTTTGTTTTCACATGCATATGCATGTGATAGGGATTCTAGTATATATTAATGTATTTGATTGAGTTGGTGTCATAAGTTAACTCGACATTCACTCAAGATTGATGCCAACACCATGATAACCATTTTTAACCTAAATATTTCAATTTTAACATCGTAGATATTTCCTGTGTTCTTGTTAATTAGTTTCAAACCATACATTCATTATCTATTGTATGTTATTATTATTTTTTTGGTTGAATAGAAGGAAAACTAACTACATAGCATATGTAGGCCTAGAATCAGTATCTAACAAAGCAACAAGTCCAGTCAATGGAGTTGTATGAACCTGCAAACCTTACTTTTGGGATCTTGCAAGAATCGCCAATGCATGTGTAGTAGTGTTGGACTCTCTATAAATGTAAGTAACATGAGTTGTCCAATTCATATGTAAAATTTCCTTGATGCGCGAGGTCAGTGCGTAGTTCCCATAGTTGCCATCTTCACTGGTATAAGCTAGTACAACAACTTTACTATCACTTTCGAGGAGAACGTGGCTGGCACCTTTGGATCAAAGTAGTTGCAGGCCATCAAAAATCGCCCATAGTCCTACTACAACTGCACTTCAATTACCGATGTTCCTCCCAAAGATCATCAAAAACACACATTTGTGTTTTAAATTTGTTGTTTCCATATGCATACGTTTGTGATAGAAATTCTAGTATATATTTGTAATAGCCTGGTTTTCAGTGGCATCGAAAATAGTGGTTCGAGACTACGACGAGTAAGTTCATAAATTTTATTATTTAGTATTTACGAGTCAAATGTGATTTTAGAAAGATTTTTACATTAGTAATTTGTGTTTTATAAGGATTTATTAGGTCAAGTAGTTTTAGAAAATGAGATACCGATACCTCGTTTCTATAAACCTAGCCGTAAATATTTTTATAAATATTTACAGAGAGTCATTAAGGTAGTATTAAAGTATCGTTAGAAAATTTTAACGTTTTGATAGTTAATTAATTAAAAATGACTAAATTGAAAAAGGTGCAACTTGTTAATTATAAGAAATAGTGATTAAATGGATTAAATGTTAAACAAAGGAGGACTTCAGGAGCAAATGTCCCAAAAATAAAAGGGTGGGGCAACAAGTAAGTGTAAAATAATAAAGTAATTGAAATGGATGGCAAAATTGTAATTTGTATGAAATTAAACGTACAAATTGAAATTAAAAAAAGAGATCTAGACAATTATTCATCAATCTTCAGCCAAAAATGCCATAGGAGAGTCCCCTTAAGCTGGTTTTTATATTTTTGCTTCAAGTGAGTTCAATTCTTGCCCTATCTCTTGAAATTTTTATGTTTTTGAGACTTTTACAATTAGTCCAACTAACTATTTCATTAGTCTTTGATTTTATTGGAAATTTTGAAAGTTACCATTGATAAAAACTAGATATTTTTGAAGAAATAACATGGATTTAGAGCTTTAATTTTGTTATATGATGATTTTACATAGTAATTTTGATAGATATTGATTTTAGGACTAAATTGTGAAAAGACTAAATAATAGAGTTTGGTATTAAATTTATGTTATCAAGGGCTGTATGATAGCCTAGAATATTTAGATAAATTGTCGATTGAGAAAAATTAGTACATTTGATAGACTAATTAATAAGGGATTAAATTGTAAAGGTTGTAAAAGTTGGGGTAATTGTGTAATTTTAAAAATTGAGGGGTATTAAGTGTGAGGTGAATTGGAACTAAAATATATGCTAATAAATGAATAATTTTATATTTTAGATTAAGAGCCCGTAGATACTCGTGAAAAAGGGAAATTAGCATAATAGTCCCTGAACTTATACAAATCTTACAAGTTAACCTAGGTAAGTTCGTCTGGTTAAACTTTAATAATTATATAGAATTGATGAATGATATTATGTATTTAATATATTCTTGAAAAATGAAATATTGTTAAATTATAAAATTGAAGTGAATATCTGGTTTAAATGGAACGCGAGATTGAGTACAATCGTTGTGTGGTGTAAGACAACAAAGGAGGAATTGACGACAAATTACCAAAGTAAATTGATGTTTAGCATTTGTTGCAAACTTTGTGTTTACTTTCCGTTTAGCTCTCACGAGCTTCTATTTAACTTATATGAGTTTCCGTTCAGCTCTATTGAGCTTCTGTTTAACCCTTATAGGTTTCTATTAAGCTATTATGAGCTTCCGTTCAACCTTATGGGTTTCTGTTTAGAACCTATGTGCTTCTGTTCAGCCTTCGGGCTTTTAGAAATGATGTACTCATATCCGTAAGTCGTTCTCTGATTTGGTAGGATTCGGTAAGTGACTTATGTAATTGAAATCGAAAGACTTATTGTTTATTATTGATATTGATTTCAAAAAAGTGTGATCATCAATTAAAGTTGTGATTAACAGGGAGATTGCATGAATAATTTGCTTATTTGATTTTTTATATTAGAATTCGGCAAGATTTACGTTTAACCCATCGAACTTACTAAGCTTCTTTAAGCTTACTTGTATTGTTTAATGTCCTTGAAGATTATTGTAAGGTCAGGAGATTGGATCAACACATCAAGTCACACTATCCAGCCTATTCTGGTTATTTTTGTATGTTCAAGACGGTTTATATGGCATGTATAGGGTTGGTATGAATTTGACAAAAGCTTGGTTTGTATAAATGTTAGGAGTGAAGTTTTGTTTAAATAATCGACTTAGGTATATATTTGTTGGTTTGGAAATGAAGTAAATTGAAATGTGGATGTGAATGATATATGTTTGTATGTATGTAATTGGTAGTAAATTTTAATAAATTAATGAGATGAACTAAATAGGTAAGTTTAAGTATTTGAGTATATGTGATGTTATGATATGCTTAAAATATGATTTTGGCTTGTTCTGATTGTTTGTTTGGGATGTATTTATGAATCAAAATGTTGTGTATAGGTTGATATCAAAATGGGTGAGAAATGTGGCCTTAAAATGGCCTAATTTCGTCCACATGGGCAGAGACACGGGCGTGTGTCTCAGCCGTGTGTGACACACGGCCTATCACATGGGCGTATGGTCTGGCCGTGTGTCCCCTGCATCCTTTAAATTGAGAAACAAAATGCTCAGTTATTTTCACACGGCCTAGCACACGGGCTTGTGTCTTGGCCGTGTGACCCAGGTCAGAGAGTTACACGAGTATGGACACAGGCTGGGACACAGACATGTACCTCACATCGAATGCCCACATGGCCTAAGACGCGGGCGTGTGTCACACGGCCTAGCCACACGGGCGTGTATCCCTTGCTCTAAGAAAATTTTTAAAATTTTGTGAAAAATTCCCTAAGTCTCTAGTTTAGTCCGGATTTATTTCTAACGCGTATTTTGGACCTCGAAGGCTCATACAGGGGACAATATGAATGATTATGAATAGTTTCTATTATGTATGTTAAATGATATGAGATATTTGTATTTGATCTAAAATGTCTGGTAATGCTCTGTAACCCTATTTTAACGATAGATAAGGGTTAGAGGTGTTACATTTAGTGGTATCAGAGCTACGATTTAGCTGATTCTCAGACTGAACGTAGTGTGTGAAATGTGTAGAAATACATGGCATATAAATCTGTGATAGTGTGATGAGTATGATCCGATTTAACCCTTGTTTTCTTATAGATTGTAAAGATGTCAGAAAGATCTGAACGTGCTGATAATGATGAAGTCAATAGTAGAGCATAGACATCTGAACAAGGGATGAGTAGTAATGACCCAATTCCTCCGACTCAAGAACAAGAACCTAAAAACATGTTCTTTGGGTATATAAATCAATGGTTTAATGAATTCATGCAAGAGAGAAATCTGGCTCAACAACCTCCTCCCCCTACTGTACCACCTGTAGAGCCGTCGGTTGCACCTCCACCCCCTCAAGTGACTGAATCTAGTAACCGTACTCCAATAGAGAAACTTAGAAAGTGTGGGGTTGAGGAGTTTTGGGGTAGGTCTGAAGATGATCCAGTGAAAGCCGAGTATTGGCCTCAAAATACGATAAGAGTTTTTGAAGAAATAGCTTATTCTCCCGATGATTATCTGAGATGTGCTATTTAATTATTGAAAGAGGAAGCTTATAATTGGTGGTCAATAATAGTGGCTGTAGTGCCAAAAGAAAAAATCTCTTGGGAATTCTTTAAGAGCGAATTTAAAAATAAATATGTCGAGAAGAGGTATCTAAATAAGAAAAATAAGGAATTTCTTGACCTGCGCCAAGGAAACAGATCGGTAGTCGAGTATGAGAGGGAATTTGTATACCTCAGTAAATATGCTCAGGAAATTATACCAACCGAAGAAGAAATGTGCATCCAGTTTGAAGAAGGATTGAATGATGAGATCCAAATGATGATTGGGGCACTAAAATATGAGAATTTGCTGTTCTGTCAGATCGTGCACAAAATATGGATAAGGTGTACAAAAGAAAAATGCAGCGAGATAAACAGAATAAAGAGTCTTACAAAAGAATTTCTTCAAAATCATTTTCAGCATTTCCTGCGAAAAAGTCTAGAGATAACTTTAGTCGAGCCACCTTAATGCCTGAATGATTAAATAAATATAAGGTGATTCAACCTAATTACAGGGTATCTACTAGACCCGCTGCTAGTGTAGGTAGTGTGCAAAATGCTCCTATGCCTAAGTGCAAGTATTGTGGGAAATACCATCCTGGTGATTGTAGAAGTAAAGTGGGGGCTTGTTATAAATGTGGAGCCACTGACCATTTTATCCAAAATTATCCTCAATTGCAAAAAGAATAGGAATAGCAGAAAGAAAAGCAAGTGGATACTTCCCAGAGAAGTAGATGTTCGAGCCAAAATAGTGCCACTGGAACTGCTCATTCAAGTATGAAAGATACTACTACTCGGTCAGAGGTTAGAGCACCTGTACGTACTTATGCCATCCGAGCTAGAGAAGAAGCTACGACTCTAGATGTGATTGTTGGTACATTCTATCTCTTTGTTGTTACTGTATATGAATTGATTGACACTGGGTCAACTCATTCTTATATTTGAACTGCGTTAGTAGCAGAAACAAAATTGCCTATTGAATCTACTGATTATGATATTCAAGTTACAAATCCACTAAGATAGTTAATTTAGTGTGTCGTAATTGTCTACTGAAAGTGAAAGGCTGTGAATTTCCTGTTGATTTGATGTTGCTACCCTTTCGGGAATTTGATGTTATTCTGGCAATGGATTGGTTGTCTTTGCATGATGCTGTGGTAAATTGCAAACAGAAACGGATTGATTTGAAATTTCAAACAGGAAAGATGATTTCAGTTCAGTTTGAGAATCCGAAAGATATTGTTCCAATCATTTCAAATTTTTCTACTTAGAGATTGATGCGAAAAGGTAATGAGACATTTCTAGGTAATATCCTTGATAATTGGAATTCAGAATCAAAGTTAGATCAGTTACCAATTGTTATTGAGTTTGCTGATGTATTTCTTGAATAATTGTCAGGTTTACCACCTGATCGTGAAGTTGAGTTTGTAATTGATGTGATTCATAAAACTCTTCCAATATTAGTAACACCATATCGTATGACACCAGCTGAATTAAAGGAATTAAAAGCACAATTGCAATAGCTATTAGGCCAAGGATTTATCAGACTAAGTATGTCACCCTAAGGTGCACCTATCTTTTTTGTATAAAAGAAAGACGGTTCTTTAAGACTGTGTATAGACTACAGATATTTGAACAAGGTTACAACTAAAAATAAATATCCTTTGCCATGTATCGACAACTTGTTTGATCAACTGAAAGGTATTGCAGTGTTTTTGAAGATAGACCTTATATCCGGGTATTATCAATTAAAGGTTAAAGAGTGTGATGTGCCAAAGGCTGCTTTTAGAACTTGATACGGTCACTACGAGTTTTTGGTAATGCCATTTGGCTTGACTAATGCCACTGTTGCTTTCCTGGATCTAATGAATCGAATTTTTCAACCTTATTTGGATAGATTTGTGGTTGTTTTTATTGATGATATACTAATCTATTCCAAGACAGAATCTGAGCATGCACAACATTTGAGGATTGTACTGCAGACCTTGATGGAAAAGCAGTTGTATGCAAAGTTTAGTACATGTGAATTCTAGCTTCGTGAGGTTGGATTTTTGGGTCACATTGTATCAGCTGATGAAATTCAAGTTGATCCAAGTAAAGTTTCTGTAGTGGTAAATTGGAAGACTATGAAAAATGTTTCAGAAGTGTGAATTTTTTTGGGTCTAGCAGGTTATTACCGACATTTTGTCAAGAACTTTTCAATGATTGCTTCGCCGTTGACCCAATTATTATAGAAAAATGTTGAATTTGTTTGGTCGGATAAGTGTCAGCAGACCTTTGATTAGTTGAAGAAAATGTTGACAAAAGCTCCAGTCTTGACTCAGCCAGAATCTGGTGTACTGTATGTTGTTTATAGTGATGCATCTTTGAATGGTTTGGGTTATGTACTGATGGAGTCAAGAAAGGTAGTGGCCTATGCTTCTCTACAATTAAAGCCACACCAGAAGAATTATCCTACAAATGATCTTGAGTTGGCTGCAATCGTATTTGCTTTGAAGATTTGGAGACATGATTTATACAACAAGAAATGTTATGTGTTTACGGATCACAAAAGTTTGAAGTATTTAATGACTCAAAAAGAGCTGAATTTGAGACAGAGACGGTGCTAGAATTACTGAAAGATTATTATTTGGTTCTTGACTACCATCTGGGAAAGGCTAATTGTAACACCCCTTACCCGTATCCAACGTCGAGACAGGGTTCGAGGCGTTACCGAACTTAAAAATTCACAAACATACAAAACTGGGTCACCAAATTTCGCCCAAAATTAAAAATTTTTAATCACATGCATATCGTCTCTTATACATGCCTTCAAGGCTGAAAACATACATTAGGGCAGTTTGGGACAAAAACGAAAACATTCGATAATCTTGGGCAACTTAACAATTTTTTAGCTTTCGAGAGTAACATGCCTGTGTGGCTTGGGACACGCCCTGTCCTCAGCCCGTATAACTCTCTGTTTATGACATCAGCAACCGTTTAAGGGCACACGGCCAAGGCACACACCCGTGGCCAGAAGCCATGTCCTACACACGGCTGAGACACACGGCTGTGTCTCTACCCGTGTGGTCAAGACTTAGGCTAATTTCCAAGCCTTTTTGTCATCTTTATATGCACACACATACACGATTTCAATGGTATTCATCATTAGCTCATTATTATGCATTAATTCCACCTACTCATGATAAACTAGTCTAGCTACATCGCAAGACATTAACACATATCATGAATAAATAGGCTTACGAGCCAAAATCATTATAAGCCACATCTCATGGCTATAATCAACAATTAATATAATCCAATACCTTTGGCTAATCACAACAATAGTCATCATAGAAAAACTAAGCTCCTATACATACCACTCGTATGAAAACATTTCACGTACACATACCAATACTCCAAGGATAATGGCTCGATAGTGCGATGCTGCCTCCGACGATCTCCAACCCCGAGCAGACCTGAAAAAAAACTAAAAGAAATGGAAAGGAGGGAGCAAGCTTTTCGCTTAGTAAGCTTGCATGAAAATAATAAGTAATGCGATAACATGCTATTTTCATATTCTTTCTATTTATTCAAATTCCAGCTAAGCTATTTTCCCGAGTCACAGTAATTAAATTATTTATATTCGGAGCTAAGGAACTTCAAATTAAGATACATTAATTTTCCCATAAAATAGACTCATATATTTTCTTATCATAAATCAGAATTTTTGGTCTAGCCAATAAGTACAGTTTATTATTCAAAGTCTCCCCTATTTCACTGTTTGACAGCTTCGACCTTTCATCACTAAAATTTATTTATCTCCTAGTACGAGACTCAGATAATGTTCTCGTCTCTTTCTCTTGAAAATAGACTCATTAAGGATTTCAGTAATATGAATTTTAACTCATAATTACTTTTTTTACAATTTCTAGTGATTTTCCAAATTTGAAGCAAGGGAGTCTGGAATCACTCCAACTTTGTCTCACAAGAATTCAAATATCTCATGATACAGAATTCTTTTTCTTTCACCGTTTCCTTTATGTGAAACTATACTCATTAAGATTTAATTTCATGCTTTATTAAGCTTCACAATCAATTTCCACTATTTTTAGTGGATTTTCAAAGTTGGACCAATGCTGCAGTCCAAATCTGGTTTGGTACAATATAATGATCACTATCATAAGATCATTTCCAACTATCATGAACTTACCATTTCATGGATCCCTTACTCATTTTTCACAATGGAGCTCAATATAAAAGTTATTATTTCTCATGGGCACACTTAGTCATACATTCCAAGTATAGGATGATTCCCTATCACATGCACTCAAGCATCAAATTAGTCTCATGACAGTGCACCATGTAAATTTGTCTTAGAAGAGTTCATCATACATCCTTTCACTTGTACATATATCTCATGTTAATCCCGTTAAGTTTCTAGGAAATCTCGATGGATTATCCATTAACTGTCAATTCATAAGAATGACCATTTTAGGTATGCACTCCTGGGAACCTCACATCTTACGACGGGATTGCCAGTCCAGGCTAAATACCCAATAATATAAACTCATAAGGTGATGTCGGGATTACCAGTCCATGATAAATCCCTTATCGCGACAAACACTCTTACTGAGTTCAGATCAGAATTACAATTCATGCATGGTATCGCATTATTATTAACACACGAACTTACCTCGGATCCAGAAACGACAATTTACCATTTTAGTCCATAACCTTGTATTTTCCCAATTTAAGCCCGAATCTCGATTTCCTTGGTCTATAATATCACATTTAGCCTACTGATTAGTCACACTATTCATATGGGTCTAAAAATTATATTTTTACAAATTTGCATTTTGTCCCCTAAACTTTAACATATTTTTACTTTTTCCCCAAAGCTCGTAAATTAAAATTTATCCTATTTTCTTATGTTTTATGACATGTTGATCATTTTTCCCTTCTATGTCAACATCAAATTCTCACTCTAACTTGTACTTATGAACATTAGGTATTTTTACCGATTATGACGTTCTACTCGTTTTCACGTAAAATCACTTAGCAAAAGTTGTTTATCTAACACCCAACACTCATTTTCTACTATTATACATCAAAATGCATGCATATTACTCATGGGTAAATTTTTAAACATAAATCCTAGCTCAAAATAATGGTAGAAATGAGTAGATCATGTTACCGGGACTTCAAAAATGTAAAGAACATTAAAAACGGGGTTCGAGATCACTTACAAATAAGCTTGGAAAGCTTGAAAACCCTAGCCATGGTGTTTTTCATGAGACATTCGGCCATGAGGAAGAAGATGAGCAAATTTGGCTTATTTTTGACTTTTTAATTCATTTAATTACCAATTTACTAAAATGTCCTTAATGAAAAGTTTTAAAAACCTATCATACCATGTCCATTTTAGTCCAAAAACTTTAAAATGGTCTAATTACCATTTAAGGACCTTTAATTTAAAAACTCATAACAATTAGACACTTCTAACATGTAGAACTCAACTTTTGGACTTTTTACAATTTAGTCCTTTGACCAAATTGAGTGCCCAAACGTCGAAATTTTCGAACGAAATTTTCACGAAATCATTCCGTGAAATCGTAGACCATAAAAATATAATAAAAATGAAATTTTCCTCATCGAATTTATGGTCTCGAAACCACTGTTCCGACTATGCCCAAAATCAGGATGTTACATTTCTCCCCCTTTTAGGGATTTTTGTCCCCGAAAATCTTACCAAGAAAGTGGTTTTGGTTTTTCACTTGGATTCCTCAATCCTATAATCAATGTCAAAGAACTTTCACTCAAGCTGAGCTTTTATTGCCTATCTCTTTAAATTCCACATACAAAAATCATAAGTGGTATTCACTTTACAATACTTTCACCGAAACTTAACCTATACAGGAAAGCTCATGTACTCAAAAGTATGATCCATACCATCATGTTACATATACATTCGCACCCGAATCTTTTTGGATTCAAATAGTGAAACTAGTCAGTTCATCTTGGCCCCATACTCTTTATAATTCCACATAGTCCAATTCAAATCTTAGTTACCTTTCATTTCAAAGCCTCCTCTGGCTTTCCCAAGAAATCATGCTATGAATCTCGGTTTTCAATCCGATTAGTGGATATTAAAATTTCGTGATATCCAGCATTCATAAAGACACAAAATCTTATGAATCTGGTGAATAGACATTTAGGTATACCAACATAATTTGCACATCTCATAACGTTTAACAACACTACATATTACTTTCCTCTTTCAAGGATAGGAACATTCCAGACAAGAAAATCCATATTAACCTTTTCTATTTCCATTCTAATTCCCAAACGAAAAAAGATGATTCTTGCTACACATCTTTAAACTTTCAACATTTCAAGAATTTGTACTCAAAGATATACAATGATCGTTTCAGCATTTTTTTTTAAATACCCAGATTATCTTCACATTATCAATATCGGATCTTCTTATCGCATTCGATTCTTCTAGGAAACATACACTTCTTAATTAGACTATTCATCTTTTTACCCGAGAAGAAATGAAATCTTATTCTCAAGCATGAACATCTCATTAAATTCTAAACATATATTCCATACAGATTAAACAATCAAGTCGACCTTATTCATCCATAATTGATATTTCGAGAAATCAACAGAACGATTCAACATGCATCATTCCAAATTCACTCATCATGTCAATTGAAGACCATAACAAATGCATTAGCATAAGTAATATTGATATCTCAACTGAATACATTAACTCTGATTAACTTATTTGAGAAAGGAAATCCACCATACACATTGGGACTTGAAATTTCACCACATTATCAGGATCAATTCAGAGGTATAGTCATACTTGTTCTTTATATACATCAATCACAAGCTGGAGGTCATGCTCTAAATGCAAGCCATGATCAACAAGTTACAAGATAAAATATCTAGAAAACCTAAGATAGAGAAATCTGAAACGGAGAAGCCTAGAATAAGGAAATCCAAGATAAAGAAATCCATGATAAGGAAATTCAATTTACAGCACTGCATCAGAAGACCAAGAACCAGACTCATAAAAATATGAAAGACCCCAATGGTTTTTTTAAAGAATAGAAATCCAGAGTAACATCATTCCAAACCACTGACAACAAATACGGCCAAAACTATATGCTTCTCATATATATATAAAAACAGTCAGAGCAATGATCGGTAGAAATAAAATCATGGCACCATACACAATTTCTCATCGATTCCCAACAGGTGGAATACAACAAAATACCAAAGAAAAATAGAACCATGCGGATTGTAATCCAATCAGACTAACAACACATTCGTCTAACTTTAAGATCAAGGAACATTTTCATAATATAAGAATTCATCAGGGATTAGATAGCCCCAATAATATTTTCGGTTTTAGATAATCTCATACCATATCTCAATAGAGACAATCACAAACTGTTCACTGTAATTACCATGCTTGGACATTTCATATTTCAAACATTATTCCTTTAACTATTTCTGCCGTCCCAAATTCCATAATATTCCCTTCACTAAGAAAACTAGTTCATGAGGGAATTTCAATCAATACGTTTCTCGACATCATACCAGGATAGATCATTTTACGAAAATTAACCTTTTTCACTAACTGTGATGTTGCCAAAATTAAACAATCTTTCGGTCAATCTGATATCTTTCTACCTCATGTTTGTACTTACCAACCCATTCTCAATCTGTAATCATGCTTATAACAATTCCATTATTGAACTCTTTGGTTTCTCACCTGGAAACTCATTCAACATAAATCTCAGGAATTTCCATTATAAAACACCACTTTGGTAAGGGGGAGGGGTCGTAGGACCTCTGACTCAACTCTCATATACATATACATGTAACACAATTTTCATCATAGCAATTATATCTCAATCATGTCATTCATTTCGAGTAACTAACATTCATATTGATTTAACTCCCACTTTCCAGTTATCTCATTTAGTCAAGTATAATTATGCATGCATTCCATGTTTTCTGGATAACTTTACCTATCTATTCATTTAATCATATAAGTCATGCACATGATATCATACATGGGCCAACAAACATAGATAAGCTTATCACAATCTATACTTTTACCTCGTACTCTATCATTTAGACATATTGTTACAATCATATGGTTCAGTCCAAGCAATTTAACACCTTTACTTAAGCTATACGAGCTTATCAACCATGATTTTCATATAAGCGTACGTGAATATTCATTCCATCTATATCTTTGGTAAGTTATCTAAACACATGCATTCACTCAAGCAAATCAACCATTTACATCATAGAATTATCTATTAATAATAGATAAGCTCATTTCACCATGTACACATTTCATGAATCCTAATTCGTACCTTTCCAAGTTTTAGTTCGTCATGACTATACTCGAATATTTTAGCATCACATTCAACATGGTCAGTATAGCTCGGTTGGAGAGTACCTTTGTCTAAACAAAATGGCTCTCATACACGTTGGGAGACATCACACTATCACGGATCGGTGGCATGTATAGCTAAACTCTCATACATATGCTAGGTTAGACTGAGAATTGACTAAACTATAGCTCTGATACCACTAAATGTAACACCCCTCACCAGTGTCCAACGTCGGGACAGGGTTCGAGGCGTTACCAAACTTAAACATTCACAAACATATAAAATCGGGTCACCAAATTTTGCCCAAAATTAAAACTTTTCAATCACATGCATATCGTCCCTTATACAGGCCTTTGAGGCCTAAAACATATATTAGGGTGGTTCGGGACAAAACCGAAAACATTCGATAATCTTTGGGCAACTTAACAATTTTCTAGCTTTGGAGAGTAACACGCCCGTGTGGTGACACGCCCATGTCCTTAGCCCATGTAACTCTCTGTTTATGACGTTAGCAATCATTTAAGGGCACACGGCCAAGGCACACGCCCGTGGCCAGAGGCTGTGTCCTACACACGGCTGAGACACACGGCTGTGTCTCTACCCGTGTGGTCAAGACTTAGGCTAATTTCCAAGCCTTTTTGTCATCTTTATATGCACACACATACACGATTTCAATGGCATTCATCATTAGCTCATTATTATGCATTAGTTCCACCTATTCATGATAAACTAGTCTAGCTACATCGCAAGACATTAACACATATCATGAATAAATAGGCTTACAAGCCAAAATCATTATAAGCCACATCTCATGGCTATAATCAACAATTAATATAAGCCAATACCTTTGGCTAATCACAATAATATTCATCATAGAAAAACTAAATTCCTATACATGCCACTCGCATGAAAACATTTAACTTACACATGCCAATACTCCAAGCATAATGGCTCGAGAGTGCAATGCTGCCTCCGACGATCTCCAACCCCGAGCAGACCTGAAAAAAACTAAAAGAAATGGAAAGGAGAGAGTAAGCTTTTCGCTTAGTAAGCTCGCATGAAAATAATAAGCAATGCGATAACATGCTATTTTCATATTCTTTCTATTAATTCAAATTCTAGCTAAGATGTTTTCCCGAGTCACAGTCATTAAATTATTTACATCCAGATCTACGTAACTCCAAATTAAGATCTGTTAATTTTCCCATAAAATAGACTCATATATTTTCTTATCATAAAATTTTTAGAATTTTTTGTCTAGCCAATAAGTACAGTTTATTATTCAAATTCTCCCCTATTTCACTATTTAACAGTTTCAACCTTTCTTCACTAAAATTTATTTGTCTCCTTTATGAATTTTAATTCATAATTATTTTTTTTAAATTTCTAGTGATTTTCCAAATTTGAGGCAGGGGAGTCTGGAATCACTCTGACTCTGTCTAACAAGAATTCAAATATCTCATGATAAAGAATTCTTTTGCTTTTAACGTTTCCTTTATGTGAAACTATCCTCATTAAGCTTTAATTTCATATTTTATTAAGCTTATAACTCAATTTTCACTATTTTTAGTGGATTTTCAAAGTTGAACCAATGCTGCTGTCCAAATCTGGTTTGGTACAATATAATGATCACTATCATAAGATCATTTCCAACTATCATGAACTTACCATTTCATGGATCTCTTACTCATTTTTCACAATGAAAGTTATTATTTCTCTTGGACACAATTAGTCATACATTCCAAGTATAGGATAATTCCCTATCACATGCACTCAATCATCAAATTAGTCTCATGACAATGTACCATGTAAATTTGTCTTAGAAGAGTTCATCATACATCCTTTCACTTGTACATATATCTCATGTTAATCCCGTTAAGTTTCTAGGAAATCTCGATGGATTATCCATTAACTGTCAATTCATAAGAATGATCATTTTAGGTATGCACTCTCGGGAACCTCACATCTTACGGCGGGATTGCCAGTCCAGGCTAAATACCCAATAATATAAACTCATAAGGTGATGTCGGGATTACCAGTCCATGATAAATCCCTTATTGCGACAACCACCCTTACTGAGTTTGGATCTGAATTGCTAGTACAGGCTAAATTCAGACCCTAATCGGACTACCCGTCCAGGCAAAATCCTCAATGCACATATTCTTCTGGAGGCTAGATCACTCAAGGAACACCTGTCCGGGCTAGATCTTTTCTATATTTGAGATCAACGGATTACCCGTCCAAGCTAAATCCTTTTTGCAACACATACAGGATCTCAAGTCACATATAAATCATGGTTTATCCATCGCATTTCCCTTTTTAACCTCAATCGGGACATTTATCAACATGTCATTATTAAGGATGCATTTCATGGATTTTCATACCATCATCAAATGCAATTATCATACATTCATAAATCATGCAATTAGGCATATTATGGATTTACTTTAAGTTATCCAAACTTACTTGTCAAAATCTTGTCAAGTACAACCGTGTAGCAATTCATACAACCCATGTAATAGTAATTTAACACCCAATTCATGTAACAATAATTTGTCATTCAATTTCACATAGCACAACAAGCATTACATTTTTCCATATCATACACACCATCCATCAACTTCTCTTAAACATATTAAATCATACAATTTATGTCATATCAATATAGAATTACAATTCATGCATGGTATTGCATTATTATTAACACACGAACTTACCTCGGATCCAGAAACGACAATTTACCATTTTACTCCATAACCTTGTATTTTCCTGATTTAAGCCCGAATCTCGATTTCCTTGATCTATAATATCACATTTAGCCTACTGATTAGTCACACTATTCATATGTGTCTAAAAATCATATTTTTAAAAATTTTCTTTTTGACCCCTAAACTTTTACATATTTGCACTTTTGCCCCAAGGCTCGGAAATTAAACTTCATCCTATTTTATTATGTTTTATGGCATGCTGATCATTTTTCCCTTCTATGGCGACATCAAATTCTCACTCTAACTTGTACCTATGAACATTAGGTATTTTTACCGATTATGACGTTTTACTCGTTTTCACGTAAAATCGCTTAGCAAAAGTTGTTTATCTAACACCCAACACTCATTTTCTACTATTATACATCAAAATGCATGCATATTACTCATGGGTAAATTTTTAAACATAAATCCTAGCTCAAAATAATGGTAGAAATGAGTAGATCATGTTACCGGGACTTCAAAAATGTAAAGAACATTAAAAACGGGGTTCGAGATCACTTACAAATAAGCTTGGAAAGCTTGAAAACCCTAGCCATGGTGTTTTTCATGAGACATTCGGCCATGAGGAAGAAGATGAGCAAATTTGGCTTATTTTTGACTTTTTAATTCATTTAATTACCAATTTACTAAAATGTCCTTAATGAAAAACTTTTAAAAACCTATCATACCATGTCCATTTTTGTCCAAAAACTTTAAAATGGTCTAATTACCATTTAAGGACCTTTAATTTAAAAACTCATAACAATTAGACACTTCTAACATGTAGAACTCAACCTTTGGACTTTTTACAATTTAGTCCTTTGACCAAATTGAGTGCCCAAACGTCGAAATTTTCGAACGAAATTTTCACGAAATCATTCCGTGAAATCGTAGACCATAAAAATATAATAAAAATGAAATTTTCCTCATCGAATTTATGGTCTCGAAACCACTGTTTCGACTATGCCCAAAATCAGGATGTTACACTAATGTAGTTGTGGATGCACTTAGTCAAAAGTCATCATTGTTTTCACTCCGAGCGTTGAACGCTCATTTATCTCTTAATGAAGATTGTTCTGTATCAATAGAGTTGAGAATGAAACCTTTGTTCTTTTAACAGATCCGAGAATTACAAGATGATGTTCCGAAATTGGTGTTGAAACGAAAAATGGTTCAGAACAATGTAAGTTCAGAGTATAGTGTTAATGATAGTGGTATGCTATGTTATCGCAATAGAATTTATGTTCTGAATAGTCTGGATTTGAAAATTGATATTCTTTCTGAAGCTCACAGTAGCATGTATTCTATTCATCCGGGTAGTACAAAGATGTATTGTGATTTGAAACGACTGTATTGGTGGTCGAGTAGCAAACAAGAAATTTGTGAATTTGTAGCAAAGTGCTTGATTTGTCAACAAGTGAAAGAAAAACATCAGGTGCCAACGGGTTTATTACAACCTGTCATGATACCTGAATGGAAGTGGGAGCATGTCACAATGGACTTTGTATCTGGTTTGCCTGTGACTCCAATAAAGAAAGATTAGATCTGGGTGATTGTTGACAGATTTACTAAATCGACACTTTTCATTCCAGTCAGAATAGACTTTCCGCTTGAGAGGTTAATGTAATTATATATATCTAAGATTGTGAGGTTACATAGGGTTCCAACATCCATTATTTCATATCGACATCCAAAATTTACATATAGATTTTGGAGTAAACTGCAAGAGGCTCTGGGTACAAAGCTAAATTTCAGCACAACATTTCATCCTCAAATTGATGGGCAATCAGAACGAGTGATTCAGGCTCTGGAAGATATGCTGAGATGTTGTATACTTGAGTTTGGAGGTAGTTGGGAAAAGTACTTACCGTTAGCTGAATTTGGATATAACAATAGTTATCAATCTAGTATAAAAATGGCACCGTTTGAACCTCTTTACGGGAGGAAATGTAAGACACCATTGTATTGGTCTGAATTGAGTGAATCCAAACTAGTAGGAGTCGACTTGATCCAAGAGACTGAAGATAAAGTTTGGATTATCTGAGACAGCTTGAAAGCTACTTCTGACCATTAGAAATCATATGCAGATTTGAAAAGAAGAGAGATAGAATTCACTGTGGGTGATCGAGTATTCCTAAAAGTTTCACTGTATAGAATTCACTGTGGGTGATCGAGTATTCCTAAAAGTTTCACTGTGGAAGAAAGTATTGCGGTTTGGTAAGAAAGGGAAATTGAGTCCAAGATTTATTGGACCGTATGAAATTATCGAAAAAATCGGCCTAGTAGCTTATAGATTAGCTTTGCCTCCGGAACTTGAGAAAATTCATAATTTGTTCCATGTATCGATGCTGAGACGGTACAGATCTGATCCTTCACATGTAATTCCTCATAGTGAGATTGAGCTACAACCAAATATGACATATTTGCAAGAACCTGTGAGAATTTTAGCTCGAGAGGTTAAAGAATTATGAAATAAACGAGTATCGTTAGTAAAAGTATTGTGACATCGTTATGGTTCGAAGGAAGCTACCTGGGAAATAGAAGAATCGATAAGATCAGAATATCCGAACCTATTCCTAGGTAACAAATTTCGAGGATGAAATTTACTAAAGGGGGAAAGTTGTAACAGCCTGATTTTCAATGGCATCAAAAATTGTTGTTCGGGACCACTAAATCTAACAAGTAAGCTTGTAAATTTTATTATTTAGTATTTACGAGTCAAATGTGATTTTAGTAAGATTTTTACATTAGTAATTTGTGTTTTATAAGGATTTATTAGGTCAACTAATTTTAGAAAATGAGGTATCGAGACCTTGTTTCTATAAACCGAGCCGTAAATATTTTTATAAATATTTACGGAGAGTCATTAAGGTAGTATTAAAGTTTCATTAGAAGATTTTAATGTTTTAATAGTTAATTAATTAAAATTGACTAAATTGAAAAATGTGCAAAATTTGTTAATTATAAGAAATAGTGATTAAATGGTTTAAATGTTAAACAAAAGAGGACTTAAGGAGCAAATGTGCCAAATATAAAAGGGTAGGTAGCAGGTAAGTGTAAAATAATAAAGTAATTGAAACGGATGGCAAAATTGTAATTTGTATGAAATTAAACTTACAATTTGAAATTAAAAAAATGAAATCTAGACAACTCTTCATTCTTCAACCAAAAATGCCATAGAAGAGTCCCCTTAAGCTGGTTTTTATATTTTTGCTTCAAGTGAGTTCAATTTTTACCCTTTCTCTTGAAATTTTTTTGTTTTTGAGACTTTTACAATTAGGTCCAACTAACTATTTCATTTGTAACAGCCTGATTTTGAACCTAGCCAGAATAGTGGTTTCGAGACCACAAATTTGGAGTTGAAGAAATTATTTTATTATTGTTTTGGGTGTTATAGCATATTATATGAGTGCATGAAAATTTTGGTGAATTAATTTTAACAATTGTAAGTTCAATTACAAAAAAGGGCTAAATCGCATAAAGGGCAAAAGTTTTGTTTTAATAGATAGATATGTTAAATATCTAGAGAACCATAATTTGGGGACTTTAAAGTGCAATTAGACCCTTTTAAAATAGGTGGCCGGCCATAGGGGACAAAGAGTGTCATGTTGACTAAGTTAGGTGGACATTTGGTGACTTATTTGACTAAAATAAAAATAAAGAAAAGAGAGGCTATAGTGTCATCTTCTCCACCAATTTTTTTCAGCAACTAAGGGGGTTTAGAGAGCTCAAAATATCATCCATTGGTATCTCTTGCAAGTAAGTCATTTAAAAGGTTATTCTTGATGATTTTTTTTTTGGACCCATTGTAACATGAGCTTTCTAATAAGGGGACTATTTTGAAAAATGGATGAAAGTATAGGGTTTTGCCATGAAAGGATTTATGTTATTAGCTGAAATTTTATGGAAGAAAATGAATCTTGGTTGTTAAATAAACAACTTTTGTGAAAGGGGTTTCATGAAAACACCTAAATGGGCTATTTTGTAAAGTTTGTAAAATAGGTGGTAATTGTGTGAAATGTTTGAAATTGTGAGTTGCTATAGGTATAAAAAGAGTTCGGCTAGGCTTGGTTAATGAGGAAACTCGATAAAAATTGATTTACGAGCCTAAGAGAAAAATCATAATTTTTGTAAAGTCTAAGGGAAAAACGATCATTTTGTCGAATTGTGAATTTTACAATGTTTTTGTTAATGTGATGATTAAATGAGTGAAATTTTATTATTATAGATCAAGAAATACGCAATCTGGACCTAGACCAGGGAAAAGCCAAGCAAGCGGATTAAATACAATTAGTCACCTACATTTTGTGTACCGAGGTTAGTTGTACGTAAATAATATAACTTATTTGTATTTATGTATTGTATAATTAATATGGCATGAATTGTGGACTATTGCTGTGAATATGCATGATGAGAATTGATGTAGTAGAGACTCTCGGTTGAACCTTAGGAATAATTTGGACATCCATGCCATGACATTTGGGTGATGTGTGTGCTAGTGTAAGACCTGTCTGGGATATGGCATCAGCACCGATAGATGAGAGCCAGTGTAAGACCTATCTGGGACATGGCATCGGCTTGAGGTGTGTCAATGTAAGACCTGTCTAGGACATGGCATCGACACAGGTAAGTGAGAGCCAATATAAGATTTGTCTGGGACATGGCATCAGCCTCGATGTATGGAAGTCAGTGTAAGACCTATCTGGGACATGGCATCGACTTAGATGTGAGAGCCAATGTAAGACCATGTTTGGAACATGGCGTCGGTATCGTACCCTATGTTTGAGACTTAGTGATTATCCTGTAGTATTCCAAATGGTTCAACGGGAAATTTACGGTTTATGTCAAGATAATAGAGCTTATAACCATGTTGTGAGTGGTACAGATACTTATATGAAATTGATGATATTTGAACTCTATTCTTGTTGTATGAATAGCAAGGAATGAGCATGAGTAAGTTGTGTTATGAACGTTTACTCTTTTGTGAGAGTTATGATATATTGGGAGTATGATCACATGTGGCAACATGGTTGTTATTTCGATATTTACATGTAACTTACTAAGCTTTGTGCTTACCCTTTTCCTTTCCATTTTCTTGTAGTGCCGCCAAATTAACCCGTGGATCAAAAAACGTTGAAGGCATCACTCACACTATCACTCGAAGCTTTTGGTATAGTTAGTTTTATCATTTTGAGTATGGCATGTATAGGGATTGAGTCTTTTTGTTATGTGTCATATTGTTAAGTCAGCCAATTGTGTTGGCTTGAGACAAAAACCTTCTCTTTTTTTAGGGCCATGGTTAATGGCTAATATTCATTATTGATAATTGCAAATGATGATGTTCTATGGATAAACAAAATGTCTGAATGATCAAATGCATGTTTGGGTTGTTAGAGTGTCATGAGGTTTGCATCTGAATGTCATGTTGCAGTTGATTTAGTCTTATATTACTATTTGGATTGGAGATAATTGTTGTTGTGTAGGTTGGTGCAAGTAAGGGTGGCAAAAAGGCTTGGTAGATAGCCTTGATTTTGTCCATATGGGTAGACACACGGGCGTGTGTCTAGGCCGTGTGCGACACACGGTCAGCCCCATGAGTATGTTGTCCGGCCGTGTGTCCCTTGCACCTTAAAATTTCAAGTCAATATGCGTGGTAGTAAACACACGGGGCAGAGACACGGCCGTGTGTCTCAGCCGTGTGAAGGACCAGGCCGTATGCCCCTGAGCATGGGTGTATGCACAGGCCGTATGAAATCTGCACCTTAAATGTAGAATTAAATTCACCACACAGCCTAGCACATGGGCGTGTCCCTTGGGCGTGTGCCCCTAAATGGTTGCTGACGTCAAAAACAGAATGTCAAGATTTTTGGACACAAGATGAGACACGGGCGTGTCTTGGCCATGTGAGGGACACTGGCCATGGACACGGGCGTGTGCCAAGCCGTGTGAAACCCCCTGTAGGTTTGAATTAGGAATTAATTCCATACGGGTTAGGGACACAGTCATGTCCCGATATGTCTAGGTCGTGTGAACTGCACGGGCCTTCAACACGACCATGTCAAGAAGGCCACAGGGGCGTGTGCCCCTGTTTCAAGAGTCATTTTCCAGAGTTCTTTAAAGGACCTATTTTGGTTCCGAATCATCCTTAAAGCTTGTTTTGGGCCTCATGGACCCATAATAAGGAATTCTAGATAAGGTTTGAAAAGTTTTAAATTGATCAAGTTTTTATGAATCGTAAATGTTGGAATGCATGTGTTTAAGTTTAGTAATGCCTCGTACTCAGTCCCGGCCTCCGACTCGGGTAAGGGGTGTTACATTATTAGTGTTTGATTTTATTGGAAATTTTGAAAGTTACCATTGATGAGTACTAGATAGTTTTGATGAAATAACATGGATTTAGAGCTTTAATTTTGTTATGTGATGATTTTACATAATAATTTTGATAGATATTGATTTTAGGACTAAATTGTGAAAATTCTAAATATTGTGAAAAGTCTATTCATTTTCCACAGATACTCGTGAAAAAGAGAAATTAGCAGAACAGTCCCTAAACTTATACAAATGTTACAAATTAACCCAGGTAAGTTCGTATGGTTAAACTTTAATAATTATATAGAATTGATGAATGATATTATGTATTTATTATATTGTTGAAAAATGGAATATTGTTAAATTATAAAATTAAAGTGAATATCCTGTTTAAATGGAACACGAGATTGAGTACAATCCTTGTGCAGTGCAAGACAGCAAAGGAGGAATTGACAGCAAATTACCAAAGTAAATCGGGGTTCAGCATTTGTTGAAAAATTTGTGTTTACTTTTTGTTTAGCTCTCACGAGCTTTTATTTAACTCATATGAGTTTCTGTTCAGCTCTATTAAGATTTTGTTTAACCCTTATGGGTTTTCGTTCAGCTCTTATGAGCTTCCGTTCAACCCTATAGATTTCTGTTTAGCCTTTATATGCTTTTGTTCAGCCTTCGGGCTTCTGGAAACGATGTACTCATATTCGCAAGCCGTTCTCCGATTTGGTAAGATTTGGTAAGTGACTTATGTAATTGAAATCGAAAAACTTATTGTTTATTATTGATATTGATTTGAAAGAAGTGTGATCATCGATTAAGGTTGTGATTGATTGGGAGATTGCATGAATAATTTGCTTTTTTGATTTGTTATATTTGAATTCGGTAAGATTTACATTTAACCCATCGAACTTACTAAGCTTCATTAAGCTTACTTGTATTGGTTAATGACCTTGTAGATTATCGTGAGGTCGTGAGATTATATCAACACATCAAGTCACATGATCTAGCCTATTCCGATAGTTTTTGTACGTTCAATACTGTTTATATGGCATGTATATGATTGGTATGAATTTGACTAAAGCTTGGTTTGTATAAATGTTAGGAGTGAAGTTTTGTTTAAATAATCGACTTAGGTATATATATATATATGTTGGTTTGGAAATGAAGTAAATTGAAATGTGGATGTGAATGATATATGTTTGTATGTATGTAATTGGTAGTAATTTTTAATGAATTAATGAGATGAACTAAATAGGTAAGTTTAAGTATTTGAATATATGTGATGTTATGATATGCTTAAAACATGATTTTGGCTTGTTTTGATTGCTTGTTTGGGATGTATTGATGAATGAAAATGTTGTGTATAGGTTGATATCAAAATGGGTGAGAAATGTGGCCTTAAAATGACCTATTTTCATCCACACGGACATGTGTCTCAGCCGTATGTGACACACGACCTAGAACATGGGCATTTGGTCTGGCTATGTGTCCCCTGCATCCTTTAAATTGAGAAACAGAATACTCAAGTATTTTCACATGGGCGTGTGGCTTGGCCATGTGACCCAAGTCAGAGAGTTACACGGGTATGGACATGGGCTAGGACACGGCTGTGTGCCTCACATTGAATGCCCACACGGCCTAAGATACGGGCGTGTCTTTTAACATCAACATCGACTCAACATCATACTTTTTTAGTGCTCCATAACCCTATTCCGACAACGGATAAGGGTTAGGGGTGTACATTATTAATATATTTGATCAAGTTAGTGTCACAAGTTAACTCAACATCGACTCAAGATTGATGACAACATCATGATAAATAAATTTAATCTAATTTTCATTTCTTTTTAACATCATACCTATTTCATGTGTTATTATTAATTAGTTTCAAACTATATGTTTCATTATTTATTGTATGTTATTTTTAAACACATATTTGTATTCTAAATTTGTTGTTTCAACATGTATACACGTGTGACGAGATTTTTAGTACTATTATTGATTTTTTTATTGAGTTGGTGCCATGAATTAACCGAACATCAACTCTATGAAAAAAAACTTAAAATTCACTATTTAAAAAACTAACAAAGATTACCACGAGTGTTTTTTATTTATTTATATTTTTATTTAAAATCTAGAAATAATAATTTAAACTTTAAATAAATTTAAAAATAGCTCATACTTAGTGAGACTTTAACAATAGGCATCAAGAACCCAAACCTTTCACCTTTACCATTTTAAAGCATAATGATTTTTTAAACAATTTCTTTTATAAATATATTTATTACAAAAAGATTTTACAAGTTAATTATAGTGTGTAATATTCAATTTGATGTTATGAATTAAGTTTAAAGGTGTAAAAAGCTCTCAATTTTTTTAAAAAAAAACAATGAAGCTCTTTTTTTATTTTTTCTTTTTTTTTTTTGCACTCAATTGGATACTTCAACTTTCAAAGTACATAAAAAAATGCCTTCAATTTTTTTCAAAAAAAAAAAAGCCATTAAGCCCCTATTTTTTCACTCAATTGGGTACTTTAACTTTCAAAATGCATCAAAAAGGCCCTCAAACTTTTTCAAGATAAGTAATTAAATCCCTGCTTTTTTTCTTTTTGCACTCAATTGGGTACTTAAACTGTTAAAAAGTATCAAAAAGGTCCTTTGACCGTTAACTTTAATTGTTGACCGTTAAAGTTAACTTCCCCTAATTTATTTAGTTAAATCCACCCTATATCACAACCACGACATGAAATGTAACACCTCTAACTCATATCTGTCACCCGAACAGGGTTATGGAGTATTACCAGAATTTACAGATCAAATATAGACATTTCATACCATTTAACATTCGTATCAAAAAATAATCATAATCAATCATATTGTCCCTTATATGAGCTTTTAAGGCTCAAAATATGCATTAGAAACAAGTCGGGACTAAACCGGGTGCTTAGAGAATTTTTTGCAAAACTTCAAAAATTTTCCAAGGTGCAGGGGACATGCGCTTCTGTGGCCAAGCCATATGGCTCACACGGTCAAGAGACACGTCCGTATCTTAGGCCATGTGGGCATTTGAAGTAGGGCACACAGCCGTGTCCCTGCCCGTGTCCAAATTAGGATGCTCACTGACTTGGGTCACATGGCCAAGCCACACGCCCATGTGCTAGGCCGTGTGAGCATACTGACTTGCATTTAATTGGTGTAGGGGTCACACGGCCAAGCCACACGCTCGTGTACTAGGTCATGTGAAAATTTTTGAGCATTCTATTTCTCAATTTTTAGGATCCAGGGGACACATGGCCAAACCACACACCCATGGGCTAGGCCATGTGTCACACACAGCTGAGACACAATCCCGTGTCTCTGCCCGTGTGGACAAAAATAGGTCAATTCCAAGGCCACATTTCTCACCCAATTTGTCTTCCACCTACATTAATACTTCAACACTTTCACCAACCAAAACATGACATTTAAATCAACCCAAAACCAAATTTAACACATATCATAACACCCCATATGTCCAATGATTCAACCTTACCTAATTGACCACAAACATATATGCATATTACTCCAATCATATTATCTTAAACCATTCATTAACTTACCCCGAAATTATCCATTACTCAATCATATCAAACAGAACAAAAATGATAAGGCAACACATACATACATATCAAATATATCAAACTTAAGCCATTCCAATGGCTATTTACAACAAAATACTTTTAAGCTAACATTGGCCAATTTACCCTATACATGTCATTATAACCAAAATTAGTTTTCTATATATATATGTATATACTAAAATGGGCTGATGGATAATGTGATGTAGCTTTGACCATCTTCCAACCTTTATGAGCTTCCAAGTACTATAAAACAGAAGAAACAAAACAGATTAAACATTTAATACTTAGTAAGTTTGTATAACAAAAAAATTACTTACCATTCATTTACATTAAAGGTAAGCATACAAGTTACATCCAAAGCAGTTTAGCTAATAGCCTAAACACATAACCTCATCAAACATGTTAGTCATGTATTTCACATGAATATTAAGAAACATATATGAGCTCATCAAATATCAATTTTCCATGTTCATAACTTTCCACTTCTTATGCTCATATAACGTGTCGAAACCATTTTTAAAAGGGGTCGACTTTTGTTTAAAATAAAAAATGGAGTCGCCACCAATCCCTTTTATTTAGGTGTGATTGGATCACCTCATAATTTAATCATTTTAATAAAATTTTAAATTTACTAAAACGATAATTTTTTTTGGTTTACAAAATCCAAAAAACGAGTTCAGGAGTCGGTTATGCACGAGGAAGGGTTAGTACCCTCGAATACGCTCAAATTGGTACCTAGTTGATTATTTAATGTCATAATGTGTAAAGTTGAAATTTTGAAAAGATTTTAAAATACAATCCCTTTTTTTTTTATTAATGTTGATTTTTTAAAAGAAAACGCTTGAATAAATTGAAATGAGCATTAAAGGCCCTCTCGTCTCGAGATAGCAAAATGTCACATCCCGTAAATTAAGACACGACATTTGAACCCTTGAGAATAAGATGGCCTTTTATTTTTATTTAAAACTCAAATATTTAAATTTAAAAGGGTATTCGATCATTTAGGTTCAACGAGAAAATTGAAACCCTGTAAGGTACGACTTCTCGAATCTCTAAATACGAAACATTGTCTTATTTTGAAAATTTATTTTTATGAATTTGAGTAAAAAATAATGAAATATTTCAAAATGATATATGTGTAGTTTATTTGATCATGTTTAAAAAGAAATCGTTTAAAACTTAAAAAGGGTCATACGTGGCTAATAATGATAGTGCAACATACATTTGAAATAACAATGACATAATATGCATAATAAAATATAACATATATAGCATTGATATTAACAAATCCTAATGTTAACATGTATAAACAATAATAAGAAATTACGAATGATAATATAACAACAACAACAACAACAACAACAACAACAACAACAACAACAATAATAATAATAATAAAGAATCTAAATTTTGAAAGCACCTGAAGAGTAGCAAATAAATAAATAATGGAATAAAATAACAATGATAATGGAAAAAATAAAATAAATAAGCCAGTTTAAAACTGGGTGACTGAATAAATAAATAAGAGCTAATATAAACTTGATTTAAAAAAGAAATCAATTAAATAAATAAATAAACCAAAAAACAGGATATAAAAAGTTTTTAAAATAGATAAATTAATAAATATATTAAGTAGACTAAGGATGGCATTGAAATCAAACTAAAATTTGGGGTACAAATCGTAAATAATAAAAAAAGGCTAACAAGGATAAAAAAAAGACGCGCTAAAACTAGCGGGGACCAAATGGAAAAATAGCCTAATCTTCGGACACGTATCCTTTCTACAAGAGCTCAGCGTGCCAGGGATTAAATTGAACCACACGAGAAATATGTAGCCAAATATATAAAATAAAAAAGGTAAGTAAAAGGGCTAGATTGCAGCACACCGCAAAAGCGGAGGGACCACGCCTGAAATAAACCCAAAAAAGTGAAACATGCGGATCCCCCTTGGAGCAGGTCGGGTTCGGGTTGGCCCTCCCAAAAACGATGCTGTTTTAGCATTTTGGGAGGCCAATTGAAACGGTGTTGTTTCAAGGTCCTTATTTAAGCCCCAAAATTTTTTTTAACACTTCACTTTAGCCCTCCCTTAAAAAAAACTGAAAAAACCTTTTAACTCTCTCTCTCACCCCTCCTTTTCCTACTGAACCCCGGTCAATGGGCCACCGCCCATCTGCCACCGTATACAGTAGTCAGAGTTCCAAAGAGGGCCTTTTTCGGCCGATCTAGTCTCCCCAAACCTCAATCCAAGGCTAAAAGCCCCAAAATGCCCTTTAAAATTCAAAAAGAACGAAGGAAACCCCTCGACTTCCTTTTCCGATCATGAGAAAGGTAAGAGCTTTTGTGTTTTTTTTAATAGATATGTATATATCTATGATTTTTTTAAAATAAATATGCAATAAAAGATAAGGAAACCAGTTAATGAAAACTATCTTATTTTCGTTATTTTCTTTCCCGTATATGTCCTTTTTTGTTTCTGAAAACAACAAATAGAAAAACGAAGCAAATCACCTTATTTGCTTTTTTGAATTACTTTGATATGTGTTCGTAAAAAAAATACAATGAAGTTTTGGGGCTTTTATAGCTGACAAACTATAATATATACATATTTTTACCCCATACTTGGCATATTTATGGATGATTTTTCCTAGGTTTCATTGAATTTGATGCCCCTAATCTTTTAATTTCATGTTTTATACTCAGGAGAGCTTAGGATAGTAAAAAGAGAGAGAAACAAGCCAAAAATGAACAAATTGGGCCTAATTCAGTGTTTCACACGTCCTAGGCACTTCCACACGGGTGATCCACACACCCGTGTGTGACACACGGGTAGACCACAAGCCCGTGCGTCATGGTCGTGTCGACATTAAACCAAGTCAAAATTGCACACGGCCTGAGCACTTTCACACGGGCATGGCACACGACCGTGTCCCTGTCGAGCCCAAGTCTAATTCTACTCCAAAAAGGCTACTTTTGAAGGTTTTAAAGTATTCTAAATCCTATATAAACACCCTAGAAGAGGATTAAAAGGGGACACGCAGAGTAGAAGGAGAAAATACTCAATGACAACCATCGGAATCACCTCGGAGGCAGGATCTACGTCAAGACTGAAGATTTCCATCCAATTTCCTAGAAGTTCTTTGGGTTTCTTTATGTTTTGTTATTTTCCAAACTTTAATATGTTTTCCATTATTATGAACTAAACTCCCTAAATACCTAAGAGAGATGAAACCTAAGACGGATCTTATTGTTATTTAAGTTATATGATAAATACTTTCTCTTATTCTTAATTGTGAGTTTTAATTCTTGCTTTAATATTCCAGGATATTAATGCAGGTTTTGATGTACTTATTCAGTGGAGCAAAAGTACCTGTTTAAGTGTAGATCTTTCATAATTAAGCGGAGTTGCATGCAATCCTAGAGATAGGATGACATAAATCTATCAAATTTGAGTCAAATCTAATAAGGGAATCCATAGATTGAGTTAATGCGACTATAGGGGTTTTAATTAGAAAGAGATTTCAATTAATCAACCTAGAGTCAGTTGTTTTTAGTCTCGAGAGAGATATTAACATAAATCAGGTATTTCTACGGATTTAGACAAGTGAATAAATTATCTAATTTAGAAAGTAATAAGTGAAGTCTAGGTGGATTCTTCCTTGGTTATTGTCTTTTCCATCGGTTTTCCAAAAGTATTTTCCAACTTTAATCTCTGTCACAATCTTAGTCAATTAGATAATTAGTTTTAGTTTAAAAACATACTTTAATTCTTAGGCTAGATAATAAAAAGATAGTAATTACTAGTACTTTTAGTCCTTGTGGATATGATATCTCCGGTCTCACCATAACTATACTACTATTCGATAGGTGCGCTTGCCTTAGTCAAACTTTTAGTTAGTTTCATGACCATCAAGTTTTTGGCGCCGTTGCTGGGGACTAAGATATTAGGAACGCTTGATTTTTATTACTTTAGCCATTTTTTTTACTTTTATTACAATTTACTTTTTTGTTTTTAGTTTAATTTTTCTTTACGAATTTTTATTTTCTTTACTTCTGGTAGATTTTTATAGCTTATGACTAAAAGAAACCCGTCAGGAACTCTACTTTTTAATAGTGAGATCGAGAGCACAGCTTGCAGAAACCGAAGAGAAATAAGGCAAAGCCTACAATACATAGAGGAAGGGCAAGAGGACAATATCCATACTACAACCGAAGAGATGGCTGAAAATCGAATAATAATCCTCTCCCGTGGTTGCTTTGCAAATCCGAGAGATCGAGAATCCTCGCCTTTACTATGTATAATTATGCTGAGCCTACTTTAATAGGAACTGAATTGAGTATAGTTAGACCTATTGTTGTTGCGAATAATTTTGAACTGAAACCTAACACGATTCAAATGATACAACAGTTTGTTTAGTTTGATGGTTTGCAGGAAGAGGATCCAAACACTCATTTAGCAAATTTTCTGGAATTATGCGACACTTTTAAGATCATTGGCATTTCTGATGATGCCATTCGCCTTCGGTTATTTCCCTTTTTGTTAAGGAATAAGGCTAAATAGTGGTTGAACTCGTTACCACGAGGATCAATCACCACTTGGGAACAAATGACCGAAAAATTTTTACTTAAATATTTTCCGCCGGCTAAAACAGCTAAACTAAGGAATGATATCCCTTCTTTTGTGCAGCTGGATCTAGAAACTCTTTATGATGCATGGGAGAGATACAAGGACTTATTGAGAAGGTGCCATCACCATGGGTTACCTCTATGGTTGTAGGTTCAGACTTTTTACAACGGTGTAAACCCCTCAACAAGGCAACTGATTGATGCAGCTGCTGTGGAACTTTAAACAATAAAACACCTGAAGAGGCTTACAAATTTAATGAAGAAATGTCATTGAATAACTATCAGTGGCAAGCCATGAGAACAAATCCAAAAAAAGCAGCCGTGTTTTCAACCTCGACGCAGTCACTATGCTATCTAACCAGGTAGAAATTTTAAATAAAAAGATTGATGGTTTGTATGGTTCTACTTAGGTACATCCAGTGATGAGGTGTGATTCAAATGGAGGAGGAGTACATAACACAGATTATCCATCCTTCAATCCTAGCACCGAGGAGGAACAAGTCCACTATGTGGGTAATAATTCTAGACCTCAAAAATAACCCATATAGTAACACTTATAATGCAGGTTGGAGGAACCATCCCAATTTCTTGTGAGGTGGTCAAGGAAATCAAAGACCACAACATCCTCCAGGATTTCAACAACCACCTTACCAACAAGAGAAGAAACCGAACCTTAAAGAGATGTTCACAAAATTTATCTTGGTGTCAGAAACTCATTTTTAGAATACCGAAACAACGCTTAAGAATCAACAAGCGTCTATTCAAGGGCTCGAAACTCAAATAGGATAGCTTGCTAAGTTGATCTCTGAACGACCACAAGGTGGCCTACCAAGTAACATTGAAACTAACCCAAGGGAGCAACTTCATGCCATTACTATGCACAATGATGAAATGTTAGTTGAAGCTGAACTGAAACCGAGGCAAAACAATGTGAAAGGTAAAGGTAAGGTTGATGTAAGCAATGGTACACAGAAACCGGTAAACAAGGAGTATAAACCTCGTGTACCATACCCTAAGGCGACAAGGAAAGACCATATGGACGAACAATTCGGTAAATTCCTTAAATTATTAAAAAAGTTGCATATTAACTTACCGTTTATAGAAGCTCTTTCGCAGATGCCAAACGCAGTGAAATTTTTAAAGGAGCTCTTTGCTAATAAACAAAAGTTAGATGAGGCGTCGCACGTGGAATTAACCGTAGTTTGCTCAGCCATTCTATAGAATAAGCTACCCAACAAATTGAAAGATTTTACGATTCCTTGCTTAATTGGTAGTTTAAATATTAATAATGCGTTGGCTGATCTAGGGGCGAGCATTAATAAAATGTTTAAACAACTCGGTCTTGGGAAACCCAAACAAATTAGAATGAGCATTCAATTGGCAGATAAAACAATTAGATTTCCTAGGGGTATTATTGAAGACGTGCTTGTCAAAATTGATAAATTTATATTCCAAGTTGACTTCACTGTTCTAGACATGGATGAGGATAGTGACGTACCTTTAATTTTAGGAAGGCCCTTTTTAGCAACTGCTAGAACTATCATAGATGTTGGCACAGGTGAATTGATACTCCGTGTAAGAGATGACATGATTACACTTCAAGCTCGTGATTCTGCTAATATATCTAGTAATTGAGACAATTGTTTAAGTTCTATTAACTCGAGTAACATTATGCCTCAAAATTCTTTTCAGGAAACCCCTAAGAAGAACTTGATGGAACCACATTCTAGCTCATGTGACAAAAATAGAACGAGTCATGAGGAACGAAGAATACAAATTGATGAACTAGATGAATGGCGGATACATGTCAAGGAGAAACCAGAAGTACATGAGGAACCAAAGCCACACAATGATGAGCGAAGGGATGAAACAAAGCAATTTAAGGTCGGGGATAAAGTATTATTAGATGAAAAGGACCCTCGAATTGCTACTTCAGCGCACAATACAAACAGAGCGATTCCCTTCACGGTATTGACTATCTTCCCACATGGTACACTCGAGGTAACACAAACTGAATTCAGAACTTTCAAGGTAAATAGTACTCGACTCAGACTCTATTTTGATAAAATTAATAGCAGAGGTGAGGAGTCTCAACTCCTCAAACCACCGTGACCATGTAAATGAGAGGTAAGTCGAGCTTAGACTCTAAATAAGTGCTTCTCGGGAGGCAACCCGAGCACTAACACCACTAACTAGTTTATTTTAGCTATTTTTCATTTTTTTATGCAGGAGCAATGACCCACACGGCCTGGACACACGGGCGTGTCCTTGGCCGTGTGGAAACAGGGCTACAAAATCCCCAAGTATCGAGCCACACAGCTTGCGATAAATCCACATGGGCGTGCGACACTGCCGTGTGAAGCACACTGTCTTGACACACGGGCGTATCCTAGGCTGTGTGAAAAATGGAGCCAAAATTTTCAATTTTCAAACAAGTCAGAGAGTTACACAGGCAAGACACACGGCCGTGTGTTCAGACACACGGGCGTAGGATAAGCGAACAACGAAGAACACGGCCATGCGACACAGCCGTGTGAACCACACGACCTGGACCCATGGGCGTGTCCCCAGGCCATGTGATGATTGGGCATTCAATTTTCATGACAAACACGGGTTAAACTCGATCCACACGGGCGTGTGACACAGCCTTGTGGCCCAACACGCGCCTCACACCACTGTGTCTCTTTTTTAATCCCCAAACCCTAATATTACCTCACTTTTGTCTTCTTCCTCAAAGCCCCCTCCCTTATCCATCGCATCCCTCAAACCCCCCACGCCCGTGCCTCTCCCAACGCCAATCATACCAGTAACCCGTGCTCCCTCGTCGGCCAACCTTCTTGCTCCCCCTACTCTTCTCCTTGTCTCTCCTCTTTCTTCCCCATTTCTCTCTTAACCACACAGCCACTAGCCCACTTCCCCAGCCGCTCCACTCGCCATTCGCCCCTTGCACCAACCACCAATGCCCGATTACCGCCGAGACACTCTGACCAATACTCATTGTCGGTTTTTTCCTTTCTTTTATTTTTTTCTTTTCTCATTTTTATTTATTTATTTCATTATTATTATCATGTTTATTTTTATCATCTTTCTTATTCTTATTTGTTATTAATCATTTTTATTTTTCTATATTCTTCATTACTGCTTTATTTTAAGTTGTCTATTAACTTATTATTCTTATTGCCACTTTATTGATGTGTTAAGTCTTGTTTAGGTTAGTTCTTTGTGCTAATTTTGTCTATGCTTGAATTAGTGTGGAGATTGGCAATTTTTGGCATAAATTTTTAAGGTCCTTGCCTTTTTGATTTCATTCACATCCTGCTTTTTATTCCATTTTCTATTTCATTTAATTGATGGGTAGAACTTGGTTATTTATTCTTTATTCTATTGCCTATTACATTCATGTGTCAAATTGTATTTATTGATTCATTTTTATAGGCACACAATGACAAACACACGAGGCAGGAAGATTGTCATCCTCGCTTCAAAAAAGTGGAAAGGTCCTGGCGCAACCTCTTCGAGCGCCTCGACTGAAGCTCGTCACCCGCTGTTTCGATTCTCCTCTAGCCCACAGGACGACCTATTTCAGCTTCTTCGAGTACGACCATTAGGAGTGGGCCGTTGTATTAATTGGGCTGCTTTGGAGCAGGTCCAACTTGCTCACCTTGTTTGATTCCATCTCGATACTGCCCCGTGGGATCGGTTCTTTGCAATTATCGAGCCTACTTATTCAGAGCTGACATTGGAGTTTTGCACTACTTTCCATCTACAACATGTGATGAATACACATGACGAGGCTGGTACTATCATTTTTAGACTTGGTGGACTTGTTAGGCACATGAGTGTACCATAGTTTGGAGCTAAGTTCATGGCCTCCGAGAATTTTTTACAGCTTCACCGTCACATACATTACTCGCCTTCTTGCTGTTGGACCGACCTTACGACGATTACGGTCCCCTATGATGCAAGTCGCTCAAAGACAACTTCTCTTCCTCCAGCACTACGCTACATCCATGCCATCTTGGCTCACACCTTGACTGGGAGGAGAGAGAGCACCGGCGTCGTTAGCACCATCGACGCTTATTTCTTATGGAGCATGGTGACTGGCCATGTATTTGATTTGGCATACTTTATTGCCCTTGCTTTTCGCCACTAGATTGATCACCATAGGAGGGGCCCCATTTGCCTTGGCCCCTATGTGACTCGCCTCACTCGACACTTCGACCTCTTCGACACTCTAAAGATGTCATCGACACTCACACTAGTAGGCCAGATATCTCCTCAAGGAATATCTAGTATGATCCACATGAGAATGATAGCGCGACGCCATGGAATCGACCTCCCTCAGTATAGACTCGTCTATTTTGATGACCAGGATGACCTAGAGGACATTACTGATGATGTTCCACCCTCTTCCGAGGACCCACACCTACTGTCACCACCACCGAGTCATCGACCCCCTACTGCTACTTTGACTGATATATCGGAGTGACTCACTCGATTTGAGCAGTAGTGTTTTGAGCGGTTCGACAGTATCGATGCCACTCTTCGACAGATTTGCCACCACCTCCACATCTCTCCTTCGGCACTGTCGACCCTCGCGGCATCCGATGATGAGGGCCTTTGAGTCCCTTTATTTTATTACTATTTTTATTTTTATTTTAATTTTATTTTGTCTTTTATTTATTTTTGAAGACTCATGCTTTTTTTCCTATGTTTTTCTTTATGATTATTATCGAGTGACCCCTTACTTCTCTTTCACAGTTGTGTTTATTTTCTTACTAGTAACTCCGAGTCATGCCCTTCATTAGCATTATCTACAATTCTAGCTTTCGCTCTTCCAAGGATTTCATCCAAATATTCAGGGCAGTTTTCTTCTCTCCCTCTCTTCTAATATTATGCTTATACTGCTATTATCTATTTATGATTTTATTGATATGTTTTGAACTAAAACATAGGTAACTATGCATTAATTTTTTAAACTTTAAGACATTAGAGAATCAAGCATGATAAGTTGACTTTTGAGAAATAAAATTGCTAGGTTGTTTCCCTGAATTGAGGTATTATCTTGAAGTTTTGAATTTACAGGATTGAAATCAAATACCCATAATTTTCATAAGATTTTGAGCCTTTTAGAGCATATATCTTTCTTGCTCACTTATTTTATTGTTTATGATTGTGTCAACATTGATTTGTTATTCTATAACTTGCATCGATTATACATGTTGAGACCACACCTTTGATTTGATATAATAAAATGATAAAGGCACTTAGGTTTTAACCCATTTACCCCATAAAAAGCCTACCCAAATAATTGGCCCCTAGTGAACCCCTTTGAGCCTTAACTATTATTTCTTGATTTTTCCCTTAATATTAACCCACAAATTAACCCTTTTTTATTTGTTAAGAATTTTTCCCTTTTCATTGACTCCCTTTTTATCGAGATTTGATATGACTAGTTACCTAACTATGTTCACTCATTCCAGTTGCTGAATTATTTCTTATTATGTATTTTCCATTAAATAATTGTTTTTATTCTTAAAAAAAAAGCGTATATTGATATTCATCCAATTTACATATTGTTCTTAAGAGCTTGGATAAGTTAAAGTTGTTTTATTGAGAAAAAGCTCACATCATTAGTTTCGGATAGTTCGAATTCTGGCACTTTTTCTAATTCAACAATTAGCTTCATCTGTCTAACTTTGGTAATCTATTAAATTACTCTCAATTCTAACCCTCTTTTGCAGCCTTTATCCATATCTTTAACCCAAGCCCCATTACAACCCAATTAAAGACTTTTTGATTTGTGTATCATCTCATTTATAGTGATGGAGATTTGATTTTCATGCAAGCCTATGGTAATAACTTTTCATGTTTGACTATTGAGTGCTTAATTATTGAACCTTAAACACTTTGAGTGATTTGAGTGAATCATTAGTGAGGATGTTAACCTTGTCAATTTAGAATTAAAGGTGATTACTTAGAGAAAGGGGGATACCTATGATTTTATAATTGAAATGCTCAATCTGGATTGTTTGATACTTTAATGTTCTTCTAGTTAAGCTCTTAATGTATAATTACTTGTGAATTATTTCGAACATTATTGATGAGAATTATAAGTTGAGAAGAATTTATTTTAATTGTGAGCTGAGGATTTTGCTTGAGGACAAGCAAATGCTTAAGTGTGAGGACATTTGATAAACTATAATATATACATATTTTTACCCCATGCTTGGCATATTTATGGATGATTTTTCCTTGGTTTCATTGAATCTGATGCTCTTAATCCTTTAATTTCATGTTTTATACTCAAGAGAGCTTAAGATAGTAAAAAGAGCGAGAAACGAGCCAAAACCGAATAAATTGGGCCTAATGTAGTGTTTCACACGGCCTAGGCACTTCCACACAGGTGATTCACACGCCCATGTGTGACACACAGGTAGACCACTTGCCCATGTGTCATGGCCATGTCGACATTAAACCAAGTCAGAATTATACATGGCCTGAGCACTTTCACACGGGCATGGCACACGGTCGTGTCCCTATCGGGCCCAAGTCTGATTCTACTCCAAAAAGGCTACTTTTGAGGGTTTTGAAGTATTCTAAAGCCTATATAAACACCCTAGAAGAGGATTAAAAGGGACACGCAGAGTAGAAGGAGGACATACTCAAAGACAGCCATCGGAATCACCTCGGAGGCAAGATCTACGTCAAGAGTGAAGATTTCCATCCAATTTCCTAGAAGTTCTTTGGGTTTCTTTATGTTTTGTTATTTTCCAAACTTTAATATGTTTTCCATTATTATGAACTAAACTCCCTAAATACCTAAGGGAGATGAAACCTAAGACGGATCTTATTATTATTTAAGTTATATGATAAATATTTTCTCTTATTCTTAATTGTGAGTTTTAATTCTTGCTTTAATATTCCAGGATACTAATTCAAGTTTTGATGTACTTATTCAGTGGAGCAAAAGTCCCTGTTTAAGTGTAGATTTTTCATAATTAAGCGGAGTTGCATGCAATCCTAAAGATAGGACGACATAAATCTGCCGGATTTGAGTCAAATCGAATAAGAGAATCCATAGATTGAGTTAATGCGATGATAGGGGTTTTAATTAGAAAGAGATTTCAATTAATCAACCTAGAGTTAGTTATTTTTAGTCTCGAGAGAGATATTAACATAAATCAGGGATTTCTACGGATTTAGACAAGTGAATAAATTATCTAATTTAGAAAGTAATAAGTGAAGTCTAGGTGGATTCTTCCTTGGGTATTGTCTTCTCCATCGGTTTTCCAAAAGTATTTTCCAACTTTAATCTCTGTCGCAATCTTAGTTAATTAGATAATTAGTTTTAGTTTAAAAACATCCTTTAATTCTTAGGCTAGATAATAAAAAGATAGTAATTACTAGTACTTTTAATCCTTGTGGATACGATATCTCCGGTCTCACCATAACTATACTACTGTTCGATAGGTGCGCTTGCCTTAGTCAAATTTTTAGTTAGTTTTACGACCATTAATAGCCAAATTACAAGACTCATGATTTCTATTATTTATCAATTTACTATTGTTTCTACTGTCTTGCATTGATTCCTCTTTGCAGGTGTCAGAGGCGTGCGATGGCCGGTGACAGGCGTGCCTCGAGCGGCGGTGGCGTGTGGCGCAAGTGGCTCTGACATGCAGAGCTAGAGGCTTAGGGGGCTAGGTTTTTTTTATTTTTTTTAGGTGTTAGGCTAATTGGGCTAAGGTTAGTTTTGGGTTATTGGTATTTTAGTTTAGGTCATTTGATTGAGTAGTGGACTAGTCTGATTGGGCTGGTAATTTGTAATGGACTTTTAATATATTTTTTATGCTTTGGTTTTATTTTTGTTTGATCTAAGTGTGTCGGGCCCGGGAAAAATTTGGGCTTTACAGCTGCCCCTCTTTGCTTATTGTTGTGTAACGAGAATTAAGCAAAGACCTTAAAAAGGGTTAATTTTGCCTAGTCTTGCCAATTCTCGGCTTCTTTTGGTACTTTTTTTCTTCAAGTAGTCTCATTCCATCCCACTGCATCTTCAGGGGTATAGGAGTTAGTGCTTCAATCTACTCCATTGTAACTTCAGGGAGACTAGTCTCTTATCTACAATCTGCTCCACTGCAACTTTATGGAGATGAGATTTGTAACTTCAACCTGCTCCACTGCAACTTCAGAGAGATTAATCTGCTCTACTGCAACTTAAGAGAGATAAGATTAGTGGTTTCAATCTACTCCATTGCAACTTTAGGGATACAAGATTTACAGCTTTAATCTACTCTACTGTAACTTCAAAGAGATAAGGTTTGCTATCTTCGACCTACTCTACTGTAACTTTGGGGAGATAAGATCTATTAATTCAATCTGCTCCATTGCAACTTTAGGGAGGTTAGATTTTCCATGATAACTTTAATCCATCTCACTGCACTTTCAAGGGTATGAGATTTGTGATTTCAATGATCTGCTATACATTATCTGGGTAACATGACCTTTAAAATCCATTTCATGGGCCTATCTTTATGCCAAGTGCTTTAGGATGCTATGATCAGAATGAATCAAATGCTCCTAACTAGATATGTATGAATGATGTTTGTATGAATGCAGAATGTCATTTTTCAAGAAAAAATCCCTTTTTTAGAGTTTAAGTTTTCATTGCTCGTTGTTCATCAAGGTTTTATCACTGACATATTACTCTGTCCTTTCCTTTAGCTAGTATCTCTAACAAAAAACCCGAAGAATAATCATAATTTGGGCTATTCTTTCCCCAAAGTTTCCAACCCTTGAATTTGGTTAGTTCTAACTAGTGGTCCTGTTTTAGGTCCTTGTACTATTTAGAAGCTTTTCAAAGCAATATGCAGAGCTTCTTTTACATGAATATTATCAGTTCAATAATCATTATTTCAATGGAAAATGCTTGAAAAAGATTATCATAATGGTCAAGATGGAATTTTATTGATATCAAAGCTCGAAATGAATAAATTAATCAAGATAGCAAATTTTGCTAAGGTACAAAATGAATAAGATGAGAATAGGTGCCCTAGGTATCGCAGCATAAGCTTCGCTGCACAAAACTTCTCGATGACCCTTTGAACTTGATATGTGTTCGGAAGACCTAGAGTACTTTGTTGATGCCCCAAGATGTAGCATCCTTCCTTCTTGTTAATTCAGAGAAGACAAGACTACCGCATACCCCCACCCTTGATCAAAATTTCAATTGCCCATTCATAGGTTTTCAACTCAAAACCCTTTTGGTCTCAAAGCGCCCTTTTTGCGGGTTTTCGCCTTTGCCTCTCCTCTCTCTCTCTCTTTTTAGATGAAGTACCTCTTGACTGAATCTAAATTCATAGGATTAGGCAAGTTTTTGTCATCCATCTCGGCCAAAATCAACGCTCCTCTAGAAAAGGCCTTCTTTACCACATAAGGTCCTTCCCAATTTGGCATCCATTTTCCTCTGAAATCTTTTTGTATGGGAAGGATCTTTTTCAATACCAAGTCTCCCTTATGAAATTCTCTGGGTTGAACCTTCTTGTCATAAGCTCGCATCATTCGCTTCTGGAACATCTGACCATGATAGATAGCTTTGAGCCTCTTTTCTTCAATCAAGTTCAGTTGATCACATCGAGACTGGATACATTCTGCTTCATCTAACTTTAGTTCTAACAAAACTTGTAGAGAGGGAATCTCAACCTTAATAGGCAGAACCGCCTCTATTCCATAAACCAAAGAGAAAGGCATTGTCCCGGTGGAGGTTTTGATAGACGTTCGATAAGCATAAAGGGCAAATGGTAACTTCTTGTGCCAATCTTTATAAGTCTCAGTCATTTTCCCCATGATCTTCTTGATGTTCTTATTGGTTGCCTCCACCACGCCATTCATTTTTGGGCGATATGGTGATGAGTTATGGTGTTTGATATTGAATTGGCTACAGACCTCTGCTATCGTGCTATTATTCAAATTCAATGCATTGTCAAATATGATCCTTTCGGGCATTCCATATCAACATATGATCTCCTTCTTTAAGAACTTGTTGACTGCCGACTTCGTGACATTGGCATAAGAAGTGGCCTCTACCCACTTGGTGAAGTAATCGATGACCACAAAGATGAATCGATGCCCATTAGAAGCTTATGGCAATATCGGTCCAATGACATCCATGCCATACATAGAGAAAGGCCATGGAGAAGTCATAACATGAAGAGGTGAAGGAGGCACATGAATTTTGTCTCCATAAATTTATCATTTATGACATCTCTTAGCATAATTAATACAATCCCCTTCCATGATGGACCAATAATACCCGAATCTCATGATTTGCCCGGCCATTGTGAAACCATTGGCGTGCGTTCTGCAGACACCCTCGTTGACTTCTTCCAAGATTTTCTTAGCCTCGACAACGTCTACACATCTTAGTAGCACCTGATCCTTTCTCCTTTTATATAGGATCTCCCCATCTAAGACATAGTCACTAGCCAATCTTCTCAACGTCCTTTTATCATTCTCAGTTACTTGGTCAAGGTATTCACGATTCTTCACATATCGCAGTATATCGTGGTACCAAGGATGATCGTCCTTTTCTTCTTCTTCAATGTTGTAACAATGAGTTGGAGCCTTATAAATACTCATCTGGATAGGTTTTACGTCCTCTTGCTTGTTTACTTTTATCATAGAAGCTAAAGTAGCCAAGGCATCAGCCATCTAGTTTTCATCTCGTAGGAGGTAACAGAAGGTGATATCGTCAAACTCCTCAATTAACTCAAGAACTAGACTTCGATAATTGACCAATTTGAGGTCTCTCATCTCCTGTTCACCTTTGAGCTAATAGATCACTAATGCAGAATCCCCATATACCTCTAGTATTTTGATCTTGTCTTATATGGCTGCACGGATACCCATGATGCATAATTCGTATTCTGCCATATTGTTTGTGCAATCAAAATCTAATTTACTAGTAAAAGGATAATGATCTCTGCTTGAGGATACCAAGACTGCCCCAATTCTGTTACCTACAGCGTTAGAGGCCCCATCGAAGTTTAGTTTCCAAGAATGTTCTTCTTGAGCACCTTCTTCAATGGTTGCAACATACATCACATCTTCATTTGGGAAATCAAAATTCAAAGTGTCATAATCTTCTAGAGCTCTACTGGCTAGAAAATCTGCTACTGTGCTCTCTTTTACTACTCTCTGGTTTACATAGACTATGTCAAACTCAGAAAGTAGAATCTGTCATCGGGCCATTCTTCCATTCAAAGCAGTTGACTTCATCATGTATTTGAGCAGGTCCAATTTTGAGATAAGCCAAGTTGTGTAGTACATCATGCACTATCTTAGTCTCCGAGTCGTTCAAATCAAAGAACAACACAACTTTTCGATTGGTGAATATCTTGTTTCGCATTCAGTGAATTTCTTACTGAGATAGTATATTGCTCTTTCTTTTCTTCCTGACTCGTCATGTTGGCCTGATATTTATCCCATGAAATTTTCAAATACTGTTAAGTACAGTATCAATGGCTTATCTAAGGTAGGTGGCATTAGTACTGGGGCATTAGACAGGTAATGCTTGACCTTTTCGAAATTTTTTTGGCATTCCTCATCCCATACACCTGAATTATGTTTCTTAAGGAAACGAAATATGGGGTCACATTTCTTAGTTAGCTGTGAAATGAACCGAACGATGTAATTTAGTCTTCCTAGGAAACCTCAAACTTCTTTTTGAGTGCGCAGCGGAGGCAACTCTTGTATAGTCTTGGCTTTTTCTAGGTCAATCTCAATCCCCTTTTCACTGACTACGAATCCTAGCAGCTTTCCTAACCTAGCCCGAAGGTGCATTTTGCAAGATTGAGCTTTAGCTGGAACTTTCTTAACCTTAAGAACAGTTTCCTCAGGACTTGCACATGCTCTTTTTCTGTTCTGGATTTTGCAATCATATCATCGACATAAACTACGATCTCTTTGTGCATCATATCATGGAACAGAGTTACCATGGCTCTTTGATACATTGCTCCTACATTTTTCAGTCAAATAGCATCACCTTATAACAAAACGTTCCCCACATGCTTACGAATGTGGTCTTTTCCATGTCCTCAGGATGCATCTTTATCTGATTGTACCCCAAGAAGTCATCCATGAAGGAGAAAAGTGAGTAACTTACCGTGTTATCCACTAAGGTATCAATGTGAGGCAACAGGAAATTATCCTTTGGGCTGGCCTTATTCAAATCCCTATAGTCCATGCACATTTGCACTTTCCCATTGTTTTTAGAGATAGGGACGATATTGGCTACCCATTCTGGGTATTTAACTACTTGTAAGAAACCAGAGTCGAATTGCTTCTTAACCTCCTCTGTTATTTTCAGCAAAACATCGGGCCTCACCCTTTGAAGCTTCTGTTGAATCGGCTTGCACTTTTCCTTTATAGGGAGCCAGTGTACCAAAATATCAGTACTTAACCCAGGCATGTCTTGAAATGACCATGCGAAGACTAATTTGAATTCTTGGAGTAACTTGATAAGGTCTTGCCTTGTTTCTTCGGCGATACAAGCTCCAATCTTCACTTTTTTTCCCTCTCCTAAGCTCGCAATTTCTATTGACTCTTTGTAAGGTAGGGTTTTTTTCCTCATCTTGATCTATCATCCTCAACAAATCAGGAGACAGGTTACAATCTCGATCATCTTCAAAATCCTGAGAATCCTCCATACACATATCTTGCTCAAAAGGAGACTCTGAGTTAGCAGCGGCGTTGCTCATATCATTGATATCTAGAGACCTATTATAGGAACGAAGGAAGGTCCAAATAACAAAAGAATCTAAGAATAATTATTTGTATGTATGGTTATGAATTAAATGGAAAGAATAAAGAATATTTGTTCAAAATGATACGAAAAGATGCATTTTATTGAAATAAAGATGTTGGACATAAGTCTATTTCACAAAAGGATTCTTATTGCTCCTAGGCTTAGAGTAATAAGCGTGTTTTGAACATTACTCTAAATTAATTTTAAAAGTTACAGGGATCTCCTCTGCGGTCCAATTGTTCAAAACGCTCACGGGTACATAAGGGCAAAGGCTTGATAAATTTTCTTCTCCAACTCCCTCTTCGGATATGGCGTTGATGTTCAAATTTTCCAACATTTCTTCTACAGACTCCTTTCTTGTCATCCTCCTTTCAGAGTAAATATTTCTTCCTAACACGAATGTTCTGTATATATGGGGAAAGGTCATTGGTTCCCATTTGACCTCTCCTCCATTCAGTCATGCTCTCCTCTCTTGCTTCCTTTCCAGCTCATTCTTTCTTAGTCTCGCGTCTAGCTTAAATCCTAAGCCAAAACGGTCTCGTTTGTCTTTCAGCATTGGTGCTTCACCCCTTCTTTAGAGATATCTCCTAAGTCCTTTTCCCGGTAAGGCTCCTTTTTCGACCGGTGCTTCAACCCATCCTTGTAGTTTTGGATATTTTGGGCATCAGGATTTTGTTTCCTTTGACGATGAAGGTTGCATTCATAAATTCCAACGATCGAAAGAAACATTCTATCGCTTCGTCGTCTGCCCCTATGTATGGCGTATCACTAGTAACGGATGCAATAATGTCTTCTTCCGCGTTTATCGTCACCAGTCTACCCTCAGTTACCAACTTTAACTTTTGGTGTAGTGATGATGGAACTGCTCCCGCCAAGTGAATCCAAGGCCTCTCCAATAGGCAATTGTAAAAAGGCTTAATGTCCATCACCAAAAAACCCACCTCATATATGTTTGGACTAATCAAAAAAGGTATCTCGATCCTTCTCATCACCTTCTTTTCAGTACCACCGAATGCTCTTACTATGTTTTGGCACATTTTCATATGAGAGCTATCCACAGGCAACCTATTCAATGTGGATAGGGGTAACACATTCAGGGCAGATCTGTTACCAATCAATACCTCCAGCAATGTGTATCCCTTGCAGCGGGTGATGATATGTATAGCCTTAGTGGATCTCATGCCTCCCGATGGTATTTCATCGTCATTAAAGAAGATGAAATTATCGACGCTTATGTTATTAACTAGACGATCTAGCTTGCTAACAGAGATATCATCAATAACATAGGTTTCATTTAATACTTCCATCAACGCGTTGCGATATGTCTCCGAGCTTAAGAGTAAAGCTAGCACTGATATGTGAGCTAGTTGTTTGTGTAGTTGCTCCACAATGCTATACTCGCTATGCTTTAAGAATTTTAAGAATTCTCTAGCCTCTTTTTCAGTCACCGGATCATTAATAGGTGATTCAACTCTAATCATTTTTTCTTTTTCTTGTTCCACTGCCAAGGTCTTTCCTTTCACGGGTTTCGCTCCTGAATTTGCTGGATCATAACATTTCCCACTACACGTGTAAAATCTTACATCTTTGTCCCTCTCTGAAGCGTTGATCGGGTTCTCCTCTCTCGAAATTGTCACGTTGCAGTCATAGTTCCAAGGAACCCTTTTGCTATCCTTGTAGGGAAAGGATACAGGTTTCTGGATTATGACTCTTGATGCTATTTGTATTACTGCTTCATTGTTTCTTAGTCGCGAAATGATCACCACAGGGTGATTAACTTTTTGGACCCTTTCTGTTGATCCCTTCTATGAGGCGTAAACATCTCCTTCTTCTGATCCTTTGATCTCTTCATAAAATTTCATCTCTTTATTATCCATCAGATTTTGCACTGTGGTCCTGAACCCAGCGCATTCTTAGATGTCATGACCCTCATCGGCATGGAACTCACAGTATTTTCTTGCTCTTTTAGGCATTTCCTCTGAATCTTGTGTGTTTAAACCCCCATCTACCATTTTTTTTCAAACCCATCTCAGTGGGGTTTTTACTTCCGCCACTTCAGCTTTGATTCTTTTGCCCCTACTCTCAACTATCATGTTTATCCCTTTATTAGATTGATCAGGTAACGGATTCCATGCTACGTTAGGTCCTGATGGGTCATCGAACTTTACGATCCCTATTTTGATGAATCTTTTGATCAATTTTTTAAATGCAGTGCAGTTCTCGATCGAGTACCCCGTGATTCCTGCGTGGTATTAACATTGAGCATTCGCGTCGTACCATTTGGGTAATGGGGGTTGCATGGGTTTTAGATAGAATGGGGATACCACATGTACATCGAATAGACTCTGGTATAGCTCCCTATACGCTATTGGGATCGGCATAAACTGGAGTCTTTCCGTACTTGGCCTTGCATTGGATTCTTGCCTCGGGGGCCCTGATTGCTAGTAGTTAACGTGCTCGACTGGCTTACAGTAATTGGCTTTGCATAGCCCTTGTTATACATGCTCACATTATTTTCTTCTTCCTTGGGGCTGATCTTTTGGCGCTTTCCCCCACGTCTATCTTTCCACATCTTGTCGCGTTTTCTATCATCTCTCCAGACATCACTATATCTGAAAAGCTCTTAGTAGTGCTTCCCAGTAAATGGTTGATGAATAGAGCCTTCAAAGTATTGATAAAAAGCATAGTCATTTCCTTCTCTAGAAGAGGTGGTTGGACTTGGGTCGCTATCTCTCTCTACTTCTGGGCATACTGCTTGAAGCTCCCACTTGGCTTTTTCTCCATATTTTGCAATTTGATTCTGTCATATGTCTATCACGTGGCCATATTATTTCATGAAAGCCTGTGCCAAGTCCTTCCATGAATTAATTTGGGCACGATTTAGCTGGTTGTACCATTTAGCCGCAGACCCGATCAGACTGTCTCAGAAGCAGTAGATTAATAACTGATCATTATTAACGTATCTTGTCATCCTTTGACAGAACATTGTAATGTGAGCTTCAGGACAGCTAGTCTCATTATACTTTTTGAACTCTGGAGTCTTGAATTTTGGTGGGAGAATCAAATCTGGGGCTAAGCTCAAATCTTTGGCATCAACCCTGCAATGGTAGTCAGCATTCTCTATTGCCTTGAATTTCTCTACTATCCATATGCATCGGTCTTCAAGTTGTTTTGGTAGATCTACTCTTTCCTTCTCTATTTCTGCTACATCAACGAGATCAGGGATAACAGGATTAGTTGGATTATCTCCTAGATTAGAGCCTGAGCCTATTGGAAAGTTCATCGATGTCGAGGTACCAGTCTGATATTGGGGCCGAATGGTAACAGGTACCCTTCATGGATTCACATCTAGTTGTGCTTGAGTGTTTGTCGGGGTAAAACCTGGAGGATAGACAAGGTCCTTATTATCGTCCCCAGAATTGACCATAGGGTTCTTCCCTTTTTCAAGTCCTCTAGCCAACAACTACGTTAATTGGCTTAACATACTTCTTTTGGATTCTTGCATTTGATCTTTCATATATTGTTGAATTTTGGCTAATTGTTCTTGCATCTGTGCTTGCAATTGATCTTGCATATCTCTTTGTGTTTGCTCTAATCTTTCCAATCTCTGATCTATTGCCTTGGTTTTGCGGCGGGTACTATAGCGATATTTAGTTGGTAAACTCTCATTGGTTTTCAGGGTAACTGTCATAATTTTAATTAATTAGGGTCTTTTTATGAAACTTAATGTATATGATGAAATGTAATGTAGATGAATGAAATGAATGCAAAAAGAGGAGTTGATTCTAATTCAATTTCATTAGAACAACTTTGTTAGAAAACAAATTTCTTTACATAAAATGGATTACATATACGGCTTTGCCCTAATACCCAAAGCCTTAACTTTCCTAAGAAACCAAGCTAACTCTCGGTCCCTATTTGATTCTGGCTTATATTTTACGCTTAGTACATCAGCCTGAACCACCAGGTTTTGCAAATGGTCAGCTACCTCTCGCACTTGAGCCACAACTTTGCCCATGATATAATCTCTATCTCTGATCTAATATTGAGAGCGGTGCAGCAGCTCTTTCCAATGTTCATTGTTTGCTTTAAAAAGTTTAATTTGAAGTTCACCATTTCGTAGTGCGATCCCGAGCTCTTTTATCCTTCCTTTCAACTCCTCAATCTTGTTTAGGCTGGCCCTTAATTCGATTACGGAGTTGCGACTACGATGCTGATGTAGTGATTTTTTTTAACTTGGCCACCCATGCTCTTAACCTCTCTTTTTCATTCTGGCTCTCTAACAAACTCCTTTTTAGAGTGTCCTCCCGTATTCGATCATCTTGAAACTTCTTCTCCCATTGATCGGCTCTAGTCTTTTCTTCCTTGATTTCTTATCGGCACTGCTTTGACGTTTTACCCAAACTGGCAGTTCTGATTGACATACGTAGCTTCTTGCAAATTGTTTTCAAACAGTCCAAATCTTCTTTGGTCTTATTCTTTCCCTTCCTCAATTTCTCGGCCTCTAGCTTCTGAATGTCGACATCTAATCCTAGCCATATATTTTCCTCCTCTAACTGCTCTATCTTGTTTCCCAAATCCAAACTCCTCTTTTCAAGGTCTTACTTGATGATCTCTAATTTAGATGGGATTACTTGTAGATGCTCTTCTATTGGCCAAATGTTTTCTTGACTTGGCATAGAGATGTTATCGTTGACTCTTTTATCCCACCACCAATCATACTTGGGGGTCGTTATCGAACCTGCGGTGAATCCTTTCATTCTACGGGTTTGGTTCCACACATTTGATATTTCACAAAATTTCTTCTTATAATTATCGCCCTTGTATCTAAACTCGCACTGAGTCAACCCTTGTGTCACTGATATGAACTGCCTTGATTGATATTACCTTAACACGAGTAGTGGAGCATATCCAACGGCTCCCTATATCCCAAGTAGGGGGACCCAATCGAAGTCTCCACAGTGATACAAAATCTCGTCAAGGATCATCCATGGAGCCTTCCATTCGACGTCTTCAACTTGTAGATTCTGGAGAATCGCCATCCATTTTTCTTCAAAAATGTCGTCCTGCCTCAGTGTAGCCACTAATTCCTTTAATGAAGAGTAGTTCTCAAAAAAAAACTCGATATGATACTTTTTCTACCTTCCAAAAGTGGCTATGGAACCATGCTAACAAAAGCTGTGCACATCCGATGAATCTTCCCTCGCCCACTCTCCAGCAAGCATTAAGGATTTGAAAGTTTCGGCCAAGATTGTAGGGATGGGTGTGACCCTTTTGTCAAGTCGATCAAATAGGTTCGAGACTGCCTCATCAAAGTACCCTAAAGCCTTGAGGGAGACGACCAAACCGTAGATGCTCAAAGCAAAAACGCCAACCCTCTTTCCTAATGTGCTAGAATCAGATCCCTCAAGTTTTTCCAAGGGATGCATTTATTATCTCCTTTTTTGCTTGATCCGGGCTGCAACCTACTGCTCGTTCATCCCAGTGATATTTATCAATTTCTTTAAAAAGGTCGGGATATTAGCGACTCTAGAATAGGCTTTGTCGGCTTAAATTTTTGGGCAATGAAGTAAGGCCATATACTCTTCCACGGTAGGTACCAAATCAACCATCCCAATAGTGAAGCAACTGTAGGAGGGATTCTAGTACTGAGTGAGAGCTCGGAATAAATGCTTGTCCACCTTTATATCGAGTAGATAGGGCAAATTGTCATAGTTATAGTAAAATAGCTACTTAATATCGTAGCCCTATTGGTCCCATATCTCCTTTAATTCTTGAAGACTATTCTAAGTCACACTATTACGAGTGAAATCCTACAACTCTGATATGTATCCCTCGGTCAGACTATCACCTTTCTCTTGCTGTGTCTTCTCAGACCATATTCGGACGACCGCATTATCCTCCACTTTATCAAGAAACCCTTTTTTCCATGCTAAGCTCTCCATTTAGTAACAGAATGTGAATCAACACCTTTTTATGATGAAAATGTCATACAATCACAGTCAAAGACAAAACAAAACAAGTCATTATTATGTACAAAAATAGAACTCAAAGCAAGTAAGAAATAAAGCACCTATTTGGGTGACAACTAGGGGTTCGGTGCGGTTCTACCTAAGGTAGGCTCTTAGGGCTCACTATATGCGATTCAGTTCTAAAGTAAAGGTACATTAACTGGCAGATTCCTCAAAATCTTTACCCATTATAGGCTCATATGGACCGAGTTCAATTTAAGAGGATACATTTTCCTATGGCTATACGAAGATGAAAATCTCACGAAGACATAGGTACGGATGTATTCCAAAAGCAACCCCCTATCTTATGTGGAGGTAAAGACCTCACGAAGGAATAGTTTCTTTCTTCCACTAAAAAGGGTAAAATCGAACGGTCGTGCAATGCAATATGCGGAGATATATCAACAAGAACAAACCAATAAAGCAAGCATATTATGACCAAGACCACCAAAATGATGGATGAAATGCAATGAGAGGATCGTAAAATTTAAACCGGGTTTTCAATTTTAGAAAAAAAGACAAAAAATAATCAATTTGCGACCTGACTCTCTTACTGTTCCCTAGTGGAGTCGCCAAGCTGTCGAAACCATTTTTTAAAGGGGTCGACTTTTGTTTAAAAACGAAAATGGAGTCACCACCAATCCTTTTTATTTAAGTCTGATCGGATCACCTCATAATTTAATCATTTAATAAAAGTTTAAATTTAATAAAATGATAATTTTTTTTTGGTCTACAAAATCTAGAATAACAGGTTCGGGAGTCAGTTACGCACGAGGAAGGGTTAGCACCCTCAAATACACCCAAAATTGGTACCTAATTTATTACTTAATGTCTTAATGTTGAAATTTGAAAATTTAAAAATATTTTAAAGTACAATCCTTTTTTTATTAATGTTGATCTTTTTAAAAAAACGCTTGAATAAATTAAAACGAGCATTAAAGGCCCTTTCGTCTCTAGATTGCAAAATGTTACATCCCGTAAGTTAAGACACGATATTTGAACCCTCGAGAATAAGCTTGCCTTTTATTTTTTTCTTTAAAACACAAATATTTAAATTTAAAAGCGTATTCGATCATTTAGGTTCAACGAGAAAATCGAAACCCCGTAAGTTAGGATACGACTTCTCGAATCTCTAAATACGAAACATTGTCTTATTTTGAAATTTTCTTTTTATGAATTTGAGTAAAAAATAATGAAATATTTAAAAATGATATATGTGTAGTTTATTTGATCATGTTTAAAAAGAAATCGTTTAAAACTTAAAAAGAGTCATACGTGGCTAAATGATAGTGCAACATACATTTGAAATAACAATGACATAATCTGCATAATAAAATATAACATATATAGCATTAATATTAACAAATCTTAATGTTAACATGCATAAAATATAATAAGAAATTGCGAATGATAATATAATAACAATAATAATAGTAACAACAACAATAATAATAATGAATCTAAATTTTGAAAGTACATGAAGAGTAGCAAATAAATAAATAATGGAATAAAATAACAATGATAATAGCAAAAATAAAATAAACAAGCCAGTTTAAAAAAGGGTGAATGAATAAATAAATAAATAAATAAATAAGAGGTAATATAAACTTGATTTAAAAAAGAAATCAATCAAATAAATAACTAAACCAAAAAAAGGATATAAAAAGTTTTTAAAATAGATAAATTAAAAAAAATATTAAGTAGACTAAGGATGGCATTGAAATCAAACTGAAACTAGCGGGGACCAAATGGAAAAATAGTCTAATCTTCGGACACGCGTCCTTTCTCCAAGAGCTCAGTGTGCCAGGGATTAAATTGAACCACGCGAGAAAGATGTGGCCAAATTTATAAAATAAAAAAGGTAAGTAAAAGGGCTAGATTGCAGCGCACCGCAAAAGCGGAGGGACCACACGCGAAATAAAACCAAAAAGAGAAACACGTGGATCCCCCTTGGAGCGGGTCGGGCTCGGGTTGGCCCTCCCAAAAATGACACTGTTTTATCATTTTGGGAGGCCAATTGAAACGGTGTTGTTTCAATGTTCTTATTTAAGCCCCAAAATTTTTTTAACACTTCACTTTTGTAACAGCCTGTTTTTAGGGTTAATTGGAACAGTAGTTTCAGGGCCACCAAATCTGATGAGTAGGTTTGTAAATATTATATTTAATATTTACGAGTTAATTGTGAGTTTAAGAAAAGGTTTTTGATATTATGATTTTTGCTTTATAAGTGATTTATTAAGTTCAAGTGGCATGACCCTAAGGTCAAGTGGGTTTAGAAAATGAGGTATCGAGACCTTATTTCTATAAACCAAGTCGTAAATATTTTATAAATATTTACGGAGTGGCAATAAGATGGTATTAAAGTTTCGTTGAAAAAAATTATCGTTTCGATAGTTAATTAAGCAAAAAGGACTAAATCGCGTAAAGCGTAAAAGTTGTGTTTTATAAGTTAAAGATATTAAATGGCTATGGAATTAAATAGTGGGAGTCCTTAAGTGGTAATTATTCCATAATTGTTGATAGTGGAATTCCATGGCTTGGTATAATGGAAATTATTAATGTATATTAAGGTAAAATATGGTATTTGGTAATTATAATAAAATAAAATAAAACAAAAGCCAAATTACATGCTATCATCTTCATCAATAGCCGAATGTGAGAAAGAAAATAATGTTCTCAAAGCTTTGAAGGTTCGGCCATGGTTGTTCATGCATATCAAGTTAAGCCTCGTACGAGTCTATATCAAGGGAAAAACAAAGTTTCGGACTAGTCGATCCATTTCAATGTTTTGACGATTGAGGTAAGTTCGTATGCATTAAGTATTATTATATTTAAATTTTTAATGCGTTGAAATTGTACAAATGATATATTCATGACTATTACTATGTTGAATAACACATCAAATATTTATATGTGGCACTTAACGTGCGAAGTATCGAGGATAGCACTTAGTGTGCAATACATCCAGAATGGCACCTAGTGTGAGAAGTAACGAGGATGGCACTTAGTGTGCGAAACATCCAGAACGACACTTAGTGTGGGAGGTATCGGGTATGGCATTTAGTGTGCGAGACATTGAATATTCAACTAGTAAATGAAAGATGTGATTAAGTATGAGACTGGTACGATATGATACAGGTACGTACGGAAATTGGTACGAGATGGTACAAGTATGTACGCAAATTCAATTGAGTATTGAATCTATGAAAATTGTGAGTTCATGATCATTGTGGACATGAATATGTAATAATAATGTGATTAACGGTTTGGTAATATATTATGTTATATTACTTGACTAGTGATTGAATAATAAATTTTGGTTGATGATTACATGTTAGGCTTTTGGGTCAAAATGAGTTGTGATATGCTCCATTTTACTCATTTAAATTGTAGCTTAACGGTTATGAGTAAAGGGTAAAGATTGGCAAATTCATAGATGTGAATTGCTATTGAAAGCATGGAAAAGAATGAGTTTTTTGATGATTTAAAGATATTTAGTCATATGCTTGATATGTGAATACACATAAGTAATGTAAACTTATGTCATAATGCTTTATGACAATTTGCTAGTTCATGTAATGTTTAAAATTTAAAAGCTAATGTTGTTTAGGCTAAGGCCAACACATGTTGGATTGACTTAAATGAATTATGCTTATAAATTGAAGTTATAAGCTTTATTTCTTTGAATTACGAACTTACTAAGCTGTGAAGCTTACTTTGTGTTATTTTTCTATGTTTTGTAGTGCTTCAGATGCTTGCTCGGGTTGGAAGTCAATGGAAATTGCATCACACTATCCTATTATTGATTTACGGTATTTTTTAAACTTTGGGGTTTGGATAAATGGCGTGTATAGGCTAGTGTTAAGATGATATGTCTTGAGTTGTGATTTTGGCCATGTGATTTGGTTTATAAATGTTGGTGTGTATTGGCCATTTAAGTTTGCCTAAAGTATGTGTTGATAAATGATATATGTGATGTATATAATGCTTTTGTGTTGGCATATTTTGGTATAATGACTTGGCATGTTCGATTATGGAACTTAGTAGTTGAAGTGGTTGTGGTTAGATAGCATGATATGTTTATGGATTAATATGCTTTGGCTGCCTTTGTATGCATTGAAATGGTATGAGATGATGTGGTTTAGGTATGCTTGTGGAGGGTGAGAAATGTGGCTTAAACCAGCCTATTTTCACTCCACACGATCGAGCACATGGGCGTGTGGCTCGACCGTGTGTGACACATGGCCTTGGTACACGGCCGTGTGTCCCCTAGGATAACCCTTCGAATTAAGTCAGTATACCCTACAGACTTGGCACGGCCTAGACACACAGGCGTGTCTACTGGCCGTGTGAGGCACACGGGCTGGCACATGGGTATGTGACCGACCATGTGACCCAAGTCAGTATGTATCCCCTGTTTCCCCACGGCCTAGACACGGGCGTGTGGATGACACACGAGCTAGACACACGGGCGTGTGGTCTGGCCGTGTGAGGTAAGTCAGTGAGCTCCACGAGGTTGAGCACTGGCTAGGACACGACCATGTGTTCCCAATTCGAATGTCCACACGGCCTGAGACACGGGCGTTTCTCTTGGCCGTGTGAGTGACACAGCCGGGGCCCACGGCTGTGTGACCCCTACTGAGATGAAAATTTTCTAAGTTTCCAAAAGTTATAAAATGTCATCGGTTTAGTCCCGAACCTCTTCCGAGCATGTTCTAAGGCTGTGATGAGCCTAGTAAGGGACAACATGATTGTGATTGATAAAAGTTTTAAATTGTATGCAAGATTTATGACTTGAAAGTGTTTAAATGTTATGACGTAAGTCCGGTAATGCCTCGAACCCTGTTCCAACTTCGAATATGGGTAAGGGTGTTACAACTTTAGCCCTCCCTCAAAAAGAAATTTGAAAAAACCTTTTAACACTCTCTCTCACCCCTCCTTTTTCGACTGAACTCCGGCTAATGGGCCACTGCCCATCTGCCACTGTATACGACAATTGAAGTTCCAAAGAAGGCCTTTTTTTACCGATCCGGTCTCCCCAAACCTCAATCCAAGGCCAAAAACCATAAAAATGCCCTCTAAAATTCAAAAAGAATGAAGGAAAACCTCAGCTTCCTTTTCTGATCGTGAAAGGTAAGAGCTTTTGTGTTTTTTTGAATAGATACATATATATATCTATGATTTTTTTGAAATAAATATGCAATAAAATATAAGGAAACCACTTAATGAAAACTATCATATTTTCGATCTTTTCTTTCCCATATATCTCTTTTTTTGTTTCTGAAAACAACAAATAGAAAAACGAAGCAAATCACCTTATTTGCTTTTTTGAATTACTCTGATGTGTGTTCGTAAAAAAATATATAATGAAGTTGTTGGGGCTTTTATAGCCAAATTACAAGAGTTCTGATTTCTATTTTTTGTTGTTTTGCTATTGTTTCTACTGTCTTGCATTGATTTCTCTTTACAGGTGTTAGAGGCGTGCGATGGCCAATGACAGGCGAGCCTCAAGCGGCGGTGGAATGTGGCGTAGGTGGCTCTGACATGCGGAGCTGGAGGCTTAGGGGGCTAGGGTTTTTTTTGTTTTGTTTAGGTGTTGTGCTAATTGGGCTAGGGTTAGTTTTGGGTTACTGCGTTTTAGTTCGGGTCATTTGATTGAATAGTGGACTGGTCTGATTGGGCTGGTAATTTTTAATGGACTTTAATATATTTTTTATGCTTTAGTTTTATTTTTGTCTAATTTGAGTGTGTCAGGCCCGGGCAAAATTTGGGTTTTACATAACGTGTACATATCATTTTTATATATTTCAGATATATTCAAGTAACAGTTCATTTTGGATCCATGATATCTCATATTAGAACTTTGCTCGTTGAACTATTTAAAATATCGATGGATACACGGGTAGTACACACAAAGTGTACAAATCTATAATCCATCAATACATATTTGGGAATGCTCATATGAGTACATAAATGAGAATCTTTTTTTAGCCATATAACGGGAAACTCATGTGAACCATGTAATGTGAACTCCAGAGAGTCATTAACATGAAGCTCATACGAGTCAATATCGGGAAGTTCAAGCGAGCCAATATCGGGAAGCTCATAAGATTCATTTATCGAGAAGCTCCAATGAGCCAATTATCGGGAAGCTCCGGAGAACCATTATTCGGGAAGCTCACAAGAATCATATTGATGAGTCATTAAACTAACTAAAATCACGACAAAGGCAAGTGCACCTATCAAATAATAGTATAGCTATGGTGAGTCGAGAATATCGTATCTACGAGGACTAAAAGTACTAGTAATTACCTTTTTTCTATTATTTAGCCTATAAATTGAAGGGTTGTTCTTAATCTAAAATTTATGTAAACTAATTACTAAGAACGTGATAGAGAATAGAATGTGAGAATACTAGAATATAACCAAAGAGAAAGAAAATACCCAGGAAAGAATCCACCTAGACTTTACTTTATTATTCTAAATTTGAATTAAATGATTTATTCACCTGTGCCTTGATCCGTAGAAATCCCTAAATTATGTTAACATCTCTTTCGAGAGTAAGAACAACTAACTTTAGGTTGATTAATTGAAATCTCTTTCTAATTAAAATCCCTATTGTCGCATAACTTGATATATGAATTCCCCTATTAGATTTGACTCTAATATGGTAGATTTATGTCGTCCTATTTCTAAGATTGCATGCAACTCCACTTAATTATGTCAAATCTACTCTTAAATAGGGAATTTTGCTCCACTGAAATAAGCACATCACACTTGAATTAATATCCTGAAAATATTAAAGAAAGAAATAAACATACATAATTGAGAACAAGAATCAAGTATTTATCATGTAATTCAAAAAATCAAATAATAAGATCCATCATAGGTTTCATCTTCCCTAGGTATCTAAGGAAATTAGTTCATAATTTGGGAGGGAAACATCTCAAAATTAGAATAACAACAAGACATAAGAAACTCAATAAAACTTCGAAGGAAATTTGAATGGAGATCTTCGATCTTGAAGGAGATCTTCTTCTAAGTTGATTCTGATGGTGTTCTTCGAGTAATTTCTTCGTTCTACTCTGCGTTCCCTCTTTAGTCCTCTTCTAATATGTATTTATAAACTTTAGAATGCTCAGAAACCCTAAAAATTGGGTTTTTCTACATAAAAGAGAAGCAAGGTTCGAAATCGGCACGAGCTGGCACATGGACGTGTGGCCAGCCTGTGTGAAAATGCCTAGGCCGTATGGTTCCTAAAAACAACTCTTTTTGTCTGATTTTGGCCCCTTTTTCACTCCTTTCACTTCCTTATGCTCACCTAAGTATAAAAACATAAATTTAAAGGATTAGGAGCATTAAATTCACTAATTCACATAATAAATCATCCAAAAAAATGCCAAGCATGGGATTAAAACATATTACTTTTATGGTTTATCAAATATCCCCACACTTAAGTGTTTGTTTGTCCTCAAGCAAAATCCTCAACTCACAATTAAAATTAAACTTTCTCAACTCATAATTCTCATCAATAATGTTTTGTCATAATTCACAAATAATTATACATTGATAATTCAACTAAAAGAGCATTAAAGATTCAAACAATCCAAGTCAAACATTTTAAAGCATGAAAACATAGGTGTTTCCCCTTATCTAAGTGATTACCTTTAATTCAAAATTGACAAAAATCGATATCCTCACTAGAGATTCACTCAAATTACTCAAAGTGTTTAAGGTTCAAAAATTAAGCACTCAAAAGTCAAATATAAAAAGTCATTACCATAGGCTTGTATGAAAATCAAATCTCCACCACTATAAAATGAGATGATACACAAATCAAAAGGTCTTTAAAAGGTTGTAATGGGGCTTAGGTTAAAGGTGTGGAGAAAGGTTGAAAGAGATGGTTAGAATCGAGATCGAATTGGTAAATTACCAAACTAGAAAAATAACAGCTTACATCAATCGAAACTATTCAAGAATAAAACGAGCTTCTCCTCAAATTATAAATTTAACTGCTCAAGCTCAAAAATCATATAACTAAATAATAATCAATATACATGTATTTTTTCTTTTTTTATCATTTTTTTAATAATATGTACATAAGAAAAATAATTCAGGAACTTAATCAAAAGGTTTAATCAGGCAATTAACCAAATCAAATCTCGATAAAAATGGAGTCAATAAAACGGGAAAAATTCTCAATAAACAAAAAATGAGTTATGGGTTATCATTAATGGGTAAATCAAGAAACGGTGTGTTAGGCTCAAAGAGGTTCACTAAGGGTTAATTATGAAGGTAGGCTTTTTATGGAATAAGTGGGTTAAAACTAAGTGTCTTTATCATCTCATATATCAAATCAAAGGTGTGGTCTTGACATGCATAATCGAAGCAAGTTCTAGAATAACCAATCAATATTGACACACTCATAACCAATAATAAAATGAACAAGAAATAATGTATGCTCTAAAGGCTCAAAATCTCACAAAAATTATGGTTTTTAATATCAATCTTGCAAATCTCAAACTTTAATGTAATACCTCAATTTAGGGAAACAACCTAGAAAAATTTAATTCTGAAAATAAACTTATCATGTTTGGTTCTCTCATGTATTAAAGTTTAAACAATCAATGCACAAATACCCATGAATTTAATCCAAAACACATCAATAAAATTCATAAATCGATAAGAATTCATTCTAATAGTAATATGATAAAATTACTTGAACACAAGATATAATTCAGGGATTTTCTAATGATTATATAAATAATCTCCCTACACTTAAGATGTACATTGTCCTCAATGTACAAACAAAAATAATCACAGTAGAAACAGAATACCATAAGAGAGGGAGAGAATTGAAACTGCCCTAAATATTGGATGAAATCCCCAGAATAGTGAAAAGCGAAATTGGAGATAAATCTTAAATGTAGTGTATGATTCTGAGCAACTAATAAGAAAATAAACACTAATGGTGAAAAATATTATAGGGTTAATCAATTAGAAACAATCATAAAAAATAAAAATATAGTTCAAAATATAAAAGCAAAAGAAGTCTAAGAAAATAACAATAAACATAAAAATAAAAATAAAATAAATTAACTCAATGGTCCTCATCATCAAACACATAGGTGTCGTGAGTCGTCAGCGCTGGAGATGAGATATGAAAATGTTGACAGATCCTCTACAATGTCGCATCAAGACGATCAAACCTCTAAGCACAGTGTTGCTTGAAACGCATGAGCTACTCTGAGACGTTCTTTGAAGTATGAGCAGTAGGATTAGAGTGGTGACTCAAAGGTGGATGCTGCGGTTGGTCCTCGTGATGGAGAGGAACATCATCAATGAAGTCCTCTGGTTCATTCTGAGCGTTAGAATAAAACCATCGATACTGAGGAAGGTCCACTCCACGACGTCGCTCGATCATCCTCATGTGTATCATGCTCGATATTCTCTATGGGGACATCTGGCCGACAAGTGTGAGTGTCAAGGACTACTAAGGTGTGTCTAGGAGACCAAAGTGTCGAGCAAGGCGAGTCACATAAGGGCCTAAACAGATGGGGCCCTTCCTGTGGCAATCAGTCTAATGGCGGAAGGCTAAGGCGATGAAGTATGCCAAGTCAAAGACATGCCCGGTGGCCATGCTCCATAGAAAATATGCGTCGTGAGTACTAACGACTCCAGTACTCTCTCTCCTACCAGTCAAAGTGTAAGCTAAAAGTTCGTAAAGGTATCGTAAAGCTAGAGAGAGACGTCGCCTTCGAGCGACTCGCATCATAAAGTGTCTGGCTCATTGTAAGCTTTGTCCAACACTGTGATGGTGTAATAGATGTGCCGATGTAGATAGAGGAAGTTCTCGACACTCATGAACTCTTTAGTGTAGAGTCCTATAACAGTACCAAACTCGGAGACACTCATCTGACGCACCAACCCACTAAGTCGAAAAGTGATGGTGCCTGGCTCGTCATGAGTCGTCATAACCTGCTGTAGAATAAATGTCGAGCAAAACTCTAACATCAACTCTAGGTATGTGGGCTCGATGATGTTGAAGAATCTATCCCACAGAGCTAAGGCAATAAAAGCACAAACATCATCAACGAGTTGGACCTGCTCCAATGCGGCCCAATCAATACAGCGACCTAGGCTGAGTGGTCATACGCGAAGGAGCTGATATAAATCCTCTTGGGGGCCTACCGAAAATCAGAGATATGGGTAGCTGGCCTCAGTGGAAGCGCTCGAGGAAGAGGTCCCACTATGGGTCTTCTGCTTCTTCGAAATGGGGACTGCAATCTTGGACTTTCCACGTATGTTCGTCATGCTGAATCTGCAATAAAGAGATCAAATAAATTCAATTAACGAACAAAAAAAAAATAGAAATAACCTAAGAGAAGACCAAAATCTAAGTTAAGCTCAACAATTAGACTACTAAGAGAAGTACTTTTAATATGATAAAACTAAATGCTAATATCAAATAAAAGCATAATAAGAATACTTAAAACTGATGGGAATCAATAATAAAATGAACTATTAAAATTAGCAAAAAATGAAATCAACTAAAACCAACTAAATGTATAATCTTGCTGAGTGAAAATAAAATAAAATAAACTAGTAATAATGTCCAAGAACTAAATCAAGACTAAATTCAAAATCAATCATAAAAGCAACTAAATAAATAAGAGCAATAAAGCAATAATAAGCAGTAAAACTAATAAAAATAAAATAATAAAGAAATAGATATGAGAGATAATAATAATAATAATAAAAGAAAATGAACAAGGGGGTTAAAAAGAAGACTGTCGACCGGTGAGTGGGTAGGATACGCCACAACTAGTGCGGGGATGGTGTAGGGTGGATGTCGGGGTAAAGAGAAGGGGAAAGTAAAGGGAAGAGGACGGGGGGTCGAATGAGTTTGTGCGCAAGGGGAAAGAAAAGAGGGATCAAAGGAGGTAGGGGTTTGTGTAGAACGTGCGACGAGGTAAGGGCGAGCAGTTGTAGCTTGAGTAAGGGGGAACTTGAGGTGAAAGATGGTTGCGATGGGAAGGAGGGAGGGTGGTGACGTTGGTCGGTTATAAGGTGGGGGAGAAGGAGGTTGTGCAACGAGGGAGAAGAGAAGGAAGGGCAATTCAAGTAGGCCCGTGGGGTGTGTAGAGGAAGGGAAAGATGAGGGTGAAGTTAGGGGGCGTGCTGGTGCGATCGTGGGTAGAGAAAGGTGGCCGGAGTAGAGGGAAGAAGGAGCAGCAGCAGCTAGGGTGCTTGGGGTTTTAGGAGGAAGAAAACAAAATACAAAAATAAATTTAGGGTTTGTGGTTAAAAAGGGGACACAGTCGTGTGAGGCCCGTGTTAGGCCAATCAACGTGTTACACGCTCGTGTGGCTTTCCCCAACCCGTGTCGATAAAATTTTTAACCCAGTCTTCACATGGCCTCGGACACGCCCATGTGTCCAGGCGTTGTAGTCCACGCGGCCATTTCGCACGACCGTGTGCAATCTCCTTCACTTCTCCCACGCCCGTATGGCCCGGTCGTGTCTGGCACATGGCCGTGGGCCTTGCCCATGTAACTCTTTGACATGTTTTAAAATTGAAAAATTTAGCTCTAAGTTTCACACGGCCTAGGACACGCCCATGTGTCCAGGATGTGTAGTCCACACGGCCATGTCACACGCCCATGTGGACTATTTTAGGCCGTGTCTCTGTCAATTTTTGAAAATTTAAGTCCCAGTGTCCACACGGCCAAGGACACACACGTGTAGGTCACATGGCTGTGTCACCAGGCTGTGTAACTCATTGTCGATTTTCTTCAAATTTAGAACTAAGTCATAAGATCCACACGGCCAAGGACACGCCTGTGTGTCCAGGCCATGTGAGTCAAAAACCTTCATTTTTATTTAATTAATTAATTTTTAAAACATACTATGTAATAAAAATAAGAAAATTAGAGGTGTTAATCACTCGGGTTGCCTCCCGAGAAGTGCTTATTTAAAGTCTAAGCTAGACTTACCTTGTGCGCACAATTACGGTGGTTCGCGGAGTCGAAACTCCTCTTTCTCGTTGTCAATTCTATTATTAAAATAAGATTTGAGTCGAGTAATATTTACCTTGAAAGTACGAATTCAAAATGTGTTACCTCGACTGTACCATATGGGAAAATAATCATTACCGTGAAAGGAGTCGCTCCATTTGCATTAAGCTCTGCAATGGCAATTCGAGGGTCCGTTTTGTCAATAGTACCTAGTCCCCAAACTTAAAGTGGTTTGTTCCATCCTTATGCTTATCATGGCGTTGTTTTGGTTTTGCATCATGTATTCTCGATTTCTCCTCGACATGTGTCCACCATTCGTCTAGTTCATCAATCTACAGCCTTCGTTCTTCATAAGTTGTTCTATTTTTGTCACATGGACTGGAACGTGGCTCTATCACGTTTTTTCAAGGGGTTTCCTGTAAAGAATTTTGAGTCACAAGGTTACTCACATTAACAGAACTCATATAATCATCTCGATCACTAGATATCTTAGCAGAATCACGAGCTTAGAGAGTAATTGTGTCATCTCCTACACAAAGTATTAGTTCATCTGTACCAACATCAATGATAGTTCTAGCAGTTGCTAAAAAGGGTCGACCTAGAATTAGAGGTACGTCACTATCCCCATCCATGTCTAAGACAACAAAATCGACTGGGAATATAAGTTTGTCAATTTTGACAAGAATGTCTTCAACAATACCCCTAGGAAATCTAAAGGTTCTATCTGCTAATTGAATATTCATCCTAGTTTGTTTGGGTTTCCCAAGACCTAATTGCTTAAACATTTTGTAGGGTATGACATTAATACTCACCCCTAAATAAGTTAAAGCATTATTAACATTTAAACTACCAATTAAATAAGGAATAGTAAAACTCCCTAGATCTTTTAACTTATTGGGTAGTTTATTTTGCAAGATAGCAGAGAAAACTGCATTTAGCTCCACGTGCGATGAATCATCTAACTTCTGTTTGTTTGCCAAAAGCTCCTTTAAAAATTTAATTGAATTGGGCATCTGCGAAAGAGCTTCAATAAGCGATAAGTTAATATGCAACTTTTTCAAAAGTTTAAGAAATTTACCAAATTGTTCGTTTGTGTGGTCTTTCTTTGTCGCATTTGGTTATGGCACACGAGGTTTATACTCCTTACCTACCAGTTTTTGTTCACTATGGCTCACCTCAACCTTACCTTTTCTTACCACACTTTCTTGCCTTGGTTTTGGTTCAGATTCAACTAACCCTTCTTCATCTCGAACAGTCATCGCATGAAGCTGCTCTCTTGGGTTAGTTTCGGTGTTGCTAGGCAAGGTACCTTGTGGTCTTTCTGAAATTAGCTTAGTAAGCTGACCTATTTGATTCTTGAACCCTTAAATCGACTCTTGTTGATTTTTAGCATTGTTTCAGTGTTTTGGAAGCAGGTTTCTAACACCGAAATAAACTTCGTCAGCATCTCCTCAAGGTTTGGCTTTTTCTCTTGCTAGTACGGCTGTTATTGACAGCCTAAAGGGGGTTGTGGTCTCTGATTTCCTTGACCACCCCAAGAAAAATTGGGATGGTTCCTCCAACCTGCATTATAAGTGTTACTGTATGGATTATTCTGAGGTCTAGAATTATTACCCATATAGTTGACTTGTTCGTTCTATGTACTAGGACCATGGGGTAAATATTTTGGATTATTCACACCTTTTCTATTTGTATCGCACTACATCACTGGATGTACCTGGGCAGAACCACATAAACCATCAATTTTCTTACTTAAAAGTTCTACCTGATTCGATAACATGTTGACCGCATCTACATTAAAAACACTAGTTGCTTTCATCGGTTTCGTCCTCATGACTTGCCACTGATAATTATTCAGTGACATCTTATCTATAAACTAATAAGCTTCTTCAGGTGTTTTATTATTCAAAGCACTATCGGCGGCTACATCAGTCAATTGCCTAGTTGAAGGATTCAAACCGTTGTAGAAGGTTTGAACCTGTAGCCATAGAGGTAACCCATGGTGAGGGCACCTTCTTAATAAATCCTTATACCTCTCTCACGCATCATATAGGGTCCCTAAATCCATTTGCACGAAGGAAGAGATATCATTTCTCAACTTGGTTGTCTTAGCCAATGGAAAATACTTCAATAAAAACTTTTTGGTCATTTGATCCCATGTAGTGATAGAACCTCGTGGTAGGGAGTTCAACCACTATTTAGCCTTATTTCTCAATGAGAAGGGAAACAACCATAGCCAAATGGCATTGTCAGAAATTTCATTTATCTTAAAAGTGTCACAGAATTCCAAAAAGTTAGCCAAATGAGTATTTAGAACTTCATCTTGCAAACCATCGAACTGAACAAATTGTTGGATCATCTGAATGGTGTTAGGCTTCAGTTCAAAGTTATTCATAGCAATAGCAGGTCTTACAATACTCGATTCAGCCCCAGTTAAAGTGGGCTTGGCATAATCGTACATAATACGAGGAGCAAGATTTGCGGCAACCACAAGAGGTAGTTGATTATTCTGATTTTTAGCCATCTCCTCAGTAATATTAATGATGTCCTCTTGCTCTTCCACTATATTATGCCGATTCTGCCTTACTTCTTTATGGTTTCTACAAGTTCTACTTTCAATCTCACTGTCGAATACTAAAGGTCCTAACGGGTTTCTTCTAGTCATATACTAAATGAACATGCTAGAAGCAAACAAAAGAAAAATTAGAAAACAAAATTAAACTAAAAATAAAAATAAAATGCAATAAAAGTAAAAATGGTTAAATTAATAAAAATCTAGTATTCCTAATATCTTAGTCCCCGGCAATGACGCCAAAAACTTGGTGAGTCACTAAACTAACTAAAATCATAACAAAAGCAAGTGTACCTATCGAATAATAGTATAGATATGGTGAGTCTGGAATATCGTATCCACGAGGACTAAAAGTACTAGTAATTACCTTTTTTCTATTATTTAGCCTATAAATTGAAGGGGATTTTTTTAATCTAAAATTTAACTAAACTAATTACTAAGAACGCGACAGAGAATAGAATGTGAGAATACTCGAATATAACCAAAGAGAAAGAAAATACCCAGGAAAGAATCCACCTAGACTTCACTTTATTATTCTAAATCTGAATTAAATGATTTATTCACTTGTGCCTTGATCCATAAAAATCCCTAAATTATGTTAATATCTCTTTCGAGAGTAATAACAAATGACTCTAGGTTGATTAATTTAAATCTCTTTCTAATTAAAACCCTTATTGTCGCATTAACTCGATCTATGGATTCGCCTATTAGATTTGACTCTAATCCGGTAGATTTATGTCGTTCTATTTCTAGGATTGTATGCAACTCCACTTAATTATGTCAAATCTACTCTTAAACAGGGACTTTTGCTCCACTGAAATAAGCACATCACACTTGAGTTAATATCCTGAAAATATTAAAGCAAGAAATAAACATACATAATTGAGAACAAGAATCAAGTATTTATCATGTAATTCAAAAAATCAAATAATAAGATCCATCATAGGTTTCATCTTCCCTAGGTATCTAAGGAAATTAGTTCATAATCTCGGAGTGAAATATCTCAAAATTAGAATAACAACAAGACATAAGAAACCCAATAAAACTTCGAAGGAAATTTGAATGGAGATCTTCGATCTTGAAGGAGATCTTCTTCTGAGTTGAACCTGATGGCGTTCTTTGAGTAATTTCTTTGTTCTACTCTGCGTATCCTCTTTAGTTCTCTTCTAATATGTATTTATAAACTTTAAAATGCTCAGAAACCCAAAAAATTGGGTTTTTTCGCGTAAAAGAGAAGCAAGGTTTGAAATCGACACGAGGTGGCACATGGGCGTGTGGCCAGCCCGTGTGGCTCACACAGGAGTGTGTCCAACTCGTGTGAGAATGCCCAAGCCATGTAGTTCATGAAAATAGATCTTTTTCTCCAATTTTGGCCCGTTTTTCACTCTTTTCACTTCTCTGTCCTCACCTAAGTATAGAAACATAAATTTAAAGGATTAGGAGCATCGAATTCACTAATTCACATAATAAATCATCCAAAAACAAGTCAAGCATGGGATTAAAACATGTTCCTTTTATAACTTATCACATATAACGGGAAGCTCATAAGAGCCAAGTATCGGGATGCTCATGAGAGCTAATAACGGGATGCTCTTTCAAGCTGTAGTGTGTCCGCAACACATGCAGGACCACAACTAATTCGGGAACCCTGTATCCATCGAATTTCATTTATTCAAATGGGACTTCATACTTGTCAGACATTGTCGGATATATGATTGATTTTCATACATGAAAATTACATAATACACATACAAAACATTCAATTCAAACATATAATTATACAATTTAGTTACACGAACTTACCTCGACAATTGTACGTTGATTTGTTGTCTACTAATCCGATACTTTTTCTTTTCCATGATCTAACTTCGTATTTGATCTATTCGGATCTATACGAATGAATTTAAAATTAATTTAATTCATTTCATATTTCATTCAATCCAATCCACATCTTAGGCAAAATTACTATTTTACCCCTATACTTTTAATTAATTACGATTTCATCCCTAAGCTCGGAAAATGAAATTCATGCAATTTAATCTTTATTCCAAGCCTAGACGATTTTTACATATAACAATAACAGCCCATGTATTTCACAAAATTTTAGAAATTTTCTAGAAATTTTACATCTTTTCAATTTAGTCCCTAAATCATAATTTCATCAAAATTTCCTTTACAAAAGTTGTTTATCTATCAACAACCTTTCACTTTCTACCATAAAACTTCATAATTCATGCATAATTATCCATGTAAAAACCCTAATACTTTGATAACTTTACAAATTAATCCCTGAGATAGCTAGATTAAGTTATTACGATCTCAGAAATAAAAAAATTACTAAAAACGGGACAAGAATACTCACCTAATTAAACCAAATAAGTTTCTCTTTCTTCAATTCTCCATGGCTACGGTTTCCATCTTTTTAATTCAGGAAAGATGATAATATGATGATATTTTATGGTATTTTATTATTTATCATCTTTTTATCTTTTACTTTCCAATTTAGTCCTTTTCTTTATTAATTTTTCCAATGATGACTAATCATACTAATCTACTAACTCCACTAATTGGTCTATTTGCCATATAAGGACCTCCGATTTTGAATTCCATAGCTATTTGATACCTATAGCTACTAGAACTCAACTTTTGCATTTTATGCAATTTGGTCCTTTCCATCTAATTAGACATGTAACCGGTAAAATTTCTTTACGAAATTTTCATATGATATTTCAATCATAATGCATACCATGAAATGATGTTAAAATATTTTTTCTTCCGGACTGAGATTTGTAGTCCCAAAACCACTGTTCCGATTTCACTGAAAACGGGCTGTTACATGAAATGTGACAAAAAATTATAAAAAATAAAAATCAATAAGATTTATTAAATTTTTATTAAATTTTAATAAAAAATAAAAAATATTAAAAATTAGAAAAAAAATAAATTATAAAAATCGTAAAAAAATATAAAAAATTATAAAATTATAAAAATTATAAAATGCATCAAAAAAGCCCTTCAGCCATTGAATTTAACCGTTGACCGTTAAATTTAATGACCTTATTTTTTTCAATTAAATTCATCACGTGCCGCAACACAATATGATATGTGGCAAAAGATGATAAAAATCTAAATCAATAAAACTTATAGAAAAATTATAAAATACTTCTTTTGGTATGATAACTTTTATAATTTTTTTTACGAATTTTAAATTTCTTTATATTTTTATAATTTTCTTACGAATTTATAGAATTTTATAATTTTTTTATATTTCTATATATTTTATAATTTTTTATGATTTTTATAAATTATGAGAGGTTAACTTTAATGGTCAACTGTTAAAGTTAACGGTCAAAGGGCATTTTTGATGCATTTTTGCAATTCAAGTACCCAATTGAATGCAAAAAAAAAGAGGGGCCTAATTGTTTTTTTAAAGAGTTTGAGGCCTTTTTGATGTATTTTGAAAGTTCAAGTACTCAATTGAGTGCAAAAAAAAAAAAGAGTAGAGGCTTAATTTTTTGTTTTTTTAAAAAAGTTTAAAAACTTTTTACACCCTTAATCCTTATAAGTTAAATGATATTAAAATTCTTTTTTTTTTTTAGCAATCTCATTATAAGTTCGAATCATATATGACTCTATTTGACATAATCTTTAAAACTACCCATAGCTCTTTTCAACCCATAAATAGGAGTATAATGCGTTTCAACGCACTCAAACCAAAATCCTCCTACATGGACATTCATATTCATACCAATTGAGTTAAGACTCAACAATTAAATGAGATTAACTTATTCGCTCAATTTACCAAAAAACTTGATATTTTATGGATCAAACAGTCATATACTAAATATAATTATGTGGTTTGATTTTTATTTCATATTTTGATAAAAACTTATCTATACCTTATAAAAAAAGCTTCCCTCTCTCTTTAAAAACCTAATCATATTAAAAATACAATCACTCAATTAAAAATTACAATTATTTGAAAAATATTATTTCTAAAAACACTTAAAAATTAACAACAGTAAATTATATATATCATTTAAGGGGTTTTTAACCAAAATTTTAACTTACATAACTGATATGACATATGATTAATATATTTATTCTATTATTTAAATTTCTGACTAAATTAATATTATAAATTAATTAAACATCAAATCAAAAGAATTTTTTTTAGTTGAGAAAAATTATTAAATACCCATCGTTTTTATAGTGTAAAAAATAATCAACATGAGGGTATTATATTTTCATATAAAATATTTCTACTTATGATAGGCAACTTATATAATTTTCTATAAATATTTTCAGTCAGGTAAGCATAATCTAATATATAGTTTTGGGGTTGGCGTTGGCTAACAGGGATCTGTCAATTGGTTTTGTGATAGTACTAGGAAATTTTGGCTGGCAATGTTGGGTCCAAGTGCAGATAAATCCAATATTTTCAAATACGATTTATTAAATATTAATTATAAATCCTGGTCTCTAACTTTTCTGTCCCCACCATATCTGACCTTTGTTCTCTCTTCTTTTTTTTTTTTTTTGGACGATTGTTTTCTTTACTTTTACTGTTGAAATTCGCATTTTCTCACAATTTTACATTGCTATAGCCTGTATAAACGTATGTGGGAAAAAATTTTCACATGTTATTTATGTTATTTGAAATTTGAGATCAAATATGGATTATTATTTTATGTACAAGTAATAAAATAAAATAATTTTGCTAATAAAGTTACAATGTTGTCACGTTCTTTAATTAACCAAATAAAAGTTATAAAAAAATTTATTTGCTTGTTTTGATATTGATACAAGATTTCAATAAGAAAAACATGGTGAAGACGAGAACTAGTTCACCTCTATGATAGGTGGAGAGTCGAAGTTAGAGGTTTCAAGCAGAGAGAGAGAGGATGAGTAAAGGGAGGTTGATGTTTAGGATTTTCTTGGAGGAGGAGGAGGAGAGATCCTTTGACTTGTGTTTTAATGTATTTATTGGAGGACTGCCCTATGTTTGGTAGTGTCACATGGTAAACTATATAAAGGGTAGGCCTATACGTGTGGTTGGCCAAGTGACAGGGCTAGTACAAGTCAATCTTTGCCATATGTTGTATTATGTGGTTCTGCTTTGACATTCTCTTGCTAAGACTGTATGAGGTTGTTGTGCTTTAGTGATTTCCACAGAAAGTTCGTAGCGGATCGTCATGTGTGATAGTCACTATAGAGAGTATTTAACAAAGGGTTGCTCGTGGGCTATTCCCGACAAAGGGTCATTGGTAGGTCACTCTCACTATGCCACATGCCCTTGTCAAAGTAGGGATATAATACTTAATTGACTTTAACTATTTAAATAAAAATAGAAATTCTATCAAACACATATGTGTGTAGAAACTACATACTTAGAACATAAAGGTTTACAATAAATGATGACATGTATGACTTGAAACTAATTAATTATAATAATACATGAAATGTGTACGATATTACAATAAAAAAATAGATTGAATTGTGGGTAAAACAAAATCTAAACACATAAATGCATCAAATAAATAATTCTAAATACACTACAATTGTTTATCCTAATGTTGTCATCAATCTTTAGTTAAAATCAAGTTAATTGGTGACACCAACTCAATCAATAACTATATTAATATATATGCAATTGATGGAGATAATTAAATATGCATGATAAATTTAAAATGTATAAAACATATTAAAATAAAACTTTGGTTGAGTGGTAAAATTAAGGTGTTATCAATGTAAATGGTATGAGTTTAAATGCCATAATATGCGATTTTTTATTAGCTTTTTTTAAATAAAAATAAAAAGACTAAAGTATATCGAATTAGGAGTGAGAAAAACTCAATTCGATTTGAAAAATTGAAAAAGAAAACTAAATTTCGAGTTAATCGAATCAAGTTGTTTGAGTCGAGTTAAATTTTACAACTTGAATAATTCGAATAACAGATTAGTGTAAATACCCCTTTGGTTCCTATCAATTTTGAAAATAAGCAAATAAGTCTCTTCTCAACAAAAAATACAAAAAAAATAAAATAATTTTAAATTTTAAAATATTTATAAAAATTCTAAAATTTATATTTTTTTAGAAAATTATAAAAATTTAAAAAAATTTCTAAAAAATATATAAAGAAAGTTAAAAGTTTTCTAAAATAATAATTTTGGGATCTAAATAAGTTAATTAATGATTCAAGTTTATCATACTAAAACAATTTATTTTTATTTTTCTTTGAAAAAGTTTGCAAATATATATGGTTTTAAATTTATGTGCTCTAACATAGAATTAGTTATAATGTAATAAGATTCTAATGGGACAAGTTTAACTTTTTTAATTTAACTCGAACAATTTCACTCAACTCAATTAAAAAAAATTAAAATCGAGTTAGGATGATAAAATAGGACTTGTTAACTCAAACATTTTCTATATAATTCGATCGAATGCTTACCCCTACATCGAATAATATAACTTATTTTGGATACGAAAAATTATTTTCGTAATTTTTCTAATTGAGTTGGTGTCTGATTGACTTGTGACAACAACTCTAATAAAGTTTTAAATAATGGTATAGATATTTTATTTCCTTCCTTTAACTAAACTCTTTTTCTCTCTTTTATTTTACATGATGTTGAAGACTAAAATCTAAGTTTATGTCTAAATATATATCAAATATAGATAAATAAATAGATTCCACACATAACTATACTCTTCAATTCATTACTCTCATGCTCTCATAGGATTTGGTTCGTTTGCAAGTTGGTGGATGAAAATTAATCAAGGGATACTCAAATTCGGAGAGTTCTTTAGAACCAGCCTTATTGCATGGGTTTGCTAGAACATTTGGAAATTCGAAAATAATTGGGTCTTTCGAGGTACTAAGGTTGACCCAATTTATTTATGAATACAATGAAGCGAGTATAGTCCCAAGATAGTTTGCAAACAGCTCCACCTACAGGAATATTGTATGATCACCACCACCACCCAATATTGTTAGAGTTGTGTGACCCAAATTCTAAGAGATTGTTTGCAAGTCAAGTTAAATAAAATATATCTTCTTTCTAGAGGATTTAGTATTTATGAGTATAATATATTTGACTTTGATTAGAATTAGGTTTTTTCAACCTATAAATAGATGTAGTCGAAACTCCTCTTGTAATCATTCGAATTCGACATAGTGAATTTTCTTCTCCCCTACTCGTGGTTTTTTTCCCGAAAGGGTTTCCACGTAAAAATCTGTGTTCTTTATTTTAATTTATTTTTTTACGATATATTATCATTACCGAGGTTCTATTTTTACAAATTGATATCAGAGCTTGCGGGTTGTTCATTTCGATCACGGTAATAGCATCTTTGAAGTATGAAATTTCACTGTTGGATCGCAACATTAGATTTGCATTGTGGTAGATTAAGATGCAAGCAATTCTTACGCAGATGGATCTGGAGGATGCCCTGCTAGGGATAGATAGGATGCCTTCGACATTAACGGATGAAGAGAAAAAGCGTAAGGATTGAAAGGCGTTAACACAATTACATCTACATTTGTCTAATGAAATTTTATAGGATGTAATGAAGGAGAAAACCGCCGCTACATTATGGATGAGGCTGGAACAAATATGTATGTCGAAAACTCTAACCAGCAAGTTGCATATAAAGTAGCGTCTTTATGCTCATCATTTGGAGGAAGGTGCATCTGTGCACGAACACTTAATAGTGTTTAAAGATATTCTATCAAAATTGGAGGCCATGGAGATTCAGTATGATAAGGAAGATCTAAGGTTGATTCTACTTTGTTCATTACTCCCGTCTTATTCAACCTTTAGAAACACGATTTTATATAGTCGTGAGTCTCTCACAATTGATGAAGTTTATGATTCTTTGACCTCGTATGATAAAATGAAGCATCTTGTGGTTAAACCCGACTTTAAGGGAGAGAGTCTTATTGTTCGTGAGAGACAAGAATAAAATACTAATGATGATCGTGGAAGGACACAGGAACGGAATCCTCACGGTAAATCTAAGGGTAGATCAAAGTCTTCAAACAGAGGTAAAACTTGTAACTTCTGCAAGAAGAAAGGGCACATTAAATTTGATTACTATAGGCTATAGAACAAGATCAAAACGTAGGCTGCAAATCAAAAGAGAAAACAACCAGATAATTCCGGTGAAGCTGATGTTGTAGAAAACTATAGCGATGGTGAACTTCTAGTCGTTTCTGTCAATAATTCTAAAGTGAACGAGGAGTGGATCCTTGATTCGGGCTGCACCTTTCACATGAGTCCCAATCGGGATTGGTTTATAACTTATGAAACAGTGTCTGAAGGTGTTGTTTTGATGGAAATAATGTTTTGTGTAAAATTTCAAATATTGGAATGATTAAAGTTAAGATGTTTGACGGAGTTGTCAGAACACTTAGTGACGTACTACATGTTTCAGAATTGAAGAGAAATTTAATTTCATTGAGTACTCTTGATTCAAAAGGTTATAGATACACAGCTGAAAGTGGGGTTTTGAAGATTTCCAAAGGTTCCCTCGTTGTGATGAAAGGGCAGAGAAAGACTACCAAGTTATATGTTTTGCAGGGTTCTACTTTTACTGGTGATGCAGTTGTCGCTTCCTATTCCTTGTCAAATGATGATATTACTAAAATTTGGCATGTGTGCCTAGGGCATATAAGTGAGAATGACATGGCAGAATTGAGCAAAAGATGACTTCTTAATGGGTAAGGAATATACAAACTAAAGTTCTGTGAGCACTATATTTTTGGGAAGCAAAAAAAAGTTTGATTCACTAGAGGAATCTATAACATGAAGGAAACATTGGAGTATTTTCATTCTGATCTATAGGGGGCATCCAGAGTGCCTTCGAGAGGTGGAGCTAATTATACGCTAACTTTTATTGATGATTTTTTCAGAAAAATTTGGGCATTCTTCCTGAAGCAGAAAAGCAATGTGTTTTCCGCATTTAAGTCTTGGAAAACTATGATTGAAAAACAGACATGAAAACAAATAAAATACATCCGCACAAACAATGGCTTAGAGTTCTATTCTGAAGAGTTTAATAAATTGTGCAAGCCAGAAGAGATCGTGAGACACTTGACAGTTCGTCATACTCCACAACAAAACAGCGTTGCAGAACGAATAAACAAAATGATCATAGAGAAGGTTCGATATTTATTGTCAAATTCCAACTTACTAAAGTTGTTTTGGGCTGAAGCAGTCTCTACTGCATGTTTTTTATCAACCAGTCTTCATCCATTGCAATTGAGAAAAAAGGCACCACAAGAGGTATGATCTGGTAATCCTGCTGACTATTATGATTTAAATATCTTTGGGTGTCCTGCGTATGCTCATGTTAATAATGAAAAATTGGAACCGCGATCCATTAAATGTGTTTTTCTTGGTTATAAAGCTGGTGTAAAAGGGTATAAGTTATGGTGTCCTGAAAATAGAAAAGTTGTGATTAGCAGAGATGTTATTTTTTATGAAATTGCTATGCTACCTAACTTATCTCTTAAAGACTCTTCCAATAAAGAAAATCAAAAGCAGGTGGAGCATCAGATTAATTCAGAATCTGCAACAGAGTTGACTCCTTAAGCCAGTACAAAAATTCAGAATAAAGTTGCTTCTTTACCACAATACTCTATCACCAAAAATAGAACTAGAAGAGAAATTAAATCCCCAAAGAAGTATGTCAAGGCTGATCTAGTTGCTTATGCTTTTAAATGTGGCTGAAGATATAGATACAAACCAAGAAGTATCTAATTATTCTGAGGTGGTTACTTGTGAAGATTCAGAAAAAAGGATGTTTGCTATGCAAGAGGAGATGGAATCACTCCACGAAAACAGAACATGGATTTTGTGAAACTTCCTAAAGGTAAAAAGGTTGTTCATTATAAATGGGTGTTTAAAAAGAAAGAAAAGACTCTAAGAGTTGAAGAAACTAGATATAAAACAAGGCTTGTTGCAAAGGGTTACAGTCAAATTCTAGGAGCAGACTTCATAGATGTGTTCTCTCCAGTTGTGAAGTATAGTTCGATTTGAGTTTTGCTTGGTATTATGATCATGCATGGTTTGGAGCTTGAGCAGTTAGATGTAAAAACTGCATTTTTGCATGGAGAACTTGAGGAGGATATTTACATGTAACAACCAAAGGGTTTTACAGTTTCAGAAAAAGAGGACTATGTTTGCTTGCTGAAAAAGTCCCTTTACGGTTTGAAACAGTCACCAAGACAGTGGTACAAGAGGTTTGATTCCTTTATGACTTTTCATGATTTCAAAAGAAATAGTTTTGACAGTTGTGTTACTTTAAGAAAAATAATTATGGTTCTTTTGTGTATCTATTCATTTATGTTGATGACATGTTGATCGCAGCAAAAGATAAAGGAGAGATAAGAAATGTCAAAGCCCAACTAAGTGAAGATTTGATATGAAAGATTTGGGACTGACAAAGAAGATATTTGGTATGGAGATTCTCAAAGATAGAAAAATAAGTAAAATGTACCTAAGTCAGAAGGGGTACATTGAAAAAGTTCTTTGTAGGTTCAATATGCAGAGTGCTAAGCTTGTTAGTACTCCTTTAGTAGTCCATTTCATACTTTCATCGACTTTGTCTCCACAATCAAATGATGAGATTGATTACATGTCACATGTTCCATACTCTAGTGCAGTGGGATCTCTCATGCATGCTATGGTTTATTCACGTCTAGATTTATCATATGTAGTCAGTGCAGTTAGCAAATACATGGCGAATCCTAGTAAAGAATATTGAAAAGTAGTTCAGTGGATTTTAATATACTTACAAGGTACTACTGATGTTTACTTACAGTTTGGAAGAACTAGAGATTGAGTCATTGGGTATGTTGATGCTGATTTTGCTAGAGACCTTGATAGAAGAAGATCTCTCACAGGTTATGTCTTTACAATCGAAGGTTGTGCAATCAGTTGGAAAGCCACTTTGCAAACTACAGTTACTTTGTCTACCACTAAAATTGTATACATAACGATTACTAAGGCTTGTAAAGAAGGTATTTGGTTGAAGGGACTCTTTAGTGAACTCAATGAAGACCTTCAAATCAATACAATATTTTGTGACAGTTAGAGTGTCATCTTCCTTACAAAAGATCAAATGTTTCATGAGAGAACAAAACACATTGATGTTCGGTATCATTTTGTTCGTGATATTATTGCTCATAGTGATATTGTTATGAGTAAAATTAGTACTCATGAAAATCCTGCTGATATGATGACTAAGTCACTTCCTATAACCAAGTTTAAGCATTGCTTAGACTTGGTTGGTGTTCATTGTTAAAGTTAAACCCTTAAGGGGTTTTATGGAAGAGGTGAAAAACTTGTTCGTTGAGAATTCGTGTCAAGGTAGAGATATTTTTTGAGTATGACTCCTATTTTAGTCAAATTTGAGAAATAATCTTTCAGTTAAACTTTATTTATTTGTTTCAATCAAACTCTGATTAGTCTAAATTATTTTATTATTATTTGACCCATGAATTTAGCCTATAAATAGGCTTTTTTACAACCTTATAAAATACACCCATTAGAGATTAGAACTCATAACACATTTAGAGAATTTTGTGTTTACATTTTGAAGGTTCTTTGTACTCGAGTTTTCGGGGTTTAGTTTTTATCTCCATATTTTATACTCTTCGTTCTTTTGCCATTATAGTAAAATTATCATTACCCTTGGTTTTTTATCCTCTTTGGAGGGGTTTTTCCACGTTAAATTTGTGTGTTCAATTTCTCAATTTATTTCGTTATTTTTTTTACTTGTTGCTTAATTGGGTCGATCCGAACAAGTGGTATCAAAGCTAGTTTAATTTTCATAGATCAGCCCAATCAAAGATAGCAGCAACGAGGCTTGAAATTGAGAAGTTCGATGGTGAGACAAATTTCAATCTATGGCAAGTTCGGATGATGGCAATTCTAATTCAAACCAGCTTAAAAAAAGGTTGTTACTAGGAAAAAATCTGAGAATCAAATCAAACGAAATGGAAAGAGCTTGATAAAAAGGCCTTGTTTGTAATCCAGTTGTGCCTTACGAATATGGTATTGTAGGAGGTATTGATGGAGAAGACCTTATCCACCTTATGGAAAAGGTTAGAAACTCTTTATGCGACTAAATCTTTGGCTAACTGTTTAGTGTTAAAACAACGTCTATTTACATTTCGCATGAATGAAGGTGAGCTTCTTAGAGATCACATCAGTCAATTCATTACTCTTTTAAATGATTTAAAGAACATTGAGGTTCATATTGATGATGAAGATCAGGCTACGCTATTATTGTGCTCTTTACCCCTTTAATACAAGTCTTTCAGGGAGACCCTGATTTATGGCAAAGACAAATTCTCGTTCAAATATGTGAATGGTCATTTGTTGAGTAGAGATAAACTCGACAATGAGTTTGGTTTGGATAGCAAGGCAAATAGGCAAGCTTCCGTTTTGGTAGCATCAAATTAACGAGATAGAAAGTGTCGTTACTATAAAAAGTTAGGTCACGTCAAAATAGATTATTATAAACTACGAAATAAAAGAGCTACTGAGAGTAACAAGGAAGATATAGCTGGTGCTAATTTGGCTGATGAAAGCGGTGATAATTTCTTGTTAGTGTCAACGAGTGATAATTCCAAGCTCATGTCCGAGTGGATCCTAGATTCAAGAATTTTTTTCGTATGTATCCCAATAAAAGAATGGTTCTCCACATACAGTTCGGTTGAAGGTGGAGTTGTGCGCATGAGAAATGATTCATCTAGTAAGGTAATTGGTATTGGTACTATTAAAATTAGGATACATGATGGGACGATTAAAAACTCTTAGATGTCAGGTATGTACTTGATTTACGAAAGAATCTCATCTCCTTGAGTATTTTAGACTTGAAAAGATGTAGAATCAACATCGAGTCAAGCGACATTAAAGTATCTCGTGGAGCTCTCGTTTTGTTAAAAGGTAAAAGAATTGACAATCTTTATATTCTGGAAAGTTCTACAATGACTGGTGAAATCAGACATCCCTCGTCCATTATAGAGTCGAAGTCAACTCGTTTGGAGCGGGTGCAACTTGGTCATAAGAGGGAAAATGTATGACCATTTTGTTGAAGAGATGTTCTCTTTTGGATGCAGGTTTTGAAAAGTTAGGGCATTGTGTTCGTGAAAATCAGACTCGGGTTAGTTTTAATTTGGCAGTGTACAAGTCGAAGGCTAGAAGTCTTCAAATTTCTAAGCACAGATTCGACTCAGTTAATTTCGTACATAGTTCAAGATGGGTCCGTGGCGGGCTTTGGCAAAGATGGCATTGTGGAAATATGAGTTAAGGTGGAAATATGAGTCAAGGTGGAGATTTGTTAAGTATGACTCCTATTTCAGTCAAATTTGAGAAATAATCTTTCAGTAAAACTTTGTTTATTTGTTTCAATCAAACTCTGATTAGTCTAAATTATTTTATTATTATTTGACCTATGAATTTAGCCTATAAATAGACTCTTTTACAACCTTAGAAAATACACTCATTAGAGATTAGAACTCATAACACATTTAGAGAATTTTGTGTTTACATTTTGAGGGTTCTTTATTTTCGGGTTTTCGGGATTTAGTTTTTATCTTCATCTTTTATACTCTTTTCTTTTGCTATTATAGTAAAATTATCATTGCCCTTGATTTTTTATCCTCTGTAGAGAGATTTTTCTATATTAAATTTATGTATTTAATTTTTTAATTTATTTTGTAATTTTTTTACTTATTGCTTAATTAAGTCGATCCCAATAAATATAATAAAGATTAATAGAGTCACTTCATTTGTAGGCGTCTCGAACTCCACTGGGATAGCGATGTTATTGACGGCATCAATGCACAAGAGTTCAAAGCTATTAACATGATTCGAGGCAATCTAAGTTTGACATGGGGTATTTCTGCTATCATTAGGATGTTGTTTCGTGGTTCGATTTGCATTAACCATGTGCTTCGTGGATTGGATGGCACAAAAAAAGTTTATGGATCTTGCCCTCCTCTCTAACAATCTCTACCGTAACTTCTACTTGATGAAAGATGTATAGAAAAGTCAAAAGCGCAATATTACGAATTTAGTCCTTGAAAATTCTGCTGCTTTGAGGTTGAATCCAACAGGAATAAAATATAGATAAATAAATAAAACCAAACCAGCCATTTGTACTGTTGTTGAGAACCTCTGAAGATATGATGAATGCTCACCACTCACTTAGTCACCACCACCACCTTTTAATTTTGACTCTGCACTTTACAACTTTTGAATAAATTCTGGCTGCCTTTTTCATCGTTTCTTTTAAAATCCAAAAATTGTCCCAATCTTTAACAAATTGCAACCAATATATCCTTTTTAAGATAATAATATAATAATGCGCGTGCTTCAATCTCTCTCAATGAAACAAAACTCCAGTCGTCAATAGGCTATTTACATACCTAATTGTCAACTAACTATCAGTATTTCTAACTTTGAAGGATTCGAAAATTAGTATATAATTATTATTTATTTATTTTTAAACAATAAAAAAATTGTTTTTTAGAAAATAAAACATGTGGTAATATTTCAACCAAGTGTCCTAAATATTTGAACCTATTAACATACAACATGATAATAATCCTTTAAAATTTATTAAAATAAGAGTTAATTTTAAATTATCGTTCTCATTTTAAATTGATTTTTAAATTTTAAATTATTCTAATTAAATCCTTAAATTATTGATGTTATATTAATCAGATCTTGTTATTATTAAAATTGTTAATTTAACTTATAGATAACATGTTAGATCTTATATGACATGATTTAAAATAAAAAAATTAAAAAAATAAATATTGTAAAATAGATGTTTTTTAGCTTTTTGAAACTTTTAAAGAAGCTGTATCATTCAAAAAAAAATTTCAATTTCATTTTTTTTTAGTTTTTACTTTAAAAATTATGCAATGATGAATTTCTTTGAAATTTTCATTTTAAATTTAACTAAATAAGATTTGATATGTTATTTAATGGTTAAATTTAATAACGATAGGACCTAATTCATTAACCTTATAGTTTGAGACGTAATTAAAATACTTTAAAGTTAAAGAACCAATTTAGAATGAGAGTCATATTTTGGGAATGCCTTGTACAATTAATTTTAAAAATAAATATAATTTTTATAATTTTTAACTGTTGACATTGAAATATAAAGAGTTAAATTACTTTTGGGGAGTTTGAATTTTGGCAACTTTTTCAATATTGGAGTCTAAACTCTTTTTTGTCTAAGTTAAATCCTAAATTTGACAATGTTCTTACATTGGAGGTTGAATTTTTTTTATTCAAGTTAGACTTTTAACTTGACAACTATTCTCATATTGGGGCTTGAACATTTTTTGTTCAAGCTAGTCTTTGAAAACCTTAGAGTTTAGGCTCTAATGTTGAAATAATTACTAAGTTTATGCCCTAATATAAGAACAAGTGTCAAATTTAATGATTAATTTGGACAAAAAAAAAAGTTCAAGCCATAGTAAAAACATTTACTTAGTTCAAGCTCTAATTTAGTAACAATTACTAACTTCAAAATTTAATTTAAAAAAAATCAATCTCTAATATAAAAAAACTCACCAAATTTAAACAAATTAACCCAAATATAAATTTTAAATGAAAATTTTTTAGTAGTTTAGCATTACAATGGTTTAAAATTAGTTTTAAAATGATTTTTGAAAATTACTAATTTGAAAAGAAAAGAGATATATATATAGAGAGAGAGAGAGAGTTGAAAAGGGTAGAGTTTGAAAAACGGCACTACCGGTAATAGTGAATCTGACAAAATCAGAGCCAAACAAAATGTCCCAAAAACGAAAAAAGATAAAAGGAAAATAAGGAAAATGTATATATAAAAACAAAAATTCCTCCAAATATAGCAGAAAGAAAGAAAGAGAAGACCCCTTCTTTCCCAACCATCCAATTTTCCATTGAACCAACGCATTGCACGCTCTTCCTTCTTTCAGATTCATTCTCCACTAAATCTCTCTCTGTTCTCCTCTTTTCTCCTTCTCCTACACCCAAATCTCTTGCCTCTTTGCTTCCCCCAAACTTCACTTACTTTCTCCCCTGCATTCCAATCTAACTCCTTACTTAACCTTCTTTTCTGCCTTCCTTTTACCTTGTTGATCCAAGCACAGTGGTGGGTTTTTCTTCTTTTGCTCTCTTTCCTCTTACTTTTTTTTTCTTTGGTACCTATTAGTTTTTTATCATCATTTCAATACCATGTTGTTGTTTTTTACCCTTTTGTTTAATTCAATGATTTAATATCTTGTTTTGTTGTCTTTAGTGAACTAGTTAAGATTAGGGTTCATTGTTCATACTCTAGTTTGAGTTGCTGTGGATAGACTTCTTGATAATGGAATCCTTTGTTGTTTCGGTTTAAGTAGTCTTTTTTTTTTTAATACTCTTGTTACTTTTTTTTTGTTGTTTTAGTGTTGAATAGTACAAAAAACTGTGCATTTTTATATGTTTAACAACTAATTTTAGCATTTGATAATCTTTAGTCTTTTATGAAATTGGGTTTTAATGCTATGGTCATGATTCAGATCCAGTTCGTTGTATTGTGGTTTAAGGATTCGTAATGTCCTGTTTATCATGAGAAGAATTTATAATAGGCTAGTTTATTAGCAACAAGAGAAATGATTAATTCTTGTAATGGAAGTTTTGTGTTCACTTTGGTGACTTAATTTTCTGATTCTTACCTTTTGAGAAGTACATCAGATTTGATCATATAAAATGTTGGATTGAACTGTTAGAGATGTAATATTGCGCATCTACTTGGTTATTTATATCATGAAATTACAGAATTTTGCATTAATTTCCAGACCTTATCGTGCTAATAGAATCTTATGCTCTCTTTCAGCCTATAATGCAAGGAGAAAATTTTATTAATTCTGAAAGGGAAATTAAGGTTAGTTTTGGCTATCAGTGCAACAGCCCCAGAGGTATTCCTTGTAGCGCTGCTAATGGGTGTGAAATCTGGTCAGGAAGTGAAATGCCAAGGACCGGCAGTTTTTCTTGCTTGTCTGGTGCTGCCTTAAGTGCCAATGCAACATTGGCCAACACGAATATCTGTAATGGTGTGATCGGAGGTGAGATTCTTCCTAGTTTGGATTCCCCTAAATCATTTCGGAGGGTTCCCTCTTCCCCATCTCTTCCAAGGTTGGATATATTATCATCTTCGCTGCAAAGCAGTATCTCAAACTTAAGTTGCAGTTCACCAAGTCCAGTTGATTCACCTGAAACTGACTCATTTTTACTGAAACCGATGAGTGCTCCTTCTAGAACTGACAGTTTCCTTAATGCTATGGAAGTACAAATGGCGGGTGGAGCAGCTGGTGAAGACAGGGTTCAAGCTGTCTGTTCTGAAGAGAATGGGTGGCTCTTTTGTGCAATCTATGATGGTTTTAATGGAAGGGATGCAGCTGATTTTCTTGCTGGCACATTATATGAAACTATAATATTTTACTTTACTTTACTAGACAGGGAATCAAAGCAGAACGTCCCCACTGCAAATGGATGTTTTGAATATTTTCATGATGATGGTTTGGTTGGTAATAAGGCAAAACCCACTTCTAGGATTGACGGCAAGAATTATGCAAGTGCTGAAAGCTTGATGAAAAAAACTGCAGATCATAAAATGGAAGTGTCGTCTGATTCATTTAGGCATGGGGTGCTTGATAGCCTCCAACGTGCTTTGAGTCAAGCCGAGAATGATTTCTTGTACATGGTAGAACAGGAAATGGAGGACCGCCCTGATTTAGTTTCAATAGGATCTTGTGTTTTGGTTGTTTTCCTGCATGGGAATGATATGTATACTCTCAATTTAGGTGATAGTCGAGCTGTATTGGCAACATATGATGATGCCAATGACATGGGTCGGACTGAAAAGTTGAAAGCTATTCAGCTTAGCGATAGTCACACTGTTGATAATGAAGTTGAAAGAACTAGACTCTTGCATGAGCATCCTGATGACTCTATGCCTGTAGTAGCTGGAAAAGTGAAAGGAAAATTGAAGGTCACTCGTGCATTTGGAGTAGGTTACTTGAAAAAGGTAGGTACTCGAATTTCACATTGCAATTTTCTTGTATTTTTTGTTATCTAAATTTTCCCTATTGAGAAGACTCACTGCACCATAGTCGCAAAGTATTACTCAGCCCCAGAAATGGCAACTTTTATTCCTTTATCTATAAATTTAACATCTGAAGAAAAACCACTTTTGCTTCATCCTATCAGCGAAACTATATCTTCAAGACTTAATAACATCTAATGTATCAACAAATGAGCATAACCTGCCTCGTTTACATTGTGGTTTAAGCATGAGTGAGCTCATGGCAACTGCTATATACCCAACTTATTGTTGTTGTTCCAGTCTTTTCCGTAATTAGCATATCATTTTTGTTATTCCTTGCAGAAAAAAATGAATGATGCGGTGATGGGAATTATTCGAGTTCATAACCTCATTAGCCCCCCATATATCTCCACCGAACCATCACTGAATGTGCACACAATATCAAGATCTGATCACTTTGTTATAATTGGTAGTGATGGTTTATTCGACTTCTTCAGCAATGATGAGGCCGTAAAGCTTGTTCTTTATTATATCTCAAGCAACCCTTACGGAGATCCTGCAAAATTTCTCTTGGAGCAGCTTGTAATAAAAGCAGCGCATTCTGCAGGTAAATTATATATAATTATCTCTGTATGTTATAACAGATTTAAACTTTTGTTCTAGTTTCATTTGAACAATGACCAAAATTTTCTTTCACCGCATGTGTCTTATGGTTGTCAACATGAGTTTCATATAAAAGACCATACAATGAAACCAAAATGCATTGTTTGTAACTATGGCAGTATAGTTGTTTTATTATTACACCGAAGTTTCTGAAGATATGGATTTTACCATCATAGGTTTCAGTAAGGAAGAATTGATGAACATTCCAGCTGGTAGGAGGAGGAAATACCATGATGATGTTACTGTTATGGTGATTATTCTCGGAACGAATCATCGCACTTCTAAGGCATCAACTTGTGTATGAATATTATGTCAAGGCATTGCAGCTTGTTATAATTTTCAATTGTACATAGCTTGAATTCAGATAAATTTTCTGTTGGGGACAAAATTTTGTATTACTTGGAGTCATGCATTAGAGTGTTTGATGTGAATAAGTAGGTGAGTCTTTTCATTTTTCTTTTAACATTTCACACTAGTTCTAAAGTATCCTCTTCTAAGTTATTGCTTATGAATAATCAGAAGATCTGCTAACTACTAGACACAGTTCTTTTGTAAATTCCTTGCTTGTTGATGCTCCCATCATCTTCTGAATGTGAATAACTCAATTCTTACAAGCTTCTTTGAATGGCAATTTGTTCTCTATTTCTATTTCATTTCTACTCTATGGTTACTTCAACAATTGGCCCCTCTGGTTGATTCCATAGTCCAAAATGTTGATTCAATATGCTATTTGAGTAGTAGAACATTCTTTTGTTCTCTTTTCTGCGGTGGTATGCAGGGATCGGGGCCTTTGGGTTGTTGGTTCGTTAGAGGTGGTGTTGGTAGGACAGTGGCTTTTGGTTCAGTTTTTTTTCCTGTCGGACGGCTGGTGAGGCATATGGTGGCGCGGCGCAAGGAGGCCAGTAGTGTTAGTATAGGTGTTATTTGAAGCAGTTGTATTTTGATAGCTATCGAAAACTTGGCAACTTCATTTAGGGTGCGTTTAGAAAGTTATTTTAGGGTGTTTATGAACTCATTAGGTAGTATTTAGAAAACCACTTAATAATTAGATTTCAGTGTAATTGTTTGTAATTAAACAGGAGTGGCATATTTGAGTAACCATTGTAATTTGTGGGTCTCACCGAATTAAATGTAATTAGTCCATATTAATTACACTTTTCTACTCTTAGGGGAAGGTGAGAAATGGAAGAATTACATGGATAATTATACTCAAATCTAATTACGCTACGACTTTCCAAACATTCATACATTATTAAACTTTAAAAAAAAAATTGATACAAAGGATCAATAAGGAGGAGAAATTGGTGGTTGTAAGGAAGCTAGTTCACCTGTGACAGACAAAGAGCTAAGGTTAAGAGATATAGAAAGGAAGGTTAAGAGATATGGAAAGGAAGATAGAGCTGAAAGGAGTAAAAGGTTGGAGGATGCCAAGTCAAAAAGTTAAAATACTTGGAAGAAGAAGGATCCCTTAGTGCCTCATGTGTTGGGGTATACATAGGGGAGGTCCCCTTTGTCTAGTAGTATCACATTATCGACAATACGAATGATAGGCTACTCGTGTGATCAATTAAGTGGTAGGTTCGTTACACGTTAATTGTCACCAAACATAATATTATAGAGTCTTATTTTGGCATTCTATTTACTGAAATTGTACGAGATTGTTATACGTTAGTGATCACTCAGTAGCCTCCCCTAAAGACTAAAAGCAAATAGCCTCCCAATTGGCTTAGGTGATGTTTGTGGGTGGTTGGTTTTGCATGCTTTAACGAGAGGGTTGAGATGAAAAGCATTTGATGGGGGGCATCCGTGGATACCTATTTAAGCTCCTACTAAGCCATTCCTCGCTCTATCACATGTCATTGTTAGAGTATAACAACTATCGTCACCAAGCTATGACACAAAGCAACATATTTTTTCATTGACTCACTTGTTTATCCAAACTGATTTATCAATCAATTTTCAATTCAAGTCTTAATTCAAGGATATATCAATTTTCAATTTAAGTCTATCAATTTCCTATCCAATTCAATTCCAACGTCTGTCTTCTTTTTTTTTCTTTTTTTCGTTTCTAGTTAGTAAGATGTGCACCCATAACCTCTTAAATTTTTAAGAAAGACATTGTAATTAAACCGAAGTGCATGGCATGTTGTTATTACCATTATTTAACATTTAAGATCATTTTAATTCAAACCAACTGGTCCAACTAATTCAATTAGTCAAATCGGTAATTGGTTTGGTCTCTAATCTAGTTTCTTAAACCTTGACAAGAAAAAGAAAACTAGTACTATATGGTACTTTTGAGGAAATTGTGTAGTAAAGCATATGCTTTAATAAAGGAAAACTTATTAACACCCAATCTAAAACTAGAAGACAATATTGATATCATTTTGGTCTCACCATGACCATAGTAAATGCCAATACCATATCAATGGATTCAGATGAAAGCTCTTTCCTCTGGTAGACAGCAAGGTAGACTAGAATTTTAGCCTAAGATACATGACAGTAGTTCATAACAAGCAGCATGAACAATAATAAGTACAAGAATGCACATTCCATCATAAAAGCCCATCTATATGTTTACTTCATTTCCATTTTCCTTTATGGGTGAAGTATGTGTTTCCTCATCCTTTCCTTCAAGTTTAACCTTAGGATTTTCAGCCTCTTTTGCACCCTCTGGTACATCTTGCAGCTGCAAAAGTTCAAAATGATTCAACCTAGGAGCAAATTCCAGTTTCTAAAAGCATAGATGATGTTAAAAACCAAGTAGCATAAGCCTATGTTACTCAGACTAGAGTATGTTGGATACGAGTGTGTGTCTAACATGGTTAATGTTCAATTTTCTCTATGTTTGGGTAAAAATACCATGGAGGCCCTTGTACTAGAGGTTGGATTGCATTTTTCCCCCTCTACTAAAAAATGGGCAAATTAATCCCTTTATGTTAGATCAAAGAGCAAACTAATCCTTATGTTAAAAATTTTATCCATTTCTATTGTTAAAAACTGGTCATTGTACGTTAATATAAGGAATACATAGCATGCCACATGTTACTATCTGGTTATTCTATCATACACGCCAATTTTTAACAGTATAAATGGATGAAATTTAAAAAAAAAATGACCAATTTGCTCTTTGATCTTATGTACAATGGCTAATTTATCCATTTTTTAGTAGAGAGAGTAAAATAAAATCTGACTCCTAATAAAGGGGCCTCCATAATACTTTTACCTTATGTTTTGGAGGATTCTAGGACTATATCCTCATAGCCCATGTCCAAATATGTGTGCGGCATAAGGGTCAGATTTGGGTACTTGAAGGAAAATAAGAAGTCCAAAGCTAAGATAAGGATGAGGAATGCAAACAAAAATTCTAAATTATACATACCCCCAAATTTCTTAAGCCAGCAGTAACATCTTCTTGTTGCTGATGGAGAGTGTTCCTCAGTTCTTGAAATTCCTTATTTCAAGAATGAAACATTTTAGTTAACTTCAAACCTCCTCGTTTCAGAATGAAAATCTTCTTTTATTTTTAAAGGGAGAACTTACTGAACGGAGTTGCTCGACTTCCACATTAAGTGTTTTCTTCAGTTCAGTAAGCTCCTGCAAGAGATTGCATGCAAATTAGCCTAAGAAATAAGGACATTAAAAGATTTTATTAAGATATCTACCTGAAACTCCAATTAAAACTATTTATTGCTTTAACAAGTATTCTTAGTCCAAAATCAGCTCTTCCATCAATGATTTCAAATAATAACACAAATCTTTAGATCCTTGGCCTCAATCTATGCTACTCAGACTTGAGAACGAGTTGGCTACAGAAATTGAGTACTAAATGGGTATATGCTCATTGTCTAAAATACGTTGTTTTGCCCCCCTTCACGCAGAGCTGCATACAGTTCAAGGAGAAGGGTGCCTTGACCATACATGAACATACGACCACCCACCAAGAGGTGGTACCATATACCCCTACAAGTGACCTATATTCCATAGGTCAGGGGTTTGAATCCAACCAATGGCAAGACACTCACGTTGCCTTTGGTGGGTGGCCATACGTTCACGTACGGTCGAGGCGCCCCCCTCCGTAAACCGTAAACGGCTCTCCACGGAGAGGGGCAAAACCCTCCGAGGGACAATACCATCCATTGTTGAGGGACCGGGTTAACGTTCCCGAAGACTTCTCCAGGAGGAGCCAATCCCCCCTCAACAGACATCCAGTCATTATATCCTAAAGCCTCTAAATGTCACTACAGTTAGCTCATTGCTAACATGTTTGCAACTCTATCCAAAACTTCAATGAGCAGCAAAGACATATATGATATAAGTATATTCTCGGGAAACAAACATCCATGTATACATTGTCTTAACATGAAATTCCATTTCATATTCAGCAACAATTTCAATAGTTATATACTTAAGTAGTAGCATGCCATGAAACAGACAATCTCAGCATGAATAAACAGAAAGGCTGAAATATTTTAGATAAAAAAAGCAAGACATACTGAACTTACATCTCGATAAATTTTAACTTGGGTGTCCAGCTTTGACCTCCAATTTTTCAGATCCTAATAGGGGAAACCATTAACAGCTTTTTCAACTCAGAATTGGAATATATATATAACCCAAAATAAAGGGGAAATGTAAAAGAAAAAAAAAACATTTTCCAGAATTACCTGTTTCAATCCTTGAATTCTATTCAGTAGCTCAGTCCTTGATTCATTCAATTCCTAAAGCCCCAAACAAAGTTAAAAATTAGATACGAAATGAATCAAATCAAGTAAGTTTTTCATAAAAGAAAAAAAGGTAATTAATAATTTAAATACAGGGGGAAAAAAACCCCAAGACTTACTGCAATTTTTGAACCCACTGGAGTGATATTCTCCTTTTTCTGTAAAATGGGTAAAAGGATTTATAATATTTCTAACCAAATCCAAACTTGTAAAAAAGAATCTTCAACTGTAACTTGAAAAACCAAAAACAAAAAATTAAAAGAAAATGAGAAGGCGAAAAAGGAAGTACGGGAGGTAAAGGAGCAGCGCCGAGTGGAAGAGGAGGGGTTGAATCAGAGGATGCCATTTGGAAACAGAGAATATTGTTTGAATTGATTGGAATTAAAGCTTTGGGTTTTTCTTAGTTTCCTCTTTGGTTGTAAGAATATGAAAAAGTTTTTCAAGTTCTTTAACAGTGACTTTGTTTTTCAAGTAGATCTGGAAATTGACAGAAAATAGAAAGGTAATAATGAAAAATTGGGTAACAAGAAATTGATTTGATGAACTGGATTTTGAATTTGGGAAATTGGGGAGTGTTTGAGCGGGCAAAATTAAATATCTTTGAGGGTAGGTTTTTTACAGGAAAATTTATTAAACATTGAAGCTTTAAACGTTGTACTTTTTGTCTTTTATGTCTGTTCATTTAAGATTTACATTCTTTTCAGAATTTCCATTTTATTTATTACACTTAAAAGTTCGATAAAATTATTATAAAATGGAGTGCATTTTGATTCTGATACTTTTAAATTATAAAAACTAGATTTTTATATCAGCTACCCCTGGGATTTTAAAAAATCATAAATAAAATTTATTTTTATTTTTTTAAAGGATTAAATATAAAATTAGTATCCGAATTTGTTCACTTATCTCATATTGGTATTTATGGGTTTTTTTTATCCTAATTTGGTACCCAAATATTTTTTTCATCCACTAGTTTAGTACTTGAGCATAACAACATTAAGATTTTGCTAACGTGGTAGCGTTGGCTACTCGCGCGTCGTCACATGTCGCACTCCTAAGACCCCTTTGACTCTTGTTTATTTTTTTTGACTAAATTCTTTTAAATATTATTACTTAATAATATTATTCCTTTAAATTTTTTTCTTCACTATCTTCTTCAACCTTTTTCTCTTCTATCTCTTTCGTTTTCGTTGCTATCTCTTTCATTTTTCTCTCTTTTGTTCATCCATTTGTTTTTTTTTCCTTTTTGACCATCTCTTTCGTTTTCTCCTTTCACTTCTTCGTTTCCTATCTCCTTCGTTTGCGACGCAAATAAGGTTTTGTGCTCTCTTTCGTTTTCCATCTCCTTTACGTCTCCACCATGTCTTTTTCTACAAACAGAAAATCAAGTTCTCAAAAAAGGTTTTGTACTGCCAATGCGGGTTAAGGGCTCCCATTTCCAATGCAAATACTCCAAAGAATAAAGGGAGAAAATTCTTTGGGTGTGCGAAATTTAAAAAGGTAAATTAGGGTTTGTGTTTTTGTTTGCCATAGTTGAGTTTGTAAGAAACAAAGGGTTTTGTGTATACTAACATTTTGTTGCAATTTGGGTTTAAGATATATTCTAAAATTTTAATGTTCTAATTTTTATCAAATAAAGCTAGCTTAACAATCTCTCCCTTTTTTATATAACAAAACATTTTGGTAAATTTGTTTTTTGAGTTTGTTACTCCCCTTGTTAAAGTTCAACTTTAAACAATGACTTGATTTTATTATTTTGAAATAAAGACTTGAGAGAGAAAAACTAGTCACTTAAGTGTTGGCATTAAAAGATTAGTCATAAAAATAATCAACCAAATTCCAATTAAATTTACCTTTCTCTTCTTTTCTCCCCTTTTTTGTTATATCAAAAATCAACAAATAAAGCTTAAGAAAGAGACTTTGTTAGTCCAAGAATAGGAATTGAAAAATGTGAAAGCAAAGAACTAACAATGAAAGCAAAGAACTAACATTAAACCTTTAAGTATCTACAAACAAGATACTAAAATAAGCATGAATGTTCTAACATAAATATAGGTAAATGTCCAATGAAAATGATTAAAACGCATGAGAGAAAAAAAATACACTCTAGTCTTCTTGAGGTGGAGGAGGAGGGAATTGAAACATCCTAGATTTTAGACTACTAACATTATTATTAACTTGATCAAACGCATCATCTACTCGAGTACGGAATCCTCTAAACTTCTCACTCAAAGAAGTAATAACACTAAGGATGGTAGCAGCCATGTCGTCAGAGTGAAACAGAGCAGATGGTTGAGCGGATGAAGAAGCTGGTGGAAGAGCTTGTTCTGTAGGAGGAACATCGTCATGCTATTTTTCTATGTCTTCATCATCAACATATTGAGGATTGGGTTGGTCACTTTTAATCCAAATGCCGATAAGAGGATCCAATTTAAATCTAGCACAATGAAGAGCATCCAAGCTAATAGGTTGAAGTTTAATGGACAAGGGAGGATCGACATTGGTTAGAATGTTTAGGCATGTAAAAGTATAAGATAAGTGCATTCCAAAAGGCAAGGTGAGAGTGCTAGAGAGCTCCTTCCCAATGCTCTTGGTAATGTCATTAAACAAAATGAGAGCAAGATCAAGATGCCTATTACTATGAAAACAATCAATCCACTAATAATCAGTAGATCCAAGAATGACATGTTTTGAAATTGGATGCAATATCCATGTGATAATAAGGTGCAAAGCACGATCATGGACATTGAGCTCGGATGTATACGAGCATCGAACCTTTAAGGTTGGATTGTAAATGCCTTTCTCATTTGATTCACCACTGGGAGGAAGTTTTAAAAATTTGCCAAAGTTTTCCAAAGTGAGAAGAATAAGAGTTTTCATAAGAAAATAGTTAATGACAACCATGGTCTCACCTATTTAATCATGTTCGAGTCTAGCATTCAAATAAAATGCTTGAACAAGATTAGCATACCTTGGTGAACGAGTTTTAAAAAAATTCAATCTAATGTCATTCGGCCAAAGTTTCAAGAAATCGAAAATTAATTTTGGCTAAGAAATAAGAATCAAGTGCCATGAAACATTAACTTTGCGTTTTGAAAAATAATGGTCAAAATGGTAAGAGTTATTGTCATCTCTAAAGCAATCATTGAAAGAAATGGTTTTAGCGCTAAACGTTTTTGAAGACGTAAGACTAGAACGGGGACGTTTCTTGATAGTCACTCTAACTAACTAGAGAAGACACTATTTGCACTAAAAATTTTAGTTGGAGAATTTTATCAAACACCTTGTAGGCAAAGGGTTTAAAGAAAAGTTTTAAGATTTTGGCTAAGTTTAGGCAACCTCCTGTAAGAAAATACAACGCATGTGTTCCAATATTGAGAAATGTGCCCATATTGTAGTAAACATGTAACTGTTTTCTATTTATTTGAATGATGAGTAAATAAATAAAGTTAATTTCACATTTCGCTATTGTATCTTTTGTATTTTTGTCTTTTATATTTTGTATGCATAGCGAAATTGTGACAAGCAAATATTAGTTCATTGATTGTCTAAGTTCAAACTGAAGATAAGTGGCATTGTAAGAATGTTTACATTGCAAGAAAGACAACTTACTTCAGTAGATAATCTAAATGAGTCCGTAATCTTGTAAAAGAATCAAAGTGAACATTTGATTTAAATACTAAGAAGAATTATTATGTCGTCTACAATTCCAATTGAGGAGATAGCTAGTTTTGGCTATTAGAGCAATTGACTCTGCGGGTAGAGACAGAGATGTATTCATTGGTAGAATGATACATTGGATTGGACCCAAGATGAATTAATTTTGAATCCATTTGTGAATTAATTCACTTGTGATGTTCATGGTGTGATTTACCTAAATCCTGAGTTAGTTACTGACCACGCGTATGCAACTCATGTACTTTGATATAAGTGGAGTCTTATACTCTAAAGATGATTGAGCCCATATCTGGTATGTTTGATACATGACTTGTGTATGGCATAGCTTTACTAGTAACAGTGGAATTCATAGCTCAATTAAAGAGTTAATGATATCCTCTCATTGACATTGTGTAGATTGATAAATATGGAATGTGGCCAATAGTTACTTGTTCTCGAACGAGCAATTTATCACAATCATTTGTTAGTAGTGATCATATTAATCATTAAGAAGACACAATGGTGACAATGAGATAAAATAGGATTGTATTGAGTGAACGGATTTAACTCAAAGGAATCAAGGATATCTTATGAGGGTAACATACATGACGAGGTCATTGGAAAAACAATTGGATGAATTGCTTCCATAAAGAGTATACAACAAGTAGTTTTCAATCATGGTATTTCTTGTGGACTAATTCCATGATTAAGTAATTGTGAATTACTGAAACAATGCTTCTGGACATAATTGCAATTACTAGAGCCGAATTGTATACGTTTAATTGGTCTCTCCGCTAGCTCAACAAAAGCTCGACTAGACTGCATTTAAATTAGAAGAAAATTCTATGACTTTAGAAATAATTTAATTAAGTCGATTTATTCGATGTGGAATTACATTAGGCAGTCGCGAGAATTGTTCAACTAGAGAATATGATTAAAGAGTTTTCTTAAAAAATTAATTTGGAAAATTTAAGTGATTTTTGGAAAAATTAATTTTGGTCAAGTAAAATTAAATTAATCAAATTAATTAAAATTAATATGATATTTTTAGGAATTAATTTCCTAGTCAAACAATTGGTCCAATGAGTAATTGAACTTGAGAATTAGACCTAAAATCGTAAATTGGGTCCGGGAGCCCAAAACTGAGATGAATACCCAAAAACTAGCTGAACTGGGTCCAGAATGTAAAACCGGGTCGACAGTCCAACCTGTGGCTAGATCGAATTGGTCAGGTTGTCACTGACTTGGACTGAACCAGCTCGAGATGCCGTAAGGGTGTTTTACCTACACCACCGGACACGGCGGTGTCGACCGCAACGTCCCGATGGTCGACGACGATTGGTCTTCGATGGTTGAGTAGTGGAAGAGTTACACTCTCACTAAGACTCTACCAGAAAATTTGATTTCAGATTAACTATTTCAAAAATAATATTATTTTAATAGTTTAATATTAAATTAAATTAAATACTTATCTTAATAGTATTTTATTAATTTAATATTAAAGTGATTATCTTAATATTAAATTATCTTAATATTAAATTTAATTTAATGTTTATCTTGTAGATAATTATTCTATTATTTTAATAAGATTTAATATGAAATTTAATCTAATATTAATATGAAATTTAATCTAATATTAAAATGAGTAAGTTTAATCATAGTTGAACTCTCTAGACTCTTCCTATATAAAGAGAGCCTTAGGTCATTATTTTTCACATGCTTGGATTCAAAAGAAAGTTGTAGAGAGAAAATTCTCTGAAGAGATTATTTCAGAAAATTTCTAGAGATATTTTTATGATTTACAACTTGACCCAAAAGTTTAGAGAAATTACAAAATTACCCGATTAGTAATTTTTGTAAAAAATTTTCTGATTTGAAACAAGCCGACACTCGACAGACTGAGCTTGAGGATAGCAGAGAAGACTACTCGGTCGAAGCGCTCATCCTAAACGAATTGAAAAGATATAATTTTGATTAAGTGTTTATTACCTTAGATATCACAACCAAGATAATGTTTTGGAAAAAAAATTAAAACTTTATTTTCCCTAAATTTATTTTCCGCTGCATTTTTCAAACTCGTTTTTTCCAACATCCAGATCAACCCCAAAACACAATTTTCAACCAATAAATTAACAAAAATTCAACAAAAATTAGAAATAAGAAAAATGAATTTTACCTTAAAATTGCTTGAAAATGATGAAAATTGGAAGCAAACTTGTTGAATCCTTATATAAAGTGGTAATGTTGGTTGTTTTGTGTTAATATTTTAAAGAAAAAGTGAAGAAATTGAAAATTTCGGATGGTAGGATTGAGAGGTTTTAAAAAAGGGGAAAAATTAAGGGTTTTCCTAATTTGTTTGAAAAAATATTATAGGAACCTTTAAAACCCAGCCTGCATAAAATTTTTCCAACTTGACTTTTAAGATCTAATACATTCTAAATTAACTTAGAATGACTTTTTAGCAAATTCTAATGATTTCATATTCTTAAATAAGTCAAATTTAAGTATGATGCATATGAAACATAAGACATTATAAGGCATGCAAAAATTGAATATTAACATCTAACAAAGTCTAGTTTAGCATATTCAAAGGCATTCAATAATCATGTAAATTAAGCCAAATAAGTCAAAAATAGACTAGTCATGCAATATCAACTCCCCCTAGCTAATTTTATATGAGAGCCATTGAAATGATTTGTTCATGCTTTTTCAAAAAAAAATTAAGTCATAAAATATTTTGAAAATAACTAAGTGCATAAATTTATGTGAACACAAAATCAAGACAAGGTAGTGATACCTAGTTCTTTCTTAAGTGTCCAAAATTTTTCTTTATGTAATAGTTTTGTAAAAATGTTAGCTAATTGATGCAAAGTGTCTACATACTCTAGAACAATATCACCTATTTGGACATGATATCTAATTAAATGATGTCTTATTTCAATGTGTTTAGTCCTAGAAAGTTGGATGGGATCTTTGGTGAGACAAATAACACTAGTATTGTCACACTTGATAAGAATAGTAACTATATCAATTCCGTAGTCCTTAAATTGTTGTTTTATCCATAAAACTTGAGTACAACAACTGTTGACAGAAATGTATTCCGCTTCAGTGGTGGACAATACAACACTATTTTGTTTCTTTGAAACTATGAAATTAACATGTTGCCTAAAAATTAACAAGTATAGGAGATGCTTTTCCTATTTAGTTTGCAACCTCCAAAATCCGCATCCAAGAAAGAATGCAAGCTAAATAAAGAGTCTTTAGAATATCAAAGGCCTAAATTAGGAGTGTCTCTAAGGAACCTAAAAATTCTCTTAATGGCTTGTAAATGTGATTTCTCAGGACATGATTGATATCTATCACACAAACAAACACTAAACATAACATCTGGTTTACTTGCGGTAAGATAAAGCAAAGAACCAATCATAGACCTATATAATTTAATATCTACACATTTACCTTCTTCATCTTTGTCAGGCTTTGTAGAATAGCTCATAGGTGTAACTTGTGGTTTGAGATTGTCCATCCCAAACTTCTTGAGCATTTCCCTTGTGTACTTAGCATGATTGATGAAGAAACCATCCTTCATTTGCTTGATTTGGAGTCCCAAAAAGAAGTTTAGCTATCCTATCATGCTCATCTCAAATTCACCTTGCATTAGCTTAGAAAATTCTTGATAAAGATCATTAGTAGCACCAAAAATAATATCATCAACATAAATATGTACCACTAATAAATCTATTTTTTCTTTTGATAAAAAGTGTTGTATCAACCTTTCCTTTACAAAAACCTTTTTCAATAAGGAAATTTGATAGTCTTTCATACCTAGGAGCTTGTTTCAAACCATATAATGCTTTCGAAAGTTTGAAAATAAGATTTGAAAATTTTGGATCTTCAAAAAATTGGGTGGTTGTTCAACATACACTTTTTCATTTATAAAACCATTTAGAAAAGCACTTTTCACATCCATTTGATATAATTTAAAATCATTAAAGCATGCAAAACCTAATAGCATTCTATTGCATTCCATTTTAACTACGAAATGATACATTTCATTATAGTCTATTCCTTCCTCTTGAATGTAACCTTGAGCAACAAGCCAAGCCTTGTTTCTTACTATGTTACAACTCTCGTCTAGCTTATTCCTAAAAACCCACTTAGTACCTATAGTAAATTGTTCACATGGTCTTTCTACAAGGGTCCATACATTGCTTCTCTCAAATTGATTTAATTCCTCTTGCATAGCCAATATCCAATATTCATCATTTAATGCTTCTTTGATACTTTTAGGCTCAATGCATGAGATAACTGCAACATAATTACATGTATTTCTAAGAGAAGATCTAGTAGTTACCCATTTGGATGAATCTCCCAAAATATTACCATCCTTCACATAGTTGTACTCTCTTAGATGATTGACTTCCCTTTCCTTTATGGTAAACTCATTTAGAGCTTCTTGTGTTTGTTCTTGAATCTTATCATTTGATGAATGATCAACTTTATCATCATTATTTAATATTCCTACATCATCATCATCAACATAAGTATCCTTTCTACGAAGAGGGTTAGCATAATTGAAAACATGTATTGAGTTTTCAACTACTAAAGTTCTTTTATTAAAGACTCTATAAGCTTTAGAATTTAAAGAATAACCAAGAAAAATTCATTCATCACTTTTTGCATCAAATTTACCAAAATTGTCTTCGCCATTATTTAAAACAAAACAATTGCATCCAAAAAGATGAAAATAACTAATGTTAGGCTTTTTATTTTTGAAGAGTTCATATGAAGTTTCTTTAAAATAGGCCTAATCATTACTCTATTAACAATATATCAAGCGATGTTTATGGCTTCCACCTAAAAATATTTTAATAAATTATTTTCACAAAGCATGGTTCTAGCCATTTCTTCTAAAGTTCTAATTTTTCTCTCAAAAACTCCATTTTGTTGAAGGGTTCTCTATGTTGAAAAATTATGGCTAATTCCATTTGAGTTGCAAAAACTTTCAAAACCATGATTTTGAAATTTGGTTCTATGGTCACTTCTAATTAGTGATAGACTAACTTTTTTCATTTTGATTAATTTTTAAAAATGTGATGAATTTTTCTAAAGTTTCATATTTAGTACTTAAGAAAAGAACCCAATTAAATCTAGAATAATCATCTACAAGCACAAGAGCATATTGTTTTCCACCCAAGCTAGTAGTCCTAATTGGTCCAAAAAGATCAATGTGAATTAATTGAAGAACTCTATTAGTAGATGCATCATTTTTAGGTTTAAAGGAATCTTTCTTATGTTTGACTTTAACACACACATCACAAACTTTATCTAAATCAAAATCAATTTTTGTCAAACCTCTTACTAAGTAATTTTTGGCTAGTTTATGCAATATGTTCATGCTAGCATGTACTAGTTTTCTATGCCACAATAACAAATTATTTTCATTTTTAGCAGTAAGACATATGTTTGAATTATGCATGTTATCTAAATGCACCATGTAAATATTTCCTATCCTAAGTCCTACAAGTATAATCTTATTAGATACAATGTAAATTACTTTACAACCATTAGACTAAAAAATGACATTGAGACTTTTATCACACAATTGACTAATACTTAATAGATTATGTTTAAGACTATTGACATACAAAACATTTTCAATAAAGATTGAAGAGTTTTTACCAATAGAGTCAATTCCTTCTATTTGTCCTTCGGAGTTGTCACCAAATGTAACTTCTCTTCCACTTTTTGGCTTCAATTTGATAACATTTCTCTTGTCACCGATGATGTGCCTTGAGCATCCACTATTAATGTACCATGAGTTCTTACTTGAATTGCACACCTTAAAGCAATGTTCATTTTCTTACAAACATAGAATTAATTTTTGATTTTTGGTACCCAAATTATTTTGGATCCATAAGTATTAGTTTCCAAGATTTTAGTGCCTTTAGGTATCCATTTAGAAAGGATATCCTTATCTTTAGTAGTAATGAGTCTTGTAGGGACCCATATACTTCTAACTAATTTTCCCTTATAAGTTTTTAAAATACCTTAATGTTTATAGTGATTAAAGTTATTTTTAACAAAGTTTTGTTTGGAGTTTTCTCCTTTTTCAAACCTTTTTACTTTTGTTCAATTTTTTTTCAAGACAGTGAGCAACTTTGGTATCAATAAAAATCATATAGATATCGATACTTTTTGAAAAATATCAATACTTCTTGTAGGGAGCAATTTTTCAATCGATTTAAAAAAGTTTCAATTGAGTTAAAAAGTGTAAAACCATTTTTGAACTTTGTCCAAAATTTTCTAAATGTTCAAAATATTTTCTAAGTGGTTTGGAAGTCTTGAAATAATTTTTATGCTTTGAACTTTATAATTTCTTTGATAAAAAACAAACTTTGTTCAAAAACATTTTTGCTTGTTATATCAAAACAATTTATAAAATAAAGCTAGTTTAACACTATTAAACTCATAGCTTACCCTTCCATTGATCTCCTCCAATGCCTACCTCCTAGCCCTACTTCATGTACCCCTACTCAAATCAACTTTCAACTCTTCCTTGGTTAGTTTCTACATCTCAGTTCACTTCAGCTTTGGAATCACTCTAATTTTAATTAATAAATGTCCCCTCAACAAACATGTAAGATGCCCTTTTGTTTTTAAAAGTTACTAAACACTCATGGGTTTCTATAAAGGTTTTTATCTTGTAAAACCCATCACTATTATCTACAAAATCATATATTCTAAAAGGGCACCTATCTTCCCTACACCTAGCCCTAGTCTTCCCCTTTTCATTCCTAATATAGACAATATCAAACCTCTTTTTACTATATACTTTGCTAAAGCAGTCTTGAATTCTTTTGGTCCCCTAAACATCATACCAAGCTCTAAATATGAGATTGGGTTATTAGGATCGAAGCATACATATCGGCTTCTCCTACAGACCACCTCACGATCTAAATCACTTCCATAAGACCCCATATCTAATGAATCAACGTAATCTATTCCTCCACCTGATGTATCTGAAACCTCACCACTTTTCTCTCCCATTTAATTACCTTCACCTACCTTTAGACCCTCACTATTAACCCTATTTGTTACTTCAGTTGGGCTCTTTTTCTTGCCTTTATAAATTCTATACCAAGTCTTGATATTTTTCACTCCTTCATCCTTAGATTCTGCCCCTAAAACCCCTTCATTGCCCAATGAGCTTTCTGTATCACTAGTCCCACTACTTTTAGAACTTTCCCCACTCTCAACACAATTCTCGGTATCACTTGGCAATGCCCCTTGTGGTCTTGAATTTAAAGTATTTGTTATTTGCCCCACTTGATTCTCAACCTGACTCTGAATTATAGCATCATTCTTGGTCATATATCCCTTCAGCAAGGCTTCAATAAATGATGATGATGATGATGATGATGATGATGATGAAACTGATATCTGACCTTGCTAGACATTTTTCCTCGTCATAGGTTGATTATAACCAGGTGGTGCATTGATGGCATTTTGTCTTGCCGTATTGGTAAAATTCCCATGCCTTGATTACTTCAACTAAATTTCGGATGTGTTTTCCACCTAGGATTATATATGTTAAAATATAGGTTATTGTTCTGGTTGAAATTACCCATGTAGCACATGGATGCTAGGTTTGGTGGGCATTCATCAAACACATGGTTTTCACCATAATAAACACACGACAATTCGACTAATTTCATCTCCTAGACTACAATAGGCCTTTTCATTGTTTTGATCATGTTAGCTAAAGAAGATACTTGGGCTGTCAACGAAGCGATTGCATCCAGCTCCATATTAGCAGCAGCTCTCTTGCCTGTCCCAACTCTTGTGGTAGGATATTGATAATCATTGTTGGCAATCTTTTCCAAAATCTCATATGCTTGTTTATAAGATTTATCCAACAAAGTACTATTGGAAAAAGCATCAACTACCATCCTCGTATGGGCATTCAACACATTATAGAATATTTCCATCTGAGTCTAGTGTTGAAATCCATGCATCAAAATTTTTTTATTTAAGTCTTTAAATCATTCTCAAGCTTCATATAGTGTTTTATCCTCGAATTGCCAAAAAGATGTGATGTCATTTCTAAGCTTGGCATTCACATTTGGGGGTTTATACTGTAAAAAAACCTCTAGAAAAAATCATTCCATGATGCCACTGTCCCCAATAGAAAAGCATTCAACCATGCTTTTACACAATCTCTTAAAGAATATGGAAACAATTTAAGCCACAAGGCGTCTTCAAGCACACTTTGTTGTCTAAAAGAGTCAGAAACCTCTAGAAAAAGTCATAAATGCAGTTTTGGATCTTCAATGGGTAATCCACTAAACTGTCTTATGTTTGCAACATCTGAAACATTACCAGTTTCAGCTCAAACTACTGAGCCTGTATTTGTGTTTTGACTATCCTTGGATTCAGTTCATCCAAAATTGGCACAACATGCTCTTGGATTGGTCTATCTCGGTCATTTATCACCCCACGAACATGAGGATTAGTGTTCTAACCATTTAAATTATCATTCATACCTAGTTTTACCCTACGAACAGGAGGATTAGCATCTTGACCATTCAGATTATCATAGAGACCAGGATCATTCCCGTTCCTAGCCATTTTTCGCAGTTCTTTCTGCCTTCTTCGTAAAGTTCTTTCGATCGTTGGGTCAAAAGGATATTCTTTGTTAGTAAGAATTCCTCTTCTCATGCACTGATGGCAAACATGTAGAAATTAAATTAAACTAAGTTGAATAAAATTAACGAAATTAAGTAAAGTAACTAGACCAAATTACACCAATTTGCCGATCCCAATAATAGTTCCAAAAACTTGTTGTGTGTGAATATGCAGATATACGAATTGTGCAAGTATACACGTCAAATCAAATAATAAAGTGATAAGTGAGATTGTCTCTACAGGGATTGGATTAAGTATAGAAATGGTCAAGTTATGATAATGAGTTATGATTAATGTTATGGAAAAACCAAGTTAAGTACGCAGTGGTAAATTAAAATAGTAAGGATGTGCGCAAAATGTATACTAACTAATACTGGAAAATGCTAAGATAAGAGTAAAAAATGTAGCAGCAATTACGAGAATAATTACATGAATGCTATGGCAAAGATACTACGGTAAGGGATAGAAGGTCTACGATGTTGATTTGGAAGGTTGGGATTACTAAGAATCTACCCTTACTTTCAGTATTGCCTCGAAAATATCGTACTCAATCTACTGCTTAGAAGAGACCTAAAGTGACCTACTTCTTTCAAGAGCATGATCTCAAGTTACTTGGCCTGTGTCTATAAGCCTTAGCATGGTATACCTTGCACTATTTTCTCTTCATTCTATACAAACGTTGTTCTATGTCTAGAGTTAGCTGCAAGTATTCGATCAAATACCGACTTGTATCATTCAATTTCAGTCCAACTAATCCAACCTTTTCAGAATTAGATTCAGTTTATGGATATACTGCACACTCATCTATGTTTAGGGAATGTACGCATACGATTGAGAAATAAAAACAACTTAATGAAATAGTAGAATAAATCAAATATATGCTTTAACCATTAAAGAAAATAAAAGTTTTCATTATGTAATCCCAACCCTATGAGATTTAGCTCATGGGTTGGCAAATAAAATTCAATTTCAAAATAACACCCAACATTGTTTCGATCAATTCAATTCACGGGAGAATAGATTAAGAAATAATGGAAAATTTTAGGAAGATGGTTGTCGCCAAACAATCCACCATCTAGCAGCACAGTATCCTGTGGTAGCTTAGAGGGATTGCCTTCAGTTTCCTCATTTCTTCTCTGCTCAGCCGCTACCCTCTATTGTCGCCTTCGAATCTTCACACCCTTTAAGGTTTCCACCTTTGGCTTTTTATAAGCTTTTCTTCCTAGGATAGCTCCAACAGCACATGATATCCTCTCCTCTTTTTTTGGCAGGTTTTTTTAGTACATGCAAAATTGGGCTGAGATTGGTATACGTCGAGTGTTGACTCAGTCATCTTCCTGAAATTGCCATAGTATACAAGGTGGCAAATTGTCCAACCTTTTGCCCCGAAAAACCTTCACTCATTTATTTCTTTCTCCAAATCCTACACCTTCCAAACCACCAAACACAACCTTTCTACACACAATTAAAAGTATCTAACGTGTAAACACAGTCCAAGCTCCTAATGCAATTGATAAAAATACTAATAAAATGTCCTAAAATGCCACTGAATGTACCCAAGTACAAGCAATTAGCTAGGTCTAAAGGTACGAAATATAACTCATTTTCAAGAGTTATCACGGGGCCAAAAATTCGACAAGTGAGTTCGTAAATATTACTATTTAATATTTACGAGTCAAATATAGTATTATAATAAATTTTGAGTTGATAATTTATGTTATTTGAACGAATAATTATGTTCAAGTGGTATATCGCTAAAGTCAAGTAGTTTTAGAAAAGGAGGTATCGGGACCTCGTTCTTATAAACCAAGCCCGTAAATATTTAATAAAATATTTATGAAGTGTTATTAGGGTCATATTAAAATTTGATTAAGAAATTTTGACGTTTAAATAACTAATTAAGTAAAAAGAACTAAATCGTAAAAGTTACAAAAGTTAATCACTATGAGTTTATATGGGCTAAATGTGTTCATGGATAAGTTGAGGGGTTTTAAATGGAAAATATGCCATAGTTAATGTGAGTGGACAGTTGGGTATGAATTTTAAGTTAAATTATAATATTTTTAATGTTAAAATGTTAAGTAAAATATAATGAAACAAAAGAAAAAAAATGTTATCACTTATTCACTTATCTTCTTCCACCGAACTTTCCACCATTTTTAAGAGAAATAAAAGCTTCAATTCCATAAGGTTCGGCTAAGCCAATTCCCATGCATGGTAAGTGATTTTGATCCCTTTTTAATTATTTTTATGTTTTTGAAGTCGTTTTAGCTAAATCTAGCTAACTCGGGGGTCAATTCGTAAAATTGTTAAAGTTTTAGGGACTTACCATAATTTTTTAAGTGTGTTTGTGAATTTAATTGATATATTATTGCTTGGTTGTTAAATAGACATATTTTATTAAGTAATTTTTGATGATTTTAAAGTTTAAGGACTTATTTATGAAAATTGTAAAATTCAAGGAAAATATTGTAAATTTTTTATTAGTATGGGCTGTTATAAGATTAAGTAAAAATCAACTAGCATGATTTATGGTTAAAAATGGTGAAATTGCAAGTTTCAGGTTTAGAGACTAAATTGCATAAAAGGTAAACTTTGAGGGCAATTTCATAAAGTTCCATTATTAAGGGTTATAAGCTAAATTGATTATTTTAAATGCTGGAACGGGATTAATTGAATAAAAATATTTATCAGATCAAGAAATAACTCGAAAAGACACAAATCACGGAAAAGTCAAAGTAGCGGAATAGTGGTCAGTTCGTGTTAGAAGTCGTTTATGAGTTTAGGTAAGTTCGTAACTTGGTTAATTCAATTAATTACTATTTTGATAAATAATTATCTATTTGTGTATATATGTGAATCAAATTTGTTAGCTTGAAGGAAACGCATAAGACCATGGTTGAAAGACACTATAGCAACACGACATAAAAATGTACAAGACCATGGTTGGACCATGACAATGTTTACGTAAGACCATAGCGAGGCTATGGCAATTGTTCAGATGTAAGACCATGGTTGAACCATGGAAGTGTATAAATATATGTAAGACCATAGTTAAGCTATGACATTCTGATGATAAGACCATAACCAAGTTATGGCACTATGAGCGTAAGACCATTGCAATGCCATGACAGTGCACATGTAAGACCATAGTTGGACTATGGCACAATATGAAACATGTACCAGGGTTTCAATCATCTTTACAGTGTTCATCAGGTGGAAACAAATGAGGATCTAAATGTGATGTGTAAAATGTAAAGTAGTTTGTAATAGTATATATGTGTAAAAGAGGTAATTGTTGTATTATCATAATATGCTAAGAAAATTATGCATTATGATAGTAAAAAATAGAAATGTTATGAAATGCGAGGGGGTTGATAAGAATAAGAAAATGATTAATACTCACCATGTGTGATAAACATATTAATTTACATAATTCTTGTGTTTAATTTGGGTTATTTATGAATTGATCCCTACTTAATTGGTGTTTTTATGATTTAATCTTGTCAGGGATGCAATTGGTCAAAAATGAGCAAAAAGGGGTCAAATTGAAAGACAAATCGTTGAATTAGGGCCAAATCAGAAGGATGGAGAAAGCCAAGGATTGATCATATATTTTGACTTTGTAAAAAGCCAAAAATAGGAAGATATTATTTTGTTTTATTTTATTTTATTATTTATTTTATTTTATTAATTTAGGTTAAGCTATTTTTAGTAAACCCCATGTATATAAATAGGGGGTTTTAGTTCTTAGGAAATCATCCCTTGTCTTTACATTCCTATTCCATTTTGGAATTGAATTACTCTTTCTCTTGTGTTTCCTCTTTCAATTTGGAGTTGGAATATCATTTTTTTTCTCTTCAATTTGACGTTGCATTTTGTAGCTTTGTCTCCAATTTTTGTTTCTTTTCCATAATTGGGTCAATTGCTCTCCAAGTCCTTTCCATTCATCTCTTCACCATAATCATCAATCTTCTTTTCAAGCTCACAAAGCATGAACAATTTCACGCTTAACTAAATTTTATCTTAGCTTTAGGCTGGAGTTATTTCAGGTCGAGAATCATGAGATTTGTACTCGCGCTAAAAATCCTTTCAAGCGGTATTCATTTTTTCCTAAGTATCGGGATAGACCAATCATCCCTTAAAGATAAATTCGATTTCAAGTCAAAGTGCACGTTGGGTTGGAGTCGTGTTTGCTTACAGTTGGAGAATCGAGTCGACCATGCTATATTCAGATTTCTAAGAACAAATCGAGGAAGAAGTGATCGGGTTTAAACGACCCACGCGGTTGAGGCCGTTAATTCGAGTTGGGTTCTTTAGAACGCAGGGCTGTCGGAATCTTGAATCGAGAACACGTGTATCTCGGTTAGATGATCGGTAAGGGTTGGTTTGCAGGTTGTACCGGAACCAGCTACTAGAGGAAGAATTGGTGGTTAGGACGTTCTTAACTGTTATAACAAGCTTATCGATTGGAGGAGAAAATTAATTTTCGAGGATCGATTCTTGATACGAAATTTACCGAGTCTAAGGGTAAGGCTTATTTTATCTATTACAAAACTCTGAATTTATTTTCTAATTTATTTAATTTATGCTGTTTCAATTACCTAATTTCTAAACATTTCAAAAATCTCCGATTTACTTTTTTTTTTTAATCTTTGCAGGTACGATTGGAGTCGTGGGCATGACTATTGCCATGACCTTCGACACGAAAGACAATCTGATCATAAGCTATACACGGAAGTTGATTAACGCATCCAATCCTTATGGACTCGACCCTACTACCACTCTACTACTAATTAGAGTTCTTTTGTAGGAATTATATTTGGTGGTTTCGGCGCCCATCAATGTGGGATTTGTGATATATTTTGATAGATGAATGTTTAAACTAGTATAGTTTGAAATCAATATTATGCCTTGGTGTGGTTATATGTTTCATTTGTCTATATATATGTTAACTAATGATGTTTGTGGTGTTTAAATAATTAAATGGTTATATGAGTATTTTCCAAGTATTTGATGTTATTTCATTTAATTCAACGAATGATTTAAGTTTTAATGAATGGATGCGAATATGAAAGAACTGTGTTATGGAAACATGGAATGGGAAATGATGGTATATGACTATGAAATGAAAAGGGAACAAATTGAGTAAAAGATTGAGGAATTATGTATTGAACTTTATATTGATATGTATCATGTTTAATTGATTGGATATGCTTTTTAATACACTAACTAACCTTGTGATGCGTTGTGAATTAGAAGGAAAAGCACGCATAATTTTAAATGAGCAATGGTCTAATGTTTAATCATTTATGTACGATAAGTTTAAGTTCCAAATACGAGCTTACTAAGCACTAGTTGCTTACATAGTTGTTTTCTATGTTTTGTAGGTCATCGGAATGCTCAATCAGTTGGAATTGCTTAGAAGCACGATCACACTATCCCTTAATCCTTTTGGTAGTCTTTGGTTAAATTAGTAATGATTACAAATAGCATACAATAGGTTCAAAGTTATTTAAGTGACTTGGCTTGTTTGAGTGGTGCTAAGCTTGTTGTAGTTAATGATGATAGATGATAACATGTTTTGGAATGGTTATTTGGTATGGTTGGCATAGGTTCAAATTATGACTTTGAGATGGTGTATGAGACTAAGCTGGTGTGTGAAATGTGGTGCCTTTGAATGGCATATTGGTTAGACTTAGGATGGATGAATGTATGGCATGTTGTTGGTGTTTTGAATGTGATTTTAAGCATATGAAAGTAGCTATAGATGGTATGGTTTGAAAGTTAAGAAATGATGTTTGAAATGGCTTGTTTTAAGGGGAAATTATGCTACACACAGGCTGTCACATGGTCATGTGCCACACACGACCAACCCACACGACCATGTGTCTTTTAAATTTTAAGTGCAAGTTGAACCACACGGCATCAAAGAGTTACCAGGCTTGGTGACACGGTCGTGTGACCCAACTTCGAATAGGCACAAAGGCTAGCACACAGTTTGCGACATGGCCGTGTGACCCTATTTCGAATGCACACACGAGCAGACACATGGGATGGGACACGACTTTATGCCCCTACTTTGAATATCTACACGGTCTAGGCTGTGTCACACTGCCTGACCACATGGTCGTGTGACCCCTGTTTCACCACTTTTCATATTTTGCTTGAATTTCTAATTTGTTTTGATTTGGTCCATAAATTGTTTTTAGGGCCCCGAAAGCCCGATTTAAGGCCCAAATATGTATGTTTTCTATGATATAATTAAAATATTGGATTTTATGCTTAAGTTGAATTATTTGTTTTGTTTTGAATTTAAAGGTTATGTTTTATGCAGTAACAATCCATAACATTAATCTAGCGGCAGAGACGTGTTTGGGGTGTTACAGCATCACTACTCTCACCCAACTCTGGTCTCACATTAGATTTCCTATCTAACTCGGTAAATGGTTCCCCAGCCCCGCTATTAACTCTCTCATTACAATTTAATTCTTCATTATAGTGTGGTTCCCAACCCCACTATTTACTTCCCTTTCTCTAATTGCAGGCGGCAACATGGTATCATCAACAACATCAGGTGTGTCTACCTCATGTTCAACATATACATATATGTACTCTATTTTTCTAATATGGTTAATCATTGCTATAAATGATGAATTATCACAGCAAACACTTAGTCCCTTACTAACATTTAACTCACCTTCACAGTATACAAAGTTCTTCACAACTCTACACCCAGCTTCTACTACCATCTCACACAGTGTAATAACACAAGAAATTTGGGTCAAAATCTCATTACAACACTTTCCCATCTACATAGGTTGCATGAGGGTCTGTGACAAAAGTACCATCCAAATGTATATGCACCACACATTTATCCCAAGCCATCATAAAACACTACACATACATAATTTAAATTGTAATATACATAACATACCTAATATACATACATAAACAGTACTATACATAACATACATGATATACATACTAATTTTTTTTTTGACAAAACATGATATACATACTAATATAAATACATAACAGATATACTAATATATCAATTGACTGACCTTTCAGCCTCAATCAATTTAACCCTAAAAAAAATTCCCTTCAGTATGGAGTTCTCTCCATGCATATGAATGCGAACAAAAAAAATTAGAAATCAGTTATAATACGAATAAAATATCTAAACAACGAAAACCCTAAGTACTGTTAAAAATTGTTAAACATTCTTTAAACTAGAAAACTGATGGTCTCAATTAAAAAATTGTCATTTTTTGAGAATGAGTCAAAATCCAAGCAGTGGAAAAAATAAAAAATTTCTATTTTTAAAAAACACATAATAAAAAGTATATCGAGAAACCAATAATTCTTTTTTTTAAAAGTTATGCTTTTTAAATGGGAAAAAAAACCCCAGAAAGGCTAAGTAAAATACCAGTAATCGATGATGAAAATAGGACAATCTTGATTCGAATACCATAAATGGCTGGGTAATCGAAAGGGCTAAGTAATTGATGATGAAACAAGGTTTCTTTCAGTGAGATGATGAAGAATTTTTCGAGTGGCTAGGTAATCGAAAAGGTTTCTCAAATGGTTGAAGGATGGAATCAAAAGGGTTTCTCACAAAAATGTTAAGGGATGGAAACGAGAAACGTCTGGTGAAATGATTCAATGTGAATAAAATAAAATCAAAGATGTCTTTTGATGTTGAAGGATAATCCAAAAGGTTTCTTCAGCAAACGAAAAGCTTTCTGTTCCAATCAATTCAGTAACCGATGGAAAATATTTATTTGTTTTTTTAATAAATGATGATTTCAATCCATTTTTTTCCAAGGGGATGGATCAACACAGGTCAAAGGTGTCTTGGGAGTGTGATACGTGAAGGCGGGCAAGTGGTTAGCACTGTCACGTCAGTAAAATCTTAATGTTGTTAGGATCAGGTACCAAACTAGTGGATGAAAAAAAAGTTCGGGTACCAATTAGGAACAAAAAAAATCATAAGTACCAATCTGGGAGAAGTTGACAAGTTCGAGTACTAATATTATATTTAACCTTTTATTACATTTAGTGTTAGCTTTGATTTTCAATTGCTTAGATATAACAACCTTTATAATAAAATCCCTTAATCAAATTTGTATAAGTTATTTTAATCTTATCCAAATAAATTTTCAAGTGTTACAAATTCAAAAACAAAGTTTATGATTCCCAATCTTGTCTCGAGACACAACCATGTTTGTCTTGAGGCAGACCAACAACAAAATTAAAAAAAAAATTCAAAGGAACCTTGTCTAGAGACAAAATATCTTTTATCTCGAGACCAACCAATATTGAAGCAAAGGTAAGCATTAGGGGAGCCTTGTCTCGACACATATGATAGATTGTCTCGAGATACAGAGCAAATTGTCTCGAGACAAGGAGTTTGTGTCTCGAGACACACTACTAGAGACTGCATGTAAATGCACAAAATAAATGCTCCTAACGACTGGAAACTCCCTCCAACGACTTCAAACATCCAAAAATCAATTAGAAGATATATATTCAAGTCAAGAACACTTGAATAAAAAAAAAATCCAATCATAAAAATCAAGAGAAAAACATCAAATTATTTATTTCTTCATTTTTTTTGTACATATATCTTAGATGCTTATTGTTAGATTTTTTTTATCATTCTTATTTCAATTCTTTAGGAGAGCTAAACACTTGTAAACACGTACTTTTGGGAGACTTTTATTATTTACATCTTTTCTTGTACCTACAAAAGTTTAGTTAAGGTTTTTGAGGTATAAAATCCTAAGTAATTTGTAAAGGGTTTTAATTGAGCCACAAAAACTAAGAAAGTTTCTAGTTAGGTCATAAAAAAAAAACCAGGAGAAAGTTATATCTTAGTCTTGTGAAAAAAATAGAGATTGTAAATGTTATACATTTTCATTGAAAGGTAACAATTTAAGTATATTGAATTGAAAAATCTTTAGCTAAGATATACTAAGGTAGTGGAGGTAAATAATTGGGGTCGAACCACTATAAATTGAATTGTCTAAACTTTTCTTTCCTTCCCTTATTATTTAAAAAAGTTTACAAAGATTTTTAAAATATAATTTTACCTTTCTCTTGATATTTTCAAGCCTAACAAAAAGACTTGAAAAAAAGAAGAAATAAATATATGATTAATAAGATGATATTAAATGATAGGGTTGAATCTCAATATGGAATCAAATTATGTTGAATGTTAAGATGAATTCCTTAAATATATTATATAAAATTAAAATAAAATAATTGTTTTAATAATTCTATACTTTAGATATTATTTTCTAGCTAGTTAAACTTGGAATGTAAATTAATCAATGAATAACATATGAACTAACCATTCTAAATACTCTCTATATAGGATATAATTATATATTACATTAAAATTATTTAAATATTTAAAAATCATATCATCAACCACAAACATGAACACATTTCTTTTTTCTAACATTTGAAAGTATCCTTAAAAAAATCATATGAAGCATTAGATACATTAAATATATAAAAAAAACAATTACACACACAAAAAAAGAAATAAATAAAATATGCATAAATTTCTTCTAAAAAATAAAATATGAATATATGAATATGTCATAATAAAATAGTTAACTTGTATAAATCTATAGTAATGCTTTAAACATATAAAAAAAACTAATATATTAAAAAAAATCCTTAAACTATTATACTTTATTTAAACATATTTTTATACTATTTTTGTAATTAAATAAGCTCCTACCTTATAATTTTTAATCATGAAAGTTATTGATTTTAATATTAAAGTACAAATATTTTGAATTTTTAAATCAATTTATATTTTATGTTAGAATGAATTTGATGAGAATAGTTTATTAAATAAAAATAAAATAATATTTTAAAATTTCTTAAAAGTGAAAATTTTGATTACTCTTTTAAATTTTATGTCAATGTTAAAATTGTATAGAATTTCTATTGTATCAATAACGGATTAAAAGCCTGAAATTCAAAATAAGAATTAATTTACAATTAAAATCAATGGCTTTTACGGGTAAAAATCATAATATTGGGAGTTTATTTAACTGCAAAAATAGTATAAGAACTTATTAATCAAAGTGTAATAATTTAAGGATTTTTTAGTATATTAACCTATAAAAATAATATAAAAATACAAAATGCAGAAAATACTATTTAATTTTATTTTTTATTACCAGTTGACTAAGATAAAAATAAAAATATTAAAAAATCTAAGATAATTATGTGACAAAAAAAATAATTAAGTAATTATTTTATAATTTCTCATAATTAGATGACAAAAAACAATATAATTAAATGACTACTAATAAAATTTACCCTTTAATTAAAAATATCATCGTTTATCTCGTAAAATTATACGGTTACACTATATTAGTATATTGCTCCTTTGGACTTTTTTGTTATTTTAAAATTACAGGGACCAAAATGAACTTGGTGCTATACTATAGGGCCCGTACAGTGTTTTTACCCTTAAAAATCTGGGTTACTTGGGCCGACATTGTTAAGCCTATTTTCTCTCATTTTATTTCTCTTTTCTTGTCCCTGTAAGTCTCCTCTGTTCTCTTCTTCGGCTGAAATTTTCTTTCTCCATTTTGTTTTCTTTTTCGATCGAAGTTGTAGCTGTTTGATCTCCTCGGGTCAGTGAATCCTAGGTTTGTTTTCTTCTCTCCATTTCTCACTTGTTACAACTTTTTAAAACAGTTCTTTAGTTGAGACTTACATTTGTATGATCAGAAAATTTTGTTGTTTCTCTTATGGAGTTTCTATCTTTCTCGAATTGGGTTATTTGTTCTATTTGTCATGTTGTAATTGTTTCACTCAATTTAATTGGAAGGTAATGGTAATTCCAATAATCGAACGAAGGAAATCTTTTTAGGGTATGTTTTGTTCATGAAAGTTTTAAGGGAAAAGAAATTGAAATCCCTGGAATTTATTCTCTTTATTGTTTGGTTAAAAGGAAAATCGTTTGAGGAAAAATCTAATTAAGGAAAAAGTTAAAGGGAAACACTGCAATAACTTTTATCTCCCAAGTTTAGTTTTAAAAATGGATGAAAATGTGAGAAAAAACTTTCAAGAAAAAGCAGCCTCTGCTATACCCCATTTCTCCATAAATTACTGTTTCAATGTGAATTTGATACCAACTAGCTGGTCCAATTGCCTTTTCGATTTGTCTGTGTCGATTTGCTTTCAAGTTTTTGGAGATCAAAAGTTTGATGTTGGTTGTTTTCATGATTTAAATATGATATTGGTGTTCATTGTTATGCCAGGGAATTCCTTTGAGATGTCTTATAAAATTGCCCAGATTCGTCTTGTGAGTTCTCATCCTGAGGTTTATGAGCCCTGCGATGATTCATTCGCATTAGTCGATGCCCTTTTATCCGATCGGAACAACTTGTTGGAACTCAAACCGATGTTATGTATGGAAGTGGGTTGCGGAAGTGGTTATGTTATCACTTCTTTAATGCTTATTCTTGGGGAGGAAGCTAATGGGGCTCAGTTTATTGCCACCGATATCAATCATCACGCTATTAGAGTGACTCAGGAAACAATGGAAGCGCACGGAGTTTATGCAGAATTGATAAATACCGACATTGCATCTGGGTTAGAGAATCGTCTGGCTGGTTCAGTTGATCTTCTTGTTGTTAATCCACCTTATGTGCCAACACCTGAAGATGAAGTGGGTCGTGAAGGGATTGCCTCAGCTTGGGCAGGAGGAGAGAACGGTCGAAGTGTGATCGATAAGATTTTGCCTGTTGCAGAGAAGCTTTTGTCGAAACGGGGTTGGTTGTACATGGTCACTCTTACAGCAAATAATCCGTCACAGATATGCCGACAGATGATGAAGAAGGGATATGCTTCAAAAATTGTTGTCCAAAGATCAACGGTGGAAGAGAGTTTACATATCATCAAGTTCTGGAAAGATAACGATATTGAGGCGGACACAAATGATGTGATAACAAACAGCAAAGCAGTCCCTCTAGGGATTGTGGACTCTGTCCGTTCGCAGATACAACGATTGTCATTTTGGGGAAGTTGTGATATTAACACCACCACCAATTGATCATGAATCTGAAGGGAAGTTTTTATCGAATGATATGGTTCTTTTGGTAATGTGGTTTCCTTGTATTTCTGGGTTAATCTTGCTCGAGTGTTCTTCCTTATAGGTGTCGGATATTCTTTTTTCACCCACTTTCCAAAGACGGACCGGGCATACAAAAGGGCTGAACTGAACTGAACTGAACATCGCTGATATCATGAGTATCACTCTTAAGACTTGTTTTTCTTTGGTGGTTAATTTTCTTCCATGTTTATATATAGAGAGCGCATTTTAAGCTCAGGGTTAATGAATTGGTGAATGACATTTGATTTTTGGGTAAATTACCATCCAACATTTTGGACGCTTTTATTTTAGTTATTCATATAAAAAAACTTTCAATTTGATCACTACCGTAAGAATAAATTATTGTAATTATTGTTTTGGTCACTACTGTTGCAGTAATTTATTATTTTGGTCACCCATTTGTTTCCTCAATAACAGAGTTTGATGTGGCATTATGTAATTTTTTAATTAAAAAAAATGTTTGAGGGCTAAAAATAAAACGATGTTGTTTTTGGGATTTTCAACCCCAAACCAAATAAGCAAGGCATTTGAAATTTTAAAGGTAAATTATTAAAATAGTCACTTATATTTTTCTTATATTACATTTTAGTCATTTATGTTTAAAATATTATGTTTTAGTTATTTACGTTAACGTGTTTTAACATTTTAGTCACTGAACAATTAATTTTTGTTAATGGTGTAAAACTAAGCTGATATAACATGTTAAATCATCATTTCAAACAAAAATTTTAGGTTAAAATTATACAGTTGCTCATTTTTTTCATTTTGAGCAATTTATTTTATTTTTATGTTTTTTTAATTTTCTTTATTTTTCATTCTTTTCTGTTTCTCCCTCTATTTTTCTCCATTCTCCATCTCTTTTAACATAAAAAAATTAAATTACTCAAAACGAAAAAAAATATAAGAACTAATTGTATAATTTAACCTAAAATTTTCATTTGAAATGATGATTTAATGTGCTACGTTAGCTTACCGTTACACCATTAACGAAAATTAATGCTTAGTGACTAAAATGCTATAACATGATAATGTAAGTGTCTAAAACGTAACATTTCAAATATAAGTGACTAAAATGTAACATGAGATAAACAAAAGTGACTATTTTGATAGTTTACCTAAATTTTAATTGAACCCCCCCAATAATTATAAATTTAGGTTGAAAAAGCCTAAAAACTAAAGGGACCAGTTAGGGTTTGAATCAAAAATTGATTTTAAGGCAATCAAAATGGGGTTTAAGGGGTTAGTTCGATAATTTTGTTTTTTATTGGCCGATTGGTGTGCAGGGTTTGTTTGTAACAGACAGTATATCGGACTGGACCAAGTAAAATAGATCCTGAATCTATTTATGTATTTATTCACTTTTGACGTTCATAGTGTGACATACCTAAATCCTGAGCAGATGGTAGATTATGTATGCGTGACTCGTACACTTTGATGTAAGTAAAAGCTTTAGTTCAAATAGATAAGGAACCAAAAACTGGTGTGTTAGGTGTACAACTTCTACAGTATGTAGCGTCATTCACAATAGTGAAATTCATGGCTCGAGACATGGGTAAATGATATCCTTTCATTGGCATTACTTGGTTGATGAAAAGTAAACATTACCATGAGTCTTTCGTCATTGTGATGAATGAATTAATTACTATTCAATAGTAATTGACTTTTCATGAAGGAAGATATAATGGTTACCATGATATAAAATAGGATCATATTGGGAGAACTGATATTATCCCAAAGAGATTAAGGATATATTATGAGGGTAAAACACTTATGAAAAAGTCATTGGATGAGCACTGAGTAATTGCTTTCGTAATGGTATGTCGTTAGGGAGAGCTCAGTTACAATACTATAATGGAATGACTTCGTGACTATATGAGTTTATAATTAATAGGCGAATAAATCATTTGAGCCCTAATTACATATGTCCAATTAGTCCCTCCGTTGGCTCGTTGAAACTAGAAATGAATTGCAAGTTTGAATAGAAATGAACATAATGAAATGGAAAAAATTCAGGAATGATTATGGTTTTTTTTGAAATAGAAAGATGGAATCATTTGGAAATGAATGTAGATTTCCAAAAATGGAAATGAAAATGATCCATTTGCAATTCTATATGGATTACCTAAAATGATAGGAAGAACGAGTTTATGTTTTTGAAATGTTTTTAAGCCCGAAAATAAAAATAAACCATTCGATAACAGTGAGCATGTTGAGTTATGAAATATTAAACATATTTTATCAAGATTTTATTAGGGGTAAAATCGTAAAAAAATTTCAAGGGTAAAATCGTCAAAATTTCATCTGGGGTAAAATACGGTTAAGAAATTTATTTAATATAGAATAGTAAAGTTTATTTTTGAAAATAGAAAAATCGAATCGGGTTAGATCACATTACAGAGTATTGGGCCAAAAGGCCTAGGAAGTATTCGTAATTGCACCTGATGTGAGAAAGGCCCAAAACTCCTTATATAACATGAATGGGGCAACAACCCTATTAGGAATACTAGGGGTACGTCTACCCCACTCCTACTCTAAATAGGAAGTTGTTTTTCTATTTGAAATAAACCACTACAACTCAACAAGGTTTTTTCTACCTTATCTTCCTATAAATAAATGACATTGGTAGAGCTATGAAAACAACTTGAAAAGATTGTTAATCTGTCGAAAAATAGAGAGAATTTATTTTAACCTATCAAATATATTTTTTCAGAATAACAATTCTACTGGTTTCTATTAAGAAGAGAGAATTTTTGTTTTCACCCCAAACAAAATAGAGAAAACTTTTTCTAGTTCTGTGTTTCAGTTCAATTGGTTTGAGCCCATACTAAAAGTAGTTTGTGGTACGAGAATAGCGGAGAAAATCGCTTGATTTAAAGCCAGGAACAATGAACTTCCGCTAAGTTAAAAACACATGTATGGATTCGGTTAGGGTTTATTGCTATAAATATCACAAATCGGGTCGATTTTCAAAATTTTAATTTTTCGTTACGCAAGAAAACCATTTTCAAACTGAAAATTTTCCATCACCTATCAGATATACTGATACTGACTTCCAAACATGTCGAGGTTCGAGAAAATTGATGTCGAGCTATGTTTTTGCTTTAGACAATGGATCCATAGTGTGAATAAGGGTTAAACAGGGTTGTACTACTAACTTCACTATGGAGGGCCAAATATGAGGTATGGAAAAGCTATAGCACTGTAACAGTGTGGGTATAGCTAAAGCTCAAAGAAACCACATAAAGACAAAACACATTGATACAAAATATCATAAGGGAGACGGTAATGTTTAACGGAATAGTGGATGCAGTCAAAGATCGCATATGATGACAAACCCCAGAGATTTGTTTTACCAAGACTCTACTAGCTAGAGAGTTCTTTGGGGAACATATAGAGGGGCACAAGAATGTGAAACATGACTCATCTACTTCACTAGCTAGATATTTCTAGTAGATTCTTTTACGGTAAAGTCGTTATGGTTTTAATGGAATTAAAATTTGGTTGAGAAATAATTTAATTGGAAATATATTGAAGTTTATTTTTGGGAAATAGAAAAACAAATATTGGTTTGGATCAAATTATAAAATATTGACTTAAAACCCAGTAAGTACTTGTAATTGAACCCGATATGGAAGAGACCCAAAAGCTCTTTTATGTTACAAGTTGGGAAAAAAAACCTTAGTATTATTAACTAAGGTTGTCGGCCTCTATATCCTAGTTGAACTAGGAGTTCATTTTAGCCAAAACCTCACTTTCTTTGCTTCTCTTTTCCTTTCTCATTCTCATCATAACCTTTCACTTTCTGTAACACCCCTTAACCCGTATCTGTCGCCGGAACAGGGTTACAGAGCATTATCAAAACTTTCAAAACATTTTTATGATAATTCATATAAATTACAATTCATTATTCAAAATTATTCATATCGTCCCTTAAATGGACCCTCGAGGCACAATATAAGCATTAGAATCAAGTCGGGACTTAATTGGAAACTCTAAGAATTTTTCGCGACATTTCAAAAATTTTCTAAGTTACAGGGCTCACACGCCCGTGTAACCCTAGGACATGCTCGTGCTGCAAGCCGTGTTCGACCCCGTGTAACTCTCTGACTTGTGCACACGGCCATGCCACATGCCTGTATGCTAGACCGTGTGGTTAATTAAATTCTTTCATAATTAGGTGCAGGTTTCACATAGATAAGACACACACCCGTGTTCTAGGCCATGTAGCACATACGGCTGAGACACACGGCCATGTCTCTGGCCGTGTGCTAAATTCTTAGCATTCTATTTTCTCGAATTTAAGGTGCGGGGGACACACGGCCTAACCATATACCTATGTACCAGGCCGTGTGTCACACACGGTCTATATACACGCTCGTGTAGACAAAATAAAGCCATTTCTAGCTTTATTTCTCACCCAAAATCATACCAATGACCTGCACTTAAACTCACATCCAATTGCCAACCAACTCAAGTATTCAAATTAAGCAACTCTATCATTCAACATGGCATAACATTAGATGCATACATGTTTATAATCTTACCTTGGTATATTCCATATGTTAAGCATAATTTGAACAACCATTTAACATGTATATAGCTACCATAGTATGACATTACAAGTATATAAAAAAAAAACCATTACTAGCCATTCCAATAACTAGATTACAAACCATATATTTAAGCCATCTATGGACAAATTAGCCTATACTTGCCATCATACCAAAATGATTTTACTATATGTACCCAAAATAACTAGTAGATAGTGTGATGATGCTCCAATGATTTCCAACCTTCGTGAGCTTTCGAGCACTATAAAACAAGGGAAAATAAAACAGAGTAAGTATTACATGCTTAGTAAGTTCGTATAACGGAAACTAAACTTACCAATCCCGTTTATTAAATCTAAGCATACAAAGTCATGTTCTCCATCAACTTGGAAAAATTGCCTAAACACATGCATTCAATCAAACATGTTAGTCACAAAACTTTCATATACACCAAGTAATCATAGATGAGCTCATCATGCAATATTTTTTCTAGACATTATCATTTCATCTCATAATTCTCTCATTATGCCAAGAGTTGTGTCTGTTGAATCATTAAAATTCTGATGGATACTTAAGTAGTACACTCAAGGTGTACAATTCAATAACCCGTCAATTCTTATTTAGAGGTACCCATTAGGCACTTAATCAAAGAACAGACTCTCGAGCCACACATCGTATTACAAGATTACCAGTCCAGGCTAAATCCTTTATGTAACGTATGCTCAGAAGAGCTCAATTAGGATTACCAGCCCAGGCTAAATCCTAATTGTAACATATGCTCGAGAAGGATTATATCAGGATTACTTGTTCGGGCTAAATCCTTTCTATAATGAGATCAATAGGATTACTCGTCTGAGCTAAATCCCGTCAGCAACAAATGCAGGACCTCATTTATTTCGGGAAAGCACATTTATCCATCGAAATTCAACATTCAAACGAGAGTTTACCCATTTTTCCAACATTTCCAAAAATGTAATCATTTCACACATTTATAGCATTCACATAAATATAATTCATATTGCATACAATCATAACATTCAAGTTAACGTATTTACATGCTCGATTAAGTTGCATGAACTTACCTCGACACTTGTTCGCTTAAATAATCTACTAATCTAAAACCTTTTCTTTTCCTCGATCTAACCTCGAATTTGTGTTGTCTGGATCTATATAAATAACTTAAATCATCAATTTTAAACATTTCGTATTTATTTGAACTCAATTTATGTCCTAGGCAAAATTAGCATTTTGCCTCTAACTTTTCCATAAATTTCAATTTCATCCCTAGGCTCGGAAAATGAAATTCATGCAATTTACTCCCTATTCTAAGCCTAACTGAAATTTCAATATGGAATTTACAGCACACATTTTCTATAAATTTCAGAATTTTTCATCAATTTTCACAACTTTACATTTGAGTCCCTAAATCATGTTTTCATCAAAAATCACTTTGTAAAAGTTGTTTATCTATAAACAACCTTTCATTTTTTACCATAAATTTTAAAATTTCATCATATTCATCCATGACCTAATTTCCATACCTTGATAACTTTTCAAATTGATCCTCTAAATAGATACATTAAGCTATCCTGGTTTCAAAGATATCAAAATTACTAAAAACGCGACAAGGAAACTTACCCAATTAAGTCATGGAAGTTTCTTCTCTCTCTCCTAGGGTTTCCATAGAATTTTGGGGAAGTAGATGAGAAAATAAGATGATAATTCTTTTATCATCTTTTAATTAATTAAATTATTTCAATTTCCAATTTAGCCCTTGCCCTTTTTCTAAATTTCTATGGATGAGTCACTAAAATATCTACATACTTTTCTTTAATGGTCTAATTACCATAAGGACCTCTAATTTTGAATTCCATAGCTATTTAATCCTTGTAGCTACTAGAATTCAACTTTTACATTTTATGCTATTTAGTCCTTCTCGTAATTAAGCACATAATCAATAAAATTTTCTTATTGAGATTTTCACATGACATTTCTAACATAATATAGACCATGTAATAAATTAAGAATAAATTTTATTTTCGAATCGGATTTTTGGTCTCGAAACCACTATTCCGATTTCACTAAAAATTGGGCTGTTACACTTTCCTTTCAACTTTTTTTACTTCTAATTTTGTAACCCCCCATACTCGACCTAGACGTTAAGACCAAGTCTGGATGTTACATTAAAACATTTAAGGGCAAGCCAACCTTTAATTAATTTAAAATTCATTGAACACAAAATTCCAAGTTAGAAACCATGGTCTAAAATAAACATACATTAGTTCAAACTTAAACAAGCTGTAAGATAACTATAAAAGAGAAAGACGACCGAGCTCCTGACACGCCGAGCCTTCTAAGTCTGCGGATTACTTGAAATCTAGACAACAATTGAAACGAGTTTATAACTCATTGTGTGTAATAGGTATAAAAACAAATTAACAAAATAAATATAACAATTCCCAAATGCAAATACATAATCAGAAACAACTGATATTTAGTATAATCGCATAGTTTAGAGGAAATACGAAATGGATTAGACACATATACAGAAAGAATCAAATGCAATTTCCTACCCCCATTCACTACACGCCATCTCCTACCATCCCAACACACTGTATAGGGTATCAAGTACCTATATAGTAGTATACACCAGTTAGTGTCGATATGGCACATTTCAGAATAATTATAGATTATCTGTCAGAACAGTATGCTATAAATTGCCAGAATTAGATACAGATTTGTGGCGTAGCCACTCAATTGGGTAAAACATTCAACTATCAACACTTCCTTCTTTATATCATTCTCACCAAATGTAGATACAATTTATAGATATCAGATATCAATGATGCACATATAATTATTCACATATAAGTCATAGTTTGATAATACATATCATTATCATTTAACAGTTACTGCATCAATTATACATACAAATAATTGATTATTCAACCTCAGAACATTGGATATCAAATTATACAGTCTAATTCAGAGTATACAGACACTACAAAAGGCCTACGTGTGATTCAAATGACGTTTATAGCCTTGGGGAAATTTTTAATATTTTGGCCCACACGCCCGTGTGGATTCACACAGCTTGGGTGTCTGGCCTATGTGGTCCATACGGTCATGTGGCTCAAAACTATGAGTTACATGGTTTGGCACACGACCAAGCACACGCTTGTGTGGCTCACAATGTAACAGCTCGATTTTAGCTAAATCAGAATAGTGGTTTTAGAAACACAAATATAAAGTTGGAAAACTATTTTAATATTAATTTTGGTGTTTACAACATGTGAATATGTATGTGTGAAAATTTCGTGATTTAATTTTATTGTTTGGATGCTTAATTTGAGAAAAGGACTAAATCGCGTAAAATGCAAAAATGGTATGCTATAAGTTAAAAGTGCCAAATTGCTATGGTTTGTTAAATAAAAGGTCCTTATGATGATATTAGACCATTTTAATGATGGATGGACATAAATGGGCTTGTATTAGGTGATTTTTAAATGATTTAATTAAGGAAAAAATGGTAATTTGGTTATTAAGTTAATATTAACTAAAAAAAAGCCATATCATCCTTATTTTCTTCATCTTAACCAATTATAAAGAAGAAAAGAGAGCCTTGGAGAGCATTTTAGGGTTCGACACTTATCTAGCTTGATTAAGGTATGTTTTGAGCTCGATTTTTGATGATTTTTATGTTTTTGTGTTCATTGCTTTGAGTACTAGCTAGCTCATGTTTGAATTTTTGAAAGTGTTGGTGACTTTTAAATTTTAAATTGATGAATTCATGTGTTTTATGATGAATTATGAAAGCTTGGTGCTTGATATACATGTTTTGTAAAGTGATTTTGAGTAAAAATGCATATTAGGGATTAAATTGAGAAAAGTGTAAATTGAGGGATTAAATTGTGAAATAAATGAAAGTTTTGGGCTGTTAGTGGTCCCTATGAAATTCAGTCAAGCATGGGTTAAATTGAATTTCATGAATTTTGTGTTTTTATGAAATAGGGACTAAATTGATTAAATGTGAAACTTTAGGGGCTAAAGTGCTAAAATGCTCAAATGTATATTTTTGGATGAAATTTAATGAATAGGAAATTAAATGAGTTAATTTTAAATTTATATAGATCGAGAAAGAAAGGAATCAGATTTAGATCGAGGAAAATCGAAGGTTATCGAGTAATTGATTCGATTCGTCAATTCTGAGTACGAGATAAGTTCGTACGTGATAAACATTATTACAATTATGTATTTAATGTTTTAATATTGCATAAATTATATATATGCGACTATGATTGCATACGGCAACAAATCGACTATGTTTGGCACTTAGTGTGTGATTCAAGATAGCTTCGGCTATATAAAGCACTTAGTGTGCGAATTGGAATAGCTTCGGCTTTATGTGGCACTAAGTGTGCAATACCGAGATAGCTTCGGTTTAATGTGATGACACTAAGTGTGTGATATTGTTATAGCTTCGGCTAATCATTTATGCACTAAGTGTACGAGTTCTTATAGCATTGAAAGATTTTCGAACGATTTAACTTAATGAACAAAGAGGTGAGAAAGAAAGAAATAAATACAGGAAAGTACAAGTATGTACGATACCTATGTGGTAGTTGATACTATGTGTATGAAGCTTGATGAATTTATATAAACATGATAAATGGTTATGAATTAGAGTTGAATGATGATATGAGAACTACTAAGTGTCTATTACTTGATGATTTGTAAATTATGAACTATTGAGTATTTTTGGTACGAACTTACTAAGCTATGAAGCTTACAGTGTGTGTTATTTGTTTTTGTTTTATAGAGTATCAAAGCTAGCTCAGACATCGAGGATCATCGGGAACCATCATCACACTATCGACTACTTGTTGGTATTTTTGGATGCTTGTAAATATAGTTTATGGCATGTATAGGCTAGAGAGTTGACATTATATTTTGAATTATGATTTAAGTCATGAGATTTGGCTTACTTTTGGTTGAAAATGTTGGTATGTATTTGGTCATTTAAGTTGGCCTAAATGATATGTTTGAAAGGTGATTTATGTGATGTGTATAACGCCTTAGATATTGGCTTATTTTGGATATGTTTGATTAGTTGTAGTTATAGCTAAATGGTATGTTTTAATTATGGAATTCAGTAATTAAAATGGTTGAGAATAGATGGCATGATATGTGTATGAATTGACATGTTTTGGCTGCTTATATATGTGATGAAATGATACCATTTTTGATAGTTAGGTGAGCATGAGAAAAGGGTGGCAAATTGGCTTTTCAAATGGTCTATTTTTGTCCACACGGGCAGAGACACGGGCGTGTCCATCAGCCGTGTGCGACACACGGCTATGTTACACGGCTGTGTGTCCCCTGGGGTACCCTTTCGAATTAAGGCAGTATACTCTACAGTTTTGACATGGCCTAGACATACGGGCATGTCTATTGACCGTGTGTAGCACACGGGCTGGCACATGGGCGTGTGGCCGGCCGTGTAACCCAAGTCAGTAACCTCCCTAGTTTTCCCACGGCCAAGGCATACGGGCATGTCCTCAGCCGTGTGGTACAAGTCAGTATGAATGCCCTGTTTTCACATGGCTTGTGACACGGGCGTGTCTGGTGCCCGTGTGAGGCACACGGCCTGTTCACACGGGCGTATGACCCTAAAATTAAAGAAATTTTTATAAGTTTTTCAAAGTTTGTAAATGTTATTGGTTTAGTCCCGAACCACTTCTAAGTATGTTCTAAGGTCTCGTAGAGCCTTATAAGGGACATGGTGAATGATTTAAATGGATTTTTGTTATGATTGCTCAAATGTATGATTTATGTGTAGTTGTCCAGTAATGCCTCGTAATCCTATTTTAGCAACGGAAATGGGTTAGGGGTGTTACATTTATTGGTATCAGAGCTGTAGTTTAGTCGATTCTAGGACTAACATAGCGTGTGAGAGTCTAGCTATACATGCCATATATATAAACTACGATAGTGTGATGATTCCTGATAGTTAAAATGTGTTTTTTATATAGCAAATGGATCCCGAAAGAGCCGTAGCTAACGATGTTGAAAGTAATGCACTCGCTCCCGCTCAAGGGGCAGTGTAGTCTGATTCTAGACCCGTAAATAGTAGTTACGAGGGAGAGGCAAAGCAAGCCTTTTTTCAAATGATGAGTGAGTGGTTCACGGAGTTTGTTTGAACGAATCCGGCTGCTCAACAAGCTCCACCCCCACCTGTTCCTCAACAAGTCCCAGTTGTGCCACAAGTGATAGATCTGATTCGATTGAGTAAGCCACCTGTAGATAAGATTCAGAAACACGGGGCTGATGAGTTTCGGGCTACAGTTGAAGATGATGCTGAGAGAGCTGAATTCTGGCTCGAGAACATGATCAGAGTATTTGATAAATTGTCCTGTACTTCGGAAGAATGTATCAAATGCGCAGTATCTTTTCTTAGAGATAATGCATATCATTGGTGGAAAACACTGATATAGATGGTTCCTAAAGAACGGGTTACCTGGGAATTCTTCCAGACTGAGTTCCATAAAAAGTATATAAGCCAACGATTTCTCGATAAAAAACATAAAGAGTTTCTAGAATTGAAACAGGGCCGAATGACTATCATTGAATATGAAAGAGAATTCATACAATTAAGTAAGTATGCCCGGGAATCTGTGTAGACTGAAGAAATCATGTGTAAACAATTTGTAAATGGATTGAATGAAGACATAAAACTTCTAGTTGGGATTCTGGAAATCAAAGAATTTGTAGTACTGGTTGAGAGGGCTTGTAAAGCTGAAGATCTCAGTAAAAAAAAGAGAAAGGCTGATTCAGAGGCAAGAGATTTGAGGAAGAGATCGATGAATAAATATTATCATTCCTCGTCGAAGAAATCTAGAGACTATTTTAACCGATCAATAGCTTCAACGGGATATTAGAATAAATATCACAGGAAGACCTATACCAACCCTAAAGCTCAAGCCACATCGGTATCGAGTGTTGGTAATGTAAAAGATGTTAAACCTGAGTGTCAACAGTGTGGAAGATGGCATTTTGGAGATTGCTGGGTGAAAAATAATAATAGAACTTGTTACAGTTGTGGTTCACGAGATCACTTTATTAAAGATTGTCCAGATTTAGTTGAAAAAGATAATGCTCAGAACACGAGGCCAAGTAACACTGCGGTTAGAGGGAGACCATCCCATAATGTTGGAAATGTGAGTGGTGGTAAAGGTGCAACACGAGACACTGCTACGAGATCTGATGCTAAAGCACCTGCATGAGCTTACGCTATTTGAGCTCGCGAAGAAGTGTTGTCTCTAGATGTTATTACCAGTACTTTTACTTTCTATGATACTCATTCTCTATGATACTAAACCATCAACTGAAACATGCCAAAAACTTCAACACAAACCCAACTCAAAAACTATACACCATCCTCGTACGAATAATAATATGCAAAACTAACTTGATTAAGGGACGAGGCTGTTATGATCCTCACCTAAAAGAAACCAATCGAAACTTAAATCAAAGAATTCAAACAACCTAGCAAACTTACTTCGACAAAATGAACAAACAATAACGACAAACATTCCCATCAACTTACGCAATTATCCTAACAAGCAAAGACCACAGAAGATGGAGTTTTCCCGTTGTAACAGGAGCAAGATATGGCAACACATAAGGAACAAAGGAAAATAAAAAAGAGAAAAGAAAAGAAAAAAAGAGAGAAAAAATAATAAAAAAGAAAGAATGGAGGAATAAGGAGAAAAGAAACGTTACAAATTTTTCGATTAACTTTTTGAATAAAAACTAACTACCCTCATAGATTAAGAAAAAAATATTTCTTTATTGCTTGTAAAGAGACTCGAACATAGGACCAGAAAGTATACAAAAGCTTAACTATCGAACTGACAAGCTCATTCTTGACACAAATTAATGGAGAAATAATTTTAAGTCATGAGTTCAAAGGTAAGGGTTACATCAAAATAAACAAGAAATTTCAAAAAGGAATACTCGAACCCCCGATCTGAAACACAATAACAAAGCCCTTAACCAGAGATACAAAGACTTAATTATTGATAGAATTTGTAAAACAAATGTTCAAAATTTTGGGGCGTTACAACTTTTTTCCTCTAAAATAAATTTTGGCCCCAAAATTTACCTAATTCAAACAGATAGAAGTATTGCTGACGAACCAAATTCTCAGGTTCCCAAGTTGCTTCCTCAGTACCATGATTTCACCATAGGACCTTAACTAGAGGAACGATTTTCCTCCTCAGGACCTTTAAATCTCGGTCCAAAATCTGAACAAGTTTCTCCTTAAAAGTTAGATCCTGTCTCACCTCAATCTCCTTAACAGGGATAATATGAGAGGGGTCAGACTGGGGACGTCTCAGCATAGAGATGTAGAATATGTCATGAATCCAATCCAATTCAGCGGATAGCTTTAATTGATAGGCCACAGGTCTGATACATTTCAAAATACGATAAGGTCCAATGAATCTCGGGCTCAACTTGCCCTTACGCCCAAATCAGAGAACATTTTTCCACGGAGAAAATTTTAGAAATACCTGATCACCTATAGAATATTTGATATCACACCTTTTCAAATTTGCATACAATTTCTATTGGTTAGAAGCTGCCTTTGTAATACCCCAAACCTGACCTAGCTGTTATGATTGAATTTGGATAAACTACATCAACTCATTTTAAAAATTGATTTCATTAAATATTTAGCAAATATGGCCTTCGCAAACAGTTATTAAAAAGCTATTTGTTCGCTTTCATAAAATAGTTAAGAAATTACTTAATTTACAGTAGAAAACCTTTTCCAGAGTTTTAGTTTTAAAAACCAAAGTCCATTTTGTTGACTTAAGTGATTTTGCAGTCTTGCATTAGAAAATATCAATTATTGACGAATTAAGCAAAAACCCAGAACGAATTCAGAAATAGATTCCAAACCCAAAAGATCAAAACAAATAATTATGGAATTCACCATATTTACATTAAGTGCAAAATAATATGAGCTCTCACATGCTGTCCGGTCCTAATTCAGAGATTTACCTAAATAGACAAAGATAAAACAAAGGGGGTTAGCTATGAAGGTTAGTGTATAACTGAACTCAAACGGAGATAAAAGAAAACACAATATACAAGTTAGAGAACGCAGAGAATTTCGTATCAATCATATAACCAGAGTGGAGCAAATTAGAGTTTCACAGAGATCTTCAAAACAATCATATAATAGAACAGAAGATGTATGATTATGCTAATATGCTTTTTGGAAGATCAGAATGCAGATTATCAGAAAACATCCTACCCAACTCCACTACACACCAAAATAGAGTTCCCCATTACTCATCCAATAAAATCACACCAGCAGATAATTGTGGAAAGTGCCACCAAAATTGCAGACAAGCTGCCAGACAGAATTGTGGATAAATCACCAGATACTGCAGGTAATTAAATTTCCAAAAACTTCATTCGTTCACATCATCCCGAGCCCTATGTAACATGTCATGGCATGCATATTCAGAATCAGAATGATAAGCATGTAGGACCTTTTGTCATACAATAATAGAAACAGAAGGTATGGGATTCCATGCTTTGTAGGACAGATTGATCAAATCTTAATGAATCATATCAGATTTTCCATGAAGTTACATGCATGGTTACATATCAAAATCAATATCAGACACCACAACATATTCGAATATCATATGTTCTCATCCAAATCAGTAACAGAGAAACGAATCATCAAAGTTAACAAAACATGAATTATACCTGAATAAATCACATACCTTAAACACGTCCCAAATAAAAGCACATTAAATAAAAGCACATTATACGCTAACAAATCATACTTACTTAGCTTATGTCATATCAGACCTACGTACAGATAACAAATTATACATCAACCGATTATCGACTATCAAGTTTTATAGCTTGTTTTAGATCATACAGGCCCTATAATAGGTCTACGTTCAATTCAAATGACGATTATGACCATAGGGAACAAATCCTGATTTTTGGTCTACACGCTCGTGTGGATTCAGACAGCCTAGCACATGTCTGTGTCTTTGGCTCGTGTGACCCTAATTCCAAAATAGTGAGTTACACGACCTGAACACACATATGTGTCTCTGACCCGTGTGACTCTAATTCCAAAATAGTAAGTTATACAGTCTACCACACGACCTGGCACACGACCGTGTGACGTTGACAACCATATATTTTGACTTTTGATGTTCGCAAAAATTTAGATTTTCGTTATGCACCTGATATGGGTTCGATGCAGAAGCAACAAAGATGAATTCCCAGCCTTAAAACAATAATCAAACCTCAATCAATTGATTTCCCTAACCATTTCAATAACTAACATATTTACTACCAAAGTTTCATCAAAAATTTTTGACGCAAAGCCTGAATCAAACTTAAATGCTTACCTTCGTTTGTATCCAACAACACAAGTACTTAAATTGATGGAGAATCTTGATATGCAATCCTTTCACTTAAGAAAGAAAACCAACTGAACCCTCAAAAATGAAATTGAATAAAACAAGCAGAATAATTTCAATTTTAACAAATAATGAACGAGAATGAATATTAGAAGAAATTTGAAAACAAACTTATGTTGCTAACCTTTCTGTCGGAACAACGAAATATGCAATCTCTTCGACAAAGCTAGTTGCGGAGTTATCAAAAAGAAAAAAGAAAAACAACCAAAAAAAAAGAAAAAAAAAAGAATAGGCGTTTTCTAAAAGAAGGAAGTTTTTTGAAAGGAATTTAGTTATTTTAAAATAATATAACTAAAATAAAATAGAAAAATTTTACAAAGCAGCATAAAAAACATTTTTCTTATTGTTTTTGCAAGGACTTAAAAACGAGAGCAAATAGTACATAGAAACTTAACCACTAAACCACTAGGCTCTTTGTTGACATCAGTTGGTCGAAAATATTATCTACGCCAAATGATCAGCGGTAGAGGTCAAGACAAAATTAACAAAAATTTGAAAGAAAAGATTTGAACAGAAGACCTCAGGCGCACACCCAAAGCACTTAACCACTGAACCAAATCAATTTACTTTGCAAAATTTTCAAAATCCTAACTCAAAATCAAGATATAACCACTCTTGGTTTCGTTAACCCAATATCTTCTAACCCAATTTTTGGGATGTTACAACCTTAAGATGATCTTGAATCAATTTAACAGTATTCTCAGTCTCAGAGACTAGTTCGGGACCCAAAACACAACGCTCACCTAATTTAGTCCAACAGAGAGGGATTCAACAGTTAAGGTTATACGAAGCCTCATAAGGCGCAATTTGAATGCTATATTGGGAGTTGTTATTATACGCAAACTCAGCTAGCTACAGATGATCCTCCCAACTACCCTAGAAGTCCATTACACAATTCCACAGTATATCCTCCAAAATCTAAAAAACTCGCTCAGACTATCCATCTATTTAAGGATGGTACACAATACTAAAATCCAATTGGGTACCCAAAGCCTCGTGAAGCTTTTTCCAGAATTAAGAAGTAAAACATGGATCTCTATCAGAAATGATCGAAACTGAAACTCCATGCAATCTTACAATTTCAGAGATATACAACTTAGCCAATTTCTGAAGTGGATAATCAGTCCTGACCGGAAGAAAGTGAGTGGATTTAGTCAATCGATCAACAATTACCCAAATCGAATCCTTCTTAGTGGGTGTCACAAGCAATCCACTAACGAAGTCCATAGTCATACGCTCCCAATTCAAAAAAGGGAATCTTTACTGGCTATAACAGACCTGAAGGCAGCTAGTGCTCAGCCTTAACCTTCTAACACGTCAGACAATGTGAAACAAAAGTAGTTACCTCCTGTTTCAAACTGGGACACCAGTAAAGCTCACAGAGATCTTTGTACATCTTATTCCCACTTGGGTTCATAGCATAAGGGCTATTATGCGCTTCCCTCAGAATTGACAGCCTGAACTTAACATCATTGGGCACACATATCCAATCCCTAAAACATACAACCCCATTATTGTTTAATTCAAAATAAGAAGTTTCACATACTTTAATCTGATGAAAATGAGAAATAAGAGACTCATCACTTAACTTTTTAGCTCGAATCTAATCACTTAACAGTGCATTGATTACAGACAGCTCAACAAAGTTACAATAAAGAACAAGTATCCATTGCCTCGTATTGATAACCTGTTTGACTAGTTGAAATGTACCACTATATTTTCAAAGATTGATCTCCATTCTGGTTATTATCAGTTATGGGTAAAAGATTCAAATGTACCCAAGACAGCTTTTAGAACTAGATATGGGCACTATGAGTTTTTTGTGATGCCATTCAGTTTGACAAATGCACCTGCAGTGTTTATGGATTTGATGAACAAAATTTTTAGATCATATTTAGACATGTTTGTGATGGTATTTATAGATGATATTTTGATTTTACTCCCGAGATGAAAATGAACATGTTGAGCATTTGAGAATAGTGTTGCAAACTCTGCGTGAAAAACAATTGTATGCCAAATTCAGTAAATGTGAATTTTGGCTACGGAAAGTTGGTTTTCTTGGGCATATAGTATCTGCTGAAGGTGTCTGGGTGGATCCGAATAAAATTTCAGATATTGTTAATTGGAAGTCACCTAAGAATGTGTCAGAAGTCTAAATTTTTCTGGGACTGGTTGGGTATTATCGAAGGTTTGTAAAAGGGTTATCAATGATAGCTTCTCTAATGACCTGTCTATTGCAAAAAGATGTGAAATTTGAGTGGTCTAATAAATGTTAGCAGAGTTTTGATAGATTAAAAACCTTATTAACAGAAGCACTAGTGTTAGTTCGGCCTGAATTAGGTAAGGAGTTTATAATCTACAGTGATGCATCGTTAAATGGTTTAGGCTATGTTTTGATGCAAGAAGGTAAAGTAATAGCCTATGCTTCAAGACAGCTAAAACCACATGAAAAGAATTACTCGATACATGATGTTGAATTGGCAACCATAGTGTTTGCATTGAAAATTTGGCGGCATTACCTATTTGGTGAAAAATGTCACATATTCACTGATCATAAAAGTTTGAAGTACTTGATGTCACAAAAAAGATTTGAATTTGAGACAGCGCAGGTGGCTTGAGTTATTGAAAGATTATGATCTAGTTATTAATTATCATCCAGGAAAAGCCAATGTGGTTACTGATGCTCTAAGTAGAAAATCTCTGTTTTCCTTGCGAGCTATGAATACTCGATTGTCATTATCTGATGATTGTTCAATTATAGCTGAGTTAAAAGCTAGACCGACATTTTTGCAACAGATATCTAAAGCTCAGAAAAATGATAGTAAGTTGCAAGCAAAACAGATACAAAGTAAATCAACTCCTGACTCAGAATTTCAGATCGAGACTGATGGTTGTTTGTTATTCAGAGACAGAGTATGTGTACCAAAAAGTTCAGAACTAGTATAAAAGATTTTGAATGAAGCTCATAATGGTAACATGTCTATTCATCCTGGTAGTAATAAAATGTATAATGATCTGAAAAAGATGTACTGGTGGCCGGTAATGAAACATGATATTTCTGAGTTTGTATCTAAATGTTTGATATGTTAGCAAGTAAAAGCTGAATATCTGTTGCCTTCGTGATTGTTACAGCCAGTTACAATATCGGAATGGAAATGAGAAAGAATTACCATGGACTTTTTATCAGGATTACCCCTGTCTTCAAAGAAGAAAGATGTCATTTGGGTAATTGTTGATCGGTTGGCAAAGTCTGCACACTTTATTCCAGTACGTATGGATTATTCTTTGGATAGATTGGCTGAATTATATGTCTCTGAGATTGTCAGATTGAATGGAGTACCTATCTCCATTATTTCAAATAGAGACCCTCGGTTTACATCTCAATTCTGGAGCAAATTACAAGAAGCTCTGGGTACTCAGTTACACTTTAGCACTGCGTTTCATCTCCAGAAAGATGGTCAATTTGAACGTGTAATACAGATCTTGGAAGATATGCTTCGATGTTGTGTACATGAATTTGAAGGTAACTGGGAAAAGTATTTTCCTTTGGTTGAATTTGCTTATAATAACGGTTATCAGTCTAGTATCAAAATGGCACTGTATGAAGCTCTATATGGTCACAAATGTAAAACTCCATTGTATTGGATAGAACTCAGTGAGAAAAAGTTACATGGAGTTGATTTAGTTCGTGAAACCGAAGAAAAAGTGAAAGTAATTCAGGATAGTTTGGAAGTAGCCTCTGATTGTCAAAAGTCTTATGCTGATCTTAAATGAAAAGAAATTGAATTTCAAGTCGGTGAAAAAGTATTCTTGAAAGTATCGCCTTGGAAGAAAGTTCTCCAGTTTGGTCATAATGGAAAACTAAGTCCACGGTTCATTGGGCCATATGAGATTATAGAAAGAATTGAACCTATTGCATATAGGTTAGCCTTACCAGTAGAACTTGATCGTATTCATAATGTTTTTCATGTGTCTATGTTACGACTGTATCGATCGGATCCTTCACATGTTATTTCTCCGAGAGAAGTTGAGATTTATCCTAATATGACTTACAGTGAAGAACCGATCAAAATTCTGGCACGAGAAACAAAAATGTTAAGGAATAAAAAGGTAGAATTAGTAAAATTTCTTTGGAAACGACACAGTATAGAAGAGGCTACCTTGGATTCGGAGGATACTATGAGGAAGCAATACCTGAATCTTTTTACTGGTAAGATTTTCAAGGATGAAAATCTTTAAGGGGGAGAGTTGTAACAGTCAAATTTCAGTGAAATCGAAACAGTGGTTTCGGGACCACAAATCCGAGTCGAAAATAAAATTTATTTTAATTTTATTACATGGTCCGTATTATGTTAGAAATTTCATGTGAAAATTCTGATAAGAAAATTTTACCGATTATGTGTTTAATTACGAGAAGGACCAAATCGCATAAAATGCAAATGTTAAATTCTAGTAGCTAGAAGGATTAAATAGCTATGGAATTCAAAGCTTGAGGTCCTTATATGGTAATTAAACCATTAAAGAAAAATATGTAGATATTTTTTGTTGACTCATCCATGGAAATTTAGAAAAAAGGGCAATGACTAAATTAGAAATTGAATTAATTTAATTAATTAAAAGATGATAAAAGAAATATCATCTTATTTTATGTCATCTTCATCCCCAAAATACATGGAAACCCTAGGAGAGAGAGAAAAAACTTTCTTGGCTTAATTGGGTAAGTTTTCTTGTCTCGTTTTTAATAATTTTGATATTTTTGAAACCAGGATAGCTTAATTTATTTATTTGAGGGATCAATTTGAAAAATTATCAAAGTATGGAAATTATTTCATGTATGAGTATGCTAAAAATTTGAAATTATGGTAGAAAATGAAAGGTTGTTGATAGATAAACAACTTTTACAAAGTGATTTTTGATGAAAACATGATTTAGGGACTAAAATATAAGATTGTGAAATTTGAAGAAAAATTATGAATTTTATAGAATGTATGTGCTGTAAATTTTATAGAAATTTTGGTTAGACTTGGAATATGGAGTATATTGCATAAATTTCATTTTCTGAGCCTAGGGACAAAATTGGAATTTATGAAAAAGTTGGGGCAAAATGGTAATTTTGCCTAAGATGTAAATTGAGTCCACTTGAATGTGAAATGTGATAAATTGATGAATAAATTCATTTATATAGATCCGAATTTTGAAGCTAGATCGAAGAAAAAAGAAAGTTTCGGATTAGTAGATTTATATATGCGAACAAGAATCGAGTTAAGTTCGTGTAACTTAATTGAGCTTGTAAATATGATAAATTGAATGTTGTGTTGTATCGAATGTGTTTTGTATTTATGCGAGTTAATTTGAATGTTATAGCATAAGAAATGATTACATGCTTGAGATTCTTTGAAAAGGGTTAAATTCCGTTTGAATATTGGATTTCGATGGATAAAAGAAATTTCCTTACTGATGAGGTCCGGCGTTGTTACTAACGAGATTTAGCCTGGACTAGTAATCCTGATATAATCCTTCTCGAGTATATGTTACAATTAGGATTTAGCCTGGACTGGTAATCCTAATTGAGCTCTTCTGAGCATATATTACAAAAAGGATTTAGCCTGGACTAGTAATCTTGTTATATGTTATGAGGCTCGAGAGTGTGCTTTCCGATTAAGTGCCCTAATGGTACTCCTGAATATGAATTGGCAAGTTATTAAATTGTACACCTTGAGTGTACTGTTTGAATATCCATCAGAATTTCAATGATTCAACAAATAAAATACTTGACATGATATGTGAATTATGAGACGAAATGAATGATGTCTTGAAAGAATATAGTATGATGAGCTCATCTATGATTACTTGATGCATATGTGAATATTTATGTAACTAACTTGTTTGATTAAGTGTATATATATAGGGAAAATTTCCAAATTGATGAAAACGCATGTTATTAAATGCTTAATGTTAATAAATGTAAATTGGTAAGTTTTAATTCCTATTATAAAAAACTTACTAAGCATGTAATGCTTATTTAGTTTTATTTTCCCTGTTTTATAGTGCTTGGAAGCTCGTGAAGGTTGGAGATCAGTTGGAGCATCATCACACAATCCACAAACTTATTTTGGTATAAATAGTACACTTATTTTGGTATAATGACATTTATATGCTAACTTGGCCATAGATGGCTTAAATATGTTATTTGTAATCTATCCATTGGAATGACTAGTAATGATATGTTTTGGTACTTATAAAGCATAATGTCATGATAAACACTTATGTGTTAAGTATAAATGACCAAATGATGTTCAATGTTTAGGTTAAACAAAGGTAAGAATTTAAACATGTATGGATGCTATGTTGTATCATATTAGATGTTAAAATTTGTTTAAAATCAGTGCTTGAATTGGTTGGTATTTGGATGTAAGTTTTGGTGCAGGATAATGGTAAAATTTTGGGTGAGAAATGAAGCTAGAAATGACTTTATTTTGTCCACACGAGCAGGCACATGGGTGTGTGTCTAGACTGTGTGTCACATACGGCTTAGTACATGGGCGTGTAGTTAAGCCGTGTGTCTCCTGCATATTAAATTCAAGAAACTGAATGCTCAAAATTGAGCACACGGGCAGAGACATGGGTGTGTGTCTTAGCCGTGTGTGCTACACGGCCTAGAACACGGATGCGTGTCTTGCCGTGTGAAACCTACACCTAATTTTGAAAAAAATTAATTATCCACACTGCCTAGCACACGGGCGTTTGGCTGGCCTTGTGGCACAAGTTAGAGAGCTACCTAGTTTTGAACATGGCCTGCAGCACGAGCGTGTCACGGGCGTGTCCCTTGGACCACACGAGCGTGTGAACCCTGTAACATGGAAAATTTTTGAAATTTCACGAAAAAATTTTAGAGTTCCCGATTAAGTCTCGATTCGATTCTAAACCTCATATAAGTCCTCAAGGGTCCATTTAAGGGACGTTATGAATAATCTCAGAAAATGAACAATAATTGACAAGATTATCTGTAAATGTCTTGAAAACTCTGGTAACGCTCTGCAACTCTATTTCAATGACGGATTCAGGTTTGGGGTGTTACATCCCAAACTTACGTGCAAAGCGTCGCTGTACACAACAAACTCCCTACCTGATGTAGGTCGTACCAAAACAAGTGCTTGAGTCAGAATGGACATGAGCTTTTCAAAGCTCGCTTGCTGCTTGTCAAACCACACAAAAGGTGCATTTTTATGCAACAATTTAGTCAAAGGAGCTGCGATAAGAGAAAACCCCTTGACAAACCTCTGATAGTAGCCTGCCAGATGCAAGGAACTCCAAATCTCAGAAACATTTCTCAGCTGTTTCCACTCGATCACAACCTCAATTTTCTTAGGGTCAACTCAGATCCCCACGGCAGACACAAGATGCCCCAGAAATGTAACCTCCTATAACCAAAACTCACACTTGCTAAACTTAGCATACAACTATTTCTAGCGGAGAATCTGTAGAACTATCCAAAAGTGCTCGTCATGATCAGTCCCAATCTTAGAATAAATTAGAATGTCGTCGATAAAGACTACGATGAACTGATCCAAGTACGACTGAAATACTCGACTCATAAAACCCATAAACCCAGCCAAAGCATTCGTCAAACCGAAAGGCATGACGAAGAACTCGTAATACCCATAACGAGTCCTGAATGATGTCTTACACACATCAATCTTGTAACACCCCTCACCCGTATTCAACGCCATAATAGGGTTACGGAACATTACCGAACTTACAAAATAATTACACATACATTTCACATACATTTTATAATTTTATACAAATTATCATTCAATAATATTCACATTGTCCCTAATACGAGCCTACGAGGCCCAAAACATGCATTTGAGGTGGTTCGGGACTAAACCAATAACATTAGAAACTTTTCAAACACTTAGAAATTTTTTGCATAAAACAGGGGACACACACCCGTGTGGCCCGGCCGTGTCTCTCACACGGCCAAAGACACGCCCGTGTCACAGACCGTGTAGACATTCAAAATAGAAGCACATGGCTGTGTCCCAGCCCGTGTCCGACCCCGTGTAACACTCTAACTTGGGTCACATGGCCAACACACACGCTCGTGTGCCCTAAAAATGGCCATACATGCCCTTGTGCCAAGCCGTGTGCTAGGCCGTGCCAAACCTGTAGGTATACTGACTTATGCCACACGGCCAAGTCACATGCCCGTGTGTGAGGCCGTGTGGAGCATACTGACTTCATTTTAATCTCAACACAGGGGACACATAGACGTGTACATGACCGTGTATCACACATGGCTGAGACACACGCCTATGTCTCTGCCCGTGTGGACAAAAATAGGCTATTTACCTAGCCAATTTGCCACCCAAACTTGCATAAACCTTCACCAAACCAAATTGCACAATTCATAGCAGATCTAGGCACTCAAACCAACTAAATCAAGCCTAATTCATGCAAACTCAATATCATTATCCACAATGCACACAAGTCACAAAATAGACCAATCCATTTATACCAATTTCACATACACATTTCAACTAATTAGACATTCCCGAACATGCATCATTATGCTCAATTTCATAAGCCCACATCTCCAATATTAACCATTTGTCATCCATAATTCCTACTATTAATAAGCATCACAAAACCAACCTTAATCACATAACATAAGCTATATGCACCATATATAAACATAACCAAACCAACCAAGTTAAGCCAAATCTCATGGCTATATATACACAAATCAAAACATAGTCATTTACAAGCCAATTCAAATGGCAAAACTCCATACCCAACTACATATTAAAATAACCATAATCCTATACATGCCATATGACCAAAACTTAGTTTCAAAAGTACCAAGGTGATAGTTGGAAAGTGTAACGAAGTCTCCGGCTATCCCCGAATCCGAGCTAGCTTTGATATCACTATAAAACACAAAAAAATAAACAATGTAAACTATAAAGCTTAGTAAGCTCGTATGAAAATTGTAACACCCCTTACCCTATCCGACACCAGTACAGGGTCCGAGGCGTTACCAGACTCAAACATAAACATTCATACAAAACTGGGCCGTAAATTTTCGCCTAAATTAAAATCATTCATTAACATACGTATCACCCTTATATGGGCCCACGAGGCCTAAACCATACATTAGGTATGCTTCAGGACTAAACTGAGAACTTTCAGAACTTATGCAACACTTAGAAAATTTTTTTATTTTGGAGGGTTACACGTCGGTGTGGGTAGGCCGTGTGGTCACACATGCCTGTGTCCTCAACTCGTGTAACTCTCTGTTTATGATGTCATCAACAAAATAGGGTTACACTGCCAAGTCACACGCTAGTGTGCTTAGGCCATGTGGCGAATTAAATTCCAAAAATCAGGTGCAGACTTCACATGGCCAGGGCACACGCCCATGTCCTGAAGCCGTGTCCTTCACACAGCTAAGACACACGGTCGTGTCTTTGCCCGTGTGTTTACTATTGGGAATTCTATTTTACTTTATTAGGGTGCAGGGGACACACGGCTAGATCACATGACCATGGGGCAGACCGTGTGTCACACACGGCCTAGACACATGCCCGTGTGTCTACCTGTATGGACAACTTTGAGGCTATTTTCCAAGCCAATTGCCACCCTTATTTGTACAAACACATACATGACTTCAAGGGCACTTGACATGGCATAATTGAGCACTTAAACATACACAAACAAAACATGATTACGGCATTATCATGTTAGCTTATACATGCACAAGACACCATGCTTTATCAAGCCCATCTTACCAATTCTCACTTAAGTCATGGTTATCATCATATTAAACAAATCCCAGTTAAATCTTCAAGCATTCATAGCCACAACCCATCTCATCACATATACACAACCACTAACCACATCACAATTGCATGGGCACATGTATGCTTGAATAAATAGGCTTACAACCCAATAATCATTATAAGCCATATCTCATGGCCTTATACAAAATGAATCAAATATCATCATAAGCCAACACATTTGGCTAAACCAATATGACATATAACAAAAAGACCAAGTCCCTATACATGCCATATATGACATATAACAAAAAGACCAAGTCCCTATACATGCCATACTCAAAATGTTAAGACTATTTATACCCAAATGTCCAATTGATAGTGTAATCGAGTCTTCGACGTCCTTCGATCCCTGAGCTAGCTTGACGATACTATAAGAAATGGAAAAGAGAGGGGAGTAAGCATAAAGCTTAGTAAGTTCGCATGCAGATAAATAACAACATAATCATGAGTATTATACAATTAATATTACATAATTTACATATATGTCATCATAGTTTCATAGGCATAACTTACTCATTTTTAATCTTACCAAAAGTTCATCAGATACCGAGCTCATTCATATGAGTTTTTCGTACATACATGTACCAACTCGTAACACATTCTCATAATTTCTCATCATTGACTTACTTGTTGAATAACCCACTAATTTACCCGTTGAACACTTGAAATACTATTGGATAAACGGAAAGCTTGCACATAGTGCTTCATACGTAGCCACATGCTACCTCATATCACATATCACACATTGCTCGTTCTCGAGCTAATCACGAGCCTGCTCACACAAGCTGACAGTCAGGACGTAACTACATGGGTTGCTCACACAAGCTGACAGGTACCCGCAACATATGTCGGGCTAGCCAGCCACCGATAGACGTACAAGACCAGCACCCGGATCACATTACATACATTACATAATCTCATGAGCTCATAATCACATAGTTTCTAGTGACATGTCACTTGTATCCTAATTTATTCCTAATGTTCAAACATGATTTTCTCAATGTCACATCTTCGTCGAACTCGTTCACGATGTCATTCTCATTGACCATAATATCGTTCAGATGCTTATTATAACAATTAAACGTAGAAATTCATAAATTAATAAAGTATTAAAACATGATACAACATTGCATTATTTACACCTGAACTTACCTCAATACAAAAATAGTAAAAACGGATCTAATCGTTGTACACCTTGTTTTTCCCCCGATCAAGGCCCGTTCCCTGTTTTTCTTACTCTATAATACCAATTTTAGCTTATTTAATACACACATTATTCAATTAAGTCCATAACTCATACATTGAAAAAATGACCTTTTTACCCCTAAACTTTCACATATTTACAAATTAGTCCTTAGGTCCGTAAAATGAAATGTATTCATTTTCTTTATTACTCAAGCCTAGCCGACCTACACACATGCTCATATCAGCCTACATTTTTCATCAAAATTTGATTTTTACTACATATTTTACATCTTTTACAAATAAGTCCTTTTTATGCATTTCCATAAAAATTCACTTAGTAAAAGATGTTAAACACACATCAAACTTTCATAATCTACCATGAAACATCAAGATACATGCATGTCACACATGGGTAGATTTTTGAACATGAACCCTAGCTCAAATAAATGGTAGAAATAGCTAGATCGGTTGATGACAACTTCAAAAATACAAAGAATATTAAAAATGAGGATATGATGCACTTACTATTGAGCTTGAAAGGATGAACAAAACCCTAGCTATGGCTCCTTAGAAATTTCGACAATAAGGGAGGAAGATGGACACAATTTTTGACTTATTTTCCATTTTTATTCTTTTATTAACCAAATGACAAAAATGCCTTTTAGACTTTTCTTTAAAATTTTACCTACCCATGCCCATTTTTGTCAATAAAAATAAAAATTGGGCAAATTGCTATTTAAGGACCTCTAATTAATAATCTATGGAAATTTCATACTTAAAACTTCTAGAACTCACATTTTGCAACTTCTGTAATTTAGTCCTAGAAGTTAAATTGGACACTTATTCACAAAATTTCTTCATGAAACTTTCACACAATCATGCAAATATGCCATAGACTTCAAAATATTTATAAAATAATTATTTCTACTTCGGATTTGTGGTCTCAAAACCATTATTCTAACTAGACCGTAATTCAGGATGTTACAAAAATAATAAGCAAGTCTTACCATCCATTTGCCATTCCAATTAAATGACATAATATGCAACAATGCATTAATCTCAAGCTAACATAAATTTAATTACATACTTAATAATTAACTCACAAATTCCTTTGGCTCATTGCTCGTATAGTTTTCCAAACATACCTGTACCAATACATATCTATTTCTTACCATTTCACATCTTCAATATACCCGTTGAACCATTTGGAATAAAAGTCAGATACTTGGAAGTCTCGCACCCTAAGTACCAATATCATGGCCCGAAGCCAAATCAATGAAGCTCACACATGAAGTGCTAATATCATGGCTCGAAGCCAAATCAATGAAGCTCGCACCCGAAGTGCTAATATCATGGCCCAAAGCCAAATCAATGTAACTCTCACCCGAAGTACTAATATCATGGCCCGAAGCCAAATCAATGTAACTCGTAATGACATGTCCTTGTATCCTCATTTATTCCTAAGGTTCAAATGGGATTTCTATTGCCGAATCTTCATCGAATGTATCTGCAAGTTCATAATTCACAATTCATGCAATATCAAAAAATTTAAAACACAAATATAACAATGCTTATTACATACAAACTTACCTCGGACGCAAAAATGGCGAAATCGGTTGATTAGTCAAGTACTTTGTTTTTTCCCCGATCTAGATCTGAATTTTGCTTTTCTTGATCTATATGTAATCAAAATCAACTTCTTTTATTACCTCTCGATTAAATTTAGTCCAAAATTCACATTAAGGCACTTTTACACATTTACCCCTAACATTTCACATTTCTATACTTTAGTCCTTATTTCATAAAATTAAAAATTCGTGCAATTTAACTACAACCCATGCTAGCAGAATTTCAATTAGGTCCCTAGCAGCCTATATTTTTCATTTATTTCACATTTTAACCACAAAGTTTCCACATATCACAATTTAATCCCTAATTTGCATTTTCACTAAAAATCACTTAACAAAACTTGTATAACTATCATCAATCATTCATAATCTATCATAAAACATCAAAATACATGCTTATTCATTAATGGAAACATCCTAAATCTTTAACAGTTTTGCAAAATACTCCCTGGACTAGCTAGACCTAGTTGCAACGATCTTAAAAACATAAAAATCATTAAAAACGAGACAAAAATCATACCTTAATTAGCTATACAAGCTTGGCCAAATGAAAACCTAAATATGGCTATTCTTCTCTTTAATTTTCGACTAAGGAAGATGATAATGGATGAAAATTTTGTTTTATTTTACTTATTTTAACTTTAATTTACAAATACTATAATTAACCTTTAAAAATAATTCAATTTACAACATTACCATGCCACTATCATCCACTATCTCATCAATGGTATAATTACAACATAAGGACCTCTACTTTAATAATCCATAGCCATTAGATACCTTTAACTAATAGAACTCTATTTTTACACTTTACGTGATTTAGTCCTTTTTGCCAAATTAAGCACTCAAATGATAACATTTCTTAACGAAAACTTCACTCAATCATAAATAATACTGTAGAAATTAAAATAATAAAAAAATAATTATTTTGACTTCGAATTTGTGGTCCCAAAACTACTATTTCGATTTGACTAAAAACGGGCTGTTACAACTCTCCCCCTTAGGGATTTTCATCCCCGAAAATCTTACCAGTAAATAGGTTAGGGTACTATTTTCTCATAGCTTCCTCGGGCTCCCATGTGGCCTCTTCGACACCGTGTCGTTGCCACAGAACCTTTACTAAAGCTATGCTTTTATTTCTTAACTCTTTAATATCTCGAGCCAAGATTCTGATCGGTTCTTTGTTGTATGTCACGCCAGGTTGAATTTCTATTTCAGTCAGAGAAATGATATGCGATGGATCTGTTCGATACCGTCGTAACATCGACACGTGAAATGCATTGTGAATCTTTTTCAACTCTGACGGTAAAGCTAGCTGATATGCCACTGGCCCTATTCTTTTGATGATTTCATAAGGCCCGATGAAACGCGGACTCAATTTGCCTTAGCGACCAAATCGAAGAATTTTCTTCCACAGCATACTTTCAGAAATACTTTTTTGCCGATCTAAAATTCAATATCTTTTTGTTTCAAATCCGCATACGATTTTTGTCGATTTGAAGCTGCTTTCAAACTATCGCAAATTACTTTCACTTTATCTTCAGTCTTTTGGATCAAATCAACCCCATGAATCTTTTCCTCACTCAGCTCGGTCCAGTACAACGGGGTTCAGCATTTGTGACCATATAAATCTTCATACGGTGCCATCTTTATGCTCGACTAAAGACTATTGTTATACGCAAATTCAACCAATGGCAAATATTTCTCCCAGTTGCCTTCAAATTCTAAAACACAACAACAAAGCATATCTTTGACAATCTGAATTACTCTCTCAGATTGATCGTCGGTTTGTGGATGAAATGTTGTACTAAAATTCAACCTTGTACCCAGAGCTTCTTTCAATTTCTTTCAAAATCGCGATGTAAGTCTCGGATCTTTATCTAAAATAATTGAAGCTGGTACCCCATGTAATCTAAAAGTCTCTGAAATGTACAATTCAGCCAATTTATCAAGTGAATAATTTGTATGTACCAGAATGAAATGTGAAGATTTCGTCAGTCGAACGACAACCCAAATAGCATATTTCTTACTCGGAGACAGGGGTAATCCTGATACAAAATCCATCGTAACTCTATCCCATTCCCATTCTGGTATCATCACTGATCGTAGCAATCCTGAAGGCACTTGATGTTTAGCTTTAACTTGCTGACACACCAAATATCTCGATACAAATTCTGAAATGTCTCGTTTCATACCCGACCACCAGTACAACTGTTTCAAGTCATTGTACATTTTGGTACTCCCCGGGTGAACAGATAAACAACCACTATGTGCTTCGTGTAAAATTTTTTGAATGATCTCGGGATTCTTTGGTATGCAAATTCTATCTCAGAACATTAAACAATCATCGGATCCAATTTGATAGTCAGAATCACTAGTCGACTCACATTGCATTCTTTTAGTGAGTAATTCGGTATCACACTTTTGAGCTTCAAAAATTTGCTGAAGAAAAACCATTTTAGCTTTCAACTCTGCTAGTATCGGACTATCATCAGACAAAGATAACTGTGTATTCATTGCTCACAAAGTATATAGATATTTTCTATTCAAAGCATTTACGACCACGTTCGCTTTCCCCGGATGATAATCAATCATTAATTCGTAGTCTTTTAGCAACATGAGCCATCTTCGTTGTCATAAATTCAAATCTCTCTAAGTCATTATGTACTTTAAACTTTTGTGATCAGTAAATATGTGGCACTTCTCACTGTAAAAATGATGACGCCAAATTTTCAATGCAAATAAAATAGCGGCCAACTCTAAATCATGCGTCGGATAATTTTTTTCATGCGACTTCAACTGTCTGGAGGCATAAACTATCACTTTACGTTCTTGCATCAAAATGCAACCCAAACCATTCAATGACGCATCGTTGAAAGTCAAAAATCTTTACCTGACTCAGGTTGAACCAACATAGGTACCTCAATTAACAATGCTTTCAACTGTTCAAAACTTTGTTGACACTTCTCGGACCACTCAAAATTCAAATCTTTTTGTAGTCATCTAGTGATCGGTGTAGTCACATCGAGAACCCTTTAACAAAATGTCGATAATAACCAGCTAATCCTAGAAAGCTTCTAACTTCGAATACATTTCTCAGTGGTTTCCAATCAACAATTGCTAAAATTTTGCTCGGATCAACTAGTATACCTTCCGCTGAAACAATGTGTCCCAAAAATCCAACCTCTCAGAGCCAAAATTCACATTTACTGAATTTAGCATACAGTTGCTTATCTCTCAAGGTTTGTAGCACAATCCTCAAATGCTCGGCATGCTCAGACTCATCTCGAGAATAGATCAGAATGTCATCAATGAATACAACAATGAATCTATCTAAGTACGATCTAAAAATTCGATTCATCAAGTCCATAAAAACTGCAGGAGCATTAGTCAATCCAAAAGGCATAACAAGAAATTCATAATGTCCGTACCTCGTTCTGAATGTAGTTTTCGGCACATCCGAATCTTTCACTCTCAACTGATAATAACCAGATCGTAGATCAATCTTTGAAAACAATGTTGTTCTTTTCAACTGATCAAATAAATCATCTATTCTTGGCGACGGATACTTGTTCTTTATCGTAACCTTATACACATTCTCATTGATCCGTGTTTTTTCTTTACGAACAATACTGGCGCACCCCCAGGGTGAAAAACTTGGTCGTGCAAAACCTCTATCTGTTAACTCTTACAATTGAGATTTCAACTCTTTCAATTCTGTCAGAGCTATTTTGTACGGAGCTATCGATATCGGTGAAATTCCCGGTACTAACTCAATAGCAAATTCAACCTCTCTAATTGGTGGTAACCCAGTAATTCTTCTGGAAATACATCCGGATACTCACAGACAACTGGCACTGATTCAATTTTGTATCTAAAACATAAGCAAGATAAGCTTCACAACCTTTTCTTACATATCTCTAAGCTGACATCAATGAAATCACAACTGGCAACCCACTCAACTCATCTGATTTAATATGAAGAATTTCACTGTTCTGACATTTCAATTCAATAGTCTTTCGTCTACAATTCACGAAAACATCATGCAGAAATAACCAATCCATACCCAAAATCACATCAAATTCATCAAATAGTAATAACATCAAATCTGCAGGAAAACAATAACCCCGGGTTATTAAAGGACAGTTCTTGCAAACTTTATCGACTAGAACATACTTGCCAAAAGGGTTTGATACTTTAATCACAAACTCAGTAGACTCAACAGGCAAATTCTTACTAGATACTAAATTCTCACAAACATATGAATGAGTTGATCCAGGATCAATCAAAGCAATCTCACTAGTGTCATAAAGAGAGAATGTACCGGTGATAACATCAGATGATGATGCCTCTTCACGAGTGCGAATAGCGTAAGCCCTAGCAGGCGCTCTCGCTTCAAATCTCATAGTCGAATATTTTTTCACGGCTCTATTACTAGCCACGTTTCCTGTATTTCTCGATGGCCTCCCTCTAGTAGCTGTGTTACTCGGTCTTACATTCTGGAATTTGTCTTTCTCAGCAAACTCAGGACAATCCCGAATAAAATGATCTGGTGAACCACATCTGAAACAAGCTTTATTACTTTTATTCTAGCATTCACCAAAATGTTGTCTCCCACACTATTGACACTCGGGTTTATTATTTCCCACACTGCCACCACTCGATACTGAAATTTTTTGAGCTTTAGGACTTGAGTATTGTTTTCCACGATCTCTGTTCAAATACCAGATTGAAACATTTGGATGAGTGTACGAATCTCTGGATTTCTTTGATGAAGATTGATATGGCTTATTCATCGATCTTTTTCTCGAGTCTCTAGCTTCTGAATCTGATTTTCTCTTTTCTTTGCTAAGCTCCTCAGCTTTGCAAGCTCATCAACCAAGACAACGAATTCTTTCAATTCTAGAATTCCAACTAGAAGTTTAATATCCTCGTTCAACCCATCAACGAACCGTTTGCACATGACTTCTTCAGTAGAAACATACTCTCGAGCATACTTACTTAATCTTATAGATTCTCTTTCATACTCAGTCACAGTCATAAGACCCTATTTTAGTTCTAGAAACTCTTTGTGCTTTTGATTGAGAAACCTCTGGCTTATGTATTTCTTCTAGAACTCAGTCTAAAAGAATTCCCATGTGAATCTTTCTCTCGCTACCACAAACACGAAAGTATTCCACCATTGATACGCAGTGTCCCTTAGAAGTGATACAGCACATTTTAAACACTCACTTGGTATGCAAGAAAGTTCATCTAATACCCGAATAGTATTTTCAAGCCAAAATTCAGCTCTCTCGAGATCATCATCAACAGAAGCTTTAAACTCTTCATCCCCGTATTTTCGAATCTTATCAACTGGCAGCTTATTCAGTTGTAGAAGTTCCACACCTTGAGGAGCTACAAGAACCAGTTGGGATTAGGTGGGGGTAGAGGTTGTTGAGCAGTTGGATTTGTTCTAACAAACTCTGTGAACCACTCCATCATCATTTGGAAAAAGGCTTCTTTAGCCTCTCCTCCATGACTACTCGATACGTGTCTAGATTCAGACGGCGCTGCCCCTTGAGCGGAAGCTGGCGCATTACTCTCAACATTATCAGCTATAGCTCGATTGGGATCCATTTACCATATAAAAACATAGTTTAAATTGTCAGGAGTCATCACACTATCACAGGTTATATATGGCATGTATAGCTAGACTCTCACATACGCTACGTTAGTCTGAGAATCGACTAAATCGTAGCTCTGATACCAATAAATGTAACACCCCTCACCCATATTCAATGCCAAAATAGGGTTACAAAGCATTACCGGACTTACAAAACAATTACACATACATTTCACATACATTTTATAATTTCATACAAATTATCATTCAATAATATTCACATTGCCCTTAATACGAGCTTATAAGGCCCGAAACTTGCATTTGGAGTGGTTCGGGACTAAACTGATAACATTAGAAACTTTTCAAACACTTAGAAATTTTTTACATAGAATAGGAGACACACACCGGTGTGGCCCAGTCATGTCTCTCACACGGCTAAAGACACGTTCGTGTCACAGGCCGTGTGGACATTCAAAATGGAAGCACATGGCCGTGTCCCAGCCCATGACCTACCCCGTGTAACTCTCTGACTTGGGTCACACAGCCAACAAACACGCCCGTGTGGCTAGTCCATGTGCCCTAAAAATGGCTATACACGCCTGTGTGCCAGGCCGTGTGCTAGGTCGTGCCAAACCTGTCGAGTATACTAACTTATGCCACACAGCCAAGTCACACGCCCGTGTGTGAGGCTGTGTGGAGCATACTGACTTCATTTTAATCTCAACACCAGGGGACACACGGCTGTGTACATGACTATATATCATACAAGGCTGAGACACACGTCTGTGTCTCTACTCGTGTGGACAAAAATAAGCTATTTACCAAGCTAATTTGCCACCCAAAATTGCATAAACATTCACCAAAATAAATTGCACAATTCATAGCATATATAAACATTCAAACCAACTAAATCAAGCCTAATTCATGCAAACTCAATATCATTATCCATAATGCACATAAGTCAAAAAATAGACCAATCCATTTATACCAATTTTATATACACATTTCAACTAATTAAACATTCCCAAACATGCATCATTATACTCAATTTCATAATCCTACATCTTCTCAAATATTAACCATTTGTCATCCATAATTCCTACTATCAATAAGCATCACAAAACCAACCTCAATCACATAACATAGGCTAGGACTAACTGACCTAGGGACTAATTATAGAAAGCTCTCTAGCAGTATACTCAGCAGATATACCCAAATTCACAAATACAACACTAGATACATATGAATGTGTAGACCCAATATTAATAAGAGCAAAGTATAGAATAATATGAATAAAGAACGTACCCGCTATAATGTCGACTTTGTCTTTATCTTCGTGGCGCCTCGCCACGTACACAAGAGCAGGTTGTCGTGCCTCAATCTGAACTACACTTCTACTCGGTGCTCTCTAACCTTTGCCAGAACTATTACCACCCCTGGCCATACCGTGGCCCCTAAGTGCCTGCTGAGTAGCTCTCGTTGCTGGAACAAGACCTTGAGCTAGAGCCTGTGCAGAAGATTGCATTTGATCAGATCGTTGGCGTAGTCCCGGACAAGGTGCTCCATCGATCCACACCGAAGATAGTCCCCCAAATTTCTCCAGCACTCACCCGAATAACGTCTCCCACAGTCGCTACAGACTTAAATCTCGATCGATGCAGCTAGAGCCTCAATCTTAAGAGACCCATCGAATCTAGCTAGTTTCTTAGGGATCTGAACTGGACTAGAGGGACCTGAATCCCTCTTAACCTTATTTTGACTTCACTCCCGGTCTCTCCTTTCGTGCTCAGTACGCTTCACTTCTTCCGATATCTTTGTCTTGTCAACCAAGGCTGCAAAAACTTGCTCCCTCTAAAGAGCTACCAAAACTCGTAAATCATAATGCAAACCTTCCTCAAACCGCACACTATTATCGTATTCCGTCGATACCAATGCTCGAGCATATCTGCTCAATTTCAAAAATTTAGCCTCATACTCAGCTACAGACATCTCCCTTGAACAAGACTTATAAATTTATGTCTATGAGCCTCCACATAGCTCACTCCTACATATTTGCTCTGCAAGGCACTCATAAAGAAATCCTATGTGACCTGTTTAGGCTTAGCACCCTGCTCAATTGCCAGCCACCACTGGTAAGCCTCATCTCGAAACAGAGACACGAGACCCTTCAATTTTTTAGCATGAGTGCAGTTGATGTCGGTCATAATATGCTAAGTGGCCTCTAACCAATACTCGAGCATGGTAGGGGAGACTCTAGTGACACCCCTGAACAGTTCAACACCATTCACTCGAAGTCGTTCAGTAATCGACTCTCAACCTTCGGATCCAAAATGGGTCTCAACAACCCTTTCTAAAACTTACAGCATAGTTTGGGACAATTAGTCGTCCCTAGTTATAGGAGTCTGAAACCCAGTCTCAACAGTAGGAGTACCTATGGCATCATTAATATTAGTATTAGGTAGGCTGCCCATCGAGGAAGATTCAGCTCGAGCTCTCACTCAGCACCCACGACACCCCAAAAAACTACGCCCATGGCTACCGCATGAACTCATATTATCATAGTATCTACAATATCAGGAGTGTACGGATCAATTCACAATTTTGTTTGATGTCTTATGACAGTTCATAGCAGAAGTATTTACTAAACAATAGGTTCAACCATCACAATGTGTTTAACTAAACTGTATAGCTAAGCAGAGATACTTACAAGTTCAGCATCGGAGACTCATTCTTTTGTAAAATCAGTTATCAGAAGTATTCAATTAATACTTAATTTAAAACACATTTTATTAAAAACAGGAGCCCGGAACATACAAATGAGTTTTGTAACCTGGCTCTGATACCACTAAATATAACACCCCATACCCGACCTACATGTTAAGGCCAAGTCTAGATGTTACAACAAAACATTTAAGGGAAAAACAACCTTTAAGTAATTTAAAATTTATCATATAGAAAATAATTAGCCAGTTAAACCAACACAGAATTCTGAGTTATAAACCATGTTTTAAAATAAACATACATTAATTCAAACTTAAACAAGCAGTAAGATAACTATAAAAGAGAAAGACAACAGAGCTCCTCACACACCGAGCCTCCTAAGTTTGTTGATTACCTGAAATTTAGACAACAATTGAAATGAGTTTATAACTCAATGTGTGTAACAGGCATAAAAGGAAAATTAACAAAATATATCTAACAGTAAATTCCCAAATGCTGATACAAAAACAGAAATAGATGATACTCGGTATAATCGCACAGTTTAGATGAAATGCAGAATAGATCAGACACAGATACTGAACATAATCAGATGCAATTTCCTATCCCCATCCACTACACACCATCTCCGATCATCCCAACACATTGTATAGGATATCAAGTACCTATCTAACCCTACACACCAGTTAGTGTCGGTATGATACATTCCAAAATAATTACAGGTTATTTGTCATAATAGTATGCAATAAATCGCCAGAATCAGATACAGATTTGTGGCTTAACAACTCAATTCGATAGATCATTAAACTTTTAGCACTTCCTTCTTTATATCATTCCCACCCAATGCAGATACAATTTACAAATATCATATATCAATGATGTACGTACAGTTATTCACATATAAGTCATAGTCAGATAATACAAATCATTATCATTTAACAGTTACCGCATCAATTATATGTATAGATAATCGATTATTCAACCTCAAAACATTTGATATCAAATTATACAATCTAGTTTAGAGCATATAGACCCTACGGAAGGCTTACGTTTGATTCGAACAACGCTTACGACCTTAGGGAAAATTTTAGTATTTTGGCCCACACACCCGTGTGGATTCACACGGACTAGGTGTCTGGCCTATGTGGTTCATATGGCCTAATATACGACCATGCGGCTCAAAACAGTGAGTTACACAGTCTGGCACATGGCCAAGCACATGCCTGTGTGACTCACAACCCCTCACACGACCTGGACAGACCCCCGTCTCCCTGGCCTGTGTGACCCTAAATCTAAAATAGTGAGTTACACAACCTGGACACACGTCCATCTCCCTAGCCCATGTGACCAGAAATATAAACATTGAGTTACACGTTCTAAACAAACACCCATGTCCCTGGCCCATGTGACCAGAAATAGAAATAGTGAGTTACACGGCCTGGACACACGCCCGTGTCCCTAGCCCGTGTGCCTCCAATTCGAAAACAGTAAGTTACACCGCCTGACACACGACCTTACACAAGATCATGTGGCTCACACGGCCTACCACACAACCTGGCACACAGTTATGTAGCGTTGGGAGTCATGTTTTCGGTGCTTGAAACTTACAAAATCTTGGGTTTTCATTACACACCTAGTACGGTTTTGGTGTAAAAGCAACAGAGAAGACCCCGAGACCTAGAAACAACAATCAATTGTCTAATTACACGAATTAATCAAATTACACGGCTAAATAAACCATCAACCGAAACATGTCAAAAACTTCGATGCAAACCCAACTCAAAAACTATACACTCACCCTCGTACAAACAACAATATGCAAAATTAACTAGATGAAGGGACGATGTTGTCACGATCCTCGCCTAAAAGAAACCAATCGAAACTTAAACTAAAGAATTCAAGCAACCAAGCAAACTTAATTTGACAAAATGAACAAACAATAACGACAAACATTCCCATCAACTTACGCAAGTATCCCAACAAGCAAAGACAATAGAAGATGGAGTTTTCCCATCGCAACAGCAGCAAGACATGGCAACACACAAGGAACGAAGGAAAAGAGGAAAGAGAAAAGAAAAGAAAATAAGAATGAGAGAAAATAATAATAATAAAGAAAGAAGGAAGAAGAAGAAGAAAAGAAATGTCACAAATATTTCGATCAACTTTCTGAATAAAAACTAACTACCCTCACAGATTAATAACAAAAATATTACATTATTGCTTGTACAGAGGCTCAAACATAAGACCAGAAAGTATATAAAAACGTAACCAGCAAATCAGCAGGCTCATTCTCGACACTGATTAACTTAGAAATAATTTTAAGTTGTGAGTTCAAAGGCAATGGTTACGTCAAAATAAACAAGAAATTTCAAAAAGAAATACTCGAACCCCTGATCTCAAACACATGAACAAAGCCCTTAACCAGAGATATATAAAAACATAAGACCAGAAAGTATATAAATTTCTTATCTCGTTTCTAAGATGTTACACAAGCTCCTCTATTCCTATACTTCTTCTTTCATCTTTGGTGGCTAAGGGAATTTCAAGATTTTGGGGTGAAATGATGAAATTTTATGACAAAGGACCACATTGTATAAAAACTAAAGTTCTTCTCTCTTTTTTTAAAGTGGCGTGAATCACTTATATAAAAGATGAAGAAGTTTCTTTATTTTTCCATCAAAACATCTCAACTAATTTAAGAATAAAATATTATTATTTAATTTATAAAAATCTAACTTTAATCATTTTAATCAAATGGATAAGATTTCATATTATTTTGAATCTCTTCCAATGGACCATATTTTTCCAAAAACCATGATATTTTCTCATAATTATCTTATTTAGGAAATGACTAATTTGCCCTTGAATTTTCTCTACAATTTCAATCTTGATTCATGACATTTTCTTGGTATAATTACATTCCTAGTCCTTCCCTTTTTCTTTTTTTCTTTCCTTTATTTCCCTTTTATTTTTGTTGCCCCAAGTTAATGCCTTTTAACCTTCCAATTGTTTAGAAAATTCCACACTTTTCCCTTTTTTTTTCATTTTAGTCCATTTATTCCATCATCCAATCAAATTTCAGCACTTTTCAACCTTAATTTCCATAAATTTCATCCTCATCAGCTATAGGATTTTAATCCCATCATTTTGTCTCTAGATATCAATTAAAAATGGAAAATTTTCATTTAGATCCCTCCTCCATAAAATTGAAAAAATTCCACTTTAGTCCCTATAATTTTTCACTTTATTCAATTTAATCCATATCTCAATTTTCAATTTCCCCAAATCAATATGTCTCCAATTTAATCCATTTCTTAAAATGGTAAATTTTCACTTTTAGTCCAACTTTTAAAAATTATCAATTTGATCCTTATCAAATTTCATTATTCATACTTTTTCTCCAAATACTTAATTCACCTTTGAAATACTTATCCTTTCTAAAAGACAAAATTTATGGGGTATTACATTGTATGTCTCGAGACATTACCCTGAAATTGTAGAAATTTAGGTTCAAAATAAGCCTGTCTCAAGAAAGTAGTGCATATGACTTTAGACATTGTAACATCCCTAACCAGGCCTAGACATTATGACCGAATCATGAAGGCTACATTAGCCACTGAAATGGCCAAGTAGTCCGTTTAACTTACAAAAAACCCTAATCTATCCATCTTTAGGAAAATTGCTACTTTTGAGCTTGAAGTATGATAAAACATTCATTAATTAGGCCAACTTTACTTAAAGTTCATCTTATTATTAAATCGCAACATTTAGAAAAGAAACCAGTTGAGTTATCATTTTTATTTATGAAAAACTCGTTTGGTTCTAATGCAGCGGAACTCTGTAAGTATGTCGTATTTTACTTTAGGTCAAATTACAAGCAATTACCAGTTATTAAGTTCAATAGCCCATGCATGCATAAAAATCCCCAAATTAAAGTTTACCAAGCCACAGTCCAAATAATTAAGGTTACAATCCAAACCAAAGAAAATTTTCAATTCAATATTTTATCAAAAATAAATAGTCTGATGCCCGATTTGATGCTCCGTATGTTAGGTCCGGTCCTAGTTACGAGGGTTACTTGAAAAGTATAAAACTAATGGGGTAAGCTTATGAAAGCTCAATGTGAGTCAACATAATGTACAATCATACAAACAATCAAAACAGATAACAGTCATCAATATCATTTCAAAACAGTACATGGCAAACCAATTAGTGGATGAGCATGGCATGCGTATGATGCAATGCAAAAAGGTTCCTACACACCACGAGTTCCCCAAAACCCGTATACCAAACTCCAAACAGTGCGAGCCAAAGCTCGATGTGGATAAACCACCAATCAGTAATGGAGTAAAACTACCAGTAAAAACACAGACAAGCTGTCAGTAATGTGGACTTGCCACCAATATCAGTAATGCAATTAACCTACCAATAATGCGATTAAATCATCCAATCTTATCGGTACTCCATGTGCAGTATACTGACTTATTATTGTGGACTTTAAATTCCATTGGTACTCCATGAAACTCTTCATTCATCCACAAAACCCAACAAAATGCAAATGCAAAATTTCATATTATTAGTGAAACAAATCATGCTTATCAATAACAGTTCAATACAATGGCATGCTTATCATGCTTTTCGATAAACAGTATCAAGGTATGCCTTACATACTTTCAATTAATAGAATTAGTGGCATGTGAACATGCTTTCAATACAATCAATGCCATGCATAAAATGTAACACAACACATACTTAACACAATATCAATCATGGCAACTTCATAAGCACATCGAACAGTGTCACACTTCTTAGCATGATTTTCCATGCATCCAATGATCAATATTCATCATACATTAAACAATATGAACTATGTTAAAACATACATACAATCAACTAGAATAATGGAACATAATCAAACAGTGCATACATCTTATACACAACCATACAGTCTCAAACAGAGCCTCTAACAATCGACTCTACCAATTAAATACGTACCTTGCCTGACACTTCATTTATTCGCTTTTAGGCCATTCGGCCATGCCAAAAATAGAAATCATATTTTACCAATTTTCTTCATAAAATATTAATTTTAGGCTAATTATTCAAAGGAAAGGCCTACACCTTAGTTTCAAAAATCACAGCACTAAATTGTAAAATCCGTACTTTCGCTTTTAAGCCTTAGATGAGCCTAGATCCAAAAATAAAACTTAGTACATTAAAATATGATTAATGACCAGCCTTGAGACACCATCAAGGTTTTAGCCTAAGCAATGTTACAAGCATGAATGTTCAGATTTAAAATATCGAGCGAACTTGCACTCATCCGATGCAAAGCGAGAGTGCGAATGAAATCTGACTTCACTGCTGATCTAGGACATTTCGATCAGCACCTACAATTAAAACATTACTAAAAATCAGTATCTTATAACCAATTTAAGGCCTTATATCAATTGGATGAAACATTATCTTTTAACAAAAACATTACGACACAATTACTTGTAAAAACACCGCACTTATGCTCCCCGTTAATAGATCTGAGATGTCGGATAAGAGAGATCGAACACCCCCTTAATTTGGAACGTTAAAGGATATTTTAAATAGAGAAATATTGATGAAAACACTATTGTAAAGGGAAAAAAAATAAGGGAAAGCCAAAATCCAAAACAATAGTGCTCTAAAGGTGGCAACACCTCCAACGGCGGCAACAAAGGGATTAGTTTAGAATCTGCATGTAACACCCCTAACCCGTATCCGTTACCAGACTAGGGTTATAAGGCATTATCGGACATATCGAAACATTTAATAATCAATTCAAAAATATCATCCACACATCATAGCATCATAATCAAACATCAATTCAAAGTCCCTTTCTTAGGTCAATGAGACTTTAAACATGCTTTAGGAAAGGGTCGGGACTAAACCGAGCACATGCAAAATTTCTTAGAAACTTAACAAATTTTCAAAGTTACAGAGGTCACACGCCCGTGTGATTAGGCCGTGTGCCTCACACGGCATTAGACACGCTCGTGTGTTTAGGCCGTGGCAACACAGGGCATACATACTAACTTGTCCACACGGCTACAAGACACGCCCTTGTGCCAGGCTGTGTGAAAATTAGGGAGGCTACCGACTTGGCCACATGGCCGACCACATGCCCATGTGCCAGCTCGTGTGCCACACCCACGGCCAGTAGACACGCCCTTGTGTATAGACCCTGTCAAAACTGTAAGGTATACCGCCCTAATTCGAAAAGGGTACCCTAGGGGACACATGGCCGTGTAACATGACCGTGTGTCGCACACGGCTGAGACATACGCCCGTGTCTTTGCCCATGTGGACAAAAATAGGCTATTTGCATAGCCAATTTACCACCCTTATTGGTCATCCCTACAAATAGCAACAAAAACCATACTCAAACATGCATAATTCAATCCACAATGTCACCAATCAATTTTATCCTTATTATCCAAACCAAAACATGCCAAAATCGCATACCAAACTCATTCATTCATACATGTCATTATCCCAATTTTTCATATCCATTCTCATATCAAAATCATACTATTTCCGTAACTAATTCACATAACTAACATACCAAATTGACCATTTCTCACTAGGCCATTTATGCACATCAACAAATACCATTTCCTAACATAACTTATATACCAAAAACCACACCAAATAGAAACTTTATTCTAGCCATATCACATGGCATGATATACACTTCGCAAATCATATTCAAATACTTCTAGCTTATACATACCATACTTCAATATTCACATTTTCAAAAGATACCAAAATAGAGTTCGATAGTGTGATGATGATCCTCAATTATCCCTGAGCTCCCGGTAGCTTCCATATCTACAAAACGATTGTAAACACACACAAAGTAAGCTTCAAAACCTTAGTAAGCCATATACAAATAAAATAATCACATAACACATTTATAATCAAATTCATCCAATTAGCTCATGGTTATACACAATCACAAGTCCATATTCCTTACATAGCATCATTTGATCATCGTTCTCTAGCAATAAGCATATCTTATTATCATATAACTTATACTTACATCACGAATACACCTATACACATCTACTACCTTTCATTCACAAATTTGGTATACCTTTCAAATGTACTAGAATTCTTATAAACATTTCACATAATCATTCATTTCTCGGAGTGCCCGTCGAACTGTTCGGAATCAAATAAGATACTCGGATAGCTTGGAAAGCTAGTACAATGCCAACGTCCCAGACGTGGTCTTACATGTAATCAATATCGATGCTACTGACCCAGACAGGGTCTTACATGAAATAAAATACGATGTCGATGTCCCAGACATGGTCTTACACGTAAATCTCAAATCGACGCCAACGTCCCAGATGTGGTCTTACACGACAACTCATATCAGAATCCTATGTCATGACATATGTATGCTAACTATTCCTATGGTTCGTACGAGGCTTTTCGGACTTCGTCACATTATCGAAACTTTCTCGAATTTCACATATTGAACTCTCATATCCATTCACCACAATTCAAATATCATATAAGCAATAATAATTCAATTTAACTCATTTATTTGTATATTGACTTACCTCGTATAGAAATGAACGGAAATGAATGGCTATTCAACTACTTTCGATTTCCCCCGATATAATTTCATTTTCTTTAGTTTTTGATCTAAACACATTCAAATTTGACTTATTCAATCTCACATTCATTCAAATCAATCCATAAACACATATTTAGGGCATTTTACAGATTAGCCCTCACATTTTTACATTTTGGCGTTTAAATCCCTATTTCATCAAATCACAAAATATGCATAATTTCATTTCACACAAAATTTCCTTTAGCTCATATAAGCCAACATATTTCATTTATTTCACATTTTATCCCTTCAAAGTTTCATTTTCACAAATTAGTCATAATTAGCAAATTCATCAAAAATCCCAATACAAAATATATTAACCCAACACATATCTTTCATTTTCCATCAACTAACATCACAAAGCTCACAATTTCATCAATGGCGTAACTCAAATTCATCATCAATTTTATGAATTGACGTAGGGGCTAGATAGTATACTAAGCAACAATCTCAAAAACATAAAAATCATCAAAAATGGATCAAAACACATACCTAAATTCAAGCTCAAAGTGCCGAAACCCTAAATGGCCATGAAATATTTTATTTCCTCTTTATTTCGGCAAAGATGATGAATAATGGACCAATTTTATGCCATTGTTTTATTTAGTGCATAATAATACATCAATTACCATTTTATCCATGATTAATAAACATATAAAACATTAACATTGAGGCCATTATTGTCCACTTACCATGTAAATGGCATATTAACAACATAAGGACCTCTCATTTAAAGAGACATAGCAATTAAGCACTTTAACAATTATAAGGCCACTTTTACACTTTCTGCGATTAGGTCCTTTTTCACAAATCAGACACGCAAACGATAAACTTTTCATACGAAATTTTCACAAATAACAATTCACATGCTATTAACACGAAAAATAATATTAAAATATTTTTTTGACTCAGATTTGTGGTCCTGAAACCACTATTCTAACTAGGGTCTAAACCGGGCTGTTACACGGTACTTCGAATTTTTGGTAGCAATGGGCATGACTTTTAGAAGCTGGAAAAAGCAATAAAATGGTTGTAAAAATAGGAGCAATAATAAAAAATATAAGGAAAAGAAAGGAGAGGGAAAAGGGAACAAACTGGCACCACCACAAGTGGAGAAGAGGGGGCGACAATGGAGATTTAATGGAAGCAAAGAGAGGTTGATTTTGGGCGCTTTTAGAGCAACAAAGGACTAATTTAAAGATTAAAAATGTCAGTAAAATGGCTAAAAAAATGGAAGAAAAAATAATAGGCTAACCGATGGCATAATAATGGTGAGAATCACACTATTTGGGATAGCACAATGAAGAAGAAAAGGGAAAATTTGAGAGAGAATGGGAGAGGGAGAGGGAGAGGGAGAGGAGAAGGATGGCTAGGGAGCAAAATTAATTTATTTGCTCAAGAAGAAATTCAATCTCGGGTCTCTAAGCCAATTGCACTATCTTATTATTTTCTCTTAACCATTAAGTCAATAGCTCATTTTTTAAATAATTTTATGAACTTTAAACTAAAAATTTGGGATGTTACATACATAGTCCTGGGATTGTAGTATTTTAAATTCGAAGTTGACTTGTCTTGAGACCTTGGCTCTCATGTCTTGAGACCTAGAATAGAGAATTTATAAATCTAATTGTAAACATTTCTGAAAAAATGTTTAAACATCCTTTATTTGTTCACGATCACTTTCCAAACTTAAAATACACTAAAATGACAATCTAAACATCTCAAGTTCAATAATTAACAAATTTCTCTTAAATACTCAAGCAATCCCCATTTGATAAACACTCACATCACAACATTTCTAACAAATTACATACCTTAATGCACATAAATATAAGCTACTTAAGTTATTAAAATTCAAATTCACTCCTGTAATTCAAACACTATACTTACTCTTTAGATTCTCACTTTCTTGTTATTTCATGGTTTACCCATGAAACTTAACTTAATTTTCTTTATCTATTTTTCCTCCTCCTCCCCTCCATTCCACATCCAATATGTACATATATATATACATGAGAATCTTTGGCTTTTAGTATAACTTGCCAATATGAAATATTAATTATTCTTTCATTAATTAGACATATACTATTAACAAGGCTATCTACTTGAATAGCGGTCACTAAATTATTTCTATCTTAGCCTATAAAATTCAAAATTAAGATTCACTTTTTTTTTAAATAGACTCAATGAAATTTTTCCATAAATATTTCAAAATTCGCACGTAAGTCAATTAATATAGCTTTTCTTCATTTCTTCTCTTGTTCTCATTATAGCACTTTGCAACTTCTAACCGTTCTAAAAATTATTTATCTTTTAGTACAAGACTTGTATAATGTTTCCATTTATTTCTCCTAAAAATAAACTCATTAAGATTTTAGGCATATACATTTTATCTCCTAATTTTTTTTTTACAATTTTTAATGATTTTTCAAAGTTAAAACAGGGGAACACTAAATCAATCTGACCTTGTTTCACTTAAATTTATTTTTCTTATAATTTACAATTTCATTTCCTATATCGTTTCTTCTATAAAACAAAACTAAATTAAATAGGCTTTAATTCCATATTTTGTTAAACCAATAAATCAATTTATATAATTTTTGATGAATTTTAAAAGTTAAAATACTATTGCTATTCAGAAATTATTTTAGTGATAATATTTACTTTTCCATGGTTCTTTGCATTAATTTTTAATTTAAACACACATAATCATTGTAATTTTTATTACTATTCAATTTAGTCATTTTGATTTATATGTTGATAACACATTCATTTCTTTACCTTAAAACTTCTCATAATACAAATCATATTTCTTTCTTTCACTTGAAAACTTGGTGCTTCTACATATCATACTTCATCAAATACTTTCTATCTTTGCTATTTCAATTAAAATTCACATATCATACAATTCATTCATAACATATTTAACTCAACTAATAGAAATAAAGGTATAGTTAATATGAAAACTTACCTCTTTTGACATAAATTTATTCTATTTTGCTTCTCTCCCACTTCTTTCTCAACTTAAATATTATCATTCTCTTTTCTTCTAATTTCTTTCACTTCCATCTACTAATTTCTTACTTCTAAATTGTTGAACATACTCTCTAGGGTCTCTACTTCATCTCTCCTCTTTGATGCCTATGGAAATTTGTAACAGCTTAAAACCCGACCCAGAAGTTTTGACCGGATTCCAGAGGTTACATTGGCCACCGAAATGGCCCAAAACAAAATACTGTTCAAATTACTAAACTCCTTGCTAAAAATCATTTTCTCTTTAAGCTTAATAAAATTCAATTAAAACTCATTTTCTGTTTCGAAAACTGTGAGTAAATTTTTGACAAGATCAAAGTAAAACCAATTTGATGTCTCTTGTTTGGTTTGCAACACTTAAAGTTTTGCTAATCGAAAATCAAAATTTCAAAATTTTTGTAGAAACGGAAAATCTGTCTATTACTTTTTAACAGAAAACCATAAATTATCACTAAAAAAATACATGGAAATTACGATTTTAGTTCGGAAACCAAAAACTCAAAGCTTAAGGAAAGTCCAAAAGAAAAATTCATACCACAATTCATATAAAAATCAAACCGAGATTAGAAAATCATGAGACCTCCGATTCGTTGAGTCCCACACCTAAGCTCACGAATTACCTGAAAAGGAAAAGTAAGGGAGTGAGCTACAAAAGCTCAGTGTCAGTCTAAAACAAATGTGATCACCCAAAGTCGAACAGTTAACTAAAATCATATTAGATTGGCATACCATATTTTTATAACACTTGACAGATAAGCTAAAACGAATATACATAGAACTACTCGAACACACAATAACTAAGATCAATATAGTTTTTAACATCACATTGAATTTTAATGCATTATTTTATGTTATCCTTAGACAAATATGCAAATCACATTCAAATGCAGCCTCTACAGACCATCTCTATCCAACCGTCACACACTAAAAATAGGGTTTTTCTAAACCCTTCCATCCTCTATACACCACTATCTGGTTATGGTGGACTCGTCCAACCAATTCACACCACAAAGAGGTCTTTTGCCACATTATTGTTATGCATTCAAGCGGCTAACGAAATTATAACATAGTTTAACTGTCGAATCAAACTTCCTTCTCTTCGAAGTCAAATCCCAATCCCAAATGCAGATGCAAACCATATCAAAATGCACATAGATTTACAAAATTGACATACTCACGTTAAGTTTCCATATCAAATAACCATATTTGTAAATCAATTAGTTTAACAGAAACAAAATCAGACAAGTTCATATTTAGTTTATTGTAACTCGCATCATACTCATGTTTAATACAGGTTGACAAAATCTTATGGTTTGCAAAATTCCTAACTTCCACATCCAAGCAATCATAAATAATTTAACGAATCACAATAACTATCATACAAACAACTAAAATTGTTTATATAAACAAACACATAACATATTTCCAATCTGTACAAATATTAGAACTAAACCTTATGAACATTTATGAATAAATTACTCTAACAATATCTCGCCAATCGTAACCTAAATCAATGTTCCAAGCCACTCTATAAAGGCTTATACGAGCAAAGGATCACTCGAGGACTGAAGCAGAACAATTTGGAAAAAGGTGAAAAATCTACAAAAATAGAACCACACGGTTGTGCGGCCAAGCCGTGTGGAAGGGTCTAGACCATGTGATAAGAATACATGGCCATGTGTCTAAGAGACACGCCCGTGTGTCTAAGAGACATAGTTGTGTGGTTGAGACACATGCAGTGTGACTGAGGTACACGACAGTGTGGGTAGACCATGTAACTCTTTGACCTCGTGTGATAAAATTACACATTTTAAAGAGTAGGGAAGACATGGCTGTGTGGCTAAATGACATGCCCGTGTGACTGAGGCGCTCAACCATGTGGCTGAAGAACACACTCGTGTGTGATCGATATTTTTTCCTACAAGGGTCACACGATCGTGTGAGCAGCCTGTGCTACTCACTCCAGATCATCTGCTCACAAATTTACCTAGTTTCTAAAGTGGCACACGGCCGTGTGGACCACCTGTGTGTGGCACACCCCCGTGTGGTCCAAATACCACCCCAAATCTTCCTGCAACTAACGAAAATCAAGATGAAAAACATCCCTAATCACATGTGTTTAAGAACACACACCAAAATACATAATTCCTAGCACCAAATATCGACCAATTTGTCTCTACTCAACCAAACTAAAATCTCAATTACATTTACACACCAATCTATAAGGATTTCGATCATACCTAAAATAAAATAGTCACATAAACTGATCTAAAACTTGAAAAAGCAGCACTTACACCTCATTCGCTTCAAATCCTCAATAATTGAAAATATAGGAAAGCAGACGACTCTAAATAACGTCAATTGACAAAAATGTCAGAAGAAAAGAAGTGACTCAAACTTATTAGAGTCTAAAAAATATTAATAGTGGAACAAAGAGAAGAACACAATAAAATAATTAAGGAAGATGGTGGAAAGAATGAAAATCAATGGCACAAAACATCAAAAATCTCAATTTGGATAAGAGAAACTGACGTGGGAGTGAAAGGGAAATGTGAAAGGAAGTAGAGGACGTGAACAAGGATTTTGGGAGTATCTTTCCCAAAAATCAAAATAAAATATAATAATAATAACCAATTTAATAACACACTAACCTATCAAAATTTATAGAATTGGAACCAAACACAAAAACAAAACAATTCCCACTTAGCGTACACGAGGACTTGAACTTGAGTCCTAAGGGAAAACAACTAAAACTTAACCACTAAACCACTAGACCTATCATTATCTTTCACACATAAAAGAAAACATAAAAGTCTACCAACAACCAATGACTCACTTGCAAACCTTAATTCTTTTAGGCCCAAATTCGAGGTGTGACAAAATTTCCAAGAATTTTGGAAAAAATAGTGGGATTTCATGACAAGGGACCAAATTGTATAAAAAGTGGTGTGAACTATATATATAAAAGATGAAAAATTTTATTCATTACTCCTTTAAAATATCTCAATTAATTAATTTATTAACAATAAAATATTATGAAAAAATCTATTCATCAAAATTTTAATCTAATGGCCATAATTTCTTCTTACTTTTCAACTTAATCTGATGGTCCATATTTTCCCCTAACAATGATACTTTCTCATAGTTATCTTATTTAAGAAATGATTGTTTTGTCATTGTATTTTATCTACAATTTCACCCTTTCCATGAGATCTTCTTAGTAAAATTTATAATTTAATCCTTCTTATTCCTCTATTTATTCAATTAAATCTTTACTTATTATTTTTATTTTACACTTTCGTCCCATCCACCTTTTGGGTATTTTCACTTTTGGCCCCTCAACTTTTCTATATTTATATTTTAACCTCATAAATTTTTAAATAATTACACTATGGCCACAACACTCTTTATATTTTTACGATTTAGTACCTTCCTTACATCATCTCATACTTCTTGATTCAACTTCCATTGGCATCCAACGGCCTTCCATTAATCGATCTTATGTCTTATTTTTCTTTACTAAGAAATCCACTACACACTATTTTAGCTTACTGCCACTTTTATGGCATAGCAACTTTTGGGGTGTTACATTTGACACATCAAATTTTAAAAATAATAAAAATTAATGAATTTAATAGTTATTATTTGGTTAAGACTAAAACTTTCAAATTCTAAAACTACAGGGACTAAAAATGACCAAATTAAAGTACATATACTAAATCTACAACTATCGCAAAGGACAGGGCCTAATAGCAAATTTTCTCTTTATATTTTGTAGTATATGCAAGAAGGCCAGATTTGTTGTGTTTTTTTTTTTCAAAGCTCAATCGACCAATGCTTGTTAAAAATATATGCAATCAAGGTAGTCAGTACAGTATTGGTGAGTGTATTGTTTTTTCCTTAGTACTGATATGTAATGGTATCGACATATTTTGGTGTACCATTTTAGGTTTATCGGTGTTTTTAAATATTTTTCACATATATATTTATAGTCTCATATGTTATTGTTTTGATAAACTATATATACATTTAAATATTTTTCATAGATCTTTATTGTTTAATTTTTGTAGCTTCTTAATAAATTATATATTATTTTGATAAAAAATTTGTGGGGTATGCCTCGCATTTATCGGACACGTTGCAAATAACTTAGACGAGAATCCACGAGTGACGGAAGAAGACTAGAAACAGCTCCAATGTCGAGATGAGGAGGTCCCCGACGTTGTGATGATGTGATGGACGACGTCATGACGATGCGAATGGAACGTTGCGACGTCATGATGTGTTCTCTTATTTGGCATTCTTGTTTTAGACTTCAAGCAGGACTTCTTCTCCCAGTTGGAATCTGATTATTTCAAGGATATTTTAGTATGATTAGAACTCTAATCTAACTCTATTAAAAGGGGTCATTGTATCTCTGTTTTGACAAGCCAATCAGCAAGGGCTTTTCTTGAGGGAGACAAGATCTAATCACATACGACTTTTGGTAAGAGTTTCGTGATAATTATGGAGAGTATTTTGTAACTCTTTTGTGAGTGTCCTATGAGATTTAGGATTTTGTTTACTTATTTTCTCTTTGGGATTTTGAGCTTTTATTCAGGGTTTTGGGTAATGTAGAGGTTGTACATTTAGGTTTGTTTTCTCCATATTGTATGATTGTTTGTTTACTAAAAAGTCGAAGCCTCATTTGCCCGTGGTTTTTCCCTCTTTGAGGGTTTTCCAATTAAAAAATGTGTTTGTTATTCTCTACTTTTACTATTTCGTTGTCTATACGAGTCGATCCCCAACACAAATATATTATGTATTATATATACATGCAAATATATCTTAATTTTTATTTTTTATTTTTGATAATTGGGGAAGGGGACAGGATTGCTTGGGATTGAACCCAAGCTCTCATGCCTACAATATAATATTCTTAAGATATGTCTCAATTACATCCATATAAATATACTTATATGTAAATATAAGTTTTAAAATTATTGATTAAGTTCAATAACTAGATTTAATAGCTTTTAACTTTAAATATAATTATAGAAAAATTAAAATGATTAAAAAAAACTTAAAAATTTGTTTAAAATATCAAAATTTTATACCAACCGATATGGGCTTGTACGCATTGGTACAAGATGATATTGACTAAACGAGCTGAAACACACTTAAATTTTGATCGAACTGGAACATAGACTACTTTGTACCAATTTGGAATCGAAACGGTACATACCAACTGATACAATTGATACCAATACCGTACCGACTATCATGCATGCAATTCAAATTAAAAAAAGGAAAATATTTTTTTACCAAAATACTCTTACTCCCATTGGTAACGCCAAGAAATAAAAATAAAATTAGATCCTCATTTTCTATTACAACTTTCGGCCACAACCTTTTTCTTTTATAATTTTCAAAGTTGACCTAACATTGACTCTTTCAAAACCCACAAATGAGCTCTCCCATCCAAATCCAAAACCCTTTATGTTTTAATATTCTTTTCAATTTTTTTTGTAGAATAATAATAAACTCAGATTATTCTTTAAATAAATGATCAGATTAACAAGAAGGTTTAATCAACAAGAGTGACAAGCTACACACAAAATGTGTTTAAACAACATAGCATATTTAATAATTTACATGACATTCGTATTTATACAATTAATACGAATAAAAAATTGAACATATAAAGGAATGGTAATTTCCACTCTGTGAATAGATTACCTTCGATTTCAACACAAATCATGAGTGTTGAAGCACAAAAGTATAAAGCTCTCAACTAACCCTTAGTTTATTGTAACTTTAGAATATTGAATTAGTTAAAAAGTCATGGTTCAGCCGACCAAAACAAAATTCTTAAATAACCTTGTGGTTTTCTTTCTTTCTTTCTTTTATGATAAAATAGCTTCTGTAAAAGTATCATAGAGATTCACATATTAAGAGTCAAATTACATTTTATTAATTTTATTGAAAAAATGGGTAACTTAATCCCTGTACGTGACTAAAGGAAAATTTGTCCTTTCTATTAAAAATTTTATCCATTTTTATTGTTAAAAACTGGTGTAGATGATAAAATAACTAAACAGTTATACGTGTCATGCCACATGTAATTCATGTTGATGTACAAGGATCGATTTTTAATAGTAAAAATGGATGAAATTTTTAAAAGAAGGAACAGTTTGCTCTTTGATCTAAAGTATAGGAACTAATTTGCCCATTTTTGGAGTAGAAAGGATCAAATGCAATCTGACTCCTAATACAAGAACCCCCATGGTACTTTTATCGAAGAGCTTCATCACAATAATGTAGATAATATCATATACAATACATGAAAAAATGTATAACATGATAAAAAATATATATGGCATGAATATATGAATATCCTTACATCAAACTTATAGAAATATAAATACGACCTACAACAAAACAAGCCTATCGTGACACTTTTTTTTACTTTAGATGATGCAAAAAAGGTTGGCATAGGTCATCCTAACACTTCTGAAAACATCGTCTATAATGTAGTTGGCATAAGTTCTGTGACGCTTTTGAAAAAGTGTCGACATAATTCAACAAAAGCCGACTTTATTGAAGGGTTGGCAAAAATCTAGTCAATATCGACATTTAAAAAAGGTTGGGATAAACTCATCTAAGGCAACATTAAAAAGGTTGGGATAGACCCGTCTAAGACAACCTTAAAAAGGTTGGGATAGACCTTGTCTAAGGCAACCTTTAAAAAAGGTTGGGATAGACTTGTCTAGGGCAACATTAAAAAAGTTGGGATATACCTTGTCTAAGGCAACCTTTCAAAATGGTTGGGATAGACCCTTTTAAGGCAACCTTAAAAAAGTTGGGATAGACACATCTAAGGTATTTTTTTTCTATTTTTTATTATTTCAATATTGATATATTTTTATAAACATTTACACTGAATAATGATAGAAATTGTGTTTTAAATACGACTAAAAAATATAAAATTAAAATTAAAATAAAGCTTGAATATTCATTACAAAAATCGATCCAACAATCAAAATACACTAACACATGACTTAGCTAAAAAAGCCACAGACATTGTAAAAAGATTTTACAAAAAAAAAGGAAAATAAAATAATTGTTCTAACAGCAAACAAGCCAGAACAAGTTCATTGAGGTCTAAAATTAAATTTGATGAACCACCTGCACAACCACACCCCCATCAAAACCTCCTTCCTCCTTCATATACTAATTTTTTTTTTCAAATGCACGTTCAAAGACTACAATCTTTTGAATCTCCTGAAATCATAAGACTCTCTTAGTTAAAAAGACAATCAAACATATTTAATAACATATATAGGAAGAAAGTTAATAACATATATTGGAAGAAAGTGATTGGTCAAGAAATAACAAGGAAAAAAAACATCCAAGTAACATCCATTAAGTAGTTCCCCTTACTATGATTCTGAAAATCCTCCCAGCAAGCATTTGAGAATTAAATACCCATATATAAGCATTCCAAACAAACAAATTCGTTCAAGAATCAAAACAGAGTAGGCTTCTCCTATGTCAGTTTAATTGAGGTACATAGAGAATATAGCAGAGCTAAACAAATTATAAGGGTAAAAAAGGGTCAACATAAAATAAAAGTTTAAGCCTAGTTTGTCACTGTGATTGCAGTTGAAAATTCTAGTGCAAAAGACTATAACTGAACGCAAACACACTGCAATCACAAAAGCTTGATCTTGCATCCATTACGGAGAGTAAAAGAAATCAAGATATTTACCATAAATTTAATCTTCTTTGACATTGCATATTGTATATTTAATTAAACAAAAACAGCTAAGACATGAGTAATGCCAACAAAGACATAAAGATGAGGCGGAATGCTTTAAATTGAAATTAAGCACTTCAAGTAGCATCAAATGCTTATCTCAATAATAATGATGGATGTAAATAAGATATTGACCTACATAGTTGCAATTGTTGATACAATTTCTTGACAGTGGTCAAGTAAAGAAATCTCATTTGAACTTATATTTCGAAGTCCTCCCATCAAAGAGTTGACACCTGCAATATTTCAACCGAAAAAATAAATTAAAAAATAGATAAAAGCATGAAATGATCAACGAAATTTGATAAAAATATAGGGAAAATGGATAAAAACCAAAATTATCATTAAAGGAAGTGAGCTAATTTAATATATCAGTAGTAAGAGTTCCTATGTTAGTGGTAAGTTTCATTGTCATCCTCAACCCAAAGTAAGATACATAATTTGATGTGTCATTTTTTAATACTTATAGAATTGATTGAAAAAAACAAGCTACTGAAACTAGCATCAAATCAATTTGATCAATGGCTATAGTTACAATCTTAACTTATGACCATCCAATTTACTCGAAAGATCAAGCGAGCTCTAAGCCTTATGCTTATAACATGATCAATATTTCACATTGTGACACTCTATTAACTTCTTAAGACTGGTTACATGCATTTCTAACAATTCAAATCAGTTTCTAGTTCTTTTAGTTAGGTAAGAAAATATTCTGAGTAAAAACAAGACAACAAAAGAAAAGACAAGTGCTGGTTTATTTATTGATGAAGGTTATATCATATGTACAAAAATAAGTAAAAACTTAGCAGTAGTGTGATAATGTTAGTTCTATTATGGATGCTTATTTAAACTACATTGGGTTGATGAAAATAGCACCACCCATGGTATAACCTCATTATTCAAAAAGATTAGGAAGCAAACTAAGGCCAGAAGACTTAAACCTATACCTTTATACAAACGCAGATTCACGAGATCATCATATTTCTATCCATTTTAAATACAGGGCATAATACCCAATGAAAAAACAAATTAGTAGAGGAAAGAACTAAGAAGTACTCAACCTTCATGTTGTTGTCAAAGAAATAAAACCATGAGATCATTATGTTTCATGTTTCTGTCAAAGAAATGCAGCTCATTAATCACACAAATATCAAAACTAAGAAGCAAAGCAAATAAGCATACAACAGTAGTATATAAAATAACATAAACATACAAAATTGGAAAGAATTAAAGTTTAAAACTCACTCAATAAGAAATTTCCTAACGAGGCTATAAGGAGCAAGCTGGAGGCCGAAAAGGTAGGGGAAGACTTCGACGATGGAAGAAGAATCGAGAGAGGAAAGAATATCCTTGGCCTATTTAAAAGACGAAAGCTTCACTGCCAAATTAGAGTGGTTGAGCACGACAGTCAGCGGAGAAAGGGCTTAGTCTCTAAAGTCTACAACATTCATGGTTATCGGCTTCCCCATGAGATTTTTTATTGATTTTTAGGTCAAAATTGTAAGAAAGGGGATAGGAAAAATAGAGAAAAAAAGAAGAGATGAAGTTTTAGGGATTTGATTTTGGCGGGTTTAGGAAACATAGTTCAAAAAGGTTAGGATAAATCACAAATACAACACAAAAAAAAGTTGGATTAAATAAAATATTTGCTCACAAATAAAAAAAGGTTGGGATAGGTTATATTTTCCCAACTCTTTCTAAAAAGTTGGGATATAATCAGATTTTGCCAACACTTAAAAATTTTCTTAAAGATACAAATTTAAATAACCTAAAAAAGGGATGATGTAGTCCAAAAAGAGTTGTCTTAGGCTTTTCATATGGCAACACTTTTATGTAGTTGAGAAAGGTATAACAAATGCCGGCATAGTGTTAGGAAAAATCGACACTTTTTTAAGCGTTGTCTTAGACATGGATATCCCGACCCTTACACAAGAGTTGGCCAAAGCGTATATAGACAAGTATATCCCCACACTTAGGAAAGTGTCAAAAAAAGTGTTGTGGTAGGCCTGTTTTATTGTAATGTGAGAAGAAGATAACATGTTTACAACGTATTTAGAGTTAATGTAATAACCTATTTTTTAGTTGTATCAGAAACGGTGGTTTCAGAACCACAACTCCGACCAGTGAGTCAGTAAATATTATTTATTATTTAGAAGTATATTAAAGTGTTGTGCCAAGGTTTGGTTCAGTAATTTTGATGTTTGGTTGGTTAATTAAGTAAAAATGATTAAATCGTAAAAGTCGTACAAGTCAATTAGTAATGTTTTTTTATTAACTAAAGTGCTTTGTAAATGAATGTTTAAGGACTATTAGGAAAATTTATCCCTTTTAATAGTAGGTGGACAATTAAGTGCTTAATTTATTTAAAATAATGTTAAATTATAATTTATTTTTTAATGATTAAAATGTAAAAAGAAACAAATGTTACCATCTTTTACTTTTGTTTCTTCCACCACTGAAAATAAACAAGTTGAAGGGGAAAAGTTATTGCATGGTATGAATTTCAAAGCCGTTTTTCGTAAATTTTATGTTTTGGAGATCGTTATAGCTTAATCTAGCTAACCTAATGACTATTTTCTAAAACTGTTAAAGGTTTAGAAAACTTGCCATTAATGGTTTTTAGATGTTGGAAACATGAAAATTTACGCATTTTTATATGTCCTTTTTAACTTAAAATCACACCGTTTCGATTAAATTCGTGTAGAAAAATAATTAATTTTTATAAAACAATTAAAGTGCACTTAAAATATGAACATGTTGAAATTTATTTAATTTTATTATTATTTGATAAATTTTGGTTAATTTCGACAGATTCGCACAAAGGGCGAAAAATAGCTCAGCAGACATTGCCAGAAGCACAAAACCGAGAAGCAATTTGAAGTATCAAGGCGAATTAATTTCCAGCGTAAGACGGTCCAATTATGTATATTAATTCATAATATAATTAATTTTAATTTATACCCAATTTAATTTGGGCTAAATAAATTATTATTAATTAATTATAGAAAAAATGGTCCAGTTGAACCGAACCGATTGAACTGAACCAGCCAAGGATTGGGCAGCCCAAAACCGTCCATATGCTGACCCAAATCAGCTTATTAGTTGATTAATTGAGCTTGCAAAGAAGCCCTTGAAGACTTGTCAAAGTTGCATTCAAGCCCCTCCACAATTGATGGCTTTATGGATTTACCCCATGCCATATTTAGCAAAGTTGAAAGCATCAACTTTGCTACTTGTGTGGCCGGCCAAGGGAGGGCTCTTTTGGCTAAAAATTTTAGCTATTTTTAGCAGCCCTCTTTATCTATAAAAACCCCCTTGGCTGATCATTCAAAGCATCTCATTCATTCCTCATTCATTTCACAACACTTCTCTCCTCTCTCACTTTTTCTCTCATTTTTTCCATTCCAATTCCCTTTCTCTTGTGCCGATTTCTTCCCTTGGAAAAGGGGTGTTTTTCAACCATTTTGGAGCAGCAATTGAGTGTTCATCGAAGCCTTGATCGACGAGGACAACAAGAAGGAAGAACGGAGCAACTTAGTCAAGCCTCGAAAAACCATCGGATTTGATTCTTGTTCCCTATCTCTTTAATTTTTGTTGTTGTTATGATGAACATATCTATGAGTATTCATGTTGTTGGAATGGTTAATTTAATCAGCTTAGCTTGAATTTAATTCGTGTTGGATTGATTGCATTTCATCTTCTTAAATTGTTAAAATTGTGTTTATGTTGTTATAGGCGCCAGTAAAATGCTTGATTAAGTAAAATCATGCCTAAGTTATTCTTGCGTTACAACTGTAAGGTAACTAATGAATTAATTATTTAAACAGATTGAAATTGTAATTAATTGACACAGTACTTAATCAGTGCATGTTTATTCTTCTAAGGTAGCTAATTGTTAAATTAGCAATGTATCTGGCGATATTATTGCCTTGCATAACTTGCAAGATTATTGTGATTAAACTGTTTCAAGCTAGGGATACCTTGTTACCTCACATAGTCTTTTATATGCTTATTAGATTTAATTAATTGTTTGAGTTGACTTAGAGATATGCAAGAGATTAATTCAGTTTAATGAGTATGTATGTGTAATAACATGTTTGCTTACTAGATCTGTTTAGTCAGTTGAATTGACATAGGGATATGTCAAGAGATGAATGGATTTTGGTATGTAAGTATGTTCATAAGTTAGCAAATTACCGGGTTGCCGTGATTTTATTCGTAACACTATAAACATAAGTTTAATAATTCTAAGATAAGAAGTGTAATTAATCCAACACAATTATATCATCTTGATTAAATCTTATTTTGAAATCGTGCATTAGAACTTTTAACTTCATTTTTATTTATTTTAATTAGTTATTTTCTTAAGTTTTTAATCACCCTCTTTAAACAAAATATTCTCCTTCACTAAAGTGTTTTAAATAGCATTCATATATAATTCTTTTCACAGTCCCTGTGGGTACGATAACTCGACATTTACTTGTCACTTTATTGCTTGTTGTAATTGTGTACACTTGCACATTTCCGTCGTTCCAGATGTTCATGAGTTTAAATGATAGATTTATGAGTTTGGTTGTTAAATAAGACTATTTTGTAAAGAAATTTTAGTTAGTTTTAAGCTTAGGGACTAAGTTGATAAAGTATGGAATTTAGCCAGGAAATTTTTTAAAAAATTAGTTACTTAAGAGCTGTTAAGGGAGTATATCGAATTTGGCACTAAGGTTTTTGGTTGAATTGTGAAAAACATGTAAGTTTCAGTTTCAAGGACTAAATTAAATAAAAGATAAAAATTTAAGGTAATAATGTAAAATATTTTTAAAGGGTCATGTACATGTAATTAGACATTATAAGGTATTTGAAGTTGATAATTGAATTAAATTATATTACAGATCAAGAAACAGAACCGATAGATAAACGCGGAAAACAAAATTTGCTAAGCAGTCCTTGGTGTCGTGGTTGCTTTTTATTCAGTTTAGGTAAATTTTTATAGTGTATAAACTTATTTAAATTGTTTCCTTTTGTGATTTGATATGTTTGTGTATGTTTGTGATTGAATTTCCTTATACAATAATCTTAAACATAGAATGGGTCAAAATATAAAGATATTATAATTGAGGCTTGTGAAATGAAATGGAAATTATATAGTTGAATTCATGTGAATGTGATAACGTTTGAATAACTAAATGATATGATTATGAATTGAGGCGCGTATGAACTTAGTGAACGGTTAGGATACAAATGACATGTTATTAGGGTTATCATTTTTTCAGGTCTTAGTCTTGGATGTCCTACCGATGGCTAAGATCTTACATTTGTTGCTGATTCTTCACAGTGCGTGTGAGCAGCATCATGTAACATTATCATCTCAAACCACAGCTCATATGAGCAAGCCCATTTTCACAACTCGTGTGAGCATTATATTCACAACTTGTGCATTATTATCCCGCATATCCAATGTTATTTCATTGTGGTTCATCGAGTGGAAAATAGATATATGAAATGGAAAATGTTTATTTGAATTTGATATGATAATATAATTTGCTAAAAGTGAAGGGTGATATATGAACCATGTTTATTTAAATATAATTCATATTTATGTTTGTGTTGTGAAGGAACTAACCTTGTTGGTTTGTGGTTTGAATAAGCCATCAATGATAACCATGTTACTTAAATGTATAAATTCTATGTTCAATGCATATGTTATATTAGACAATGGTAAGTTATGTTAAGTCTATGTACAAACTTATTAAGCACTGTGTTGCTTACGTTTGCTCTGTTTGATTTCTGGTAGATCATCATAAATTTTGCAGTCAGTTGGAATTCAAGTTGGAGCTCACACTATCCGTTTAACGACTCGGTAAATTTTTTATCATTTTGTGATAGGTTATAAGTGGCATGTAAATAGTTATAACAGCTCATTTTTCAATGAAATCGGAACAATGGTTTTGGGACCACAAATCCGACCTAAAAATAAGGTTTATTTTTATTTCATTATATGGTCCGTATTATAATAGGCATGTCATGTGAAAATGTTGATACGAAAATTTTATCAATTAAGTGTCTAATTACGAGAATGACTAAATCGCATAAAATGCAAAAGTTGAATTCTAGTAGCTATAAGGATCAAATAGCAATGGGAATCAAAACTAGAAGTCCTTATATGGTAATTAGATCATTAAGAAAAGTATGTAGATTTTTCTTGGTGACTCATCCATGGAATTATAGAAAAAGTGTAAGGATTAAAAGAAGAAAAGAAAATATATCATCTTATTTTCATCATCTTCAACCTAAAAACACATGGAAACCCTAGGAGAGAGAAAAAACTTTCAAGGCCTAATTGTGTAAGTTTCCTTATCCCGTTTTTAGTAATTTTGGTATTTTTAAAACTGGGATAGTTTAATCTCTCTATTTGAGGGAATAATTTGACAAGTTATCAACGTATGAAAAATGGGTCATGGATGTATATGCTAGAAATTAAAATTTTATGGTAGAAAATGAAAGATTATTGATAGATAAACAACTTTTACAAAGTGATTTTTGATGAAAACATGATTCAGGGACTAAAATGAAAAGTTGTAAAATTTGATGAAAAATCATGAAATTTTATGAATACATGTGCTGTAAAATTTGTAATGGGGTTTTGGTTACGCTTGGAATAGGGAGTGATTTGCACAAGTTTCATTTTCCGAGCCTATGGATAAAATCGAAATTTAAGGAAAAGTTAGGGGCAAAATGGTAATTTTACTTAGTATGTAAATTGAGTCCATTTGAATATGAAATGTGTGAAATTGATGGTTAAATTCATTTAAGTAGATCCGAACAACACTAATTTGAGGTTAGATCGAGGAAAAGAAAAGGTTTCAGATTAGTAGATTTCTAACGCGAACAAGTGTCGAGGTAAGTTCGTGTAACTTAATCGAGCAGGTAATTATGTTAATTGAATGTTGTGTTTTTATGTAATGTGATTTATATTGATGTGATTTACTTGTATACCATGATGGAAAATTTGATACAATGCTTGAAATGGCGATAAAGGGTTAAGTCCCAATTGAATGTTGAATTCCGATGATTATATGCGCTTTCCTGAAACTAATAAGGTCCTACATTTGTTGTGGACGGGATTTAGCTCAGATGAGTAATCCCATTAACCATGTTATAGAAAGGATTTAGCCCGGACGGGCAATTCCAATATAATACCTCTCGAGCATACGATATGATTAAGGTTTAGCCTAGACTGGTAATCCTAATCGAGCTCCTCTGAGCATACGTTATATTAAGGATTTAGCCTGGATTGGTAATCCTGTTTATACGATATGTGGCTCGTGAAAGTGTTTCTTAGTTAAGTGCCCTAATGGGTACCCATGAATAAGAAATTGAAAGATTATTGAATCGTACACTTCGAGTGTACTACTTGAGCCTCCATCGGAAATTAATGATTCAACGGACATATAACTCTAGACATGGCATGAAAATTATGAAATGAAATGATAATGTCTTGGAAGTGTATTGCATGATGAGCTCATCTATTCTTACTTGATGTATATGTAAACCTTGTGACTAACATGTTTGATTGGATGTATGTGTTTAGGCAATTTAGCCAAATGAATGGAAAACTTGTTATTGTATGCTTAGATTTAATAAACGGGATTGGTAAGTTTAGTTTCCGTTATACGAACTTACTAAGCATGCAATGCTTACTCTGTTTATTTTTCCCTTATTTTATAGTGCTCGGAAGCTGGCGAGGGTTGGAGATCACGGGAGCATCGTCACACTATCAACTAGTTATTTTGGGTATAATTAGTAAAAATCATTTTGGTATAATAGCATGTATAGGACAACTTGGGCAATAGAGGTTTGAAATGTTATTTTGTAACCTAGCTATTGGAATGGCTAGTAATGGTTCATTTGAGTATGACTAAGTAGATTATTATGATATATATATACACATATGTTATGTTAAGAATATGTGATCAATGTTGTGAATGCCTAAGTTAAGCTAAGGTAAGGTTGTGATCATGTATGCTGGTCATGATATGCATTGTTGAATGAAGAAGTTTTTTTTAGTTTGAATGCTTGGAATGGCTTGTATTGGTTGTGTTCTTCAAGTGCAGGTCTTGGGTGAAGTTTTGGGTGAAAAATAAAGCTAGGAATGGCTTCATTTTGTCTACACGGGCAGACACACGGGCGTGTGTCTAGACTGCGTGTGACACACGGCCAGGTAACATGGGCATGTGGTTAGGATGTGTGTCCCCTGCACCTAAATTTTGAGAAACAAAATGCTCAGAATTGGGCATACGGGCGTGTGTCTCAGCCGTGTGTGCTGCACGACCTAGAACATGGGCGTGTGTCTTAGCTATGTGACACTTGCACCTATTTTCAAATTGAATTAATTAACTACACGGCCTAGCATACAGGCATATGGCATGGTCGTGTGTGCAAGTCCTACATAGGGTCAAACACGGCCTCTAGCACGGGTGTGTCCCTTGGACCACACGGGCGTGTGAGCCCTGCACCTTGGAAAAATTTTGTAATTTCGTGAAAAATTCTTAGAGGTCCCGATTAAGTCCTGAATCGATTTTAATGCTCGTATTGGACCTCGAGGGCCCAATCAAGGGATGTTACGAATGATCTCGGTAAATGAATAGTATTTTACACAATTTATTTGAAAAATGTTTTGAAAGTTTTGGTAACACTCTATGACCCTGTTCTGACGATGGATACAGGTTAGGGGTGTAACACCTCAAACACGGCCTAGAAGTTCGGCCCGAATCTAGCGTGTCACATTGAAGTGTTTTTCAAAAACCATGTTCTCATTGAAAACCCTTCTTACTATTTAAAACCTCTGGCCATTTTAAAACTTGTGAAAACCTTAGTTTACGTTGGTTTATTAAAATTCAATCTCTTGTATAACATTATTACCTTTAAAACTTTATATACTGCGGAAGCTTAATTTAAAGGGTTGCGAAAATGTGATGTTTTGAAAAACAGTTATTGTTTTGGAAAAATCGTGTTCTACTCCAGCAGTTATAAAACAATGTATAAAATTCCAAATTTAGAACCAGAAATTAAAAGAGGTATTATTACAATCCAGATCAAATATAGGTACTTGTAAATAGATAACTTAAAAGAAAATCAGAAACAATAGTAGTTGTGTGGCCACCTCTGAGTCCCTCATAGCACCGATCCTTCTAATGCTGGGGATTACCTGCACAGCTAATAAACGGGGTGAGTTTATGAAAACTCAATGTGTAATTCCATATCAATCAAACAGTAACACTGCATACAGTAACGGTCTGGGCCTGAGCCCTATTCAATAACAGTACAGTCTGGGCCTAAGCCCTATGCAGTGACAGTGAGGACCTATGCCAAAAACAGTATAATCACAATACAGGTATGCAACCAAACCCAATCCAACCAGCTCACCACCCGTACCAACCAACTCACTATGTAGGGATTAAATCAACACACCCAGCCAGCTCACCAATAACGCAACAAAGCTGCTAATAGTAACGCAGCAAAGCTGCTAATAGTGGTAAACGTGGTGTAGCCTCTAATATCAGAATACGTGGCAAAGCCACCAGAATAGTACTTCCTCCAAATCAGAATCCCAACCCCAATGCAATATGTCGTGTATGTCATGCTCAATCATCACACGAATATGCAAAATGGCCATGCTTAGTAACAATCATTTAAACATATATTAAAAGCATATCAGTCGTACAACCACCGTCAAGTCAGTTAAAACACAGTCACACAATTATAGTCAAATCAGTCAAATTTATAGTCCAAGTCAGTCACTTACCCACAAGGGCAATACTGTCATTTTACCCTACAAGGGTATTTCAGTACTTTTACATTACATGGGTATTTTGGTCATTCTGCCCTATAAGGGTATTACGGTCATTCTGCCCTATAAGGGTATTACGGTCATTCTACAAATCGGAGGTATTTTAAAAATTTTACAAATCAGAGGTATTTTGGTAATTTTACAAACCAGGGTATTTCGATAATTTTATAAATTAGGGGTATTTCAGTAATTTTACAAACTGAGGGTATTTTAGTAATTTTACAAATCAGGGGTATTTCGATAATTTTACAAATTGAGGGTATTTTGATAATTTTACAAATCAGGGGTATTTCAATAATTTTACAAATCAGAGGTATTTCGGTAATTTTACAAATCGAGGTCTTAACGACCCAACAGAAGGTCCACCGTCACCTCGAGCGGCTTAAGTAACCTAAACAGACCTAACAGTGTAAACGGGCCTAAGACCCACACTCAGCCCAAGTGGGCCCATACGCTGTGTAGCTCGTTTAGCCCAAATTTAGTTACGGCTATGTGTCCTATATAGCCCAGTCCAATATTTATCACTTACCGCAGATTTATCTGTATGGGGCCCATGAGCCCAAAAGGCCCACACAGCCCAACGAAGGCCTTAACGGCCTATGCCATGCACACGACATGACAAGCCCAACTACTTCCACCTAACAGTTAGATTTACACAAGCGGGCCCACGAGCCCATTGGGCCCATCAAGGCCCAGTACACGAGAACGCTCGTGGCGGCCTCTACAGTCTATTGCCCTTGATCTGTGGGCTCGATTTACCACACGAGCCATCGCACGCTCGTGAAGCCTTAAATGCCGAAGTTTCGGCTTTTCGGCTTTTGCCAACTTCCAAAAAAGAAGGGGGTGAATACACACATGTTTATGAGAACGCGCCGAAGTCCATGATCACCAACCTTAGCACATCCTGCATTGAGTCTTAATCACTTTTCCTCCTTACCAACTCATCTAGTTCGCTCTATTTAAAGCCAGCTTCTCACTAATTCTCACGTTAGCTTCCCGATGTGGGATTACCTTCAACCATTGGGAAAATTTCTCATTCTTATAACCACTTCAACCACAGAGTTCCAGTCCAACTCCACCTCCTACACAGCTCAAATAGCAAAATAAATACTCTACTGCACATCCCAAGACTTGAACCTCAGACCTCACAATTACACAACACACCACTTTACCACTCCACACAGGCTCTTTCTGTGTCATATTTTATCCTCAATTAATTATAAGGTCTATAGGCCAAAGTCCAAGTTCCTTTAAAAGAAAAACCAAAATAAATTGCAAGAGCCAAGGCTTGAACCCAAGCTCCCTTGCAACCTTAATGACACCACAACCACTAGACCACAAGCTTCCTTGTGTCATTTACTTAACACAATAATTTAAAAGGCCATCATCCAAGCATCCAGGGTTTTATTCACTTAAAACCAAAATTTTTGCTAAAGCCCAGGTTTGAACCCAAGATTTCTCCAACACTTCTCAGGGCCATTAACCACCAAAGTAGACATTTAATTGTGTCATTTCCTTGCACAATTGAATACTTATATACAACCTCTTTACGGACCCATACTCAAGGCCCAATACTTCTAGGCCCAAATTCGGGGCGTTACAATTCTACCCCCTTAAAAAAAATTCAGCCTCGAAATTTACCTAATTAGAATAAGTGAGGGTATTGATGTCGCATCACTTCTTCTGGTTCCCACGTGGCTTCTTCTGAATCGTGATTACGCCAAATCACCTTGACCAATAGAACAGATTTCTTCCTTAATACTTTAACATCACGATCCAAAATCTATATCGGCTCTTCCTCGATAGTTAAGTCTGGCCTAACCTCGATTTCATCAATTGACACTATGTGCGAGGGATCAGAACGGTACCGCATCAGCATTGAAACATGAAACATGTCATGAATCCTATCTAACTTTGGAGGCAACTCAAGTTGATACGCGACCGGTCCCACACGCCTAAGTATTCGGTAAGGTCCAATGAATCTAGGGCTAAGCTTGCCTTTTCGCCCAAACCTCAAAATTTTCTTCCATGGTGAAACCTTAAGAAATACATAATCCCCCACAGAGTACTCGATCTCCTTACGCTTTAAGTCCGCATAAGATTTCTATCAATCCGATGCCTCCTTCAACCGGTCTCAAATCAACTTTACCTTGTCTTCTGTATCAGAAATTAATTCTGGCCCCAGAACTCGCCGCTCATCCAGCTCAATCCAAAAGGTAGGAGTACGACACCTACGACCATATAACGCCTAGCACGGTGCCATTCGAAACTGGACTGGTACCTGTTGTTATATGCAAACTCTGCCAGCGGCAATAATCCTCCCAGTTGCCTCTAAAATCAATTACAAAACTTCTTAACACATCTTCCAATATCTGAATCACCCTCTCTGACTGCCCATCTATCTGAGGGTGGAACGCAATGCTGAAATCCAGTCTTGTACCCAAAGCCTCGTGTAACTTTTTCCATGACCGAGATGTGAATCTAGGATCTCTGTCAGATATGATAGAAATCGGTATACCATGTAGTCTCACAATCTCAACCACATACAACTTGGCCAATTTCTGTAACAAATAATCAGTGCGAACCAGTATAAAAAGGGCAGATTTAGTCAACCGGTCCACAATTACCTATATCGAATCCTTCTTAGTCAGTGTCAAGGGTAGCCTACTCACAAAATCCATGGTTACCCTCTCCCGCTTCCAAAGTGGAATTTTAAATGGTTGTAGTAACCCAGAAGGCAGTTGATGCTCAGCCTTAACTTGCTGGCATGTCAGGCACTTACTCATATAATCAGTAACTTCGTGTTTCAACTCTGGCCACCAGTACAGCTCATGAAGATCTCGGTATAACTTATTTCTGCCAGGATGCATAGCATATGGACTACTATGCGCCTATTGTAGTATTGACTGCCTGAGATCAGAATCCCTCTGTATACATACTCTTCTACGGAAGCATAACACTCCTTTCTCATTTAGCCCAAAATCTGTGGTCTCATCATTCTCAACTTGTCGAAAACGAAAAGCTAGTGACTCACCTAAAAATTGTTTCTCCTTAATTTAATCAATCCAAGTCGGTCTCACTTACAGTTCAGCTAACAAGCTACCATCATCGAACAGGCTGAGATGAGCAAACATTGCTCTCAAATCAGATACAACCTTACGACTCAGTGCGTCAGCTACCACACTGGCTTTACTAGGCTGATACTCAATTGAACAATCATAGTCCTTAAGCAACTCTATCCACCTTCGTTGCCTAAAATTTAATTCCTTCTAAGTAAGAAGATATTTTAGGCTTTTATGATCTTTGTAAATAATCGTCTTTTCACCGTATAAGTAATATCTCCAAATTTTCAGTGCGAAAACCACCACAGCTAACTCCAAGTCATGAGTGGGGTAATTTGCCTTGTGAGGCTTGAGCTGACGAGACGCATAAGCAACCACCTTACCTTCTTGTACCAACACACAATCCAATCCAATGTGCGACGCATCACTGTAAATAGCAAATTCCTTCCCAAGCTCTGGCTGTATCAAAACAGGGGCCTTGGTCAGAACTTTCTTTAATTTTTCAAAACTCCCTTGTTGCTCATCAGTCCAATTGAACGGTACCCCTTTACGCAGTAACTTGGTCAGAGCTGCAGCAATCAGTGAAAATCCTTCAACAAAACATCTGTAATACCCAGCCAGACCCAAAAAGCTTCGAACCTCAGATACCGTCTTTGGTGGTTTCCAATCCACTTCAACTTCAATTTTCTGAGGATCCACCCTAATTCCCTCTGACGACACTACATGACCCAGAAATGTCACTTCTTGCAGCCAAAACTCACACTTGCTGAACTTTGCATAAAACTGCCTTTCCGTCAGAATTTGTAAAACAATTCAAAGATGTGCACCATGATCCTCTTCGGTTCTTGAATACACCAAGATGTTGTCTATAAACACAACTACGAACCAATCCAAATAAGACTGGAATACTCAGTTTATCAGATCCATGAAAGCTGTCAGTGCATTCGTCAACCCAAACGACATCACCAGAAACTCGTAATGACCATAACAAGTTCTAAACGCAGTCTTATACACGTCAGCCTCCTTAACCTTTAGCTGATGATACCCAAACCGAAAGTCTATCGTGGAGAAAATCGTAGCTTTTCGTAGCTGGTCAAACAGATCATCTATCCTTGGTAAAAGGGTACTTATTCTTGACAGTCAGCTTGTTCAACTGACGATAATCAATGCACATGCGCATGGATCCATTTTTTTCACAAACAACATCAGTGCTCCCCACGGAGACACACTCAGTCGAATGAATCCTCGAAATTTCCAACTATTAGAATAGTCGCACCACCTAACCTACCATACTACGCTCTCGCTGCGCACTCTGATCCTAACAATACAAGCACACACCAAACCATTTATCCATCGGAGTGGATAGATATCACATGCAAGCCATTTTCAGAACATACACAGAAAAATACAAACTCTAGCTTTACGTGTAGCAATACAGTCTAATATTTAAGAAATCACAGTATCTCTATCTACTACTTTATAATGAAGACAAACAACAGTTTCAGATACTTACAAATTCGGCACCGGAGACTCGGTATGCCACACTTTCCAGAACCATACCTCAAAACACTTTACATATTTGGAAACAACCTCATGAAATACAAAATTTTGAAAACCCATTCCACAGCCGAGTTTTGCAAACCAGGCTCTTATACCATTAAATGTAACACCCAAACCCGGTCTAGAAGTTCAGCCTGAATCTGACGTGTCACATTGAAGTATTTTTCAAAAACCATGTTCTCATTGAAAACCCTTCTTACTATTTAAAACCTCTGGCCATTTTAAAACTTGTGAAAACCTCAGTTTACGTTGGTTTATTAAAAGTCAATATATTGTAAAACATTATTACCTTTAAAACTTTATTTGCTATGAAAGCTTAATTTAAAGGGTTGAAGAAATGTGATGTTTTGAAAATAGTAATTGTTTTGGAAAAATCGTGTTCTACTCCAACAGTTATAAAATAATATATAAAATTTCAAATAACAGTCATTCTGGCCCATAAGGGTATTATGGTCATTCTACAAATCGAGGGTATTTCGGTAATTTTATAAATCGAGGGTATTTCGATAATTTTACAAATCGAGGTATTTCGGTAATTTTACAAACTGGGGGTATTTCGGTAATTTTACAAATCGAAGGTATTTCGGTAATTTTATAAATCGGGGTATTTCGGTAATTTTATAAACTTGGGGTATTTTGATAATTTTACAAGTCGAGGGCATTTCGATAATTTTACAAACTAGAGGTATTTCGATAATTTTACAAACTAGGGGTATTTTGGTAATTTAATAAACTGGAGGTATTTCGTTAATTTTACAAACCAGGGGTATTTCGATAATTTTACAAATTAGGGGTATTTTGATAATTTTACAAATTAAGGGTATTTCGATGATTTTATAAACCAGGAGTATTTCGGTAATTTTACAAATCGAGGTCTTAACAACCCAACAGAAGGTCCACCGTCGCCTCGAGCAACTTAAGCAACCTAAACAGACCTAACAGTGTAAATGGGCCTAAGACCCATACTCAGCCCAAGTGGGCCCACACGCTCGTGTTGCTCGTTTAGCCCAAATTTAGTTACGGTTATGTGACCTACATAGCCTAGTCCAATATTTATCACTTACCGCGGATTTAATCTGCGTAGGGCCCACGAGCCCACTGGATCGACACAGCCCATTTTGGCCCAATGAAGCCCATAACGGCCTATGCCATGCACACGACATGACATGCCCAACTACTTCCACCTAACAGTTAGATTTACACAAGCGGGCCCACAGGCCCATTGGGCCCATTTGGCCCATCGAGGCCCAGTACACGAGAACGCCCGTGGCAGCCTCTACAGTCTATCACCCCTGATATGTAGGCTCGATTTACCACACGAGCGATCGTACGCTCGTGAAGCCTCAAATGCCGAAGTTTTAGCTTTTTGGCTTCTGCCAACTTCCAACAAAGAAGGGCATGAATACACACATATTTATGAGAACGCGCTGAAGTCCACGATCACCAACCTTGGCACAACATCCTGCATTGAGTCTTAACCACTTTTCCTCCTCACCAACTCATCTAGTACTCTCTATTTAAAGCCAGCTTCTCACCAATTCTCACGTTAGCTTCCCGGTGTGGGATTACTTTCAACCATTAGGAAAATTCTTCATTCTTATGACCACTTCAACCATAGAGTTCCAGTCCAGCTCCACCTCCTACACAGCTCAAATAGCAAAATAAATACTCCACTGCACATCCCAAGACTTGAACCTCAGATCTCATAGTTACACAACATGCCACCTTGCCACTCCACCACAGGCTCTTTCTGTGTCATATTTTATCCTCAATTAATTATAAGGTCTATAAGCCAAAGTCCAGGTTCCTTTAAAAGAAAAACCAAAATAAATTGCAAGAGCCAAGACTTGAACCCAAACTCCCTTGCAACCTTAATGATGCCACAACCACTAGACCACAAGCTTCCTTGTGTCATTTACTTAACACAATAATTTGAAAGGCCATCATCCAGGGTTTTATTCACTTAAAACCAATTTTTTTTGCTAAAGCCCAGGTTTGAACCCAAGATTTCTCCAACACTTCTTAGGGCCACTAACCACCAAAGTAGACATTTAATTGTGTCATTTCCTTACACAATTAAATACTTATATACAACCTTCTTACGAACCCATACTCAAGGCCCAATACTTTTAGGCCCAAATTCGGGGTGTTACAAGGGGTGTTACATTTAATGGTATCAAAGCTACGGTTTAGCCGATTCTCGAATTTGATGTAGCAAAAATGAGTTTAGCTATACATTCCATTATATAAATTGTGATAGCGTGATGACTCCTGATCATTTTAAATGTGTTTTTTATATGGTAATGTCATCCAACCGAGCTAGAGCTGAATTCGAGGAAGTTGAGAGCAATGCTTCAACTTCAGTTCAAAGAATCGCGTCTGCGTCTGGTAATGAAAGGCTGGTGTCTAAGGGCCGGAGTGAGGAGGGAAAACAAGCCTTCTTTCAAATGATGAATGAATGGTTTACACAGTACCTGAGAACAAACCCTGCCATACAACAACCTCCCCCACCGGCTCCCCAACCAATTCTTGAGGTACCACAGGGTGCTGAACCTGTTAGAATTGGTAAGCCTTCGATAGGTATCCGCAAACATGGGGCAGAAGAATTTAGAACTACCGCAGATGATGATTCGAAAAGGGATGAGTTTTGGCTAGAGAATACTATCCAGGTTCTTGATGAATTGTCTTGTACGCCTACTGAATGTTTAAAATGTGCAGTATCTCTACTGAAAGATACAGCTTATCATTGGTGGAATACCGTAACTTCAGTGATACCGAGAGAAAATGTTATATGGGAATTCTTCTAGGCTGAATTGAGGAAGAAGTATGTTAGTCAGAGGTTCATGGATTAGAAAAAGAAAGAATTTCTAGAGCTCAAATAAGGAAACAAGACTGTATTCGAATATGAACGGGAATTTATTCGGTTGAGCAAGTATGCTAGAGAATGGGTTCTAACCGAGGCTAAAATGTTTAAACACTTTGAAGAGGGTTTAAATAAAGACATCAAGTTGTTGACTAGAATTCTCAAGATAAGGGAATTTCCACTGTTAACTGATCGAGCATACAAAGCTAAAGAATCAAGTAAAGAAAAGAAACAAGCTGAAAGAGAGGCTCGAATTTCTAGGAAAGGAATCATGAGTAAGTCACAATCATTTGCTTCTAAGAAATTAAAGAAGAATTATGATCGTGTTACCACCTCTATGGGATATTCTGGAAGAGAGCGAGGCTCTCAACGTTCTAACCCGAGGTCTTCATCTCCATCTATGACCAGTGTGGGTAGTGTTGGTAACCTCAAACCGAAATGTAAACATTTTAATTAATTTTATCATGGGGAATGTCAGTCTAGAAGTAGAGCTTGTTTTGGATATGGTTCACTTGAGCATTTTCTCAGAGATTGTCCAGAAAGAGTTAAAAAGGAGATAGAACCAGTTCCAAAGTCGAGTAATCATGTCTCGAAGGGCAGACCACCCCGCCATCCCGGTAATGTTAGTGGTAGTTGAGGTACTACCAAGGATACATTAATTAGATCTGAGGCACAAGCACCTACAAGGACATATGCTATTCGTGTTAGAGAAGATGCCTTTGCACTAGACGTCATTACTGGTACATTTTCTCAACTATACTGATATTATTGGATTGATTGATCCTGGATCCACACATTCATACATATGCACGAACCCAGTGTCTGTTAAAAATTTACCTATTGAATTCACTGAATTTGTGGTTAAGGTTTCAAACCCCCTCGACCAGTGTGTTATGGTGGATAAAGTTTGTAAAAACTGTCCATTAATGGTAAAAGGTTATTGCTTTTTGGCTGACTTGATGTTAATGTCATTTTATGAATTTGATGTGATATTGGGAATGGATTGGTTAACCCGATATGATGCAGTGGTGAACTGTAAATAGAAATATATTGTATTGAAATGTGAGAAGGGTGACTTACTTCATGTTGAATTTGATAAACTGGATGAATTACCTAATGTGATTTCAGTAATGTCAGCACAAAAATATGTCTGAAAGGGTTATGATGCTTACCTTGCATATATGTTGGATACTAAAGCATCTGAGTCAAAGATTCAGTCAGTGCCGGTAGTATGTGAATTTTCAGATGTATTCCCCGAAGAATTACCTAGTTTACCACCGGAAAGAGAAGTGGAATTCTCTATAGATCTTGTTCCGGGGAATGACACCGATATCCATAGCACCTTATAGAATGGCTCCTACTGAATTGAAAGAGATGAAAGTACAGTTACAAGAATTGATTGACAGAGGTTTTGCTCAACCTAGTTTCTCACCGTGGGGTGTGCCGGTTCTATTTGTAAAGAATAAGGATGGATCGTTCAGACAGTGCATTAATTATAGATAGCTCAACAAAGATACGATAAAGAACAAGTACCCATTGCCTCATATTGATGACTTGTTTGACCAGTTAACATGTGCCATTGTATTTTCAAAGATTGATCTCTATTTTGGTTATTATCAACTACGGGTAAAAGAATCGGATGTACCAAAGACAGCTTTTAGAACCAAGTATAGACACTATGAGTTTCTTGTGATGCGATTCGGCTTGAAAAATGCACTTGCAGTGTTTATGGATTTGATGAACAAAATTTTTAGCTCGTATTTGGACAGGTTTGTGGTGGTATTTATAGATGATAATTTGGTTTACTCTCGAAATAAAAATGAGCATGTGAGCATTTGAGAATAGTGTTGCAAACTCTACAGGAGAAATAATTGTATGCCAAATTCAGTAAATGTGAATTTTGGCTACGGGAAGTTAGTTTTCTTGGGCATATAGTATCTGCTGAAGGGGTCAGAGTAGACTCGAATAAAATTTCAGCCATTGTTAATTAGAAGCCACCAAAGAATGTGTCTGAAGTCCGAAGTTTTCTGGGACTAGCTGGTTATTATTAGAGATTTGCGAAAAGTTTTTCAATGATAGCTTCTCCGATAACTCATTTGCTATAGAAATATGTAAAGTTTGAGTGCAATGATAAATGCCAACAGAGTTTTGATAGATTAAAAGCTTTATTGACAAAAGCACCAATATTAGTTCAGCCAGAATCAGGTAAGGAATTTATAGTTTACAGTGATGCGCCATTGAATGGTTTAGGTTGTGTTTTGATGCAATATGGTAAAGTAGTAGCCTATGCTTCACGACAGCTAAAGTCACATGAAAAGAACTACCCGACACATGATCTTGACTTGGCGGCCATAGTGTTTGCATTGAAAATCTGGCGGCATTACTTATTTGGTGAAAAATGTCACATATTCACCAATCATAAAAGTCTGAAATACTTGATGCCACAAAAAGATTTAATTTGAGACAGCGCAGATGGCTGAAGTTATTGAAAGATTATGATCTTGTTATTGACTACCATCCGGGAAAAGCCAATGTAGTGGCGGATGCTTTGAGCAGAAAATCCCTATATACTTTGCAAGCAATGAACACCCAATTGTCGCTGTCTGATGATAGTTCAATCATAGCTAAGCTAAAAGCTAGACCAATGTTTTTGCAACAAATTTCTGAAGCTCAGAAAAATGATAGTAATTTGCAAGCAAGATGGATACAAAGCAAATCGACTCTTGGCTCAGAATTTCAGATCGGAGCTGATGGTTGTTTGTTATTCAGAGGCAGAGTATGTATATCGAAAAGTTCAGAATTGGTACAGAAGATTTTGAATAAAGCTCACAATGGTAACATGTCTATACATCCTGGTAGTAATAAAATGTATAATGATCTGAAAAAGAAGTACTGGTGGCCGAAAATGAAACGAGATATTTCTGAATTCGTATCTAAGTGTTTGATATGCCAGCAAGTAAAAGTTGAACATCAATTGCCTTCTGGACTATTACAGCCGGTTACGATACCAGAATGGAAATGGGAAAGAATTACTATGGACTTTGTAACAGGATTACCCCTGTCTCCAAGGAAGAAAGATGCCATTTGGGTAATTGTTAATCGGTTGATAAAGTCTACAAATTTTATTTTGGTACGTATGGATTATTCCTTGGATAGATTGGTTAAATTATATGTTTCTGATATTGTCAGATTGCATGGAGTTCCTATCTCTATTATTTCAGATAGAGATCATTGGTTTACTTCTCGATTCTAAAGTAAATTGCAAGAAGCTCTGGGTACTCAATTGCACTTTAGTAATGCATTTCATCCCCAGACAGATGGTCAATCTGAACGGGTAATACAGATCTTGGAAGATATGCTTCGGTGTTGTGTACTTGAGTTTAAAGGTAACTAGGAAAGGTATTTGTCTTTGGTTGAATTTGCTTATAATAACAATTATCAGTCTAGTATTAAAATGGCACCGTATGAAGCCTTGTATGGATGCAAATATAGAACTCCATTGTACTGGACAGAACTCAGTGAGAAAAAGTTACACGGAGTTGACTTGGTCCGAGAGATCAAGGAAAAAGTGAAGGTAATACGAGACAGCTTGAATGCAGCCTCTGATCATCAAAAGTCCTGCGCTGATTTGAAACGAAAAGAAATAGAATTTCAAGTCGATGACAAAGTATTCTTAAAAGTATCACCTTGGAAGAAAGTTCTTCGATTTAATTGTAAAGGAAAACTCAGTCCATGGTTTATTGGACCATATGAGATTACAGAAAGAATCGGACCGGCTGCATATCGGTTAACTTTGCCACTAGAACTTGATCGGGTTCATAATGTTTTTCATGTGTCTATGCTACGGCGGTATCAATCCGACCCTTCACATGTTATCTCTCTGATAGAGGTAGAGATTCAGTCTGATATGACATATGGTGAAGAACCAATCAAAATCATAACTCGGGAAACAAAAGAGTTAATAAATAAAAACGTAGCTTTAGTAAAATTTATTTGGCAACGACACGGTATCGAAGAGGCTACCTAGAAGCCGGAGGATACTATGAGGAAGCAAGACCCGAATCATTTTACTGGTAAGATTTTCGAGGACGAAAATCCCTAAAGGGGGGAGAGTTGTAACAGTCCATTTTTCAGTGAAATCGGAACAGTGGCTTTGGGACCACAAATTTGACCCAAAAATAAGGTTTATTTTTATTTCATTATATGGTCCGTATTATAATAGGCATGTCATGTGAAAATGTTGATACGAAAATTTTATCGATTAAGTGTCTAATTACGAAAAGGACTAAATCACATAAAATGAAAAAGTTGAATTCTAGTAGCTATAAGGATCAAATAGCAATGGGAATCAAAACTAGAGGTCCTTATATGGTAATTAGACCATTAAGAAAAGTATGTAGATTTTTCTTTGTAACACCCTAACCCGTATCTGTCGCTAGAATAGGGTTAAGAGGCATTACCGATCAATACACATCATTCACGTGCATTTATGCATTTCAATAACAAATACATTCATCTCAATCATATTGTCCCTTCTAAGGTCCTACGAGACCTTAAAACATGCTTAGAAGAGGTTCGGGACTAAACCGATAACATTCACAAACTTTGAGAAACTTAACAAAATTTTCAAAACTTTAAAAGGTCACACGCCCGTGTGAACCGGCCATGTGCCTCACACGGTTACCAGACACGCCCGTGTCACATGCCGTGTGAAAACAGGGCATACATACTAACTTGTACCACATGGCCGAAGACACACCCGTGTGTCAGGCCGTGTGAAATTTAAGGGGGTTATTGACTTGGGTCACACAGCCGACCACACGCCTATGTGCTAGCCTGTGTGCCACACACGGCCAGTAGACATGCCCATGTGTCTAGGCTATGTCAAAACTGTAGGGTATATTGACTTTAATTCGAAGAGTACCCTAGGGGACACAGGGCCGTGTAACATGACCGTGTGTCGCACACGGCTGAGACACACGCCCGTGTCTTTGGCTGTGTGGACAAAAATAGGTCATTTGCAAGGCCAATTTGCCACCATTTTCTCATGCTCACCTAGCCATCAAAATGGTATCATTTCATCATAAATATAAGCATCCAAAACATGTCAATTCACAAACATTTCATGCCATTTCATAATCAACCATTTCACTACTTAAATTCCCAACCAAATTCATAACAAAACAATATACCAAAATCATTAAACCATATCAACAACCATAACACATACCAAAACACAAGACAACATATATACATCACATATACTTATCATTTCATAACTCAAACCAAATTAATAGCCAAACACACACCAACATTTACATCATTTGCAAGCCAAATCTCATGGCTAAAGTCATGTTTCAAAACTTATCAACATCTCACTAGCCTATACATACCATATACCATATTTACAAAGCTTCAAAAGTACCAAATAGTTGATAGATAGTATGATGATGCTTCCAGACGATCCCCGAGTCTGAGCTAGCTTCGATAATCTAAAAAAAACAGAGAATGAACACAAAAAGTAAGCTTTAAAAGCTTAGTAAGCTATATGCAAATAAATCTATATCGTAATCGTTATCATTCTCATCAATTAAGAAAATTATAACTAAACACGTTTAGATACACAAACCTTTCTCAAAGTACATCCATTTCAATTCACATGTAAATTTATCAAATATTTACTCTTTTTAATTCTCATATGAGTCTCGTACGTACCTGAATCACTTACTCAATCTCATAATCAATCTTGACTTAACTTTACCCATTGAACCCTTCGGAATCACTAAGGATACTCAGATGTCTCGTAGAGCTCATACAATGCCATATCCCAAATATGGTCTTCCATGTTATCATATGTCGATGCCAATGTCCCAGACGTGGTCTTACACGAAATCATATAACAATGCCAATGTCCCAGACATGGTCTTACATGTAAACACAATACAATGTCAATGTCCCAAACATGGTCTTACATGTAATCTCATCACGATAAACCTAATGTCATGACATTTGCATCCTAAGCATTCCTAAGGTTCGTACGGGACTTACAGACGTCGTAATTCAGTCATTTCTTGCTCGTAGTTGCTTGTTCATACTCACTACAATTCAATGACAAATAATACATATCTAATTTAATTTAAAAGCATGTATTTGCATATGAACTTACTCGGAGTCGAAATAAACGAACGGAATCAACTATTCGTCAACTTTCAATTTTCCCCGATCTAAATCCGTTTTCCTTCGTTCTTGATCTATATACATTTAAAATTAACTCTTTTATTCATGAACACATTCAATTTAGTCCAAAAAAACATATTTGGGAATTTTTACACTTTAGCCCTAAACTTTCACATTTCTTGCAATTTAATCATTATTTCACAAATACAGAAAATTACACAATTTCATTCAAACACATGCTAGAAGAATTCTTCTAGTGTATATATCAGCCCATATTTATCAATATTTCACATATTTAACCCTTCAATTTACACTTTTCTTAATTTAATCCCTAATTAACATTTTTACTCAAAATTACTTTATAAAACATGTATATCAAACACGAAGCTTTCATAATTCATCAACAATCATTCAAAAGCTCAAGCATTCATCAATGGAAACTCACAAATTCATCAAAAATTTTAGAAATTAGGGTACGGGCTAGCTAATACACGAAGCAACGATCATAAAAACGTAAAATTCATTAAAAAACCGAGCTCAAAACATACCTCAATCAAGCTAGAGAAGTGTCGAACCCTAAAATGAATTTTATGATTTCTTCTTCCACCATATTCGCCCAAAGATGAATGAAAATGAAGCTTAATTTAGCTTTTGTTTTAATTATTTAGGTTTTAATAATCAAATACCAAATTTACCCTTAATGAAAACATTAAAAAATAACCTAATACATGCCCATTTATGACAAATTCCATTATCAATAATCTAATTGCAACATAAGGACCTTGAATTTAATAAGCCATGTCAATTAAGCACTTTAAACAAGTAGAATGCAACTTTTGCATTTTACGCGATTTAGTCCTTTTTTCTCAAATTGAGGTATTAAACGATAAAATTAGCTCACAAAATTTTCACACATATATATTCACATGCTGTAAACACCAAAAATAATATTAAATAAATTTTATGACCTTAGATTTGTGGTTCCAAAACCACTATTTTGATTTAGCTAAAATCGGGCTGTTACATTCTTAGTGACTCATCCATGAAATTATAGAAAAAGGGCAAGGATTAAATTGGAAATAGAAAAATACTTAGTTAATTAATAGATGAAAAGAAAATATATTATCTTATTTTCATCATCTTCAACCTAAAAACACGTGGAAACCCTAGGAGAGAGAGAAGAAACTTTCAAGGTCTAATTGGGTAAGTTTTCTTGTCTCATTTTTAGTAATTTTGGTATTTTTGAAACCGAGATAGCTTAATCTCTCTATTTGAGGGATTAATTTGAAAAAATTATCAAGGTATGAAAAATTGGTCATGGATGTATATGCTGGAAATTAGAAATTTATGGTAGAAAGTGAAAGATTATTGATAGATAAATAACTTTTACAAAGTGATTTTTGATGAAAACATGATTTAGGGACTAAAATGAAAAGTTGTAAAATTTGATGAAAAATTCTAAAATTTATGAATACATGTGCTGAAAAATTTGTAATTGGGTTTTGGTCAGGCTTGGAATAGGGAGTGATTTGCACAAGTTTCATTTTTCGGGCCTAGGGACAAAATCAGAATTTATGGAAAAAGTTAGAGGCAAAATGTAATTTTACTTAGGACGTAAATTAAGTCCATTTGAATATGAAATGTGTGAAATTGATGGCTAAATTCATTTATATAGATCTGGACAAAACTAATTCGAGGTTAGATTGAGGAAAAGAAAAGGTTTCGAGTTAGTAGATTTCTAACGCGAACAAGTGTCGAGGTAAGTTTGTGTAACTTAATCGAGCATGTAATTATGTTAATTGAATGTTGTGTTTGTATGTAATATCATTTATATTGATGTGCTTTACTTGTATTAGCTCGGATGAGTAATCCTATTAACCGTGTTATAGAAAGGATTTAGCCCGGATAGGTTATCCTGATATAATACCTCTCGAGCATACGATATGATTAGGGTTTAGCCTGGACTGGTAATTCTAATCGAGCTCCTCTGAGCATACATTATATAAGGGATTTAGCTTGTACTAGTAATCCTGTTATACGATTTGTGGCTTGAGAGAGTGTTTCTTAGTTAAGTGCCCTAATGGGTACGATTATTGAATCCTACACTTCAAGTGTACCACTTGAGGCTCCATCGGAATTCAATGATTCAACAAACATATAACTCTAGACATGGCATGAAAATTATGAAATGAAATGATAATGTCTTGGAAGTGTATTGCATGATTAGCTCATCTATTCTTACTTAATGTATATGTAAACCTTGTGACTAACATGTTTGATTGGATGTATGTGTTTAGGCAATTTAGCCAAATGGTTGGAAAACTTGTTATTGTATGCTTAGATTTAATACACGGGATTGGTAAGTTTAGTTTCCATTATACGAACTTAGTAAGCATGTAATGCTTACTCCGTTTATTTTTCCCCTGTTTTATAGTGCTCAGAAGCTCGCGAGGGTTGGAGATCACGGGAGCATCGTCACACTATCAACTAGTTATTTTGGGTATAATTAGTAAAAATAATTTTGGTATAATGGCATGTATAAGACAACTTGGTCAATAGTGGTTTGAAATGTTATTTTGTAACCTAGCTATTGGAATGGCTAGTAATGGTTCATTTGGGTATGACTAAGTAGATTATTATGAGATATATACATGTGTTATGTTAAGAATATGTGATCAATGTTGTGAATGCCTAAGTTAAGGTAAGGTTGTGATCATGTATGCTGGTAATGATATGCCTTGTTGAATGAAGAAGTTTGTTTAGTTGGAATGCTTGGAATGGCTTATATTGGTTGTGTGCTTCAAGTACAGGTGTTGGGTGAAGTTTTGAGTGAGAAATGAAGCTAGGAATGGCTTCATTTTGTCCACACGGGCAGAGACACGGGCGTGTGTCTAGACCATGTGTGACACACGGCCTGGTAACATGGGCATGTGGTTAGGCCGTGTGTCCCCTGCACCTAAATTTTGAGAAATAGAATACTCAGAATTGGGCACACGAGCAGAGACACGGGCGTGTTTCTCAGCCGTGTGACCCCTGCACCTATTTTCGAATTGAATTAATTAACCACACGGCCTAGCACACGGGCGTGTGGCATGGCCATGTGTGCAAATCAGAGAGTTACACGGGGTCGAACACGGCCTCTAGCACAGGCGTATCTTTTGGACCGGGCGTGTCCCTTGGACCACACGGGCGTGTGAGCCCTGCACCTTGGAAAAATTTTGTAATTTCGCGAAAAATTCTTAGAGGTCCCAATTAAGTCTCGACTCAATTTTAATGCTCGTATTGGACCTTGAAGGCCCAATCAAGGGACGTTACAAATGATCTCGGTAAATAAATAGTAATTTACACAATTTATTTGAAAAATATTTTGAAAGTTTTGGTAACGCTTTGTAACCCTGTTTCGACTACAAATATGGGTTAGAGGTGTTACAATAGTTGTTTTGGTTTCATATGTAAATATGCAAGTTGTGGTTTCAAATGGTTATAATAATGATAATGTAGTATTTTGGTTAAGTTGGTAATCTTATAGATCTAGATTTTTTTTTTTTGTATTTTTAATGCTTTGATCATGCTCTATAGGTTAAGTTTTAAAGTAACATGGAAAAATAGATCATGCTCTATAGGTTAAGTTTTAAAGTAACACGAAAAAGTAATATATGTTGGTGTAATTGATGTGTGTGTTTGATCATGTAGATTACTTGGATAAGGTAGATTTTTAAATTGGTAGAGTTAGGTCTATTTGATCTTTATGGTAACTTAAATGGAATTACTTGAAAATGTTATATTTGGTACATGGAATGATGGTTATATGGTAATGTTTAGGTGATTGAAATTATGAATGAATGGTGATGAATGCTAGATGATAAATGTTTGAATTGTGGTATACTAGTTAGACACTTAGGGTTAATGAAATAAGTGTTGTTTTGGGTATGTTTTGATGATTTTTGAACAGGTTTGAATGATGGTACAATGTTTCTTGTGGCTTAAGTGAGCCTAGGTCACTTTGCTTGTTTGGTAAGGTTCTTTTAAGTACACACGGGCTGATACACGACCTAACACATTGTGAGATCTTGATTTTGGGCCTAGTCGGAACAGTGGTTTTGGGACCACAAATCTGATAAGGAAAATTTCATTTTTATTATATTTTTTTGGTCTACGATTTCACGGGATGATTTTGTGAAAATTTCGTTCGAAAATTTTGACGTTTGGGCACTCTATTTGGTCAAAAGGACTAAATTGTAAAAAGTCCAAAAGTTGAGTTCTACATGTTAAAAGTGTCTAATTGTTATGAGTTTTTAAATTAAAGGTCCTTAAATGGTAATTAGACCATTTTGAAGTTTGTGGACAAAAATGGACATGATATGATAGGCTTTTAAAAGTTTTTTATTAAGGGAATTTTAGTAAATTGATAATTAAATGAATTAAAAAGCCAAAAATAAGTCAAATTTGCTCATCTTCTTCCTCATGGTCGAATGTATCATGAAAAACACCATGGATAGGGTTTTCAAGCTTTCCAAGCTCATTTGTAAGTGATCCCGAACCCCGTTTTTAATGTTTTTTACATTTTTAAAGTCTCGATAACATGATCTACTCATTTCTACCATTATTTTGAGCTAGGATTTATGTTTAAAAATTTACCCATGAGTAATATGCATGCATTTTGATGTCTAATGGTAGAAAATGAGTGTTGGGTGTTAGATAAACAACTTTTGCTAAGCGATTTTACGTGAAAACGAGTAAAACGTCATAATCGGTAAAAATACCTAATGTTCATAAGTACATGTTAGAGTGAGAATTTGATGTTCCATAGGAGGGAAAAATGATCAGCATGTCATAAAACATAAGAAAATAGGATGAAGTTTAATTTTCGAGCCTTAGGGAAAAAGTACAAATATGCAAAAGTTTAGGGGTCAAAATGTAAATTCGTAAAATATGAATTTTAGACCCATATGAATAGTGTGACAAATTATTAGGCTAAATGTGATATTATAGATTAAGGAAATCGAGATTCGGGCTTAAATCAGGAAAATACAAGGTTTGGACTAAAATGGTAAATTGTCGTTTCTGGATCCGAGGTAAGTTCGTGTGTTAATAATAATGCAATACCATGCATGAATTGTAATTCTCTATTGATATGGCATAAATTGTATGATTTAATATGTTTAAGAGAAGTTGATGGATGGTGTGTATGATATGGCAAAATGTAATGCTTGTTGTGTTATGTGAAATTGAATGGCAAATTATTGTTACATGAATTGGGTGTTAAATTACTATTACATGGGTTGTATGAATTGCTACATGGTTGTACTTGATGAGATTTTGACAAGTAAGTTCGGATAGCTTAAAGCAAACTTATAATATGTCTAATTGTATGATTTATGAATGTATGACATTTGCTTGTGATAATGGCATGAAATTACATGAAATGTACCTTTAAAAATGACATGTTGAAAAATGTCCCGGTTGAGGTTAAAACGGAAGTTCGACGGATAAACCATGATTTATATGTGATTCGAAATCCTGCATGTGTTGCAGAAAGGATTTAGCCCGGACGGGTAATCCGTTGATCTTAAATATAGAAAGGATCTAGCCCGAACGGGTGTTCTTGAATGATCGAGCCTCCCGAAGAATATATGTGCATTAAGGATTTAGCCCGGATGGGTAATCTGATTAGGGTCTAAATTTAGCCTGGACTGGCAATTCAGATCCGAACTCAGTAAGGGTGTTTGTTGCTAAAAGGGATTTAGCCTGGACTGGTAATCCCGACATCACCATATGAGTTAACGATACGGGGGATTTAGCCTTGACTGATAATCCCACCGTAAGATGTGAGGTTCGCGAGAGTGCATACCTGAAATGATCATTCTTATAAATTGACGGTTAATGGATAATCCATCGAGATTTCCTAGAAACTCAACGGGATTAACATGAGATATATGTACAAGTGAAAGGATGTATGATGAGCTCTTCTAAGACAAATTTACATGGTGCATTGTCATGAGACTAATTTGATGATCGAGTGCATGTGATAGGGAATTATCCTATACTTGGAATGTACGACTAAGTGTGCCCATGAGAAATAATAACTTTTATATTGAGCTCCATTATGAAAAATTAGTAAGGGATCCATGAAATGGTAAGTTCATGATAGTTGGAAATGATCTTATGATAGTGATCATTATATTGTACCAAACCAGATTTGGATAGCAACATTGGTCCGACTTTGAAAATCGACTAAAAATAGTGTAAATCAAGTTATAAGCTTAATAAAATATGAAATTAAATCTTAATGAGTCTAGTTTCACATAAAGGAAACAGTGAAAGCAAAAGAATTCTGTATCATGAGATATTTGAATTCTTATGAGATAGAGTTGGAGTGATTCCAGACTCTCCTATCTCAACTTTGGAAAATCACTAGAAATTGTAAAAAAAAAATAATTATGAGTTAAAATTCATATGACTGAAATCCTTAATGAGTCTATTTTTAGGAGAAAGATACGGAAACATTATCTGAGTCTCGTACTAGGAGATAAATAAATTTTAGTGAATAAAGGTCGAAGCTATCAAATAGCAAAATAGGGGAGATTTTGAATAATAAACTGTACTAATTGGCTGGACCAAAAATTCTAAAAATTTTGTGATAAGAAAATATATGAGTCTAGTTTCTGTGAAAATTAACGGATCTTAATTTGGAGTTCCTTAGCTCCGGATATAATTAATTTAATGACTATGACTCGGGAAAATAGCTTAGCTGGAATTTGAATAAATAGAAAGAATATGAAAATAGCATGTTATCGCATTCGTTATTATTTTCATGCGAGCTTACTAAGCGAAAAGCTTACTCCCTCCTTTCCATTTCTTTTAGTTTTGTCAGGTCTGCTCGGGGTTAGAGATCGTCTGAGGCAGCATCACACTATCGAGCCATTATCCTTGGAGTATTGGCATGTGTACGTGAAATGTTTTCATGCGATTGGCATATATAGGGACTTAGTTTTTCTATGATGACTATTGTTGTGATTAGCCAAAGGTATTGGCTTATATTAATTGTTGATTATAGCCATAAAATGTGGCTTATAATAATTTTGGCTTGTAAGCCTATTTATTCATGATATGTGTTAATGTCTTGCGATGTAGCTAGACTAGTTTATCATGAGTAAGTGGAACTAATGAATAATAATGAGCTAATGATGAATGCCATTGAAATTGTGTATGTGTATGTATGTAAAGATGACAAATAGGCTTGGAAATTAGCCTAAGTCTTGACCACACGGGTAGAGACATGGCCGTGTGTCTCAACCGTGTGAAGGACACGGCCTCTGGCCACGGGTGTGTACCTTGGCCGTGTGCCCTTAAACGGTTGTTGACATCATAAACAGAGAGTTAAACGGGCTGAGGACACGAGCGTGTCCCAAGCCACACGGGCGTGTTATTCTCCAAAGCTAGAAAATTGTTAAGTTGCCCAAAGATTATCGAATGTTTTTGGTTTTGTCCCGAACCGTCCTAATGTATGTTTTAGGCCTCAAAGGCCTGTATAAGGAACGATATGCATGTAATTGAACAATTTTAATTTTGGGCAAAATTTGGTGACCCGATTTTGTATGTTTGTGAATGTTTAAGTCCGATAACGCCTCGAACCTTGTCCCGGCGTTGGATACGGGTGAGGGGTGTTACACACATGGTCGTGTGCTATACACGAGTATATGGCACGGTCGTGTGATCTGTGTGATTTAGGTGTCAATAGGTATACACAACATCAATGAGTTACACGGCTCAACCACACAGTCGTGTTAAAGTTTGCATAGTTTTACAATTTCGTCCAACACGGCCACAATTAGTTACATGGCTTGACGAAAAGGATTACAAGGCATCAGTTTGTAGCATGATCTGGGGACACGACTATGTGGTTCTGCTCCACACAACCACAACCTGTCACACAGCCATGTGACCCATGTTTTGTATTTTTACCTCATTTTTCTGAAATGTTTCAAATGAGTTTCTACTTTGTTTTAAATTATTTTAGAGCTTCTGTAAGCTCGACTTAACCTCGATAATATATGAATAACATGTTTTTTATTATATGCTTGATGATTAACAATTGTTTAGAGAAATTTTACATTTATATAGCATGGTTATGTTCTGTTATGAGTGATAGCATCTCGTAACCCTGATCTAGCGACGGAGACAGGAGAGGGATGAGGGGTGTTACAGTTAATTTTGAGTGTTTTGTACATGCAACTACCTTTTAAGATACATTGATATAGGTTTTATTCTACTTTTGGTTACTAATGTAATAATATGAGAAAATTTTTATTTAACACATGTTCTAAAGTAGTTAGTTATAAAATAAAGAATAATTAGTACAAATTTAAACATACAATTAGAAAGATGTGTAAAAACTCTTGTAAAAAATAAGACATCTTCAAAACAAGAGAAAAGCTTTCCATCCCTTTTGCCACAAACAAAAATATGAGGGAATAAAAATTACCAATTGTAATTAATTTAAAGCTAACCAATGAGTAAGATATATGAAAAAAAAATAATACTCTAAGTAAAGGTGACTTTAGAGTTTAAATTCCCAAAACTGCATCTTTAGTATATAAAAAGAAATTGAAAATAGTTTGATGAATATGACATTTTTAAACTCATATTAAGATATCCTCGGTGTTAATTTTTTTCCTTTCACAATATTCGAATTTGATTAAGGGTGAAATTAAAAATTTTGTCTTGAGAACATTAATTTAAAATTTAAAATTTTAGAGGGAGCTAAATCTGAAATTTTTGTCTTTAACTAAATTATTATTTTTTGGAGGGCAAAAAATATATATATATTTCATGTAATTAAAGGGTTAAAAGGAGATTAAATTTAATTATTAATTTTTAGAGGGAGTTAAAAGATGAATATACCACTTAGCCAAAGAAGGTTAAGGCTTGCGTGCCCCTATCCATGATCTTGCTTAAAGAGATGTCCAACTTTTATCTCTTGACCCAATTGGCATTTAAATATGTACAAATCATTATCCTGTCAACCGTTAACAGAATAAAAGAACTCACAAATAGATCTAATAAATAGAATAGATAAATCATATGGAAAATATATTAACATATAGGGTATACTTAAATTATACTCTCTCTCTCTCTCAAGTTGGATTTTAACCCTCAGTCAAACAATATAATTGATTTTATGAATTGAAAATAATTTATCTGATCGAATCAATTTAATAAAAATTAATAGATTAACTGATTTGATCACTAGTCTAAATTTAAAAACTTTGATAAAAGTTATTAAAAAATCTAAAATAGAAGAAATGAAATATATATATATATATATATAAAGTGAAACTAATATATATATATTTACCATATGATAATTTTTAATTAGTTATTTTATTTTTAAAATAGACTTAATGATTTGATTGATGGAGATATTAAATTCAGAAAAAAAATTATCACTTATGACAATAAAAAATTTTAGATACCAAAATAAAAAATATATATAATTTAAATATAGATTAAGGCTAACATGTATAACAAAAACTCAACTAAAACTGAGGAGAAGACAAAATACTAAGATGTCTTGTGTCATCCAGTTGGTCCATGCCTTGGCGTTGTTTGATAGGATCAAAAGCAGCAGTTTTTCTCTTTTCCATCACCTTCTTTATATAAAACAGCTCAAAATTGAAGGAAATGAGTGTGACTACTGAACGTAGGTTTAAATGCAACCCCCCCCCCCCCCCCCATTCTATGAAGGAATGGGCTTCTTCCACTCTCCCATAACTCAAACTCTGAAACAGAATATTCAAGTTTAAAAATTAAATAAAGAAATGCTTTTATTGTGGGCTTTCTCTGCAATTGCAGCAGACGTATGTTTAGAAAGCTGTTATCCACCACACAAGTTTATTATTGCATGTAAACTTAAGACTAGGTCTGGTCCAACAGCATTTTCGGCCACATGTTTTACTTTTGGAACTATATGTTCCCCACCTTGACTAAAATGTTTGGGATTTTCATGCATGCATTCATCACTGCTATTTCAATTTCTCTTGGAAATCTAATTACTATTTTCGGCCATAGTTTTTCAGTCTTAATCTCAGACACGTGGTTTTATTGGAGTGACATGTCCATTTTGGGTTTTCTTTAAACACGTAGCTTAACCACGTTGATGGTAAGCAATTGAACCCAAAGTGTACCTTTTTCCTTCCTTTCTGTCCTGTCCTGTCCTGCCCTGCTCTGTATTTTCTTTTTCTTTTTTTCTTTTTAATGTATCTCAGTCTCACCCTAAACAACACACTTGTAACCCACATTTCCTCGTATAAAATATTGGTTTCAAAGCCAATCTTGCATGATAGCCGCTAACGCAAGGTTCCATCTCCGACTCCATATCATTCATTATTTGATCTTCAAATCCAACCTTTCTTTTTCCTAATCACCAGGTGTGATGTGATAACTGTTCATCTCCTCTTATAATTATAAAAATAGAGATTTGATCTCCACCTATAAAAATAAAATATATTTCATAACTAATCATTTATCTCTTTAAAAAACACCTAAATTAAAAGGATTGGTCACTATTACCAACCATAAATACCTTAATTTCTACCAAGAAAATATAGTTTTCTTTTTTATTAACAAGCTTTCATTATTTAATTTCAAGCTTATCATGTATTAAATATCAAACTAAAAACTTTAACAAGATGCATTGACCGTAAACATAGCACACAAGGGAACATTCATTTCCATTCGTGATCACAATACTAATTTACAGAAAGGATGACAGAAGCAATTCAGTCACCAACCAAACAATCTTCCTTAAACCCTAATCCCCACAAGCTTTTCTCCCTTCAACACCCCCCCCCCCTCCACACGTATATATAAAAGCCATTTTACAAACAAATACCCATATCTCAAAATCATAAAATAAATCCATCATCACATACAAAAAAAAAAAGAGAAGAAGAAGAAGAAGAAGAAGAAGAAGAAGAAGAAGAAATCATCAAGACGTCCAAATTAGCTCCTCTAAACTATACAACTACACATCCCTAACTTCAAACACGTTGCGATTTTTAACGACGATGTCGTACATGTGAATCGACTTGAACTTATTAAAATCTTTTGGGAGAGAGATCAAATGGACAGTTGATCGCTTATGGAATTGAAGAAGACTAGGATCCTCGTAATACCGTTCCCACCCAAGAGACCATAGCTTATGTTCGAGAACTGCATAAGAAGTGATCACTTCATTAGAAGGAGTGTGCACAAGCACTTTGCGTCGAGTGTTCGAACTCTGTCGGCTTCCGTCTAATGACTCAGCCGCTGGATTCTCAACCAAGCGAACCACACCATTCTTGAAAACCCAAACACCAGACATTGTTTTGTTTGATCTAAGAAGAAAATTTGAAAGTAATGGATGGATCGGAAGAGAAGACTCTAGTCCTAGGGTATAGCAAAGCTCTTGGGGATGGGATACATGGAGTGATGGGATTGTAGGGCATATAAATAGGGTGACTAGAGGGATTGTATGGGGGATGGTTCGGTAGGCCCAGAGTGGGAGGAGTAAAAGTAGAATACGGATTTAAATTACGGTCTAGTTGGCATTAAATATTTACATACAAAAAATAAATCACAAAACAAGTTGTTCCATCAATGTGGGCATAAGAGGATTGAAGGGAATCACGTTTCCTTTTGGCAAGTCTTTAAAACAAACCCCACAATGGGAATCTTTGTCTTTGTAAAATGTACTTAGAATAGTTGGAGACTAGTTCTAGAGAAACCTAAACCAAAATGACTTTATATTATGTAAATGTATTATTATATTAAACAAGTGTGTAATAATATATAGGTGTATTTTTGTGGGCGTAACTATGGCAAAAACTATACACATGACTACGTATCATCGAGTTAAATGCTGTCGATATTCCATTTGGAATCAAATATCCTTTGGTTTTAATATGCAACATGAATAAATGCTGTCTCGCTATTTAAAGTAAATTAGGAATATATCTCTATATCAATATATATGTCTTCCTTATACAACAATGTGTGTTTAATCTCCAATGAATATCCATTTTTATCTATTAAATGTACAATATATACATGATTTTTTGAAACATCTCAATGTAATTTTTTTTTTTTACAAGAATAAGAATCGAGTTAACCCTTTTGAATTTCATGTTTATTTTATTATGTATATAAGAAATTGTATTTAGATAGTTAAGAATCCTATGAAAACACATAAAATTTAGACTATTTGGGTGAAAGTAAATTAAATAATTGCAACTCACATTATTTACTTGGTCTCTTTAAAAATATTAATCTTTTGCATGCAAAATATGAACATATATTGCTATGTTTTATTTTGTGTGTGTATTTAACAAAGTTTATATGAATGGTTTTTGTGTAAAAATGTAAGGGGTGAAGGTGGGACCAAAATGAAAAAATTCTAAATTTTATGATTGGTTAGGAAAGGGGAGAAGTTCTTTTGCATTGGAACTTCACCATTGTGGGGTTTTCCTAACTTTGGCCTAACTGTTGTTGACTATTGTTGCCTCTAAAATATTTTTTTATCAATTATTATTCCAAACTTCAATTATAGGATAAAAAAATTGAATATAACGGCTAATGTTTTGAAAAAATAAAACTAAAAGTTAAATGGTGAAAATTTATGATTATAAATCAGTGGAAGTCAAAAGTTTAATAAAAATAATATTAAATAAGTGTTAAATATCAATGAATTAAATCTCTACATAAAATAATTTTTAATAAAAATTTAAAATAATTCTTAGGAAAGGTGAGAATCGAGATAATTACACAGATAATTATAAATAATTACATCTAAATTCAATTATTCTTATATTTTTATACAACAATAATAGTATTTTAATTTTAGGACATATATTTTATTTTTTAAATTATATATATTAGGACATATAATTATATATTATTTTACTAACCTCATTTAAATAATATGAAAATTTTATTGACATGATATAATTCCTCATACATTTTAACCTTACTAAATATTTAACTAAATTATATTGTGTTATTTATACTAATTTAGTTAAATTATATAGTGAATGGTGACAAGAAGTATATATGTTTAATGTTAGAGTGAATGATTAGGCCAACAAATATAGAATGTTAGAATAATTAGATAAAATTACATATTATGTTTATTTTCTTAATTTTTATTAGTAATTACATCGCACAATACTTTCTTCAACTAACATATTACATATGATGAGTTGATCAAGTTCTATTACTTGTTTGGGTAATTTTTAAATTCTTGACAATTTTTATAATAATTAATTTTTTTGAATTTAAAATTATATAATTATATAATTATAATTTATACTATTATACATAATATAAAATTTATGATATCCTACCCTACTAATTACACTTTCATCTAATTATGATATGTCGATACACACCCTAAGAATTTAATTATCTTGAAAAATGTTGCCTACTAAGAATTAGTTATCATGTATCAAAATTTTTAGAAAGAAAAAACTAGCCCAAATCTTTCTCAACCACAAAGAGTGCATACACTTTTAATTAATTTACATATTTAAAATTTCAGTCATGATTACACAAAAGCTGAAATCCGTAGAATGTCTATATTGAAGAAGCAAGCAACAAGTTGAATATATATATATATAAAAGTAAAAATGCTAGATTCCCAACCAAACCCTAACACATGACGCATGGCCTTGCAAGCCTTTTCCGCACATCATCTTCCTTTTCCCACCTTCACGGTCTCCCAGCAAACGTAGTCATGTATATATCCAGTTTTGATAAATCGAAATAGACAATACTTTGCAAGTTAATGTTTCTTCGCAACCCCAAAATCTTCGCTCTCATCCATGACGCTGTTCTAATTCGGACCAAAGCCGACATTGCCATTCACACTTCACATGACCAAGATCTCCTGCTCTTTTTTCCCTGTTCTTTTTTTCTTTCTTTCTTTGTTAAGGTTTGGATTGTAACTTAATTTGTCATCTTCCTCTAAAAATTCCCTCTCAATTGGCTGCTGGACCACCCTTCATCCAATCCACTTGTTTCCTTGGAGAATTTAAGCTTCTTTACTTTTTTCAATTTCCCTACCAATCACCACAGTTTCAGGTGCTCCTTTCCTGACCATTACTTTCATTTTTTTTTCTAACATCAATCCTAAAAAGAAATGCATCCAACTTTCGAAATATTATGATTTCAAATCTTATATATATATTTTTTATAGATTCTCAGTAAATTTCGTCCATTGTGATAATTGAAGTCTGTTGTAGGATTTCTTCTTGTATATAGTAAGAGTAAGATTACCAGCATATATGATCACAATTTATAGTTATTACAAATCCTATCATTAGTGTATATGTCTGAAAATCACAAATTTATCATATAAATAAGTGTTTAAAAATAACATATAATAAATAGTGAAACATATGATTTGAAACTAATCAATAATAACACATGAAATATGTACGATGTAAAATTGAAAAAATTAGATTAAAATTATTTATCATGGTGTTACCATCAATCTTGAGTCATGTTGAGTTAACTTGTGACACTGACTCAGTCAAATACATTAATATATATATACAATCGATGGAGATAATAAAGTGTGCATAATTAAAATTGAAATGTATAAGAATATTATAATAAAGCTTTAGCGGAGTGTTAAATTAAGGTAGCATTTGGTATAATTGAAAGTAGATCACTTTCATAGGAATTTAATCTGTTGGAAAATGATTTCAACTTCAATGTGATTTCCATCATAAAAGGTGGGAAACTTACTTTCCACTATAAATTGAAAAGTTAAAAAAAATATTAAGACAAAATTAACCCTATTTTATATTGGTTTAAAGCATTAGTATATTAATAAACGTAAAAAAATAAAGTTATTGTCTCATTCCTCCTTCCTACTACTTGATTTTCTCTTTTACTTTAACGGATTCTTCGCAAGTAAGTTATTTTTCTAGCTATAAATTTGATTTAGCACTTGTATTTGTATGAAATGTTTATTATTTTTTGTAGAATATGGGTATAATTGTTCCGTTTAAGCTGTGTAGGAATTGTAGGTTAGACCACTTATAGTTTTACATTCCTATGATTTTTATTTTTATTTTGTAGTTTTACTTAGAGCAATATCTAGAATCAAATATTTTTTTTTATATTTCTATAGTTAACCTTTAGCTAAAACAAAACGTAATTTCAAGATTTTTTTTTAATTTATCCCAAAACAAGTTTTATATGTACATGATTTTATATATACATTACTATATTTAAAAAATATATGCAAGACAAATTTGAAACAATTTTACTTTCAATTAAAATTATAAATTAAAAAAATAATTTAAGAATTATCAATTAAATTTTATTATTACATATTTAATCCAAATATTTGTTAAGAATAAAGTTTATTATAAAATTTAAATACATGAATATTATCTTTTATTCAATAAAAGTAAATTTGTAAATTATCATTACATTTTTAAGAAAACACTTAGTGAACCAAAAATGAAAATGTAATTTTCTTGGATTTTAATCAAATCCCTTCTAATGTATACCAGACATTATAAAATAATTTTCCCAACAATCACCTTCCTGGCAATCACATTCTATTAGAATCATAATATGAGAAAATACCACACTAATTAAATGTTCTATTAATGCAATGGGTTTGAGTTCAAATTCAACCATACCAATATTTTTATTGATTTTTTAAATAAAAATATTAAATTATCTTGAATATTATAATTTTTTTATTATAATAGATACTCTCGTAATTTTCTTAATTGAATTAGTAACTCAACTAAGGACAATACCAACTTAATAAATAGTATAGATATATATAGTTGTTTTAGTTTGATAGGTACAAAAATTAAATTACAGTTTTACACGTGCAAAATTTAATATTAATGTCTTGTCGCCACTATGAATAGTGTTATATTCTGAGTGTAATGACCAGAATTCGATCCTTTAACATTCAATATAAATATATACTTGTACCAAAAATATATTTTTATATACATATAAATTCTTGATACCTTCATTAGTTTAATATTTCTGTGTTAAAATAATATGTTATTGTTAAAAGTTTTATATTCTATATATCGACTTTTATGTAAATTTAATTTGACAGGGAGCATAAGATATTAATAGCTTGGGACTAATAATATGAATTTAAAAAAATTAATATTAATTTTATTATAAGTTTTTATTATACTATTTTTTTAAATAATATCTAAAATTACTGATAGTCCCTTTTCAACTCTTAAATAAGAGGATAATACGTTTTAGCGTACCTAAACCTACGTCTTACTGTATTGACAACAATGCCAATGCATATCAAGTTAAGACTCAATCAGCAATGAATTTAAATTTTTTCATTTAATGCATTGTTTAAATATATATAATATTTGTAAATTAAATAATATATATGTTGTATTATTAAAACCAAAGTTATTTGTTTTCATTTTAAATCTTTTGACAAGATAATATCATTTAATTCTATTACACCGGTATATAAAAATATTAAATATAATCAATGAGGTCTTAGGTTTGAAACTCATCAAGTGCAATTATGTGTGTGAGTTTCAAAGTCCCACCATATGTGGATGACTCATGTGTAGGTTTTAGTCTAAGTTAATCAATTTTCTTTGAATTTTTCTAGGTTTTAATCCATTTATATTGTAACGATTTGATTTTACTTGTTCGAACATCTTTGTACCCAAATTCACTGTAATATTTCAATTCTACTAATTGAGGATTTGTATTTATACTTTAATTATCATATTAATGTAAACTTTCAAATATATATAATATAAACCCTAAAGTTAAATTTTTCCCTGTTTTATTAGTTTCTTGAACTTAAAAAACTATTCCAAGTGTTAAGGCTCTTAGATATGACAAGCTTCCATATAATTTTCTAATTAATATTGATGAGCAACTGGATACCACTATTGCATACTTAGTGATCATTGTTTACATACCAAAAGGAAAATTCTTTCATAAAAAGAAGGTATCCACCTTAATCCAACATATAATTTATAATATATATAGACTTGTATTTGATTTATTTATTGACTTAAATATTAAAAATAAATTTATTTTAATAAAAAATAATAATGTGAAATCATCTAACCCACTAATAATATATATATATATATATATATATAGTGTGTTGAAAGAAAATTCTATGGACCCTCTTAATACTTGAACTTAACTTATAACTTAAAAAAAAAAAAATGAAGATATATAAACTCATTGGGTGCATAAAAGTTTTGGAGTTTATTTCAATGGGGGGGACTGTGTGGAGAATTATTGAAACTTTATTATTATTAGTGTTTGGAGAGAAGAATTTTTTGTATAATCTATTGTTAGGAATAAAATTAATAATAAAAAGTTAAATCAAGAATGCTTTGCTTATCTCTTGCTAGGATTATGCTTAACTTTGATTAAAATAAGATGGAATTAGGCCATTTACATTGATTTTGAGAATAAAGTACTAAAGACATTTGGAATGTAGGATCAATTCCTAATTCATATATATACATATATATATATATATATATATGAGAACAAAGTTATATATATCATCATATATATTCCATAATTTATTGAGAATGACAAGATTAAATGTATCATATATTGGCCAAACAAATAAAAAAAAAGGTATTGTATATTAATGATTAACAAGCAGTGAATTTATAAAGTTATAGTGTATATATAAATCATTGGAAGAAGTGGCACAAAGAAATAAATAATATTCAGAATTCTCACAGACAACGACCCAAATTAATGCGCATGCATGCAAAGCAATGAAGGGTATCTTTGCAAGTTTTAAGCTTGGAATATTATGAACAAATATATATTATTTTTGTTTTAATTAATGTCAAGAAATAATATTCAACAACAATGATCTAACATAAGCCTCACTCTTATGCCAATTTGTTGAAGTTGGCCACTGACTAGTCCCTTTAATGAGGGTTATCAAGTTTTAGTTTCAGCAATTTGGGGTTTTTTATTTGGACAATTATTTCTCTTTTTGTTTAAATATCTTTCTTTCCTCAAGGTTTATTATTTAATAAAGTTTTAAGTAAACATTCATAGAATATGTCAGCAAAGCGCATCTAGTGTAGTGGTATCATAGTACCCTCCCACGGTACTGACCGGGGTTCGATTCCCCGGATGCACAAACTTAGTTTTGGTTGTGCCCTATAATCCCCTCACTTGTACTCAATTTTTAGTCTATGACTGTTAAATTTATACCAACACCTTAGTGGATCGGTTTCTAAAGGTCAATATAAATAATTTTATGTTAAGAATGAATTTTAAATTTATCTTTGGCTTAAGGTGCAAAAAATTCGTCAATTTAAAAAAATAAAATAAAATTAAGTCTATGTGTTTTTCTTTTTCACTCTTTTGGGTATTTAAACTTTTAAAATGTATCAAAAAGACCCTAAAATGTTTTAAAAATAATAATAATTAAGCCCCTACTTTTTTTGCACTCAATTGAGTACTTGAACTTTCTAAATGCATTAAAAAGTCCCTCAAACTTTTTCAAAAAAAAATAATTAAGCCCTTTCTTTTATTAAAAATTAGAAAAAAAATTAAAATCTATAAATATTATTAAATCTTAATAAAAAAATTAAATATTAAAAATTAGAAAAAAAATATATAAAAATTGTAAAAAATTATAAAATATAATAAAAATTATAAAATTTTATAAAGTCATAAGAAAATTATGCAAAATGTAAAGAAATATAAATTTCGTAATAATTTTTATAAAAATTATCGTACCAAAAGAAGCATTTTATAATTTTTCTATAATTCTTATTGATTTTTATTTGTTATCATTTTTCATCACATGTCACATTGTGTTACGACACATGATAACTTTAATTGAAAAAAAACTAGAGGTCTTTAATTTTTTATGATTTTTATAAATATTTTCAATTTTTATTTTTTAATGATATTTATAAAAAAATTATAATTTTTAATCAATTTTAAATTTTTTATATTTTTATTAAAATTTAAATTTTTTTCTAAAATTTAATATTTTTCTATTTTTTTCCTAATTTTTAATAAGAGCATGGGCTTAGTTGTATTTTTGAAAAATTTTGAGGGTCTTTTTGATGCATTTTGAAAGTTCAAGTACCCAATTGAGTTAAAAAAAAAAAGAGCAAGGACTTAATTGCTTTTTTTTGAAGAAGTTTGATGGCCTTTTTAATATATTTTGAAAGTTCAAGTGCTCAATTGAATGCAAAAAAAAAAAAGAGGAGGGGCTTAATTGCTTTTTTTGAAAAAGTTTAAGGGCTTTTTATACCCTTGAGCTTTTATCTTTTAAGTATATTCACATGAGATGTAATTTACTTCAAATATGTTTATATTAAAATAAGTCATTCTCGTTTAGGAGAAGGTGTGTTGAAGTCCATTTATCCTCCTATTTAAAAGTTAAAGAAAGATTATAAATAGTTTACAGATTAAGAATAGTTCTAGGCATTAAAGTAACATTGCTAACATTAAGCATTGATTTGAGTATAGGGATATATGAACTAGAAAACCTAAATCTTAACATCAAGATCATGCAGAATGTAAAAGCGTTCAAAAACAAACCAACAACTCAAAAAAGATTTGATCTAAAACCACATTAACAAGGATGATGGTAAATATAGTTTAATAGTTATACAACTCAGTGATTTATATAAGAAAGACAAAATTAAAAAAAATCAAAACACGATCATGTAAGATATTTCTAATGCCCAAACAATGAATTTGACTTGAATGTCAAGGGAATCAGACTGAAACTCTGATAATCCAAAAAATCACAGTTTTCAGACATAAATAATGTTTTTTATATGCTTCAACCCAGAAGAAAAGTATAATACCATGTTAAACAATATTATGAATAAGTTTATGTCATTGCAATTAATATAAAAGAAGTAGAAAGTTGTTATAATAAGAAAAACCAGAGTGCAAGACCCAAATTAATCTTCAACTAGGTGCTTAGCTTGATTCACCATCCTCAAATACTCCCCAATATCAGCCTGATGAAGCACAACAATGGCATCAGGATCCAATTTCCTACAATCTTAAGTACTCTTAGCTATAATCCCAAACCCTAAAGGCAAATCCGACATTGAAAAAATAACAACCTCATCACAAGCGCAATTGTCATGAGCCGCGAATCAAAGCTCGTGATAAATGCACACAAACTATTCCATGGAGGTCAATTAATTAAATAGGGTTCATTTGACTCACTTGAACTGGTCTGATTCGTGGAACATATGGAGAAGCCCATCTACTTAAAGCTTGGTGGCCCAGTGGAACACTCTAGTAAAACTAGAGCTATCATGGTTAATATTTGTAATCATAAAGGATAAGATTGTATAAAGTTTAAATTCCTTAGGATTTTCATATTGTAAACAAGCTTTAATCCTGATTGTATATATAGTTTAAACTGTATGTTGGATCTGAGGGAGCTCAACTATAAATAGAAGCTTTCTCCCTCATCTGCAATCATCTCATTCATAGTTATTGAATATATTAGAGAGCATTTACTCAAACACCTTATGTGCATTACTTTCTTATGGCTTTTTTGTTCAATTCGAGCTCCTTTGTCTTTTGAGTTTGCTTTTGCTTTATTTAAGTAACTTAGATAATTTCGTTGTGAATTCTCATCTTTTGATAGTTAGGCTAACTTAGGCAGATCTGAAGCAAAGGATTCGCTTAAGGTTGTATGGTTTGCCAGACTAAAGTTCTAGCCCCGTGACACAATGCTCTCAGTTATCCTCCCCAACCCACCTTTCAAAATATGGTTTGCGTAAAGAAACAACATTTTGGCGGTAGGTTTTAGCCACACCTTGTGCTTTGCATTTGCATCCAACCGGTTTAAACATTGGATGGTTAAATGGAAGTTGCCTCCATACCTATGCAGGTTCCAATGGAAGCCAGGTTGGGTCTGGCAATGTTGGTGGCTCATTTCACTAGCAAGTTACTAACGTAGTAAACTTTGTTCTTGTGGAGCCTGAAGTAGTAGTGACCTGGGTCTTTATCGAGTCCTTTATAAGATGGATTTTGGACTATGTTGTTCAAGTTGTTGGAGGTGAGTTTGAACAATCTTTGCTTTAGGGTTTGGGCATATGTTGACTAGCTCTTCCTATAGATGGGCAGTGTGATTCACTCTAGTGAGATTAAAAACAGTAATGACAGTGAGATTAGTAATTGTAATAGTGAGATTAAAATCAAAGGTGGGATGTGTTTGGATTCAAACACAACTTTAATGGTGAGATAAGAATATAAAATTACTATGGATAACATTAAATTAATATGTATATATAATAGAATATCAAAATATTTTACAAATTATATTTAAATCAAATAATTAAATATAATTAAATTTATTTATGCTAAATTATAAAAATATTTTTAAAAAAATTAAATTATATTAAATAATGTCATATTAAAAGTATGTTATGCATATTAAATAAAATAAATAATAAAGGAAGAATTGGAGAGGTAAAATAATAATTATCCCTATTTTTGGACTTCCAAATCAGTCCCCTAGAGCTTTTAACTCAGGTCAATATTTTGGGTTACAGTGAGGTGAGAAATGTTCACTGGTGTGTTGCCGAACACCTCAATTGGAGCTGCGTTGCAGTTTAATTTTTTTTTTACTCTTTAAATCTCACCACACTAGGATTTTAGACGATGGGATACTTAGGTTTCGGGTCGATTTAGTCATTTTTAGTTCATGTATTTCATTCCCGCCTAAGGATAATTGTTAATTTCATTATGTAAGTTATATTATTTCCCAAATCTGATGTGGTAAACTTATTATTGTATGTGTAATGCCATGTCATCTTGTTATTTTCTCATATTATTCACTAAAAATCTGATGTGGTAAACGAATTTTGTTTGTGTCAATATCAAAATTTCAAATTTTGAAAAGTATAAGATATAAAATGATGCAACTGGAGAATATGGATTAAATTTGAAACTGTACATATAATACAAGACTAGTAATTGAATTTAACTACTATTATTTGTGTCAGGAGTAAAATTTCAAATTTTGAAAAGTAAGGGACTAAATTTGACCAATTTGAAAAGTAAAAAGACTAAAATTGATCAAATTAAAGTACAAGGATTAAGTCCACGATTTCCACAAAGTAAAGGGACTAAAATCCACAATTTTCATAAAGTAAAGGGAGTAATAGCCAAATGAATAGCTGTTAAAATGGGTTTTAGATGATGGGATTTTTATGTTGTAGCTCAATCCCACCAGTTGGATCCACATTAAGCAACAAATCCTTTGGGTTATAATAATGTTTAAATGATTGAATTTTAATGTTTCAACTTAAGACCAAGATTTGATCTGCGATTTCTTCCCCTCTAGAGAATGTGTTTTAAATGATCTGGTCGCATTGCATGAGCCTAGAAGCCCCAAAACCAATAGTTAGATCCACATTGAGCTGTGTTTTTGGTAAGGTTGGGCAGCTAGAGAACGAGGTTGGACTTCAGGCAAGTTTAAACTGGGTTTCTTATAATTCTAGAAGTGAAAGATTTATTATAAGATTATCGGAATTCACATTTCGATCCCAGTCAAAAAGTTAAAACAAAAGTTTTAGGAAGAGAGTTATTACAATAATAATAAATAAATGATAGAAAATACCTCCATTTATTTCTAAGTGAGCCGGCTAGCTTCAACTCTAACAACATTCAATTATTTCTACCCTAAACGGGGTCGATGAAGCTCATGGACGTTTGTTGTGCTCAAGGTTATAATTGAGTGATTATCTTCTTGTAGGTTACTGTATTTCTACTATGACCTTCACTAAAAAAAATTTAGGAAAATTTTTTACCAAAATATTTAACCATTTACCAATTTTTCTAACACCCTTAGAAATATTAATAAATTGTTAGATATTTTGTAACTAGTATATTCGAATCAAATATATCCAAATTTGAAAGGGTCTCTCCACATCCGCTCCAAATCTGCAGCGGATAATAATTTCAACATCCGAATTTGCATATTATTCTAATCTGCAAAATTCAAGTTAATATCTCAATCCGCAATCCGAATTGTCATCCCTCATTTCAACATAATCTATGTTTGTTCTTTGATGAAATCCTTGAGGCACAAGTTTTACCTTATAACGATCAATTTATCCATCAAGTTTGGTTTTGATGGGATGTATCAATATGCAACTAATCAAATTTGTTGCATGTGGTAATAAATTAATGAAGTCGGCATTTAATTTAATATATTTAATGTAAATAATATTTAAAATAAATAATATTTTTTAAATAAATGAAGTTGGTATGATAATTTAATTTAATAATAAAATACAATACCCAAGTAAAAAATAAAAATATATTATAGTTAATAATAAATTTATACCTATTTGCTTTGTAAGTGAATATATACATTTACTTTTCTGAAAAACTAAAAATAAATAATATTATTATGTATATATTATAAAATGGATGTCCATTATGATCAAGATAAAGTTTTAATATACTTTAAATTCTAATAGTTATTAGAATTAGATCTCTACTTCTTTTATACTTCTTATGCCTATAAATAGAGATTATGATGAAGCATTGTAATTACCCCTATTGATCAATAAAGTTCATCCTCTGTTACTTTCATATTTTCTTTGTTCTTTATTCTCTCCATCTCTTTTTGTTTTATAACAAATTCTAATTTTCTATAGTATTTTTCTAGGCATTACCATACGGCCAGAGCACACAGGCATGTAGTTTTAAGACCTTATATTGGTTATGTGTGCATTTCTGATCTGAATAGGTGTTTGTGTGGGTGCTCCGACCCTTAGCTAAGTTTAGTGAGGATGTTCTAGACTCGATATCTGTGATGATTGTGTATGATGTGTGATTTTGAATCTGGTCTGTGGCGTGTGTTACATAACTGTTCCGTCTGACTGACTGTGTAAATGTCTCTGTTCTCTTAATTTCTATGCATGCATTCACTTGCATAAAGTTAAGGATTTTGGGTGGGTTTATGAAGAGGGAGTCTGATTTTGATCTGATCTGGCAGTTCTATTGCAATTTACTCGTACAATAATTTATCGTCTTTATCGCATCGCATATCGCCGCTTTTTGTTACGTATTATTATTTAATCGCGGCTTTAACTACAACTCGTGCATGCACAATGACTACCGCATTGCATCAGCATGCCTTGTACGCTAGTCCTGCTGCGTATTATTATCTGAGTGGCTTAGTCCACATATGTGGTGTGTAGGGTTGATGGGCCTTTCGAGGTTCTAAGTAGTGTGTTTTGGTTGGATGAGCTTAAACAGCTCTTATGGGGTGTGATTGGGGGACGGAGAGTTGTGTTGGCTGGATGGGTGGGTTTTATTATCTGACTGCATTTCATATGCATCTGCCTATGGGTTTTCTCTATAAGATTAGTTATCTATAATCTGTATGTCTGTACAACACTCATGTAGAGTTTTTTGTGTGATTTGGTGTGCTCTGGTTGTTGTGTTTGGTTGGGACGTTAGTTTCAAGTATACTCTCCGACTTTGTGTGTGTTTGAAATTCTGTTGCACTTTTGATTTGAATATTGTAATTTTATCTCTTGTTTTGTTTCGAACTCACATTGAGCTCGAGTAGCCCACCCTCTTTTAGTGTTTTCCTTTCAGGTACCTTTTCTGTTCTCTGGCGCTGGGCTCGGTATGCGGAGGTCTCAGACAGTTTCAATGGGGAATAAAATATTAGTTTGCATTTTCGGTTTCCACTTTGTTTTTCAGTTTTTAAATGTAAGGTTTTATAAAACTGTGGTACAACTCTGTTTCAAAATTTTATTCGTTCATTTAATTTTGGATTTGTAATAAACTTAACTGTGATTTTACTAACTAAACTTAAACGATTAAATGTTTCATTTTGACGTGATGACCTATTTTGGAAAATTTACCTACGATCACTTCGGTGATCAATGTAACATTCGGGACTCGGTCTAAACTTCTAGGCCAAGTTTAGGGTGTTACACAAAATCTTGTGTTAGTCTCTGATTTAATTGAACAAGACTCAAATCAATGGAAGAATGAGTTAATTCAGCAAACCTTCCACCAAGATGACACAACAAGGATTCTTTGTATCCCACTTCCGCTTGAGAAAGAATTGGACAAAGTCATATGGCGAGGTGAGGCTTCGGGAGTTTACACAGTACAAAGTGGGTACAAAAATTAATACAAACAAAAATATCAACAAATTTACAGCAAAACCAAATTCTTTACAAACCCATGTACAAAGAATTATGGAAGGTGAACTTGCTGTCTAAAATAAGAATTATGGTATGGAATACCTTAAAGAATTCCCTACCTACTTTTTATAATCTGTTTCAACGCAAAATACAAGATTCAACGACTTGCCCAAGATGCAAAAATAGTGATGAAATAAGAGAACATGTATTTCAGAACTGCTTTTTTGCAGTAGGTGTATGGGCAAGGCTAGGAATTGGATGGTCCCTGGAACAAAATCAGGTACAGTATAAGGACTGGATACATTACTTATTTGAAAGAAAATAAAATAGTCAGATAAAAAGTATTGTGTGTACTGTATGGGGTTTATGGTCAGGCAAATATAAGTTGCTTCATGAAAATAAGACACAAACAAAAGAGAGATTTGTCCAATTTATTCTAGACTACATGTAGGAAATTGAAGGGGTAAATAGAAATGTACCTGTCAATATAATAGCTAATGAGAATTGGAGGCCACCAGACGACTTGAATGTCAAAATCAATTTTGACACTGCATTTAAAAGACAGAATAATAGATTGTGTACAGGGATTGTTATCAGAAATTCCTTGGGTTAAGTTTTAAAAATGAAAATATACAGAAACGAACACATACCAATAGTATTCGCAGCAAAAGCTCTTACATGCGTCCAGGCAATTTGAGTTGGGGTAGAATCTAGATTCTTACGAGTTGAAGTCGAGGGTGATGCGTTAGCTATAATTAGAAAATTACAAAGTGGGTAGGAAGATGGATCTAAAATTAGAGCGTATATTGTTGATGCTAAATGATTATGGAGTAACTTTGATACTTGTGATTTTCGACATGCAAGGAGACAAAAAATAAATTATCTCATCTTTTAGCAAAAGAAGGTTTAAAGGAAAATGAAAATACATATATTAATTCTGGCCTCTCTAATGTAGTTGTAAGGGCCGTTGAAATCAATAGGCAAGGCGCTGGTCAAGCATATCGAAGATTTTTCGGTGAAATTTTTAGGAGGAAGGGGAGGCTGGTTCTTTTGTTTTGAAAGACTTAAGGATTGGGTTATAGAATTTTAAAGAAATATGGAAGTCAAAAAATTGAAAAGTATTTCAAGACCTATGTTGATCCAATGGAGGAACGACCACAATGGTGAGAAAAATCACTTATAATGGAAATAATTTTACCAAGGACAGAGAAGTTAAGAATCATGATGGTCTGTTTGAAGAAGCGTTGCAAAGAAGAAAAGAGACCGTCTGAAATGGTGGCTGGTTGTGATGATTGTTTTTTAAGGTTTATTTTGAAATGAATTTCTCTAGTTGTTTAGGGATTTTTTTTTTGTTAGGATGGGTTTGGGCTTTTTGGCCTGAGCCATGACTTTGGTTATGTTGTTTTTGTTTTGTTTTTCTTTTTTGATTTCTTTGAATATAATTGCAGCCCAGTCTTTATAAAAAAAATTGTAAAATAATTTTTAATGATTTTTTATAAAAAAAAAAGCTTAACTTAGAAATTACCATGTGTCAACTTTTGATTGATTGAAGGAGGTTTTTTTTAAATAAAATAACAGTAGAGGTACATAATAGTTACATAATAATTTAAGTACCTAATTTGATAAAAAAAGAGGGTAAGTAAGTAACTCAAAAAAGAAATATAATTTGAAGACTTTTTATTGAATTAAGCCCATAAATATATGTAAAAAAATCTTATATCGTATGTAGTATTAATATGTCAGTAACAATGATAAGGCAAAACAATACAGTAGCAGTAACACAACAGAATACCTCTAATTGGATAAAGTTAAAAATTAGAAGAAAAATTTTGTTGAGGCCTGTATAAATAGTTTCCTTAAGATAGATTCGTCCTCTTCTCGGTGCTTTGAGTAACGTTGAACATTTGTCTCCCAGGATACAACAACAAACGGTCATAGTAGTAGCACAACAACAGTGATCAATCGAACACAATCCTGTCTTTCTCTATTACCAAGAGAAATGAATTTAGAAGGAAGTTTTGATATTAATAGTTTTTGATGATATGTTTTTGAAATCTCTTAACTTGGCTTTATATAGAGGAGAGAAAATGAATGAAGAGATTTGTTGAAAAATTAATAGACATGAGTGAACAGAGGCAATGAATGAAAAAAATTCAATATTAAACCAAGAGATAGATTTTTTCAAAAGATACAACTATATGGAAAAATACAATATTAATCCAAAAGATATAATTATCATTCATCACTCAATAATTATTTTCCAGCAATATTCAATTATAATTCTTCACTCAATAATTATTTTCCAGCAATCCCTACATGAATGAAATTGATGGACCAACGAGACTCAAAGGCTCAAAGAGGTGATAGATTCTACATTCGATATTTGCATAGGATAGGTAGGCATCAACCCTTGAACCTTCCATTGTGAAAGTATATTTACTTTACTAGCTAACTATTAGACGCAATGTCCTTGAACTGTTCTGTTGTTTATGTAAACGATGATATTCCTCACGCAAATACCTCACTACCAAGATTTTTGGTTCTAATGGGTATGTTCATATGGCCGTAAACATCCTCCTGGTTCTACAAGAGCTTAGAGAATTATGCCTCAATAGTCTCCTTGAAGCGGCCCCACTTTACTCTCACATAGCTGACTTATGTTGTCCATTTCACCGAAACAGACAATGGTCATTAAAAGCATTACTTAACCTTTTTCACATTTTAGTCACTGCTTTCTTCATAGGAATGGACTCGAGAAAAGAATCCCCACAGTGACCTCAGAAGGTCTATGCAAGTAGGTTATCCCATTGAACCTAGATCTTAAGATCTCCAATCAACTAGGTTAGGTCTTCCTTCACATAGCGCCTTAAATGTTCATGGGCTTTAGTCCCATTCCTTTTGATGTTTTATCAAATTGATCTAGGTTTAACCCTTTGGTTAGCAGATCTGCAGTGTTATCTTTTGATCTTACAAAATCAATAGAGATAACTTCAGTTAAGATCAATTGTCTAATGGTATTGTGTCGACAAAACATGTGTCTCGACTTACCATTATACATTATGTTCTATGTTCTACCAATTGTTGCTTGGTTATCACAATATATACATATTGTGGGCACAGGCTTTGACCATTTAAGAATATCCTCTAAAAAGTTTCGTAGTCATTCTGCCTCTTCTTTAGATTTGTCTTGAGCTACAAACTCAGATTTTATTGTGGATCTAATTGTTTGCCTTCAGGATTTCCATGACACAGCTCATCCTCCCAATGTGAAAATATAACCGCTTGTGCCTTTGGTATCTTGAATATCTGATATCCAACTGGCACCGAAGAATCCTTCCAACACAACAGCATCTCTAGAATAATGTAATCATAGTTTCGAGTATATCTGAGATATCTTAATACCTTCACAATCGATTTCCAGTGGTTCTCCCTTGGATTGCTTGTAAATCTGCTTAAACTGTTTACAATGAAAGCAATATCAAGTCTAGTGCAACTCATAAGGTACATTAGAATGCCTATGACTCTTGTATATTCCACTTGGTTAATACTTTCACCTTTGTTTCTACACTAAAATCATCCTTGCCAAATTTCACAAGAATCTTGTCTATGTAGTGTGATTGAGTCAATACGAGACCTTCAGATGACCTTTTGATTTGGATGCCCAATATCATGTCAGCAAGTCCCATATCTTTCATATCAAATCTTTAATTTAACAAGTTTTTGGTACATCATTGTTACTTCCAACAATGAGTATGTTATCAACATATAAACATAGAATTACATATCCATCAATAATGGTTTTGACATACACACATTTGTCACACTCATTAATTTTAAATCCAATTGATATCATGACACTGTCAAACTTTTCATGCCACTGCTTTGGTGCTTGCTTAAGTCCATACAAAGATTTTACCAATCTACAGACTTTTTTTCTTGCCCTAGAGCTACATGACCCTCAGGTTGTTCCATGTAAATCTCCTAATCAAGATCTCCATTTAGAAAAGCTATCTTAACATCCATTTAGTGAACTTTTAGATTCCGCAAAGTGGTAATAGCAAGTATCATCCTTATAGAAGTTATTCTTGATATAGGAGAAAATGTATCAAAGTAATCAACGCTTTCCTTTTGTCTATAACATTTTATAACCAATCTGGCCTTGTACTTATCAATTATTCCATCTACTTTCATTTTTCTTTTAAAAATCTATTTAGAATTTAGTAGTTTAATTCCCTGAGGTGGATCCACTAATTCCCATGTATGATTTTTCATGATGGAATCAATTTCACTCTTGATAGCATCTTTCCAAAAAATGCTTTTAGATGAGCATATAACTTCACTATAAGTTTGAGGTTCAGTTTCTATCATATAGGTTAGAATATTTGATCCAAAAGATTTTTTCACCCTTGCCCTTTTACTTCTTCTTAGTTCTGCCTTGATTTCAACTTTTTGTTGAAAGTCTTGACTATCATTAGTTTCTGAAGTTCGTCTTGTTAAACTTGACCCATTTTTCCTAGTCTTACAAAGGGATATATTTTCAAATAATGAGGCATTTTTAAATTCCAATATTGTATTATTTTGAATTTCAGGATTCTTTGATTCATGTACAAGAAATCGATATGCATTGTTGTGGCATGTATAACCAATGAGAATACAATCTACGATCTTAGGACTTATTTTCATTTGCTTCAGCAAAGGAACCATTACCTTTGCAAGACACCCCCACACTTTCAAGTAGTTGTAGGAAGGTTTGCCCTTCCATAACTCGTGTGATGTTTTGTTCTTTTTCTTACGGGGCACCTTATTTAAAAGGTAATTTGCTGATAAAACAACTTCTCCCCACATGTTTTGTGACAACCCAGAACTTCATTGCATTGTATTCATCATTTCCTTTAGGGTCTAATTTTTATGCTCTGTTACTCCATTGGATTGAGGAGAGTATGGTGGTGTCACTTTATGAATAATACCATGTGCACAAAATTTACCAAATGGTTCAACATATTCACCACCACGGTCACTTCTTACCCTGTTAATTCTTTTAGTAAGTTGGGTTTCAACTTCCTACTTATAGAGAACAAATTTCTTTATAGCTTTATCTTTTCTTTTAAGCAAATATACATAGCAATATTTTGTGCTATCATCAATGAAGGTAATAAAATATTTATTTCCTCCTCTAGTTTGAGTAAACTTTAAGTCACAAATATCACTATGTATTAGATCAAGTGATTCAGTATTTCTTTCAACAGATTGAAATGAAGACCTTGTTAGTTTTGCCTCAACACACGTTTTACATTTATGATTATAATTAATGTGAAATGAAAGAATATGCTCTAAGTTAATTAATCTACGTAAAGTATTAGAATTAACATGTCTGAGCTGACCATGCCATAAATCAAATGACTCAAGCATATAAACAGAAGAAGAAGCATTATTCTTATTCATAGTATTAGCTTTTACAGAGATAACATTGAGTTTCCACATATCATTTTAATATATATCCCATTCCCACAAATGTTCCCCCTTTTGACAAAACTAACTTCTAGGATTTAAATACCATCCTAAAGCTATGCATGCTTAGGAGGGTCCCAGAGAAAAGATTCTTGCGTATGTCAGGCACATTTTGAAGTTTTAGCAATTTGCTAGAAGTCAACTTCAAAATCACAGTGTCTTTCCCCTTAATCTTGGAAGTTGTAGCGTTGCCCATATAGAGTTTCTCCCCTTTATCACAAGGAACCAACTAACAAAGGAGTCGTTGTTACAACAAATATGACGTGTGGCACCAGTATCAAGCCACCATTCTCTTAGATTTGAATCAACCAAGTTAAATTTAACAATCACAGCGTAGAGGTCAAAATTAGATACTTCCTTAGAAACATTTTCTATAGCATTGGCCTCGTTTGTTCTGGCCCTCTTTAGAAGCCTACAATTGGATGACTTGTGTTCCATCTTATTGCAATTAAAGCATTTTTCTTGGAATTTTGGTTTCTTAAAAACACTACCTTTTGGTCCTAGTTTAGACCCAGTATGTGAATGTTGTCTTTTCTTGGAGTCTTTCTTAACTTCTACTACATTTTCCTTGGCAAAGTTAGGATTGGTTGCTTTGTTTAGCCTTTTAGCTGCACCTCGATTGTCTTCTTCAATTCGAAGTTTGACAATCAGATCTTCCATCATCATTTCCTTTCTCTTATGCTTAAAATAGTTCTTGAAGTCATACCAAGTAGGGGGAAGTTTTTCAATAATGGTTACCACCTAAAAGGATTCACTTATCTCCATCCCTTCTGCGAGAATACCATGAATGATTAGTTGGAATTCTTGCACCTGATTTACAATAGTTTTAGAATCAACCATTACAAAGTTTAAAAACTTGGCAACTAAGAATTTCTTAGCACCAACATCTTTAGTTTTGTATTTATGGTCCAGCGATTCCCATAATCCTTTAGTCGTTTTCTTGATACTATATACTTCATAAATTTCATCAGATAAACTGTTCAAAATGTAGTTACGACGTAGGAAATCAGAGTTGTTCCATACTTCGGCAATGTTGAAGGCAGTAATAACATCTTCCTCATCCTCTCTAAAAATAGGAGGATCATCCTTCAAAAAATTTGCCATATTCAACATGGTTAAATAGAACAACATTTTCTGTAGCCATGTTTTAAAATTCTCTCCAGCGAATTTCGCAGGCTTTCCATTGTGACTCATAGTCAATCACAGGTAATGTTTGGCTTGCAGCTTGAGCCTGACCAGCGACATTCGCCTCAACTTTTAAATTGGATAAGTTGTTTGACGTATGAGACATTTCTTTAATTGGAATAAAGAATTGAAATCTATAAATAAATTAAAATTGGTAACAGAAGCATAAACCAATCTTAAATAAGTTATGATGGTAATCTGTACGCCTTAGATTAAAACTACAACAACTAATCTGTCTTAAGATTGTAAGAAAATCTGATATTGTATGTAGTATTAATATGTCAGTAACAATGATAATGCAAAATAATTCAGTAGCAGTAACACAAGAGAATACTTGTAATCAGACAAAGTTAAAAATTAAAAGAAGAATTTTGTTAAGGCCTGTATAAACAATTTCCTGAAGACAGATTCGTCCTCTCCCCGGTGCTTTGAGTAACGTTGAACGTCTGTCTCTCAGGATACAACAACAAACGATCACAGTAGTAGCACAACAACAGTAATTAATCGAACACAATCTTGCCTTTCTTTATTACCAGGAGAAATGAATTTAGAAGGAAGTTTTGATATTGATAGTTTTTGATGATATGTTTTTGAAATCTCCTAACTTCGCTTTATATAAAGGAGATAGACATGAGTGAATAGAGACAATGAATGAAAAAAAATCAATATTAAACCAAGAGATACATTTTTTCAAAAGATACAACTGTATGGAAAAATACAATATTAAATTAAGAGATACAATTATCATTCATTACTCAATAATTATTTTCCAACAATATTCAATTATCATTCTTCACTCAATAATTATTTTCCAACAATACATAAAAAAGGAAATTTTGATGCTAAGCCTTGCATTTAAACGTTGACCTCAAAGTTAAAACCATCTGCGATAACCTAAAGTGAGGTGAAATCAAATCCTAATTTAATGTTTCTAAAATTTTGAAGTATTAATAATTTGCAATGCAACTATCTATTACTTAATATATAATTATCCAATACTCAATTATTTTATAAAATAATAAACATAATTTTAGTAAAAATAAAAAAAATATATTATGAGAATTGTTTTCTCTTAATTTGATTGATATGGACATTGTTATCAATGTAGGGACGTGAGTTTGAGTGTGCTGAAACGCATTATCCTTTTATTTATGAGTTAAGAAAATGTTATGGATAGTTCTAAACATTATGTAAAAAAGAAGAAGATATGTTCAAAATCTATAATAAAATTATTAAAAAAATACACATAATAAAATTAAAATTAAAAAACTATAACTTTTAATATTTTAATTTTAACATTTTAACTAACATCTCTTCCTCTATTTTTTTTTATAGATAAAAGGGATTTATTACACTTCATATATACAATATCTATTCAGTTTGTACATTATATAAAATGTAATAAGAAACAAAGATTTGTATCACTGAACATTATAAATAAAAAAAATTAAGGAATGATGGACCATCAAATAATTAATTTTAAGGGGCTTTGTTGAAATAAATTAATAAAAAGGCAGATGCTACAAAACAAAACCAGGTCAACTACTACAACTCAAACAATTTTAAATAATAAAAATAGGGGCTTTTTTTTACAAAAGAACAAACAACATTTTGGACCTGACCAGCAAAAGTTAAATAAAGTGATAAAAGGAAAATTAGACCAAATATACTAATTAGGTTTTTTTATTGATGCCAATAATAATAAAACACATCAAAACACATTAATTAGAGGTTCTTTTTTCATGAAATTTACTAATTTTATCTTAGTTTCTTGAAGTTATCAGAAAATAAAAATAATGATATCAGAAAATAAAAATAATGAATCTATATAAAAGAAAGTAAATAAAAAAAAATACTTGAAACTAATATTTAAATATTACTAAAAAATTTATAACATACATATATGCGTGGAAATTACAAATAAAAAATATAAATGTGTGTTAAAAATAATATATAATAAATAATAAAAAATTATGACTTGAAATTAATAAATAATAACATATTAAATATATACGATATTAAAATTAAAAGAAATAAATTACATTATTTACGAGTTTGTATTGAGTTCAATTGTGACATCAATTCAACTAAATATATTATCAAAATATACAATTGATGAATTCAATAAAGTGCATAATAAAATTAAAATATATAAAAATATTAAAATAAATTTTTAATTGAGTAGTAAATTAAATATTTTATTAATACAATTATTGATTTGTGTTCTAATTTTATTATAGATATATTTTTATTAGTTTTTTAAATAAAAGGAATAAAGTAGAATCAAATAATATATTTTATTTTAATTAAAAAAAGATATTTTAAAATTTTAAAATATTGTTTGATAAATTAAAAATTAAATGCTGAAATTAGGCATAATATATGGCTACAAAAATAAAAAGAAAATGTCTGTTGTTCTTTCGAGTTTCGACCTCTGAATATTTGTGTATTTTCCTCTGTTTTCTAAGTTTATTTTTTTTCACTTCAAAGTCGCCGCTCTCTCAATTCAATAAGGCGGCAAAAGAGGAAAAAATAACTTATTCCTTTCTCTTAAAGAATGGCGGCCTTTCACTGTACCATTTGCCCCTTCCTTATTCCCAGTTTCCTTTACCTTTCTCTGTTTTGTGTTCTTGCTTGATCCCTCTTACGTCCACCTTCAGTAACCCTATTTTTCTAAAGCGTTTTCACCTTTTGAAATTTGGGTTTTTTTTCCAGCTTGATAGCCTAACCCTAGAGAGCAAGAGAAATTTTTTTTTTGAACTAAAAGCATAGCTCTTGCAATGGAAGAGCCAGGGCAGATAAAAAGGGCGTTGCTTGATGCCTCCGCCGGTGCTATTTCCGGTGGTATATCCCGGACAGTTACTTCTCCTCTTGATGTTATTAAGATCAGATTTCAGGTAAAAAATATGGATTTTTTATTTTTCTTCTTTTTTGGAGTTTATTTTAATGTTAGGGGATTCTGGAATGACTGTAATTGGTATTGTGTTTATGAAATTAATTATGGGTTTTGGATTTGCTATGAATATGATGAAAATTGATAGGTGAAATGTGGAAGGGTAGATCGGGTGGATAGAGAAGTGGTAGGTGTAAATGTGAAAGATGATAATGATGGATTCTCAAGTTGGAAATAAAATGAATTTTAAAAGTGAGATTGACAAGAGGGAAAAAAAAAGATAGTTTTTTTTATTATCCATTATGCACAAATTAGAAATATTTTAAGTTGGACCAAATGATAAAAAGGGAGAAAATTAGAGAAATTTGAGTTAAGTATGCACACTTGATATTTATTAGATTATTCATATTCTTTGAAACCTTATATTTTATCTTAGCTTATAAAAGATATAATGGTAAAATAATATTCTTACATTTTACCTCGACGAAAATCTTTCCCGTCATGGTAGAAGCAACATGTATATTTTCTATCTTTTTTCTCTTCAATCCTTTCAATTTTTTCTCTCCAGTTTTTTATCCACTCAACCAAGCAAAATCACCTTAGCGAGAAAGTTGTGAGGACTAGGAGAGTGTTAATGAATCCACTGAGTGCAATCTGTAATGTTGCATCTTGGAAATATATACTTGATAAGAATTAAGTAATAGTTGTGGGAACTGGGAAGTGATCATAATATGTAACTGAATCATCCTTTTAATATTTACTGTAAGTTAAGCTTCTTATTTGGTATTCAAATTCTTTTTGTTGGGTGTCAAACAAAAAAAACCATGTCTTTTCCGTCTATTTAATGCAGGCTATCGGATCATATTGCATAGTTAACTTAGGAACATATCCTATTCGGTTGTCCTCTTCATAATCCTTCCTTCCTTCGACATGTTTTGACTAGATCATCTACTTGTCTTCTTTCCATGTTTGAATCTTCATAAATGTGCTTTCTTCATTTTACCCACACTCCATATTATCTTCTTCTTGCCCTATATGGACTTGTTTATCTTTTTACATTCCTACTTTCATTGAAGAATTTCATCTCAGCTACAGTCATTTATTTTGGCATGTTAATGTGTTGTTGCCAACATAAAGAAAGTTGTTATTTTTCTCTGAAGTTGTTATTTTTCTCTGTGTATAGGTGCAATTAGAACCAACATCTTCATGGGCTTTGCTTCGTGGAGATCTTTCGGCATCATCAAAGTACTCTGGAATGTCTCAAGCAACAAAGGATATATTGAGGGAAGAAGGTTTACCGGTATGAGCGCCATTTTCTTTTTGACTGTATGTTTATTCCCTCTTCTATTTTACTGGTTATGACTGAATGATTTTAAAAAGAGCTCATTCATTTGTGCAGTTGGTTGCATTTTTAATTAACCTTTTCTTTCCTATAAGCTGATTTACCTAAAATTCTGTAGATTTGCTTTCTTTTGTGTTTTCTTAATTCAATATATGGTTCTTATGACAGGGATTTTGGCGTGGTAATGTCCCAGCTTTACTTATGGTTATGCCATATACAGCCATACAATTTGCCGTGTTACATAAATTGAAAACATTTGCTTCTGGTTCTTCCAAGACAGGTACTTTACAGCAGATATTGCCTTCCGCTATGCTGATGAAAAGATAGAAATTGTAAGTTACGTCACATATTGAAAGTAATCAGGGACATACAGCTAGTTAATATAGAAGCATACAAAATTATTTGTGGCTTTATGTCCTCCCATGTTGTATATGGTAGATTGGAGTGTTTGTCTTTATTGCATCAGATGGCAGCCTCATATTATTTCTTATGATATGCTTTGTTATGGCCTTGTTTTATGGTGGTGCAGTGGATCACCTTAGTATAAGCCCCTACCTGTCTTACATCAGTGGGGGGTTAGCGGGTTGTGCAGCTACTGTTGGGTCTTATCCTTTTGATCTTCTTCGGACTATATTGGCTTCGCAAGGTGAACCTAAGGTATTACACTGGACTGATGCTATAATGTTCTTTTCTGCTTTGACAGCAGTTCATTCAATTGTGTGACGGAAGTTTATGAGGTCGTAACCTCTTTTGAAAAGAAATTTAACTGTATCTTTGTACTCATGAAGTGATTTGTAAAAATTTCTTGGATGCTAACGTCTGATGCACCCAGTGAGTGTTACCTGCAAAAGCTTTGATCTCTTCAAGTTAGTTGATTTCTTTGACACATCCTGATTACATGTAGGTATACCCCACTATGAGATCAGCACTCTTTGATATAATTAGTACTCGTGGATTTAGAGGATTGTATGCTGGGTTGTCACCAACATTGGTTGAGATCGTTCCTTATGCTGGCTTGCAGTTTGGCACATATGATACATTTAAGCGTTGGGCTATGGTAAGATTTTTGTCCATGTATACCTTGAACTGATCTGTTTCCCGAAAAATGCTCAGTATCAGTCATATATGGATTTCTTTTCTTGTTCAAGTGTTTTACTTTTAAGATAAGAAACATGGGATTTAGGTGTTATTTGTTAAAATGGTTTATCTGATTGTCTAACGTGGTGTTGTGGTTTTCCAATAGAATGATGCATAGAATAGATAATACATTTTCAGTATGTTGTTTCTTACAAACTCTCTGCATCAGAATTTGGAATGTTGATTTAAGCTCAGTTGGTACTTGACTAAATTTAGTGCTTGTTAGATAAATTTCTTGGATATTTTGATATGTTTATTGTTCTTGGTGTATGCTTAGTCTTGTTCTGAAACTTTGAATATATAATTTGAAAAAAAAAAATTGTTTTTAATGTTTGGTCTTGGATTTTACATTTTTATCATCTTAGACTTGGAATCGGTCAAGATCATTCAATACAAGCTCAACCACAGATCATAGCCTTTCAAGTTTTCAACTTTTCATCTGCGGGCTAGCAGCTGGTACTTGTGCGAAACTTGTCTGTCATCCTCTCGATGTAGTCAAGAAAAGGTTCCAGGTAGATCTCTGGGCATTTTTGAACCTGCATTGCTGTCCTGATCTCCAAATTTTGCTTATTTATGGAACTTGGTTGCCATTTGTTTGTTGCAGATTGAGGGACTACAGAGACATCCAAAATACGGTGCTCGAGTAGACCATCGTGCATATAAGAACATGTTTGATGCATTGCAACGAATCTTGCAGTCAGAGGGTTGGCATGGACTTTATAAGGGAATTGTTCCGTCGACAATCAAAGCTGCACCTGCGGGTGCTGTAACATTTGTGGCTTATGAGTTCACATCAGACTGGTTAGAGTCCATTTTGTCTTGAAAACTAACCTAACTAGATTTTCATCTTTTTCTTTATTATTCATTAGATAATTCATTTAGTTTTCATGGAATTGTGAAAAGCTCTCATAGGATGGAAAGAGAGTATGAACATGAAATTATAGCATAAAATTGTCATCAACTTACATGGAGTAAGTTCATATATTTAGAGTACAAAATTTGAGGTTGGAAATCAAGATGTAGAGCAGAGTGACCTTTTTTAGCACTTGTTTGAAATTAATGAAATGCTATTTCTTATTTTATACAATCATATTCATTGGTGTGTATGGCAGTTTTTATGCAACTATTAAATTCCCAGGATATTGCATGTCAAAGTTGCATATTTTTGACATCATCCCTATTCTAAGTCTAAAAATTTTCAGATTTTTTTTTTTCAATCGCTTGACTGTTTAAACCATGCAGTAGTTATTATCGTTTTTGTGTATTATAAACTTGGTGTTATATATATATATATATATATATATATATTGTTACATATTAATCATTTATATTTTATTAGATATTGACATGTTCCCACGCTCTTAAACATCTATTGTCAAAGTTTATCAGGCTTGAATTCCTTTATATGTCTATCTATTATTATTTTTATATACGTTTTAAAAGTAAGGTAAAATTTTACCTTGATTTCTCAAGTTAGTGCATTAAAAAATTATCCAAATGTTATTTGATGCAATTCTAGATGTAGAGTTAAATGTCCAAAAATAATGTTTTAGGTGTTTGATAATTGATATAGAGGTGATTGCCATGATTTAAAAATTTCTTTCAGCCTGAGTTTTGAGTGGTCGGCTCGACCTTTTTAGTAATTTTTATTTTTCAATTGAAAGAGAATAGAGGAAAATTTTGTTTTTATATTAAATTGTGTTGATGATTTATTTTAGTTTTATTTATGAATCATTAAATTCTTATATGCCAGAATATGTCTTAGTTTCGCATCGAAAAATCAGATAATATTATTTCTTATAAAAATGATATCATATTTTTATTGTAGTGTAATAATTTAAAGTTAATAATAGATAATTATTACAAATGATGTAAAATATGAGATGTATTAAGATACATGATAAAGAAGATTAAAACACTTGATAACACCAAAAGTAAAATATACACATATTAAAATTTATATAAAATCATTTTTAATTGAGTAACTATAACAAATTATATAAAATAAGAAACTATACGAAAATTAACATAAATATGACATATATATATATATATATATATAATTCAGAAATTATAGGATATTGATGCTTTGAAGTTTAGAAATTAAATTGTTGATGTATAAAGATATTATAATAATTAATAATGCGTCTATATATATACATTGCTAGAATTTTAAACTTTGGAAGTATCACATCATATTAAATATATCTTTTTGTCAGCTTAACTATTGGTTGGGGTATTAAATGTTAATTCAAATTTAATGTAGAGCATATTTAAAATATGTAGATCAGATTATAAATATGTGTAATTATTGCTTGAATAATTTAAATTTGATGATCTTAAAATTTTAAGAAATGGCTCTTCTAAATTTTACTGATACCGTTTGTTTTTTATCTCCAACATATTTATGTGATAATTAGATACATATTTACAATTTGTTCTATGTATTTTAAATATGCTCCATGTTAGATTCAAACGGGTATTCAACGTCTAAATTAATGACTGAGCTAACATAATGACATGGTTGAAACAATCCTGAAATTTTTAAGGATTCAAAAAGAATATTTTGAGATATAAGGAGCACTTTAAAATCAAACTAATAATTTAGGTACAATTACTTAAATTAACAAAAAAACAAATCATATTCTATAATTCCAAACCACATTTGTTTAGTCCACAAGTGTCACCACTGTCTACGCCATGGCTAACTAAATATCTTAAATGACCTAAATAAATTCTTAAAAGGCATTGTTGCGTTGTCATAAAACTGCGCTATCACTTTCTCAAATTCTAAATTGAGACATATTAGGGTATAAATTTTTTTGACATGTTCGAATATTTATGTCTTTTTTTTTCGTATAGTAATTTAATCGACTTTTCAACATTAAAATATCAAAAAAATTTAACAAATATGTGATAAAAATAAAATTTAATGTTGTCAGTGTATAAGTCTCATGCACCATCAACAAATAATAATATGACATATTCATCTCATGCACCACTAGTTTGGTCTTGTGGGTCTCAATCTTTCTTTCCACATTTTCTTTTTCTATTGTAGATTCATTTACACCTTATGAGTTTTATCCCTTCTGGTAAGTTTACAAGTTCTCACACTGACTTGAATTTCATATAATTCATATTAGTTTTGATAGCTACTTCCCAAATCTTGGAATCAACACTCTACATTGCATCTTTATATATGAGTGTGTAAATCATCTTTGAGTCCAGTAGTTCCCATGTTAAAAGCACTCAAGCCTTTTAGGACCCCTCCCCCTCCAATTGCAATGGGGCTCCCTATGCTATTGATTGTTTGCTGGTTTACTATTAGGAATAGAATATAGAATCGTAACCGAAAAAGTTCCTTAAGTAACAATTTACTACGAGGTTTAAAGTTATTTTTGCAAATTTCTTCAAGGAAAGTGGAAAGTAGTATGAGTCAACACCTTAATCGTTTGGTCTTTTAGGTTATAAAATAAAATCACCCTTTGTTCCTTTTGGATAACCTACAAACATGCACAATTCTGTCTGTGAATTCAACTTCTTCGCATCTTTACTCAATACATGGGTCAGGTAGTATCAAATTCTAAACTGATCTACACTTGGCTTCTTGTTGTGCCCTAATTTATATGGAGTTTTAGGTGCAACCTTAGTTGGTACATCATTCGGAATATCATTCAGAATATAACAACCTATTTGTAACACGTATCCCTAAAAGGATATTGACAATTGTGAATAAGCAAGCATCAAACAAACTATGTCAAGCAAGATTGTGTTCCTTTTCAACATTTTGTTGTGGAGTCCCCGACGTGGTTAATTGAGATAATATCCCACTCTATTAGGTATCTCAAGAACTCACCTGATAAGTATTCCCCACTCCAGTCAAACCGAAGTGTCTTTTTTGGTAAACCTAATTGTTTCTCCACTTCTTCATGAAACTCTTTATATTTATCAAATGTTTCACTCTTGCGGTGCATTAGGTATACATACACATATCTGGAATAACCATTTATGGAAGTTACGAATAGTTGCAACCACCTTTCGTATTAACGTTTATGAGACCACAAACGTCAATGTGCATGAATTCTAACGGTAGAATGACCCTTGTACCATTTGTATCACAAGATCACTTGGTCATGTACTTTTCAAGCAAGATTCACATTGTGGAGGGCGTATCTCCTTAAGTAAACTTATAGTTCCCTCTTTTACAAGCCTAGTGATTCTTTCTTGGTTAATATGACCAAGTCTTAAATGCCATAAGTAAGCCTCGTTAGAGTGAAAAGTTTTAGTTTCTTATTCATAATTTCGATTTCAAGAAGTGATATCTTTGGTTTGATAAAATAAATATTATTCTACATCCATCCATTACAAATAAGAACACGATCTTTATGAATTGCAATTCCTTTATTGAAAGTTATGGAAAATCTATCTTGAAATATATATGCAATAAAAATTAAATTTCTCCTAAAAGTAAGAACATAAAAAGGTCTTTTAAAATAATCTTCCTAAAATTATTAAAATAAAGATGTAGTTCTCCCACTGTATGAGCCACCAGACTACAAGAATAAATCAAACTAATAAGCATCAACAAGCTTAGTAAGTTCGATATAAGTTCCCTATAGTAATTAACCGAAAACTATCTAATTAATGCAAATTTTCAATACACCGGCACACAGCCTGCTAGGCACAAATCCAGAATAATCACCGGCACATAGCCTGAGTAATCACTGGCACACAGCCTGCTAGGCACATAGCCCGAATAATCACCAGCACACAGCTTGCTAAGCACATATCCTGAATAATCACTGTATTTCTATTTCGTTAAGCATAAATTAACAAAACCCATAATTCAACCAATAATGAAATAGTATGAAATATTCAATAAGATTAATAATAACCATATAATGAACTTACCTGGACTGAATCGTAGAAATTGTAGAAGTTAGGGACTATTCTGCTAATTTTATTTTTCTTCGAATATCTACGGATTCTTGACCTATAATATAAAATTCTTCAATTATTAGCATATATTTCATTTCAAATCCATTTTACAATTAATACCCTTTTATTTTTGAATTTATACAATTACCCAAAACTTTTATAATTCTTGCAATTTAGTCCCTTAAATTGAAAAATTTCAAATTAACTAATTTTCTCAAGTCAATAATTTATCAAAATATTCTAAGCCATCAAAAAGCCCCTAAAACATTAAATTCACTATCAATCCCTAATATTTTGACATTTTCATAATTTAATCCTAAAATCAAGATTTAACAAAAATCTCTTTATTAATTCATCAAATAGCATAATAAAGGCTTCAAATACATGTCATTCATAAAAAACATTCAATATTCATCAATGAAAACTTCTAGAAATTTTAACAGAATAAAAAACGAAGGTACGGGCTAGCTAGACCTAGTTGCAACGATCTAAAAATTATAAAAATTACAACAAATAACATAAAAAAAATGACTTACATGCATTGAAAATAAGAAACCAAAGCTCCTTCACCCTAGCTATGGCTATTCGGCATGAGCTTGAAGAAAATGAAATTGATTTTGCTTTTTCATTCATTAATTTTGTTTAATTTTAATTAAACTTTCCTTAATTTACAAATTTGCCATCCATTTCATATTATTTTATTATTTCCCATTAACATGCCGTCCAACACTAACCATTAGGGAATAATTATTATATTAGTCCCTCCTCATGTAATTAATAAGCTATTTAGTCATTATTAAACTAGTTACTAATCTTTGCACCTTTTTCAGTTTAACCCTTTTTCCTAAATTAACTATCTCAACGTTAAAATTTTCGCACCAAATTTTAATACGACTTTAGTGACTCTATAAATATTCTAAAAATAATATTTACGAGTCAACACGATGTAAATTTTTGGTCCCGAAACATTATTCCGTCACCACTAAAAATCAGACTGTTACATGAAAAATTCAATGCTAATAAGATGATTTCGTTTACCCTTATAGGACTATGATTCCACTATTTTGGAATAATTCTATATCATGAAGAAGTCGCATACCCAAAGTATCGATTTTCGATTACTTTCCTATTTGAAATTAGGCTTTTAATACATCAAAGTATACGAGTCACACATACATAGTTTATTATCCACTTAGGATTAAGGTATGCGACACTATGAATGTCACAAGTGAATAAATCCATAAACAGATCTAGGATAAATTCAATTTATGTTCTATCCGATGTATTATCAGTTCAAAAAATGACATCTATGTCTTTATCTTCTAGGAATCATCCGCTCCGATGCCCAAGATAAGACATCTCCCCAATTGAACTTGATAAACAATATAATAGTCTTTCAATTGATTTGCTCAATTTCAATTAAATTACAAATTGTTTAGATTATCTACTAATATAAGTTATCTTTTTGCATTATGATCTGACCACATAATGCAACTTAATATTAGTTAGACATTAGATATTCAATGAACCAATATTTGCTTACATTTTGCTTTTCATGCAAAAAATCATTAAGGACAAATACAAATGATATTAATGTTTAATGAAATTTTATTTAAACCAATCTGTTTGAAAAATTACGAGTACAAAATGACGAATACACTACACTTAGGGTACTAGATCCTAATAATCAAATCACTGGTTCTTGATTCGACGAGCTTGTTCGGTTCAAATCAAGTCTTGGTCTGATTGGTATACTGGTCAGTTCTTGGTCTGATTGGTCGATTTTGTCTAGTTCTGGAAACAATGGTTTAATAAGTCTACTTTTTTATGAAAATGGTGGAAGTTTTTGTCTCGTCCTGTGTAAGTATTAGTCTTGCTTATGCAAGTGTTTTTAGGACAAGTTTATCATCGTTCTCTTCAATTTGGTGGATACTTTGTTTGTGTTGATGAAGTTTATCCTTCTTTGTCAATAATGAGTGTTTGTTTTATCTTTCTTTTCCTAGTATTGTATAATCCAATTCATGGAATGAATGAATTAGTTTTCCTTTAATTCGTATCACCAATTTTCTATAACACGTTAAAATGTTATCATATTAGGAAACATTATTTAACATTTTATCAAAATGTCATAATGTTATCATGTTGTTGAAAGAAAAATTCAACATTAAAAATATAGTTAGAAAAGATTTATTTAACAATTGAATTATAGGTGGAGGGTAACTTACTTATAAAAGAAATCATCATGATATCGAGTTGACTTGTGACACCAACTCAATCAACAAAATTATCACTATTAAATTTTGTCACACTCATTATATGGATGAGAACATTAATGTAACAAATTTATATAAAAAAATGTTACAAAATCTAAATGTGGCTTTAATTCAAGTGGTAAAGTTGAGTTATTAAAATGCTTAATGCTATGGGATCAAACCTCATGAGTCTTATCATGTGTATATGTTTTTTTATTGATTTATCAAAATACAAAAAGACATAAATGCCCTCAAATAATATTTATTACTTTGTAAACTATATGGTTTTGTTAGTGTTGGTGTGAAAAATTTCCTATATCCCTACTCGGTGCGACACGTGGCACCATGAAAAGACACTTGAGAGACTCTCGTGGATGACCCTTTACTTACCTCCAGGCTTGCAACACTCAGCATATTCTCCACCTAAGCACTCGGATAGTCCTTTATCGCTCGACTAGTCCTTTGGTGACCAGCACCCGCTTTAGCGGATGTGCACTCACCTTCAAAGAGAGGACCACTGAGTGTAACAACCTTGTACTACCATAGTCAAGGGAATGTCAGAGTAATACCATGCATGAAGACAACCTATGTATAATGGTCTTGCCACCTAGCCAACCAAATGATTACCATGTCTTGGATTTGTCAGTGATGTGGCCTCACTAAACACAAGATATCCTCCCCTATAAATACCATGTAGAACGATGAAGGAGGGATCAAATCTTTAGCCTTTTCACAACCTTAATCACTCTCAATGCTCTATCCCTTTTTCCTCTTTACCTTCTCTCCTTTCTTCGACTCTTCGCTTGTTTAGGTAAAGTGGCCTTCCTTGCACAGCCGCCACCACCACCACCACCACCACCACATCCTCTTCTTTATCTCCTCTCTTGTAGACACTTGTATCAACAGAGTTTAAATCTCATTACAAGAAAGTTTTTTTATTGGCTTTATTAAAAATGTAAAAAACAAAATTTTCATCCTAATAATATAACTTACTTTAAATATAAAAAGATATTTTAGCCATTTTCCTAACTGAGTTTATATCTAATTGATTAGTGAAATCAACCTAGTTAGAGGTTTAAAGTCAATAGAGACAAAATAAAAAGTGACAATATATGGGTTAGTAGGAAATTGGGCCAATGCACGGTCGACTTAAAATTGGAAATATGGGCATCTTTGAAGTGTTTTCAACTAGCTTGGGATATAAGGCTTGGACGAGTTGTTTTGGAAGTATATAACATGACAACAGTACATATGCTACTGAAGAAAGATGGCTCCTATGCTTTTGCAACTTTGACGAGATTATGGAGTCAGTTGGACTAATATTGGGAAGTCTATGTTGTTCATTCATATAGGGAGGGCAATGGGCTAGCGGATGCCTTGGCTAAAATGGCTCCGCTGGATAAAGAAGATTTCAACCTTTATAATCTACCTCCTACAAAGGTTTTACAACTACTTCATAATAACCTTAGTGTTGTTGGCTGTAAATGTTCTGTTGATGTATAGTGTGTATGCTTCTTTAGCTCATTCTTAATGTTCTCTTTTCATTAATAAAAAAAGTGAGAATATATTCAATATATTTAAGGGTAAAGAGTAAAAAAAAAATAGTACAAAGTAAAAATAAAGTAAGTCTTTAAAAAAAACATAATCAATTGATCCTTTGATGAGAAAAAAAATCAATTAAGTTCATCCATTGATGAAAGTTATTGTTGACTGGTTTAACTATTAACTAATGTTGAAGTGGCTAATAAAAATAATTAGTAAACGATACGTGACATGCTACGACATGCAATCTCAACATACATTTATAAAAATTAAATAAAATATATAAAAATATAAAAAATATTTACAAACTGTAAAAATATAAAATTATGAATAATTATTAAAGAATTATAAAAATCATAAAAAATATTTTTAATTTATAAAATATAAATACTAAAACTTTTAAAAGTCACCAAAATAATATAAAAATGATTAAAATAATCTATTACACATATATCATCACAAAAAGTTATAAAAATGTCAAAATGTGTACTATATTTTAAAGTTTTGTTTGAGTTGATATAACCTTAAATCGAGAGTCAAACTTAATTATGACATTACCAAAAACTTAATCTTTTATAAAGCGTTTACTAAAACTTCAAAATCTTAAATCTTCATACCTTAACTTTAGCACTTAACTAAAGCCATATCAATTTTTTTTTCCAAAATCATATATATATATAATATAAAAAGAGTGGAGCATATATGGAAATATTGTGTTCTGGGTTAAATTTTTTTAGTTTCAAAATGTTTTTTTAGTTATATTTAAAGTAGGCTGGTTTTTAGAATTAAGTTTTAAATATGATTTTTATTATTTTTAATTACAATTTAATTATAATTTTTTATGATGGTAATGAAATATTGAATTCAATATTAATTGATATATTTAAAAAATGGTAAATAAATTCTAATTCTAATTAGAATTAAGTCTTAATATTTTACTGAAATTATAGACCTAAATTAAAGTATTGAATTCAATATTTAACTATACAATAACTCTATTTTCATTTCCATCAATATTTAGCAGTAATTAAAACAATAATTATATATGGAAATTAAATTTGGAATTTACCCATAGAATGTATGGAAAGAGTGGAAAATCTACAATAAAATAAATAAAAATAACAACATTAAATACAATGTTCGTATTATCTATAAATAATTATATTTCATCGTAGGAGAAAATCGTTTTCTCAATATTTTTGTTCTAAAATAATCGATTTGGTGGCAATGGAATGAGAAATTACTGCAGTTTGATTTTTCTAAAATTTGTTGTTATGTTTTTTTATTACTCTTATATAGTTTACTTTTTATAACATATTTTCCCTTTTGATTTTTCTTTCCTCTATGTATCTTAATTAATTGTATTAATTTTTTTGTGCAATATAAAAATCATATTATTATGTAACAATAGTCCCTAATAGCTCTTCAATATAATACCATATTAAATATGTAGAAAGTAATCTTAAATTATTATCATTTACATGTAAAATAGTAATATTAATTTTCCGTTTATTTTTTAAAAAATATACAGTTCTTTCACAATTACAACTCATGTTCAACTTCTTTTAAAATTTTAAGTAAAACTTAAATTTTTTCAAAGCCTAGCAATGTTATGGATCGAAGCTTCAACGGTAATTTTACATTTCATATTTTTGTTATTTTGTTCGTTATTTTTTTACGATAAGTTCATACTGTCGAAACGTTGCATTTTATTAATAAGTTTTAGTGGAAGGTGCGTATTGGCTAAGAGAATTAACACCCTGCTATTCATTTTAAGGAAACATGATTAGTCTTTGAGAGCACTAAAAATATTTTATTCCCTGTAAAATAGTAAAAATAATAGTAAAAATAATAGTAAAGGGGAAGTAGGGTCGAATCCTCAGGGACCGGATTATACGAATGCTTGTTTCTCGAAATCCTGGGTAGAATCATTCCTAAGAAAACCTGCGTGACAGAAAAAAAAAAATTAAAGATTTGATTTGGAAAAATAAAAAAAAAACAGAATCTAAAGTAGACTGAAATTGTGATTACAAAAATAATAAAAATAATAAAGAGAGTTAAAGGAAAAGAAATTCTTATTGGTAGATTCTAGCCTCCAGTTGTCTCATTCCGCCTTGGGTTCAATCCTCGGCTTTTAAATAACCCTTCTCAACTCAAGTAAGCCAGTTATAGTAGAAGAGGATGCCTACGACCACCAGCTCCAAAGATTAAACTTACGATTTTTAGGGAACCTGACTCTAGCCAGTAATCTATGCTAGATCAATGCTTCTCAATGGCGAATCCCACGCCATTTTGTCTCTTTGGCTCGCCAACCTCTGACGCAGTAAGTTAACGAACTGACTGTGCAATCCTTCCAAAATATGCAAAGAGGCCGCCTTTGCATATACTGAAAAGCTTACTTCTTAAGGGCCATGGACGGAAGCGTCAGCCCGTAGTGCGGAGAAACGATGAATACTTGGCGAGAAGGCTAAGTACAAATTCTAGGCCTCAAGAACCCTTTTTGGGGAATATTGACAACTTTCGACTAGATAGGTTTTAGTGGCTCATGATAATGGTGGAAAAAAAAATAAATATAAAAATGGAAAAAAGGGAATTTTATTGAAATAAAATATGAAGAAGAAAAGCCTAGACTTTCAAGGGGAAAGTGTTTTCAGAAAAAGATGAACACCAAATAGAGTCACTTCACCCCCTATTTATAGTGCTAGAGAGATAGTCTAATTTGACTTAAATTCTAAAAAGATAAATACATTTAATTAAAGATAATTAAAGATAATTAAAATAAAATCCTAAAATTAAATAATCCTAATAATTATCTTAATATTAATTATCCTAATATAAATAAAATGGAGTCTTATAAAATAAAATATCTTCTTTTTGCGTTTTTAGTCCTTGTGTCTTCCATGCTTGCACTTTTGGCACAATCTTTTTCCTATGTCGCATACCAGCCCATTATGTCTCCAAATTCGCACTTTTGTCCATTAATTTTGCTTTTGCCTCCAAATCAGTCCCTAAAAGATAAAAAGACATAAATAGCTCAAATCAGTAGGATCAAGCTCAGAATAAACACATGATTAATACATAAAAATATGTTATTCTAGAGCATTATCAAATTCCCTCTACTTAGTCCATGCTTGCCCTCAAGTATGGTTCCTATCCATTGTGAAAGTTAGATTCTGCCATAAAAGAAATACCACTCCAAAGTTTCATAAGAATTAGTTAAAAATGCATATGAAAAATAAAGAGAACCCTAAGCTTGCTTTAAGTAAAATAGAAAAAGTTTTCCAATTAATACACACAGAAATTAAAATCGATTTGAATTATTTCATGAAAATCAGGTGAATTACTAAACCTACCAAGACCCTCTTTGTTTCTTCCTTTAGTCCCAAATTTTATTTATTTACATATATTTTATTTATTTATTTATGTATATATGTTGAACCTTTTGACGCGAAGAGTGATGACAGCCAAGCACCAAACTCCAGTTACTCAGCCCAACATAGTTTTTATTTTTATTTTTCCTAAGAACATGTGGAACCTTTTGACGCGAAGAGTGATGACAGCCAAGCACCAAACCCGGTTACTCAGCCCAACGCATTCTTAAGAATTAATTCCGGTTAGCGGAGCTTTAACTATCACGTCACACAACCTTTTGACATGAAGTAGAATGACAACCCAAGCACCCTACCCCAGTTACTCAGTCAGTCACGTTCTAAGCTGTACTCATAACCATGGAAAAATTTATTAACAATTAAATGAAATTGAAATTTTGAGAACTCAGGAAAAACAATTTAAATGTCAAGAACAAGTTTCAATAATCACCTAATAGCCATGAACATAAATTAAGCATGCAATTATTTTAAGTGTTCACTTTATATTAAACTTGATCAATTTTACGAAAAGCAAGATAGAGTTAACTCCATTAATCACAATTATTTTTAGCCTAATAAAAATAAAACAGTGGAGATGGCATCAACTATGGGAAAAATCATAACTTCCTCAGAAGACAAGAATCATGCTTGTGGGGCAAACAATAGGCAAGTCGTGGTCAAATTCTTGGGCATGAAAAGAGGCAAAATATGCTTAAATATATATATATATATATATATATATATGGGCAGCAACAACCAAATTAGCAGCAACAACAAAAATTCAGCATCTAAAATGACAGAAATAATGAGGAATGCCTCCCCCTACTTAAAACACATAGTCCTCGATGTGGAATAAAATAGGAGAAAAAGGTGCAGAGGAACTCCCTGTGTAATTACTGTCATTCACGTATGATGGCAATGAGATCCGCTAGTTGCTGGCCAAAAAATGTCGAGTAGGGGCTGTTTGGCTACAGATTTGCCGTTCCTCCTTTCTTCCTATCTTCGTTTCGGTTTACCTAGAAGAAGAGAATTTTATTAATATCTGAAAATAATAAATAATAAAATAATAAGACAAAATAAATAGAAATAAAATAAAATAAAAATAAAAATAAAAATAAAAATAAAAATTGGGTTGCCTCCTAACAAGCGCTTGTTTAACGTCGCTAGCTTGACACCTTAACTAGAATTGGAGCTGTTCCAACTGAATTCTTTCGTCCGTATAGGCTCGAAAATTCTTCTTTTTTAACACATCGACCATATTTGGCTTTAATCGTCTTTGCGTGCCTTTCAAGGGGTTAATCCCTTTTAAATCGGCTATGGTCCCATTATTATCCAGAAATGTGTATTTTAGATGCTTGAGAAGTGGTTTTAATTCTAGATCTGGTGCCTGCATAACAAAAGGTAGAAGTTTAATATCCACAGGAGCCAATAATTTATTAACAGAAAAATCATCAGAGAAAAATCATCAGACATCATTTTAGATTTATCTCCATAAGATGACTCAAAAGTGTTTTCTACTAATGGGCCCATTATGTCGACATGGTTTACTCTCAAGATTTCACTTGGATGACTAATAGCATCGTAAACATTAAACTTAGCGATCTCGCCATCAAACTCCATCGTTAGAGTTCTACTTCGCACATCAATCTTAGTACTTGCAGTACTAAGGAAAGGTCGCCCCAACAGAATGTCCGAAGCTCCTGAAGTGTTGTCTTCCTCTATTTTTATCACGTAAAAATCTGCAGGAAAAATAAGTTCATTAACTTTTACCAAGACATCCTCTAGGACTCCTTCGGGGTGCACAGTAGACCTGTCTGCCAACTGAATGATAACACCTGTCTTTGTCAAAAAATCCGCATTAAGTGATTCATAAATAGAATAAGGCATAACATTTATGGAGGCCCCTAAATCACACATGGCCTTCTTGATCCCCAAATGACCTATTTTGCATGGTATAGCGAACATACCCCTATCTTTGCATTTTGCCGGCAATTTTCGCTGTAGCACTGCGGATACATTCTCACCAACACTTACCTTTTCGTTACCTGTTAGTTTTCGTTTGTTGGTGCAAAGTTCTTTGAGGAACTTGGCATAACGCAGAAACTGTCTGATGGCATCGAACAGTGGTAAATTGATCTCGACATTCCTAAATGTTTCGAGTATCTCTTTATCTTCCTTACTTTTTCGACACTGATTTAATCGTCCTAGGAATGGGGGTTGGATTTCCGGCAGTGGGGGTTTCTCTCTGACCTGTTCTTCATTTTCGGGTTTTTCCTGGGCGATTTCTTGGCCAAGATTTCTGCTGGAATGGGTTCCAGTACCTTTCCACTTTGTAGCATTACTGTATTAGCGTTTTGCCTCGGGTTTGGTTCTGTTTGTGACGGTAGCTTCCCTTGAGAATTCATCTTCTCAATTGATGTGGTCAATTCTTGTATAGACACTTCAGTTTTTTGTTGAAAATCAAGCATGTTAGCCGCTAATTTATTGACCAGAGTTTTTAGAGAATTACCTGAATCTTGTGGTTGTTGTGGAACTCGGTTCTGGTATGGTTGGTTATATCATAGGTTGGACCCATAACTTAAGTTAGGGTGATCCCTCCATCCTGGGTTGTAGGTATTTGCGTAAGGGTCGATCGCTTTTTTGTGGTGGCCTGAAAAATTTCCACAAAGATCTAAATGAGTCATTGTATCATTATTCAAACTAGGACATGCATCAGTTGTATGTTCAGGGGTAGCACATATTCTGCATAATCGGGCTGTCTTTGCTTTTTCTACAACAAGAGAATTTAAAAGATCAGCAATTCTATCAACGTTATCTTCTAAGGTTGAATTACTTAGCTGATGAACCCCTCTAGGGGGTTTAGGATTGGCTCAAAATTGCTGAGAATTTGCAGCCATTGTAGAGATTAAGTCTCTTGCTTGTTGTGTAGTCATGTTACTAATGCTCCTCCACTCGCGGCATCTACCATATTCATCTTCATGGGTTTCAGGCCTTCATAAAAGTATTGGAGCAAAGACTGTTCCATTATACCGTGTTGTAGGCAACTTGCACACTTCTTAAATCGCTCCTAATAGTCGTACAGAGTCTTTGCATCTTTTTTCCTTATGCCCATGATTTCTCTTCTTAACTCAGCTACACGTGATGCAGGGAAAAACCTGTTAAGAAATAAGCGAGATAGATCAACCCAAGTTGTAATGGATCCAGGAGGTAAATAAAATAACCATTCCCTAGCTGAATCTGCTAGGGAAAATGGGAAAGCACACAATTTAATTTGATCCTCAGTTACCCCCTGAGGTTTCATACTCAAACAAACCATATGAAATTCTTTTAAATGCTTGTGGGGGTTTTCAGTTTGCAACCTACGGAAAGTTGGCAGTAGCTGGGTCAAGCCTGATTTTAATTTAAAATCAGTAACCATAGTAGGATACGCGATGCATAGTGGCAGCTGTTCTGTCGGCGCTTCGGCCAGTTGCCGAATTGTCTGAGCCATAGGTTGATTTGCTAAATTAGGGTTTTCGTCAACCCTAACGTTAAGCACTCTTCTGGGGAATCGACTACTACTTTTTCGCCTTTAAAGTAGGGTTTTCTTTAACCCTAGACTCTGCTTCGTCGTCGATTCTGATTTCTGGCGGTGGATTACTTTGAGTCCCAACCACCGCTGACTACTTTTTCTTTAGCTTAGTTTCCTTGCGATTAGCTCTTGCAGTCTTTTCAATTTCCGAATCAAACGCAAGAGTTCCTGGAGCAGATCTGGTCATAAGAAACAAAAAATAAGATTAGTACGTCACCGATCCCCGACAACGGCGCCAAAATTTGATGTGTCGTTGAGAGCACCAAAAATATCCTATTCCCTGTAAAATAGTAAAAATAATAGTCAAAATAATAGTAAAGGGGAAGTAGGGTCGAATCCTCAGGGATCGGATTATACGAATGCTTGTTTCTCGAAATCCTGGGCAGAATCGTTCCCAAGAAAATCTGCGTGACAGAAAAAAATAGAATTAAAGATTTGATTTGGAAAAATAAAAATAAAAACAGAATCTAAAGTAGACTGAAATTGTGATTACAAAAATAATAAAAATAATAAAGAGAGTTAAAGGAAAAGAAATTCTTATTGGTAGATTCCAGCCTCCAATTGTCTCATTCCGCCTTGGGTTCAATCCTCGGCTTTTAAATAACCCTTCTCAACTCAAGTAAGCCAGTTATAGTGGAAGAGGACGCCTACGACCACCAGATCCAAAGATTAGACTTACGATTTTTAGGGAACCTGACTCTAGCTAGTAATTTATGCTAGAACAATGCTTCTCAATGGCGAATCCCATGCCATTTTGTCTCTTTGGCTCGCCAACCTCTGACGCAGTAAGTTAACGAACCAATTGTGCAATCCTTCCAAAATATGCAAAGCGGTCGCCTTTGCATATGCTGAAAAGCTTACTTCTTAAGGGCCATGGACGGAAGCGTCAGCCCGTAGTGCGGAAAAATGATGAATACTTGGCGAGAAGGCTAAGTACAAATTCTAGGCCTCAAGAACCATTTTTGGGGAATATTGACAACTTTCGACTAGATAAGTTTTAGTGGCTCATGATAATGGTGGAAAAGAAAATAAATATAAAAATGGAAAAAGGGAATTTTATTGAAATAAAATATGAAGAAACAGAAGCCTAGACTTTCAGGGGGAAAGTGTTTTCAGAAAAAGATGAACACCAAATAGAATCACTTCACCCCCTATTTATAGTGCTAGAGAGATAGTCTAATTTGACTTAAATTCTAAAAAGATAAATACATTTAATTAAAGATAATTAAAGATAATTAAAATAAAATCCTAAAATTAAATAATCGTAATAATTATCTTAATATTAATTATCCTAATATAAATAAAATGGAGTCTTATAAAATAAAATATCTTCTTTTTGCGTTTTTAGTTCTTGTGTCTTCCATGCTTGCACTTTTGGCACAATCTTTTTCCTGTGTCGCATACCAGCCCATTGTGTCTCCAAATTCGCACTTTTGTCCATTAATTTTGCTTTTGCCTCCAAATCAGTCCCTAAAAGATAAAAAGACATAAATAGCTCAAATCAGTAGGATCAAGCTCAGAATAAACACATGATTAATACATAAAAATATGTTATTCTAGAGCATTATCAAATTCCCCCTACTTAGTCCATGCTTGCTCTCAAGTATGGTTCCTATCCATTGTGAAAGTTAGATTCTGCCATAAAAGAAATACCACTCCAAAGTTTCATAAGAATTAGTTAAAAATGCATATGAAAAATAAAGAGAACCTTAAGCTTTCTTTAAGTAAAATAGAAAAAGTTTTCCAATTGATACACACAGAAATTAAAATCGATTTGAATTATTTCATGGAAATTAGGTGAATTACTAAACCTACCAAGACCCTCTTTGTTTCTTCCTTTAGCCCCAAATTTTATTTATTTACATATATTTTATTTATTTATTTATTTATTTATTTATGTATATATGTTGAACCTTTTGACGCGAAGAGTGATGACAGCCAAGCACCAAACCCCAGTTACTCAGCCCAACATAGTTTTTATTTTTATTTTTCCTAAGAACATGTGGAACCTTTTGACGCGAAGAGTGATGACAGCCAAGCACCAAACCCTGGTTACTCAGCCCAACGCATTCTTAAGAATTAATTCCGGTTAGCGGAGCTTTAACTATCACGTCACACAACCTTTTGACGCGAAGTAGAATGACAACCCAAGCACCCTACCCTAGTTACTCAGTCAGTCACGTTGTAAGCTGTACTCATAACCATGGAAAAATTTATTAACAATTAAATGAAATTGAAATTTTGAGAACTCAGGAAAAACAATTTAAGTGTCAAGAACAAGTTTCAATAATCACCTAATAGCCATGAACAGAAATTAAGCATGCAATTATTTTAAGTGTTCACTTTATATTAAACTTGATCAATTTTACGAAAAGCAAGATAGAGTTAACTCCATTAATCACAATTATTTTTAGCCTAATAAAAATAAAACAGTGGAGATGGCATCAACTATGGGAAAAATCATAACTTCCTTAGAAGGCAAGAATCATGCTTGTGGGGCAAACAATAGGCAAGTCGTGGTCAAATTCTTAGGCATGAAAAGAGGCAAAATATGCTTAAAAATATATATATATATGGGCAGCAACAACCAAATTAGCAGCAACAACAAAAATTCAGCATCTAAAATGACAGAAATAATGAGGAATGCCTCCCCCTACTTAAAACACATAGTCCTCGATGTGGAATAAAATAGGAGAAAAAGGTGCAGAGGAACTCCCTGTGTAATTACTGTCATTCACGTATGATGGCAATGAGATCCGCTAGTTGCTGGCCAAAAAATGTCGAGTAGGGGCTGTTTGGCTACAGATTTGCCGTTCCTCCTTTCTTCCTATCTTCGTTTCGGTTTACCTAGAAGAAGAGAATTTTATTAATATCTGAAAATAATAAATAATAAAATAATAAGACAAAATAAATAGAAATAAAATAAAATAAAATAAAAATAAAAATAAAAATAAAAATAAAAATTGGGTTGCCTCCTAACAAGCGCTTGTTTAACGTCGCTAGCTTGACACCTTAACTAGAATTGGAGCTGTTCCAACTGAATTCTTTCGTTCGTATAGGCTCGAAAATTCTTCTTTTTTAACACATCGACCATATTTGGCTTTAATCGTCTTTGCGTGCCTTTCAAGGGGTTAATCCCTTTTAAATCGGCTATGGTCCCATTATTATCCAGAAATGTGTATTTTAGATGCTTGAGAAGTGGTTTTAATTCTAGATCTGGTGCCTGCATAACATAAGGTAGAAGTTTAATATTCACAGGAGCCAATAATTTATTAACAGAAAAATCATCAGACATCATTTTAGATTTATCTCCATAAGATGACTCAAAAGTGTTTTCAACTAATGGGCCCATTATGTCGACATGGTTTACTCTCAAGATTTCACTTGGATGACTAATAGCATCTAAACATTAAACTTCACGATCTCGCCATCAAACTCCATCGTTAGAGTTCTACTTCGCACAACAATCTTAGTATTTGCAGTACCAAGGAAAGGTTGCCCCAACAGAATGTCCGAAGCTCCTGAAGTGTTGTCTTCCTCTATTTTTATCACGTAAAAATCTACAGGAAAAATAAGTTCATTAACTTTTACCAAGACATCCTCCAGGACTCCTTCGGGGTGCACAATAGACCTGTCTGCCAACTGAATGATAACACCTGTCTTTGTCATAAAATCCGCATTAAGTGATTCATAAATAGAATAAGGCATAACATTTATGGAGGCCCCTAAATCACACATGGCCTTCTTGATCCCCAAATGACCTATTTTGCATGGTATAGCGAACATACCCCTATCTTTGCATTTTGCCGGCATTTTTCGCTGTAGCATTGCGGATACATTCTCACCAACACTTACCTTTTCGTTACCTGTTATTTTCGTTTGTTGGTGCAAAGTTCTTTGAGGAACTTGGCATACCGTAGAAACTGTCTGATGGCATCTAATAGTGGTAAATTGATCTCGACATTCCTAAATGTTTCGAGGATCTCTTTATCTTCCTTACTTTTTCGACACTGATTTAATCCTCCTAGAAATAGGGGTTGGATTTCCGGCAGTGGGGGTTTCTCTCTGACCTGTTCTTCATTTTCAGGTTTTTCCTGGGTGATTTCTTGGCCAAGATTTATGCCTGGAATGGATTCCAGTACCTTTCCACTTTGTAGCATTACTGTATTAGCGTTTTGCCTCGGGTTTGGTTCTGTTTGTGACGGTAGCTTCCCCTTAGAATTCATCTTCTCAATTGATGTGGTCAATTCTTGTATAGACGCTTCAGTTTTTTGTTGAAAATCAAGCATGTTAGCCGCTAATTTATTGACCAGAGTTTTTAGAGAATTACCTAACTCTTGTGGTTGTTGTGGAACTCGGTTTTGGTATGGTTGGTTATATCGTAGGTTGGCCCCATAACTTAAGTTAGGGTGATCCCTCCATCCTGGGTTGTAGGTATTTGCGTAAGGGTCGTATCGCCTTTGTGGTGGCCCCGAAAAATTTCCCACAGCATCTAAATGAGTCATTGTATCATTATTCAAACTAGGACATGCATCAGTTGTATGTTCAGGGGTAGCACATATTTCGCATAATCGGGCTGTCTTTGCTTTTTCTACAACAAGAGAATTTAAAAGATTAGCAATTCTATCAACGTTATCTTCTAAGGTTGAATTACTTAGCTGATGAACCCCTCTAGGGGGTTCAGGATTGGCTCAAAATTGCTGAGAATTTGCTGCCATTGTAGAGATTAAGTCTCTTGCTTGTTGTGGAGTCATGTTGACTAACGCTCCTCCACTCGCGGCATCTACCATATTCATCTCCATGGGTTTCAGGCCTTCATAAAAGTATTGGAGCAAAGACTGTTCCATTATACCGTGTTGTGGGCAACTTGCACACAACTTCTTAAATCGCTCCCAATAGTCGTACAGAGTTTCTGCATCTTTTTTCCTTATGCCCATGATTTCTCTTCTTAACTCAGCTGCACGTGATGCAGGGAAAAACCTGTTAAGAAATAAGCGAGATAGATCAACCCAAGTTGTAATGGATCCAGGAGGTAAATAAAATAACCATTCCCTAGCTGAATCTGCTAGGGAAAATGGGAAAGCACACAATTTAATTTGATCCTCAGTTACCCCCTGAGGTTTCATACTCAAACAAACCATATGAAATTCTTTTAAATACTTGTGGGGGTTTTCATTTTGCAACCCACGGAAAGTTAGCGTGAGTCGGGTCAAGCTTCGATTTTAATTTAAAATCGGTATCCATAGTAGATATACGCGATGCATAGTGGCGGCGTTTTGTTTTGCCGCGCTTGCCGATTGCGAATTGTCTGAGCCATAGGTTGATTTGCTAAATTAGGGTTTTCGTCAACCTTAACGTTAAGCACTCTTCTGGGGAATCAAATACTACTTTTTTGCCTTTAAAGTATGGTTTTCGTTAACCCTAGACTCTGCTTCGTCGTCGATTCTGATTTCTGGCGGTGGATTACTTTGAGTCGCAACCATCATTGACTACTTTGTCTTTAGCTTAGTTTCCTTGCGATTAGATCTTGCAGTCTTTTCAATCTCCGAATCAAACGCAAGAGTTCCTGGAGTAGATCTGGTCATAAGAAACAAAAAACAAGATTAGTACGTCACCGATCCCCGACAACGGCGCCAAAATTTGATGTGTCGTTGAGAGCACAAAAAATATCCTATTCCCTGTAAAATAGTAAAAATAATAGTCAAAATAATAGTAAATGGGAAGTAGGGTCGAATCCTTAGGGATCAGATTATACGAATGCTTGTTTCTCGAAATCCTGGGCAGAATCGTTCCCAAGAAAATCTGCGTGACAGAAAAAAGAAAAACAGAATTAAAGATTTGATTTGGAAAAATAAAAATAAAAACAGAATCTAAAGTTAACTGAAATTGTGATTACAAAAATAATAAAAATAATAAAGAGAGTTAAAGGAAAAGAAATTCTTATTGGTAGATTCTAGCCTCCAATTGTCTCATTCCGCCTTGGGTTCAATCCTTGGCTTTTAAATAACCCTTCTCAACTCAAGTAAGCCAGTTATATTGGAAGAGGACGCCTACGACCTCCAGATCCAAAGATTAGACTTACGATTTTTAGGGAGCCTAACTCTAGCTAGTAATCTATGCTAGAACAATGCTTCTCAATGGCGAATCCCACACCATTTTGTCTCTTTGGCTCGCCAACCTCTGACGCAGTAAGTTAACGAACCAATTGTGCAATCCTTCTAAAATATGCAAAGTGGTCGCCTTTGCATATGCTGAAAAGCTTACTTCTTAAGGGCCATGGGCGGAAGCGTCAGCCCGTAGTGCAAAAAAACGATGAATACTTGGCGAGAAGGCTATGTACAAATTCTAGGCCTCAAGAACCCTTTTTGGGGAATATTGACAACTTTCGACTAGATAGGTTTTAGTGGCTCATGATAATGGTGGAAAAGAAAATAAATATAAAAATGGGAAAAGGGAAATTTATTGAAATAAAATATGAAGAAACAAAAGCCTAGACTTTCAGGGGGAAAGTTTTTTCAAAAAAAGATGAACACCAAATAGAGTCACTTTACCCCCTATTTATAGTGCTAGGGAGATAGTCTAATTTGACTTAAATTCTAAAAAGATAAATACATTTAATTAAAGATAATTAAAATAAAATCCTAAAATTAAATAATCCTAATAATTATCTTAATATTAATTATCCTAATATAAATAAAATGAAGTCTTATAAAATAAAATCTCTTCTTTTTGTGTTTTTAGTCCTTGTGTCTTCCATGCTTGCACTTTTGGCACAATATTTTTCCTGTGTCGCGTACCAGCCCATTGTGTCTCCAAATTCATACTTTTGTCCATTAATTTTGCTTTTGCCTCTAAATCAGTCCCTAAAAGATAAAAAGAAATAAATAGCTCAAATTAGTAGGATCAAGCTCAGAATAAACACATGATTAATAGATAAAAATACGTTATTCTAGAGTATTATCAAAACACCGTTTAATGAAATGGTGCAGTTTGAGTAGTTATTATTCTGTTAGTTGTCCAAGTCTGTTATTCATTCCTTTTTATCACCAATTAGGTGAGGGCAAGACAGTTATGAAAAGCGAGAAACAATTTCAGTATCTTCTTCTTTGAATTTTCTCTTTCAAATCCCTCTTTTTCTTCTCTATTTCTATCGATTTCTTTGTCCAAATCTGTTTTGCACCAAAGGTATCAGAGTTCAGCCGGTTCTCATGGCCACTAGGGGTGTTACCACCAGATTGCAGAAAGATATGGGAGTGATGCAAAATGAACTTGCACAGTTGCAAGTAGAGTTTACACAATTGGATGAAAGGATTGATGCGCGTCTGAAAGAACTGCAAAAAGGAATCAAGAGTGAGGTCCGCTCTAAGGTACGATCTAAACTCCGTTCCGAGATCCACTCATTGTTTGAACAGCAATTTGGGCAAACTCTTTCTACTGCTGTTACTAGACTGGTTTCTAACAAGGGTAAAGGAATTTTAGGAGGATCTCCTCTTAATTTTCCACCAAATGAACATCTAGTTGTTTCTCCTATGTTAGATTTGAGACATATTGAGGTGTCTTCTCTAGGGGGAACCTTGGATGCTATGATTAATCCTTTTCAAGTGGATTGTCCTATTTTGATGGGGAAAATTTCAAAGGGTGGTAGTCTAAGTTTGAACAATACTTTGAAGCTGAGGAGGTAGGAGATCATGCTAAGGTCTGAGTCATTATGCTATATTTAGAAGGGAAGGCTTTAGATTGACATCATTTCTTTGTTCAGAGGCGAGGAGGGTTGCATCAACTAACTTGGGAGTTGTATGCTAAGGGCTTGAAGGAATGCTTTGGATTTGACTTTTTCCTTAATCTTATGTTTGAGCTTGTGTCTCTAAAACACATGGATCGGTTGATCAATATCATGATAGATTTGTAAGTTTACTAGACCAGCTCCATTTTCTTGAGGCATATGCACTAAGTATCTTTACAAGTAATTTAAAACTTGAGATTGGACAGTACCTTCAATTGTTCAAACCTTAAACCTTGATTGAGGGCTATTCATTGGCTAGGTAGGTTGAGAATATTGTATTGGGGCCATCAAGGAAGGGGTTGGGAGGTGGTGGAATAGGTCCTATCAAACTTTTATTTCCTACTCCCAAGGTACATCACAATACTAATGGTTCTTTACTAGTAGAGGGTTCTACCGGAAGTAACTCGAGGCAGTAAACTTCCACTAAATCTCTTTTTTAAGCTGAATTGGAGGAAAGAAGGAGGACGAAATTTGTTTTTGGTGTGGTTTTAAATACACACCAGGGCACAAATGTTCCAAATCTTAGTTGTATTAGCTCATCACTGAACCACAGGCTAATCAAGACACTGATGCTAAAACCCCAACTTCCAATGATTTCCAAAACTGTCCTGAACAATTGGAAATAGTAGACCAGGGAAATGAAACTCCTACTCCAGTGTTATCTTTACATGCCCTTCAAAGATCACAGGGGCACAATACTATGAGATTTTTAGCCTTCATTGATCATACTGAGGTGATTATTTTAGTTGACTCAGGGAGTACACACAATTTTGTAGACTCCAAAGTGGCTAAGAGGTTGAATTTGACAGTGGAGAGGGCAAGTACATTGAGAGTAATGGTGGCTAATGGAGTTTGATTATCAGCTCAGGGGTTATATAGAGTTTTTCTATGGAAGGAGCAGGGTTATAGTTTCTTTACTGATTTTATGATTTTACCTGTGAAAGAATATAATCTGGTGCTAGGAATATAGTAATTTACTTGTGAAAGGGTGTGATCTGGTGCTAGGAATTTAGTGGCTCTTGTCCCTTAGTTCCATTATTTGGATTTTTTTCCTTGACTGTGCAATTTGATTACATGGGACAGTGTTGTACTTTCCAAGGTATTGTACCAGGAACCTTACAGATTGTTTCTAGCAACCAACTATCTAAATGTTTGAGTATGGTGGGAAATGGTCCATATCCTATGCTGTTGACTTCATGTAACTAGACTACACTTACTATACCACCAGTCCAGTTGTGTAACAACTCGATTTTGGACATAGTCCGAACAGTAGTTTTGGAACCACTAATCCAAGGCCATAGAAATTATTTTTAATATTATTTTATATGTTATAGCATGTTTACATGGATGCATGAAAATTTTGATGAATTAATTTTAGCGATTGTGAGCTTAATTGCGAAAAAAGACTAGATTACATAAAAGGCAAAAGTTTTGTTTTACTAGCAAATGGTGTTAAATAGCTAGAGAATCATAATTAGGGGTATTTAAATGGGAAATAGACCCATTTCAATAGGGGTGGCCGGCCATAGAAACAAAGAAGAGTAGAAAAGTCAAAATTAGGTGAAGTTGGTAGCTTATTTTGACTAGAAATAAGATAAAAAAAAGGGTTGTCATCTTTTTCATCATCTTGTCCAAACCACTGAAAATACCAGCCATTTTAAGGGTTTTGGGAGTTCAAAATTTCAGCCACTCTTTACTCTTGCAAGTAAGTGATTTTGATGGCTTTTCTTGATAATTTTTGTACTTTTGGGACCCTTGTAGCATAAGCTAACTAATGGGGGGGCTATTTTGGCAAATGGTTGAAATTTTATATTTTTTCCATGACAGCTTTTGTGTTGTTTGCGGAAATATTATGGAAGAAAATGAGTTATGGTTGTTAAATAAACAATCTTGTGAAGTAGTTTTCATGAAAATCCTAACTAAGGACCATTTTGCATAAGTTATAAATTATGTGGTAAATGTGTTAAATAATTTGAATTGTGGGTTGCTCCTAGTATACAAAGAATTCGACTAGGCTTGGTTAGTGAGAAAATTTGATGAAAATCGATTTACGAGCTTAGGGGTAAAATCGTAATTTTGTGAAAGTCTAGGGGAAAATGGTCATTTAGCCAGAATATGAATTATGAAATGAATTGATTAATATGATTATTAAATCAGTGAATTTTTTCATTTTAGTTCAAGAAATATGAAATCCGGGCCTAGACCGGGGAAAGGCCAAGCTAGTAGACTAAATCTAACTAGTCGCCCACTTTTTGTATACCGAGGTAAGTTGCACGTAAATATTACAACTCTATTGTTATTATGCATTAAATTATTGATATAGCATGATATGTTCTATTTTGTTAAGAATATGCATGACGAAATTAGATATGATGAAACTCCTAGTTGAGCCGTAAGAATAAATTGGATGTCTATGCCGTGATACTAGGGTTATGTGAGCCAGTGTAAAACCTTGTCTGGGACATGGAATCGGCCTCGATATGTGAGCCAGTTTAAGATCATGGAATATGGTATGATCATTTATATGAGAGCTAGTGTAAGACCATGTCTAGGACATGGCATCGGCCTCAATATGTGAGCCAGCGTAAGACCCTGTTTGGAATATGGCATCGACATTTATATGAGAGCTAGTGTAAGACCATGTCTGGGACATGGCATCAGCCTCGATATGTGAGCCAGTGTAAGACCATGTTTGGAACATGGCATCGGCATTTATATGAGAGCTAGTGTAAGACCATGTCTAGGACATGGCATCGGCATCTTACCCTTTTGTATGAGGCTTAGCGAATATCCACTTATTTTTGTAACGAGTTCAACGAGTGATTTAAAGATTATATCATGATTGAGAAAAGTTATGATTACGTTGCAAGTGATACAGGTACCTATACGAAACTCATAAGAATGAGCTCGGGTTATGTAGATGAATAATAAGGATGAAATGAGTAAGTTATGTCTATAGTCATTCAAGAATCTTGTGCAAGTGTATGATTTGTATTGAGTATGATGTTACTTGGTAAAGCAATGTTAATTATTTGCTTGTAACTTACTAAGCTTTATGCTTACTCCCTCTCTTTCATTTTCTTATAGTGACGTCAAGCTAGCATTGGGAACCAAGGGACGTCGGAGGCATTGTTCACACTATCACCTGAAGCTTTTGGTATAGCTGGTTTAAATGTTTTGAGTGTGGCATGTATAGGGACTTGGTCTTTTTGTTTAGTGTCATGTTAGTTTAGCCACAAGTATTGGCTCATATGGATATGATGTTCATTTTGTATAGGCCATTGATGTTGGCTAATATTGATTATTATTAAATGCATTTGATAAAAATTCTCACGGATGTGGATGTTTGGTTGTGGCTATTTTGGTTATGTGTGTTTATGCTTGGATTGGAGATGTTTGATGTTTTGTAGGTTGGTGAAATCAAGGGTGGAAAAAAGGCTTGGTAGATAGCCTTGTTTTATCCACACGGGTAAATATGGGCGTGTGTCTAGGCCGTGTATGACACACGGTCTGCCCCATGGGCGTGTAGTCGGCCGTGTGTACTCTGCACCTAAATTTGGCAAAATAAAATGCCCAGTAAAAATCGCACGGGCGGAGACACGGCCGTGTGTCCCAATCGTGTGGAGGACACGGCCTAGTACACGGGCGTGTACCATGGCCGTATGCCCCTAAAGGGTTGCTGACGTTAGAAACATAATGTCAGGTTTTTTATACACGGGCTGAGACACGGGCGTGTGCCAAGTTGTGTAAAAACCCCTGTAGGTTCGAATCGAGAAATAAATTCACACGGGCTAGGGACACAGGCGTGCCCAATATGTTCAGGCTGTGTGAGCCACACAGGCCTTCAACATGGCCATGTTAAGAAGATACACGGGCATGTCGCCCTTCCACACGGGCGTGTGCCCTTGTCTGCTTTGAAATTTTACAAAGTTTTCTAAAGTGTTTAGTTTATTCCCGAACCATTTTCGAAGCGTGTTTTGGAACTCGTAGGTCTATATTAAGGTCGTTAAGAGGAAGTTTGAAAATTTTAAAAATCGAGCGAAATTTTTTGACCCGAAAATGTTTGTATGTATGTGTTGAACTCGGGTAAGGGGTGTTACATTTAGTGGTATCAAAGCTACGGATTAGTCGATTCTCGGACTGACGTAGCGAGTGTACAAGTCTAGCTATACATGCCATAAATACATTGTGATAGTGTGATGACTCCTAACCTTTAAATTGTGTTTTCATATAGTAAATGGATCCCGATGGAGCTGTGGCAGACAATGTAGAGAGTAATGCGTCGGCTCTTGCTAAAGGGACTGCGCCAGTTGAGAGTGGGCCTGTGACATTTAGTCAGGCATGGTATTCAGAGTTTATTCATATAAACCTGAACACTCTACCTCCTTCATCCCATCCAATCCCTCAGCCTGCCCTCATAGCTCTCCAAGCCGTATAGATGATTAGAAGGGAAAAACCTCCGGTTGACAGAATTCGAAAATAAGGGGCCGAAGAATTTAGAGCGAATATAGATGATGACCCAGAGAGGGCAGAATTCTGGCTAGAAAACACCATTAGGGTATTCGATGAATTGTCTTACACACCTGAGGAGTGCATGAAGTGTGTTGTGTCACTCCTGCGAGACTCAGCCTACCAGTAGTGGAACACCCTTATGTCGGTTTTACCAAAGGAAAAGATTACATGAGAGTTTTTCCAAGAGGAATTTTGAAAGAAGTATATTACTCAGCGGTTTATAGATTAGAAAAGAAAGGAATTTCTAGAATTAAAGCAAGGTCGGATGACAGTGATAGAGTATGAGCGTAAGTTCATGAGGCTCAGCAAATACGCTAGGGAGTGCGCATCTACCGAAGCTATCATGTGTAAGAGATTTAAAGACGAATTGAACGAAGACATTCGATTATTAGTTGGCATCTTAGAGTTAAAAGAGTTTGTGATGCTTGTCGAGAGCGCTTGCAAGGTAGAAGAATTTGCCAAAGAGAAGAGAAAAGCTAATATGAAGTATCGTGACTTAAAAGAAAAGAAAAGATAGATGGGGAAATCACATCAGACCTCATCCAAGAGATCGAGAGAGTTTCCTACTCGATCGAATGCTTCAATGGGATTCTCGAGTAGAAATAAGAATAAGCAGTACACGGCTTCTAAAGCTCAAACCACTTCTATCGCGAGTGTTGGTAGTGCTCGGCCAAATAGGCCAGAGTGTTCGCAGTGTGGTAGGCATCATTTCAGTGAGTACCGAGGAAATGATAGAGGTTGTTTCAAGTGCGGTTCACTAGGCCATTTCATCTAAAATTGTCCTGAAATGGATGAGAAAGACAAAAAGCAAGATGTGAGAGTGAGTAATGCTCCTTCGAGGGGTAGACCACAGAAGAGCCCGGAAAGTGGGGCTAGCAACCGAGGTGCACCTAGCGATTCCGCTGTGAGGTTCGAGGGTTGAGCGTCTGCAAGGACTTATGCCATTCGCACTCACGAAGAGGCGTCGTCACCAGATGTGATTACGGGTACTTTTTCTCTTCATGATATTTCTGTTGTTGTTTTGATTGATCTGGGGTCTACCCATTCGTATGCTTGTGTGAAACTGGTGTCTAGCATGAATATGTTTGTCGAGTCTATAGAATTTGTGGTAATGGTGTCAAACCCATTAGGCAAGCATGTATTAGTTGACCAAGTATGTGGAAATTGTCCCTTGATAATTAAAGGTTATTATTTTTCGGCTAATCTCATGTTATTACCGTTTGATGAATTTGACGCTATCCTTGGTATGGATTGGTTGTCTACCCATGATGTTATAGTAAATTATGGGAAGAAATTCATTGAAGTGAAATGTGAAAATACAGATATTCTTTGAGTTGAATTAGGTTAACCGGATAACTTGCCTGTAGTGATTTCTTCAATGATGGCTGAGAAATATATGAGAAAAGGGTATGAGTCTTATCTCGTATTTATGTTGAACACCCAAGTGTCAGAAGTAAAGATTGAGTCAGTGCTAGTGGTAAGTGAGTTTTCGGATGTATTTCCGGAAGAGTTGCCCAGACTGCCTCCAACTAGGGAAGTCGAGTTTGGTATCGAGTTTGTCCCTGATATTGCACCTATATCAATTGCCCCTTATAGTATGGCACCGTTGGAGTTAAAAGAGTTGAAGGCCCAGCTACAAGAGTTAACGGATAAGGGTTTTGCGAGACCAAACTATTCCCTGTGGGGTGCTCTAGTATTTTTTGTGAAAAAGAAAGATAGGTTGATAAGGTTATGTATTGACTACAGATAACTTAACAAGGTGACTGTGAAGAACAAGTATACTTTGCCAAGGATCGATGATCTGTTTGACCAATTGAAAGGAGCCACAATGTTTTCTAAGATAAACTTAAGATCTGGCTATTACCATCTAAGAGTTAAGGAGCATGATGTACCGAAAATCGCATTTCGGACGAGGTACGGGCACTATGAGTTCCTTGTCATGCTCTTTGTCTTAACAAATGCTCCTGCCGTGTTTATGGACTTAATAAACCATATTTTTTGACCGTACTTGGATAAGTTTGTTGTTTTTATCTATGATATATTAATCTATTCTCGTGATGAGAGTGAACATGCGGAGCATTTGAGAATTGTTTTGTAGAATTTAAGAGATAAACAGTTGTATGCCAAGTTTAATAAAAGTGAGTTTTGGCTCCGAGAGCTCAGATTCTTAGGGCACATCGTGTTGGGTGATGGAATTAGAGTTGATCCGAGTAAGATCTCGACTATTGTTAAGTGGAAACTGCCAAGGAATGTATCCGAGCTTAGAAGCTTTCTAAGCTTAGCAGGTTACTACAAACGATTCGTTAAAGGATTCTCCATGATTGCTACTCTGATGATGAGATTGCTATAGAAAGATGTCAAGTTCGATTGGACAGAAAAATGCCAACAGAGTTTTGAGAAACTTAAGGCGTTGTTGACTGAAGCCCCAATTTTAGTGCAATTGGAACCGGGAAAAGAATTCGTAGTATATAGCGATGCACCCTAAAATGGATTAGGATATGTGCTCATGCAAGAAAGCAAGGTAATAGCATATACCTCGAGACAATTGAAGGTACATGAGAAAGATTATCTGACACACAACTTAGAGTTAGCAGCCATAGTGTTCGCACTAAAGATTTGGAGACACCATTTGTATGGTGAGAGATGCCGAGTATTCACTGACCATAAAAGTCTAAAGTATTTGATGACTCAAAAGGAATTGAACCTTCGCCAACAGAGATGGCTAGAGCTCATAAAAGATTACGAGCTGGTGGTTGACTATCATCCAGGGAAGGCGAACGTGGTTGCTGATGCTTTGAGTAGGAATTCCTTATTTGCCTTGAGAGCTATGAATACTCAGTTGACTGTGTCCGATGATGGTTTGATATTAGCGGAGTTGAGAGCTAGATCGACGTTTCTCCAAGAGATCTGTGAAGCTCAGAAAAGTGACAGTGATTTGCAAACTAAGCTCAATGTGAGTCGGGTATTAAATCATATTTTCGAATTGGTTTCGATGGTTGTTTGATGTTCCGAGATAGGGTCTGTGTACCTAGAGATGATGAGCTTGTTGGGAAAATTCTTCACGAGGCACATAGTAGTTGTATGTCAATCCATTCGGGTAGTACCAAGATGTATAATGACTTGAAGAGATTGTATTGGTGGCCGGGTATGAAAAAAGACATCTCAGACTCCGTGTCAAAATGTTTAATTTATCAGCAAGTGAAAGTCGAGCACCAAGTACCTTCGGGTTTACTTTAGCTTGTGATGGTTCTCGAGTGGAAATGGGATTGAATTACCATGGATTTTGTGATGGGATTGTCGTCATCACCAAGAAAGAAAGATGCTACTTGGGTCATAGTTGATAGATTAACAAAATCAACTCACTTTATTCCGGTACGTTACTGACTACTCACTCGATAAGCTAGCTGAGTTGTGTATTTTTGAGATTGTGAGACTTCATGGAGTACCTTTGTCGATTATTTTAGATAGAGATCCGAGATTCACCTTGCGGTTTTGGAAAAAAGTTACAAGAAGCTTTGGGGACAAAGTTGAATTTTAGCATGGCATTCTATCCACAAACCGACGGTTAGTCGGAAACAGTTATTTAGATTCTTGAAGACATGTTACGAAGTTGTGTCCTTGAATTCCAAGGTAGTTGGGAAAAGTATTTACAGCTGGTAGAGTTTGCCTACAACAATAAATATCAGTCGAGTTTGAAAATGGTGCTTTATGAGGCTTTATACAGGCGTAAGTGCCGAACACCTTTGTTTTGGACTGGACTCAAGGAAGATCAGATTCACGAGGTTGACTTAGTCAAAGAGACCGAAGAGAAAATAAAGGTAATTCGTGATTGTTTGAAGGCCATTTCAGATAGACAGAAATCTTACGTAGATTTGAAACGAAAAGAAATTGAGTTTCAAGTGGGTGATAAGATGTTTTTGAAAGTGTCCCCGTGGAAGAAAGTCCTTAGATTCAGTAAGAAAGGAAAATGAAGTCCACGTTTTATTGGACCTTATGAGGTGACTGAGAGAATTGGACCAGTAGCTTATCGACTAGCCTTGCCATTTGAGTTAGAGAAGATCCACAATGTTTTCCATGTGTCGATGTTGTACCGTTACCGTTCTGACCCTCCGCATGTTCTTTCGCCAACAGAGATTGAGATTCGGTCAGATATGACTTATGGCGAAGAACCGGTTAAGATTTTAGTTTGGGAGGTTAAACAGTTTAGGAATAAGAGTATGACACTTGTAAAGGTATTATGGCATAGACATGGGATAGAAGAAGCCACATGGGAGCCCGAAGAGACCATGAGAGACCAATACCCAAACCTTTTTAAAGGTAAGATTTTCAGGGATGAAAATCCCTAAGGGGGGATAATTGTAATAGCCCGATTTTAGGCTTAGTCAGAACAGTGGTTTCGGGACCACTAATCAAAGGCCGAAGAAATTATTTTTAATATTGTTTTATGTTTTATAGCACGTTTACATGGATGTATGAAAATTTTGATGAATTAATTTTAGCGATTGTGAGCTTAATTGCGAAAAAGAACTAAATCGCATAAAGGGCAAAAGTTTTGTTTTACTAGCAAATGGTGTTAAATAGCTAGAGAATCATAATTAGGGGTCTTTAAAGGGCAAATAGACCCATTTCAATAGGGGTGGCCGGCTATAGAGACAAAGAAGAGTAGAAAAGTCAAAATTAGGTGAAGTTGGTAGCTTATTTTGACTAGAAATAAGATAAAATAAAACAAAAAAGAAAGGGTTGTCATCTTTTTCATCTTCTTGTCCATACCACCGAAAATACCAGCCATTTTAAGGGTTTTGGGAGTTCAAAATTTCAGCCACTCTTTACTCTTGCAAGTAAGTGATTTTGATGGCTTTTCTTGATAATTTTTATACTTTTGGGACCCTTGTAGCATAAAATAACTAATCTGGAGGCTATTTTGGAAAATGGTTGAAATTTTAGGGTTTTTCCATGAAATTTTTTGTGTTGTTTGCCGAAATATTATGGAAGAAAATGAGTTATGGTTGTTAAATAAACAACTCTTGTGAAGTAGTTTTCATGAAAATCCTAACTAAGGACCATTTTGCATAAGTTATAAATTATGTGGTAAATGTGTGAAATAATTTGAATTGTGGGCTACTCCTAGTATACAAAGAATTCGACTAGGCTTGGTTAATGAGAAAATTTGATGAAAATTGATTTACGAGCCTAGGGGTAAAATCATAATTTTATGAAAGTTTAGGGGGAAAATGGTTATTTAGCCAAAATATGAATTATGAAATGTATTGATTAATATGATGATTAAATCAGTGAATTTTTATCATTTTAGATCAAGAAATATGAAATCTGGGCCTAAACCAGGGAAAGGCCAAGCTAGTAGACTAAATCCAACTAGTAGCCCACTTTTTGTATACCGAGGTAAGTTACACGTAAATATTACAACTCTATTGTTATTATGCATTAAATTATAGATATTACATGATATGTTCAATTTTGTTAAGAAAATGCGTGATGAAATTGGATGTGATGAAACTCCCAGTTGAACCGTAGGAATAGATTGGATGTCCATGCAGTGATACTAGGGTTATGTGAGCCAGTGTAAGACCATGTTTGGGACACGGCATCAGCCTCGATATGTGAGCCAGTGTAAGACCATGTTTGGAACATGGCATCGGTATTTATATGAGAGCTAGTGTAAGATCATGTTTGGGACATGGCATCAGCCTCGATATGTGAGCCAATGTAAGACCATATTTGGAACATGGCATCGACATTTATATGAGAGCTAGTGTAAGACCATGTTTGGGACATGGCATCGGCCTTGATATGTGAGCCAGTGTAAGAACATGTTTGGAACATGGCATCGACAGTTATATGAGAGCCAGTGTAAGACCATGTTTAGGATATGACATCGGTAACTTACCCTTTTGTATGAGGCTTAGTGAATATCCATTTATTTTTCCAACGGGCTAAATGTGTGATTTAAAGATTATATCATGATTGAGAAAAGTTATGATCACGTTGCAAGTGGTACAGGTACTTATACGAAACTTATAAGAATGAGCTCGGGTTATGCATATGAATAGTAAGGATGAAATGAGTAAGTTATTTCTATAGTTAGTCAAGAATTTTGTGCAGGTGTATGATATGTATTGAGTATGATGTTACTTGGTAAAGCAATGTTAATTATTTACTTGTTACTTATTAAGCTTTATGCTTACTCCCTCTCTTTTTCATTTTCTTATAGTGCCGCTAACCCAGCATCGGGAATCAAGGGATGTCGGAGGCATCATTCACACTATCATCTGAAGCTTTTGGTATAGCTAGTTTAAATGTTTTGAGTGTGGCATGTATAGGGACATGGTCCTTTTGTTTAGTGTCGTGTTAGTTTAGCCACAAGTGTTGGCTCATATGGATATGATATTCATTTTGTATAGGCGATTGATGTTGGCTAATATTGATTATTATTAAATACATTTGATGAAAATTCTCATGGATGTGGATGTTTGGTTGTGGCTGTTTTGGTTATGTGTGTTTATGCTTGGATTGGAGATGTTTGATGTTGTGTAGGTTAGTGAAATCAATGGTGGCAAAAAGGCTTGGTAGGTGGCCTTGTTTTGTCCATACGGGCAGACACACGAGCATGTGTCTAGGCCATGTGTGACATACGGATATGTGTCTAGGCCGTGTGTGACACATAGTTTGCCCCATGGGCGTGTATTGAGGCCGTGTGTCCTCTGCACCTGAATTTGGCAAAATAGAATGCCAGTTGTAACCACATGGGTGGAGACACGGCCGTGTGTCCCAACCATGTAGAGGACACGGCCTAGTACACGGGCGTGTACCATGGCCATGTGCCCCTAAAGGGTTGCTGACATCAGAACCAGAATGTCAAGGTTTTTATACACGAGCTGAGACACGAACGTGTCATGGCCATGTGGGGGACACAAGCTATAGACATGGGTGTGTACCAACCCGTGTAAAAACCCCTGTAGGTTCGAATTGAGAAATAAATTCGCACGAGCTAGGGACACGAGTGTGTCCCAATATGTTCAGGCCGTGTGAGCCACACGGGCCTTTAACATGGCCATGTTAAGAAGATATACAGGCGTGTCGCCCTTCCACACGGGCGTGTGCTCCTGTTTGCTTTGAAATTTTACAAAGTTTTCTAAAGTGTTTAGTTTATTTCCGAACCATTTTCAAAGCGTGTTTTGGACCTCGTAGGTCTATATTAGGGTTGTTAAGAGGAAGTTTGAAAGTTTTAAAAATTGAACAAAATTTGATGACCCGAAAATGTTTGTATATATGTGTTTAAGTCCGGTAACACCTCGTATCCTGTTCCGACGTCAAACTCTGGTAAGGGGTGTTACAAGTTGCCCCAAGACTTACAAATCCTTCTTAATGATCTTGAGGATGCGTTTTAGAATCTAAAAGGGTCACCTTCACCTCAGTTATAGGATCATAAGATTTCATTAAGATGTGCACAAAAAAAAAAATCTTTAAGACACATGAGGGACACTATGAATTCTTGGTCATGCCCTTTGGCTTGACCAATGTTCCTTCCAGTTTTCAGTCACTAATGAACTTAGTTTTTAGAAAACTATTGAGAAGGTCAATCTTAGTCTTCTTCGATGATATACTTGTGTATTCCAAAAGTTGGTCAGACCATTTGGTACATTTATAAGAAGTGTTACAACTGTTGATGTTAAACCAACTTGATTCTAAGAGGAATAAGTGTACTTTTGGAGGCACTCAAGTTGAGTATATAAGGCACATTATTTCCATGGGATCAATTAGCATGGATTAAGGAAAGGTGGAGGGTGTTCTCAGTTGGTCTACTCCACAATCTGTGAAGGAATTGCGAGGATTCCTTGGACTATTAAGTTATTATAGAAGGTTCATCAAGGGGTATGGAGTGTTGGCCAAGCCCCTCACTGCTTTGTTGAAGAAGGATATTCATGGAAATGGACTGAGCTTGCAGAAACAACTTTCCAGTAGCTTAAGGAAGCCATCTGTCAGGCACCAGCTCTGGCTTTACCTGATTTCCAAGAGATTTTTTTGTGTAGAGACTGATGCTAGTGGACAAGGGATATGAGCAGTTCTACAGCAGAAGGGTAAATTAGTGACCTTTTTTAGTAAGGCCTTGAGAGTCAAACATCAAGCCTTGTCCATATATGACAAGGAGATGCTAGCAGTGCTCCTAGCAGTCAAAAAGTGGCACATTTACCTGATTGGGAGACGCTTTCAGACAAAAATAGACCATCAAACCTTGAGGTTCCTCTCTGATCAGCAAGCAATTACTTCTTGTAACAATCCAATTTTTAGCGGTGTCAGAAATAGTGTTTGAGGCCACCAAATCCAGCAAGTAAGCTCATAAATATTATTATTTAATATTTATGAGTCAAATATGGTTTTAGAAAGGTTTTTGAAAGTGGTTTTAGAAAATGAGGTGTCGAGACCACGTTTCTATAAATAGAGCTGTAAATATTTTTATAAATATTTACGGAGTGTCATTAATGTAGTATTAAAGTTTCGTTAAAAAATTTTAATGTTTCGATAGTTAATTAATTAAAAAGGACTAAATTGAAAATAGTGCAAAACTTATTAATTATAATAATTGAGTGATTAAATGACATGATTAATAAACAAAGAAGGACTTAGGTGGTAAATATGCCTAAACTAATGAGGTGGGATGGCACATGAAGATTAAACTATAAAATAAAGTAAATGAAGGGTAAAATGATAAATATAATGAAATTAAAACATATAAATTAAAGTTCTAAAAGTTTCTAGGCATTTTTTTCTCTAAATATTCGGCCAAAATAGCCATGGGAGAAAGGGTTCAAGCTGGTTTTAATATTTTTCCTCATATTATCGGAAGCTCGAATAGGTTGGAAGCTTGTCGGAGTTTTATCACACTATCCATTGGTTCTATCGGTAATTTTGGATGATTTGATTCTGGTTATAATGGCATGTATAGATTAATTTGGCTAATGTTGGTTTATAAATGTTCTGTTGTATCTATCCATTAGGATGGTTTGTGATGGACATGTTTTGATGTACATACAGTATAATGTTAGATGTGAATGTTTGGTATGGTTGAATGATGATTATCTTATAGGTATGTTAATACTTAGTACAATTATGCAGATATGTGAATTTGATCAAATTGATAAGTTTGAATACTAGAGTATTTGTGATGATCATATATGTATAAAACTTGGTTTTATTTTGATTTGAATGCTATGATATGGGTTGTTGATGTGTAAAAGTATTGAGTTAGGTTGATGACAAATAGGGTGAGAAATGTGGCTTGAAAAATAGCCTGTTTTTTGTCCACTCGGGCAGAGACATAGGCGTGTGTCTCAGCCGCACGGCCTAGCATATGGGCATGTGATCTGGCCTTGTGTCCCCTGCATCTATTAAATTGAGAAACAAAATGCTCAAAATTTTCATACGGTCTAGAACACGGACGTGTGGCTTGGCCATGTTACCCAAGTCAGTAAGCACCCTAATTTGGACACGGGCTAGGACACGGCCATGTGCCCATAATTCAAATGTCTACACGGCCTAAGACACGAGTGTGTTTCACAACCGTGTGAACCACACGGCCTGGCCACATGGGTGTGTAACCCTTGCACCTTGGAAAAATTTTGAGGTTTTGGAAAAAAAATTTCTAAGTACCCGGTTTAGTCCTGATCTATTCCTAATGTGTATTTTGAGCCTCGAGGGCTCATATAAGATACTTCTAATATGAATACAATATGATGTGAAAAATCTGTTTACTTGATTTGTAAATTCTGGTAATGCTCCGTAACTCTATTCCGGTGACGGATTCGGATTATGGGTGTTACACTCCCCATCAACAATAGTGGGTTGCTAAGATGTTGATGTATGATTACACTATTTCTTACAGAACATGGGCCCAAAATACAGTGGTAGATGCCTTGTCAAGAATGCCTCATGAATAGAATCACCAATTTTTCTAGCGTGTGAGAAATATGAGCCTTTCTTGGTTTGAGCTATGGGGTCAAATTGTGGATTCTTATGAAGATACCAATTTGTAACAGTTGTGTAACATCCTGAAATAAGGCCTAGTCGGGATAGTGGTTTTAGGACCACAAAGCTGACGTTAATATATTTATTTTATTATCGTTATGAGGTCTGGAATATGAAAATATACATGTGGTAAAGTTTTATGAAGAAATTCTAAGTATAAGGTGTTCAATTGGAAAATAAGGACCAAATTGAATAAGTTGTAAAACTTGGGTTCTAGAAGCAATTTGTATGAAATTGCTTTAGAATTTTAATTAGAAGGTCTTAAAGAGAAATTTGCCCAATTTCTAAGTTTTTGGATAAAAATGGGCATGTATGGATAAAACTTGAAAGAAAGGGCTTAAGGGCATTTTGGTCATTTGGTAATAAAATTAATAAAAAGGGAAAAAGGAAGCAAATTCAACCATTTTCTTCTCCATGGCCGCCGAAAATTAAAGGGTCTCTATAGCTAGGGTTTTCAACATTTTCAAGCTCAATAGTAAGTGTTCCCTAGCACCGTTTTTAATGTTCTTTGTATTTTTGAAATCCTCGTAACTTGCTCTCTTCATTTCTACCCATATTTCATGCTAGAGTTCATGTTTAGAAATTTACCCATACATGATTTACTTGTATTGTGATGGTTTATGGAGGAATATGAAAGTTTAAAAGATAGTAAATAACTTTTACTAAGTGATTTTTCATAGAAATGGCTTTAGGGACCATTTTGTAAAAGTTATAAAAATGGGTAGAAAGATGATAAATAATGGAAAACGGGGGCTGCCATAAGAAGTAAAACATTCGGCTAGGCTTGGGTAATGTAGAAATTACATGCATTTCATCATACGAGCCTAGAGACTAAATTGTAAATGTTGTGAAATGTTAAGGGCAAAGTGGTCATTTTGCCTAGAGGTGAGTTTTAGGCCTAAAACGAATAATGAGATGTGTTAATAACCTAATTTTATTAATATAGACCCTGAGGAACCAATTCCAGAGGTCGATCGTGGAAAACGGAAGGTTTCAAAATAACCAAAATACGAATCCAAAACGACTACCAGGTAAGTTTGTGTAACTCAAAAGTAGACACTTTAAATACATTAAAATGTATATTCAAGTATGAATTATAATGTTGATATTTATTGTGAAATAAATTATGAAATTATTGTATTGATGAAAAGATGGTAAAATGTCTCGGTTAAATAAAAAGGATATATGATGGATACCCTATTCTCACATGATACGAGATCCTGCATGTGTTGTAGAAAAATATTTAGCCCGAACAGGTAATTCATTGATCTCGATATAGAAAGGATCTAGCTCGGACGTGTGATCCTAAAGTGATCTAGCATCCCGAAGAATATGTGTGCATTACGAATTTAGCCTAGACGAGTAATTCGATTAGGGTCTGGATTTAGCCTGGACTGGTAATTCATATCTGAGCTCATTAGACTATTTTTCGTTTAAGGGATTTAACTTGGACTGGTAATCCCGAAATTTACTCTTTGAGTTCATAATACGGGGGACTTAGCCTGAACTGGTAATCCCGTCGTAAGATGTGAGGTTCGCGGAAGTGCGTGCTAAAAATGATCACTTGTATGAATTGACGGAAAATAGGATATCCATCGAGATTTTCGAGAAATTCAACAGGATTTAAATGAGAAATGAGAAATGGAAACATTGAGTTGATGAGCTCATCTAGGACTAATGACATAATGTATTGTTATGAGACAAACTTGATGATTGAGTGCATGCAATAGGGAAACTATCTCATGCCTGTTGGAATTATTGCTTAAATGTGGTTGTATGCTAAATAATTCGGTAAGTTTACTTTCCAGTTATTCGGACTTACTAAGCAGGTAAATGCTTACCCCCTCTATTTTCCATGTCTTACAGAGCTCGTGGACTTGTGAAGATTAGAAAACGGTGGGAGAATTAACACACTATCAACTGGTCCAGCTTTGGTATATAGAAACTTTCTTTTTGTTTAATGGCATGTATAGGGTCTTGCTTATGTTGATATATGTGTCTTTTGGCTAGCCATTGAAAGGTCTTAAATGATATACTTATTCATTTTGTATGTGGCCATGAAATATGGCTCATTTTTGATGTAGTTTGTAATCATACTATTTGTGCATGTTTATACTTACTTGCCTTCTGTGATGGTTAAATGTGGTATATCATGGATGGACATGTGAAATGTGGCCAAATTACTTGGAAATTGTTAGGTCATAATTGGCAATGAGTTATAAAATGAGCCAAGTAAAAAGGGCGGTTAATGAAATGGTAATCTTTATTACTAAAAGATAACCTAGCATGTACTAAACCGATGAGATGAGGTTAACATGAAATAAGATATGTTAAGGTTGTTTAAGAGTATAGTTAGGCCATGTTAAACACCATTGAAGTCCATAAGTGTGTATGGAGGTTAGAGGGTGACCAAAGGCTCGAAAAGTAGTTCTGAAAAGGTCCACACGGGTAGACACACGAGCATGTGTCTAGGTCATGTGTGATACATGGCCAGCCCCCATGGGCGTGTTGCTTGGCCGTGTGTCCCTTGCACCTAAAATTTTGGGTCAGTTTGCATGGTAGTAAATATACAGGTAGAGACACGGCCATGTGTCTCAACCGTGTGGAGGACACGTGTAACAACCCAATTTAGACCCTATTCAGAACGGTGGTTTTTGGACCACGAATCCGAGTTAGAAAAATATTTTAAAATTATTTTCTCTGTTTATTATGTGTTAATTTATATGTGTGAAATTTTCGTGATTTAATTTTGTCGTTTGAGTGCCCGATTAAATAAAAAGGCTTAATCATGTAAAATGAAAACTTGATAGTTTAATGTGTAAGGGCCGAATTATTGTTGTCTTTTTAAATGGAAGTACTTATGTTGTAATTAGGCCATTGGTTATATGTGTGGTCGGTTGTAGACATGTTTTATATGGTTTTATAATTAAAGTTTTAAAGTTAAATATGTGAAATAATAAATGATATATATGATATATTATAACATAAATTGAAAGCCATAAGTGTCCATACTTTTTCATGACCGATTATAAAGAAAAGAAAAAGAAAGAAAGCTTCCATAGATTCGACCATTGTTGATAGCTTAATCAAGGTATGTAACTAGCTCAGTTTTTTGATAAGTTTTACGTTTTTGAGATCGTTGCTAAGTTATCTACAAAGCCCATGCTTAAATTTTTTATTTTGATGAATATTTTGAGTTATGCCATTGATGAATATTTGAGCTATGTGATGTTAGTTGATGAAATATGAAAGGTATGTATTGGATTAACATGTTTTGTATTGGAAATTTTGATGATTTTGAGTAATTAGGACTAAATTGCAAAAATAATATATTGAGAGACTAAAGTATGAAATAAATGAAATGTATGGACTTGTATGAACACTAGGAACATTCGGCCTAAGCATGGTGTGTGCAAATTTTGCATGTTTTGTGTTTTATGCAATTTCGACTAAATGGTAAAAAGTGTAAAATGTCAGGGGTAAAATGGTAATTTACCCATTTATGTGTTTTGGACTAAATTGAGTGAAAATATGTTTAAATGAGTTTAATTTGAATATGTTTAGATTAAGAACCAAAGAAATCAGATATGGATTGGGGGGAAACTAAAGTTGTCGACTAGTTATCCCATTCCGTTTTTCATCGTTTGAGGTAAGTTTATAAGCAAATAGATGTTGTTAATTTTGAATAAATACTAGATTTATATGCTGAAATGAATTGTATAAAAATGTATACATGAAATCCAAATTTGAATATACTTGGAAGTTATATGTACAAGTTCGATTCAATTAAGTTACGACGTCCGAAAGCCCCGTTTGAACCATAGGATTCTAATATGTGTTTTCGTGTAAGACCATGTCTAGGACGTTGGCATCGATATATGTGTTTTCATGTAAGACCACATCTGGGACGTTAGCATCGACATCTGTGGTTACGTGTAAGACCATGTCTGGGACATTGGCATCGTATTCGACTCGTGTAAGACCCTGTCTGGGACAGTGGCATCGATATGAGATAGCATGTAAGACCACGTCTGGGATGTTGGAATTGTATGATATATGTGATTATCCGAGTAATCTATTGATTTCGAATGGTTCAACGGGCATTATCAAGTTAAGATCGAATGTGATATCGAGCTAAAATGTCAGGTATGTGTTAAGCTAAATGATATAAAAGATAAGGTAAGCATGTAAATTTGGCATGAACAATAGAATTATGCATTATGGAAATGAGAATTATATATGTTATGATCTTATATATATTCGACCAAGTTAAAAAAAGTTACATTTCGTTCATGTGATGGTAAATAAATTTTGAGTGTGAAAATATGTATTAAATTAAAGATTACTTGATTCGGTTTAGTTGATTCAATATTAATGTTCATTTGATGATTTATTGCTTATGACTTACTAAGCTTTAGTAGCTTACTGTGTGTATTCTTGTTTACCTCTGTTTTATAGATCTTGGATTCAAGTTACGAGCTCGGGGATCGTCAGCAAAGTCTATCACACTATTGACCATTTTGGTACATTATAAGTCTGAATTTGATATTATGGCATGTATAAGCTAGGTTGTTTTTTGATTAAGTTTGAAGTATGTGTATAACTCAAGCCATGCGAAAATGGTTTAACTTCTATGTTTGAATTCGGTTATGTTTGGTTATGGTTAATCCGTTTTGGTTACAATGCTTTGTGTTTTGATTGAATGGTATTTGTGATAGGTGTTATATGTTTTGGAAATGGTTTAGTAATGATGTTACTTATGATGTGTAATTGGTTATGTATTTAGCTAAATTTGGAAATTATGTTCATGGTATATGTGTGTGGTGTGCTAAGCTATATGAATCGGTTTGAGTAATGTTCAAGTTGGTGAATGTGTTTTTGTTAAAAACATATATGTATATTCGAATGTGAATTGGTCTTTTTGTTTCGGTTATGTGGTGGAATAGATATGGATAATATTTATGAAAATACCATACGGGTTTTCGATGAACTGTCGTGCACTCCGGAGGAGAGTTTGAAATGTGCAGTGTCGGTATTGAAGGACACTGCATACCACTACTGGAAGACCGTATCGTTGGTAGCACCGAGAGAGAGTATCACTTGGGAATTCTTTCAAGCTAAATTTAAAAAGAAGTACATTAGTCAAAGGTTTCTAGATCAGAAACGGAAGGAGTTCTTAGAACTGAAACAAGGAAATAGAACCGTGTCAGAAGAAAAAAGAGAGTTCATAAGGTTAAGTCAGTATACGCATGAATGGGTCCAAACAGAGACAGAAATGTGTAAGCGTTTTGAGGAAGGTCTAAATGAAGAAATTAAGTTATTAATTAAGATCCTCGAGATATGAGAATTTGTTGCATTAGCTGATCGGGCCAAGAAGGCCAAAAATCTTAATAATTAGAGAAAACAAGCTAAAAGAGAAGCTTGAGTATCGAGGAAGAGATCCAGCGGCAGGATGCACTCCTTCCCTACAAAAAAACGAGGAGTCAACAAGTACGCTCTATGTCGTCGGTAGGTTATTCGGGTAGAACAAGGAGCTTCAAGCGACATAACCCGAAGTCTTCTTCCCTTATGGTAACTAGTGTGGGAAGTTTAGATGATTAAAAATCAAAGTGTAAAAGCTGCAACAAATTTCACTTCGGAGAGTGCTGAATAAAGAGTGGTGCGCGTTATAGATGTGGGTCCCTTGACCATTTCCTTAGGGACTGCCCGAAACAAGTTGATAAAGAGGTAGACTTAAACCAGAAGCTGAATGCTCCTATTTCTCGAGGTAGATCTCCGAGACACCTTGGATGTGCAAGTGGCAGTCGAATTGTTGCCAAGAATGGTACGGCAAAATTAGAAGCTCGAACTCCGGTGAGAACTTATGCAATACGCGCTCAAGAGGAAGCCTCTGCTCCCGATGTCATCACGGGTACATTTTCTATTTATAATACTCATATCATTGCCTTAATTGATCTAGGATCAACCCATTCATACATTTGCATGAAATTAGAGTCTAGCATGGACATGTCTGTAGAGCCTACGGAATTTGTGATTAAGGTGTCAAACACCCTAGGCAAGTCAGTCCTAGTTAATAAAGTTTGTAAGAATTGTCCTTTGATAATTCAAGGCTATTGTTTTCCGGCTAACCTTATGCTTTTACCCTTCGACGAGTTTGATGTAATACTTGGTATGGATTAGTTAGCCATGCATGATGTAATTGTAAATTGTGGTAGCAAGTTCATAGAATTGAAATGCTAAGATGGTGAGACACTCTGAGTTGATTCAAGTGAGTTGGGTACATTGCTGGTTGTGATTACCTTGATGATGGCTCAAAGGAACCTGAGAAAAGGGTACGAAGCTTATTTTGCTTTTGTTCTGAATACTAAGGAATCGAAATTGAAGATTGAGTCGATACCGATAGTGTGCAAATATCCAAACGTGTTTCTGGAAGAGTTACCCAGATTACCTCCTATTAGAGAGGTGGGATTTAGTAGTGAGCTGGTACTAGGAATTTCCCCTATTTCTATTGCCTCGTACAGGATGGCACTGACTGAGTTGAAAGAGTTAAAAGCACAGTTGCAAGAATTGATAGATAAAGGTTTTACAAGATCGAGTTTTTCTCCTTGAGGTGCTCCAGTATTATTTGTAAAGAAGAAAGATGGTTTCATAAGTCTATGTATAGACTACCAACAACTTAATAAGGTAACTATCAAGAACAAGTATCTGTTACTGAGGATTGATCATCTGTTTGATCAATTGAGGGGAGCCACTGTGTTTTCTAAGATAGATCTGAGATCTGGCTACTACCAGTTACAAGTAAAAGAGTCAGATTGTACCTAAGACTGCTTTCAAAATGAGGTATGGCCATTATGAACTTCTTGTGATGCCTTTTGGGTTGACAAATGCACCCGCTATATTTATGGACTTGATGAATAGGATATTCCGGCCATACTTAGACAACTTTGTTGTTGTGTTCATTAATGACATTCTGATTTATTCCAAGGATGAGACTGAGCATGCAGAACATCTGAGAACTATTTTACAGACTTTACGGGACAAGCAGATGTATGCTAAATTTAGTAAGAGTGAGTTTTGGCTCCGAGAGGTAGGATTATTGGGTCACATTGTTTCAGGTGATGGCATCTGAGTTGATCCAAATAAGATATCTGCCATTGTCGAGTGGAAGCTACCAAAGAACATAACAGAGGTTAGAAGCTGTTGGAGCTTAGCTGGTTACTATTGAAGCTTCGTAAAAGGATTTTCTATGATTGCAACTCTTTTGACGAGGTTGCTGCAAAAAGATGTTAAGTTTGAGTGGTCAGAGAAATGTCAGCAGAGTTTTGAGAAGTTGAAGACGTTGCTAACCGAAGCTCCAGTTTTAGTACAACCCGAATCAGGAAAAGAATTTATGCTCTATAATGACGCATCCCTAAATGGACTGGGCTGCATGCTTATGCAAGAGGGCAAAGTAATAACATATGCTTTGAGGCAACAAAAGCCGCATGAGAAAAATTATCCGACGCACGACCTAGAGCTAGCTACCATTGTATTTGCCTTGAAGATTTGGAGGCACAATTTGTATGGTGAAACTTGTTGTATATTCACTGATCACAAGAGTTTGAAGTACTTGATGACTTAAAGGGAATTGAATCTGAGACAACGGAGATGGTTATAGTTGATTAAAGATTATGAACTGATCATTGACTTCCACTCGGGAAAGGCAAATGTGGTCGCAGATGCACTAAGTAGAAAATCCTTGTTCGCTTTGAGAGCCTTGAACACGCAGTTGGCCTTGATAGATGATGGTTCAGTTTTGGCAGAGTTAAGAGCCAGACCAACGTTTCTAAGAAAATTTGCGAGGCCTAGATCAGTGATAGTGACCTGCAAACTAAGAAAACTCAATGCGAGTCAGGCATTGAATCGAGCTTTGGGATCAGTCCCGATGGTTGTTTGATGTTCAGAGACAAGGTATGTGTACTGAGAAACGATGAGCTTATCTGAAAAACTTTGCAAGAGGCACATGATAGTTGTTTGTCTATTCATCTGGGAAGTACCAAGATGTACAATGATTTAAAAAAAATGTATTGGTGGAATGGCATGAAAAGAGACATCTCCAAATTTATATCAAAGTGCTTGATATGTCAACAAGTCAAGGCTGAACACCAAGTGCATTCAGGTTTGTTACAGCCTGTGATGGTTTCCGAATGAAATTGGGACAGGATTACCATGGATTTCGTAATAGGACTGCTGTTAACCCTGAAAAAGAAAGATGTTGTTTGGGTTATAGTTGATAAACTGACGAAGTCGGCTCATATTATTCCTGTATGGATAGATTATTCTCTTGACAGATTGACCGACTTGTACATATCCGAGTTCGTTAGATTACACGGGGTACCATTGTCGATTATCTCAGACAAAAACCCGAGATTCACTTCGAAATTTTGAAAGAAGCTCTAAGAAGCCTTGGGTACGAAGTTGAGCTTTAGCATGACTTGGGTAAGAAGCTCTAAGTTTTTGGACAAAAATGGGCATGTATGGATAAAATTTGAAAGAAAGGGCTTAAGGGCATTTTGGTCATTTGGTAATAAAATTAAAAAAAAAAGGGAAAAAGGAAGCAAATTCAACCATTTTCTTCTTCATGGCTGCCAAAAATTAAAGGATCTCCATAGCTAGGGTTTTCAACATTTTCAAGCTCAATAGTAAGTGCTCCCTAGCCCCATTTTTAATGTTCTTCATATTTTTGAAATCCTCTTAACTTGCTCTCTTCATTTCTACCCATATTTCACGCTAGGGTTCATGTTTAGAAATTTACCCATACATGAGTTACTTGTATTGTGATGGTTTATGGAGGAATATGAAAGTTTAAAAGATGGTAAACAACTTTTACTAAGTGATTTTTCATGGAAATGGCTTTAGGGACCATTTTGTAAAAGTTTTAAAATGGGTAGAAAGATGATAAATAATGGAAAATAGGGGCTACCATAAGAAGGAAAAATATCCGGCTAGGCTTGGGTAATGTAAAAATTGCATGAATTTCATCATACGAGCATAGGGACTAAATTGTAAATGTTGTGAAATGATAAGGGCAAAATGATCATTTTGCTCGGGGGTGAGTTTTTGGCCTAAAACGAATAATGAGATTTATTAATAATCTAATTTTATTAATATAGACCCTAAGGAACCAATTCCGGAGGTCAACCGTGGAAAACGGAAGGTTTCGGAATAACCGAAATACGAATCCGAAACGACTACCAGGTAAGTTCGTGTAACTCAAAAGTAGACACTTTAAATACATTAAAATGTATATTCAAGTATGAATTATAATGTTGATATTTATTGTGAAATAAATTATGAAATTATTGTATTAATGAAAAGATGGTAAAATGTCTCAATTGAATAAAAATGATATCTGATAGATACGCTATTCTCACATGATACGAGATCCTGCATGTGTTGCAAAAAAGGATTTAGCCCGGACGGATAATCCATTGATCTCGGTATAGAAAGGATCTATCCTGGACGGGTGATCCTAAAGTGATTTAGCATCCCGAAGAATATGTGTGCATTACGGATTTAGCCCAAACGGGTAATACGATTAGGGTCTGGATTTAGCCTGGACTGGTAATTCATATCCAAGCTCATTAGAGTATTTTTTGTTTAAGGGATTTAGCTTGGACTGATAATCCTGACATTTACTCTTTGAGTTCATAATGCGGGGGACTTAGCCTGGACTGGTAATCCCGCCGTAAGATGTGAGGTTCGCGGGAGTGCATGCTGAAAGTGATCACTTGTATGAATTGACGGAAAATAGGCTATCCATCGAGATTTTTGAGAAATTCAACTAGATTTAAATGAGAAATGAGAAATGGAAACATTGAGTTGATGAGCTCATCTAGGACTAATGACATAATGTATTGTTATGAGACTAACTTGATGATTGAGTGCATGCAATAGAGAAACTATCTCATGCTTGTTGGAATTATTGCCTAAATGTGGTTGTATGCTAAATAATCTGATAAGTTTACTTTTTAGTTATTCGGACTTACTAAGCATGTAAATGCTTACCCCCTCTCTTTTTCCTGTCTTACAGAGCTCGTGGACTCATGAAGATTGGAAGACAGTGGGAGAATTAACACACTATCAACTTGTCTAGCTTTGGTATATAGAAACTTTCTTTTTGTTTAATGGCATGTATAGGGTCTTGCTTATGTTGATATATGTGTCTTTTGGCTAGCCATTGAAAGGGCTTAAATGATATACTTATTCATTTTGTATGTGGCCATGAAATATGGCTCATTTTGATGTAGTTTGTAATCCTACTATTTGTGCATGTTTATGCTTACTTGCCTTCTATGACGATTAAATGTGGTATATCATGGATGGACATATGAAATGTGGCCAAATCACTCAGATATGGTTAGGTCATAATTGGCAATGAGTTATAAAATGATCCAAGTAAAAAGGGCGGTTAATGAAATGGTAATCTTTATTACCTAAAAGATAACCTAGCATGTACTAAATCGATGAGATAAGGTTAACATGAAATGAGATATGTCAAGGTTGTTTAAGAGTATAGTTAGGCCATGTTAAACACCATTGAAGTCCATAAGTGTGTATGGAGGTTAGAGGGTGACCAAAGGCTTGGAAAGTAGTCCCGAAAAGGTCTACACGGGTAAACACACGGGCATGTGTCTAGGTCATGTGTGACACATGGCCAGCCCCCATGGGCGTGTTGCTTGGCCGTGTGTCCCCTGCATCTAAAATTTTCGGTCAGTTTACATGGTAGTAAATACACGGGTAGAGACACGACCGTGTATCTCAACCGTGTGGAGGACACGGCTTAGCACACGGACGTGTGCCTTGGCTGTATGCCTCAAAATGAATGATGAGGTAATAAACAAAATGTCTAGGTTTTTGGACACGGGTGAGGACACGGGCATGTCTAGAGCGTGTGAGGGACACGGGCCAGAGACACGGGCGTGTGCTTGGTCGTGCAAAAACCCCTGTAGGTTTGAAATGAAAAATAAATTCCAATAATTCAACACGGGTAAGGGACACGAGCGTGTCCCTAAGTATACGGTGTGTGCTTTGCCTCCACACGGGCGTGTGAGGCATAACCCTAGAAATATTATTGAAATTTTCTATAGTTCTCAGTTAAGTCCGGTATGTTTTGGGCCTCATAGGCCCATAATAAGGATACTATGATGATGTTTGATTGGTTTTTGAATTAGAATGGAATTGTATAACCCGTATTTTCTGAAAGTGCCCGAGTATGTGTTTGGTGACGCCTTGTATCTTACCCTGGTCTCGGGTACGGGTATGGGGTGTTACAAGTCATGCTAGGTAATCTAACATCAACCCAGCTTCACCCTAAACACTCTTAGGATGGTAGGTTGTTTTGAAGGTTGGGGGAAAGTTTTCGTGGCTAAACAGAGGTTCTAAACAAGTATTTAGAGGGTTATTTAAGGTGCATGACTGGTGAAAAGTATTCTAACTGGGTTTCCTGGTTACCCTTGATAGAGTGGTGGTATAACACCACCTACCACTCAGCCATTAAAGACCACCCCTTATGAAGCCTTTTATGGTCAGGACCCTCTCATTCACTTACCTTACTTAGTTGGTGCTTCTCAGGTAGCTACGGTAGATAAAACCTTACAACATAAAGAAGCCACAAGGAAGGTGATGAAGTTTCATTTAAAACAGGTTTAAGAAAAGATGAAGCAAATAGCCCAAAAAAGGAGGTCCAATAGGGAATTTTGCGGTGGGAGACTTCATTTACTTAAAGTTACAACCATACAGGCAACACTCCATGTGAAGTTCAGAAACTAGAAGTTGTCACCAAGGTACTTTGGACCTTTTTACAGTGGAGGCTAGGGTAGGACAAGTTACTTACAAGTTTATTCTGCCACCAACAACTCGTATCCATTCAACCTTCCATGTTTCCCAACTAAAGAAGTGCATTGGTTCATCAATGAGTTCATCTGTGTTGCCAGTAGTGGGATTTGATGGTGCACTCCTCAAAGAACCAGTTCGAGTGTTAGACAGACAAATGGTTAAAAAAAGGGAACTAGGTTGTCATAGGGATTTTGGTGGAGTGGGCTGACACATTTCCTGAAGATTCTACTTGGGAAAATTTAAAGGAGATGTAGCATAGGTTTCCTGCTTTTGATCCTTGAGGACAAGGATCTTGTTTGGGGGAGGGGTATTTGTTATGGATCGAAGCTTCAACAGTCCTTTTACATTTCATATTTCTATTATTTTGTTTGTTATTTCTTTTTACTGTAAGTTCATACTATAGAAACACTACATTTTATTACCAAGTTTTAGTGGAGTAGTACGTATTGGCTAAGGGGATTAACACTTTACTTAAACGATTTGTTTTGAGGAAACACCGTTTAATGAAATGGTGCGGTTTAAGCCGTTGTTATTCTGCCAGTAGTCCAAGTCCGTTATTCATTCCTTTCTATCACCAATTATGTGAGGGCAAGACACTTATGAAAAGCAAGAAACAATTTCAACATCTTCTTCTTTGAATTTTTCTCTCTTGAATCTCATTCTCTTTTTTTTGCTCTGTTTCTATCAATTTATTCTTCCAAATCTATTTCACACCAAGCAAATCAAAAAAGAATTTAGAAAAAAACTTTTGTATTTTTTTTAATCCATAATGTTAAATACATCCAAACTATTTCTGAATTATTAAAATGGTTATAAAGATATTTAAAAAAAATACTTTTAATATTAATAAACAAGGGCTAAAAAACTAGTAAATTTGGGGTCTACATCTCTCATCTCCCGCACCCTAAATTCTCCATCTAAACTTCCATTACTGATCGGAAAGACACCCTCAAACACACATATATTGCAACTGATCCCAATGACTTCACATGATTTTCATGTCTCTCCACAACTATACAAACCCACCTTCTTTTCCACGTTGCCAAATCCTCACCGTCCGATCTGACCCCACAATGATTCTACAAATCCGACCTATTTTTATTATTATTATTATTATTATTATTATTATTATTATTATACTTAAGGGCTAAAAAAGTCCTAAACAAAAAATAAAAAAAAAATCAGTTGAGTCCTTGTATAAAAAATACATCTAATTGGGGCTTCAATGATCCAAAAAAATTAATTGATCCCTTCTGTTAACGGAAATCGTTAATTGACTGATTCAATCATTAACTTTACTGATATGACTTACGAATGTCACAAGAAAATATTACATGGCGGTATGATGATGTGGCATGAATTTGGATAAATGGTTGTTTTGATTCATTGGAATTGGATAAACCCTTCTCTAAATTTATTTTGGATGGATGCAAGATTAAAAAAACTTAGACAAAATTTAAAGGAGTTATAAAATGCTACATAGAGCTTAGTGTCTCTCCACTAGTTTAGAGTAGAACTACAAGAAGCAAGTAACTTAGACAAGGCTGGTGTTTCATAGTTCACAGATGCTGCACATAGCATATTGAAGTGAAGTCAATATCTCTTTCCACTTCTCCGCACGTTCACAGATGCAATGTTAGAAAATTTGGACATCACATATATAATAAGGATAATTACATGTTATTATTTACTATCATGATAGGTTAGCCCAAATTAAAAGTGATCTAATTTGGTTAGAATTTTATTGGGCTTTTAATTATTAAATAAAGTATGGGTCAAATATGTATAGATACTCTTCTAATCAAATTCTAATTAATGATGGGCTAATTAGAATTTGATTAGAACTAATATGCTAAGGTTATAAATATTAAGGTTATGGTCTCCAAATTATACACAATATATCTTTTCTAATATACCATCATCAGGAAAGAGAAAGCATATATTCTCCAAATTTCTTGTGTTCTAATTTAGAAGATCAAATCCCCAAGATCCGGTAAAACTTCAAGAAATTCATAAATTCAGGTACACTTCCGCATCTAGTTTTGTTCTTGATTCATTCTTGATGATTTGACATAGTAGATCTTGGTTTATTAAGTTTTATTTCAGATTTATTTTACAAATCTAACAAGTGGTATCAGAGCTCTATCATGTTGAATAATTGAGAATGAATTGATTCTTTATTAATTTTGTATTGATTCGTTTTTATTTTTTAATTTTATGGATTTGATATTTTAATTATATATTATGTTGAATATTTGATATTCTTGATAAATTTTTGGGTTTTGATTCTTTAAATAAAGTTTTAAGGTTTTATAAACATAATCTAGTTTAATATTTGCATATGCTATTCGAAAGATGAAGGTTTATTATTTATAATCAATTGATAAAAATTGATTTGTGAGATTTCCTTATGTTCTTTTCACACAATTATTTTATAAATTTTGGTTAAAGTTATTATTAAATTAAAATTACAGACTTACAACTTTTTTGCAATTGAAGAATTCCAATTGGATTGTATAATTAGTTTTGAAAGTTAATTCACTTGATAATCGAATAAATGAATGTTGGTAAGATATATATTTTTTTCACACTATTTGTTTTAAATTTTCTATTTGTAGTTGAATATATATGGAATCACCATCCTTTATCTTTATTTATGATGAATTATATTCACCATTGAATTCAATTCATATATACAAATGATGATTTCTTTTATAATTATTTTATGTAAGTTTTTGTATTTATGGAATCTGACTAAAATTAAAATATTTGGATTTTTTTAAATATGGTGGCTATGAATTTTCATAGGTAGTTGCGCATATAAAGACTTATATAATTTGGGATTCTTCTTATATTTTGTGGTTATGGATTTTTTTAAGTATTTGTGCGTATAAAAAAGTTTTATGATAATGTCTTTAGTCATGAATATAAATTTGAGTTTACATGAAATATGTAAGGCAAACCAGTATTATTTTTATATTTGTGTATGTATATATATTATATGCATATCAATGATTTTGAGGATTAATGCATGATTATAGTTTGTGTGAACAGGTGTTTATAACCATTATTCAATAAGATATCTTTTATAGTTTAATTGGTGAAATTAAGTTTTGATGGATATCATTGAAGTTAACTTTTTTTTTTGTTATGGTTATATATTCAATTTTATGGGTGCTTTGGTGCAAATTCATGTCAACTATATACATATTTAAATATTTTGGTTTTAAATTTGGTCATATAATCTTAGGTTTTGGCATCTTATGGTTCCAAATATTTGGTTAAATTATGATGATATGGTTTATTGTATGAATTATGGGATATGCCAACTATTATAATTTTATTTTTTGAGATTTATTGGCTTGAAAATATTTTCAAGTATTCATGTGAATATCTGTTTAATCATAAATACAACTTTGGATTTACATGGTAAATTTAGGGTAAGTTTTTCTATTTGATTATGAATACATGTATATGCGTGAATTGCTTTGGTGTTTTTATCCATGCCAAAATTATGAATACATGTACTTGTTAATTATTTGGCTTTGAACCACTACATTATTTATGTTTGGTTTTGATATATATGGTTTTGGAACAAAAAAGAAATAGTCAAAAATTAAGGTTTTTGGTTTTTTTTCTATTGCATTATTAAGACAACTTATTTTGGGTTATTTCGGAGTCTATAAAGCAATAAAAAAAAGTAGTTTTGACATTTGACTATTGGGAAAATTTTAAATTTGAATATTGGTATGTTTATATATATTTTAAAATAACTTAATTGAAGCAATAAGTCACCAAGGTGATTTTTTTGTATAAATTATTTTGTTTTAAAATATAAAAGTTTTTGTGCATGTAACTTAAGTTATATTGATATTGATCGGCCCAAATGAAGGTTAATAATATTACATGTGCAACTATGGTGATAAACATGTGTCGATTATTCGGTTTTATATGTGAGTAATAAATCGGCCCAAAGGAAGATTTATTATTCGACATATTCTTAATGTCAATGTTTGATTACTCCACCAAGATATCACTTACAAGTTAATATTTTGTCCAAAGATGAAATACTAATGGAGTGTCCGATATGTTGATATGAGGTTTTCCTTTATTCAAATTATTTTAGTTTAAATTTAAAGTCTTATGTGATGTTATTTTGATTTATTCAGCTATTATTATATTTGCCAACATCACTTTATGTTGTTTTGGGATAAATATATATAAATATATATGATTATCTTTTAATTTGATTGAAAGATGAAATTAAGGTAAATATTTTGAAACAAATAAATTCAGATTTTAGCTTTTAATTAAGGATGTCTAATATCTTAAATAAATTAGTTGAAACAAAATGCAGCCAAAGTGACCTCTTTTGTGTAAATTAGTTTATTTGAAATATTAAGATGATTATAAGTTTTTGTGATTCATGCGTTTATTAATTGACCTAAAGGTAAGTTAATATTTGGCAGAATTTCAATGACATCTATGGTGATAAATGTGTGACAATTATAAGGTATTTTATGTGAGCAATAAGTTATTCCAAAGATTAATTAATTGTTTGACATAATTTATTGTCAATGTTTGATTGCTACAACAAGAGTACCGCTTACTGTTAATATTACTGTCCAAAGACTTGATATTAATGTTGTGTTTGGTATCTTGAGATGGGATTAGCCATTATCTTGAATTTATTGTTTACTTATGAATATTAATGTGAGCTTATTTTTTGTTCTATATTCAGCTAATTCATCTTCTACTGCCACAATATCCACTAATATAAATTCTATACCCATGTTTAATGGGACTAATTTCAATGAATGGAAAAGACACTTACTTATAGTGTTTGGTTGTATGAACATAGACATTGCACTAAGGGAAGAACAACGCGCACCTCTCACTACGGAAGACACCCCTATGTTAAAAGGGATTTTGAGAGGTGGGATCGTTCAAATTGCATGCATCTAATGATCATAAAGTACAACATTTCAGAAGCCTTTAGGGGCAAAGAATCTAAAAAGATTACTCAGGCCAAAGTTTCCTTGACGAAAATGAGAAACATTTTGCTAAAAACGATAATGTTGAAATGACATCACTTCTAACTTCTTTGATGTCTATAAAGTATAAGGGTCAAGGAAATTCTGAGCAATCTAAGGGTTATGAGTTTTATGATCCCACAATTAGGAATATTTTTGAGTCGAGAATTGTAACATTCTTTGAGGATGTTGAGTTTGGGGGAGAAATAAGGTTAGAGACATTGCTTTTGAGGAGGAATTGGATTCTAACTCAGTTCCTACTATCACTTTTGATGATGTTTATGTTCTCATACCTATTATTGATTAAGAAGTGAATCTAGAATCTCAATAAGCCAATGTTGAACAACTCCTTATTCAAGATGAGGTAATTATTCCAGAAGAACAAACTTAACAACCTCAAGAATGAACGCCATTAAAAAGGTCCACTAGAGAAATTGTTATAATGACTTTAGTGAAATATTTTGACATTAAGCTACATTAGATGAATATTAAGTTAATGGTTTCTCAATGGTAACATTGATCATACATTTATATGGTGCAATTAAAAAGCTTTGTTTTTAATGATGCAAAGTTAATGATTTGCAAAGAACTTCATCTATGGGCTTAAGCAAACTTCTCGTCAATAATATTACAAATTTTACCAAATGATTATCTTATTCAGTTTAGAGATGAATTTTATTGATAATCGTATATACCATAAGTTTAGTAGGACTAAGGTTCTATATTTGGTTTTATATGTTAATGACATAATGCTTGTCAATAATAAGTATAGCCTCAATCAATCCCTTAAGAATGATTTTGAGATTATAAAAAAATGCATTAGATTTTTTACATTTTAGCAGTAGAAAGTCTAATGTCTATTCAAGTTTGTTTATATTGGAATATTGTGTACACTACTGGGATGTTAGGTAGATATTTTAAGCAACCCCAATTTGGAACATTGGATAATATCCAAGTGGGTTATAAGGTATTTTCAGAGAACAAAAGATTACATGCTCACATATCAGGGGTCTAATCAGTTAGAGATCATCAGGTATACAAACTCCGATTTTGATGGAATATGGATATAAGATTTTGTCACTAATGTGCAAATTGTGAAAACAAATTCAGTCTTTTATTCCAATAGCAACAGGAGCACATCAAAGTCAAAACACATAAACTTTAAGTTCCTTGTTGTTAAAGTAAAAGTTCAGAGTGGTTAGGTGCCTATAAAGCATATTAGGACAAACTCCATGATTGCGGATCCGCTTACTAAGGAACTACACCTAAGGTTTTATAAGAGAACATTGTTCATATGGGTGTAATATTATTTAAGGATATTTGGTTTATTGGGAGTTTGTACTTTTAAATACTTTTATGTTATAGACACATTTTTTTAGTTATTTTAGTTTAAAGATATTAAGTTTATTTTCTGCAGAAATAAAGTTTATTTGGTTTATTCATACTTTGATTTTGGTAAGGTTTGACCTCACTAAGGAGGACCAGTTGGAAATAGACATGTTTAGATCATATTGTACGTAATTTTCATGCTACACATCCATACTTAATCTATGTCATTTGGTTGTGTTGATATACGTGATCATGGACGAATTTAGTTACGATATATGTAGCGAAAGTCGCATTGGTTCTATGTTAACATAATTAATGGACGAGATTGTTCGGAATACCTTTTGGATATGATAGTAAAATTTTGAGCTCATAAGGTTATATAATGACATGTAATTATAAAGTAATTAGTATATATATGTGGTCCAAGTGGGAGATTGTTGGAAAATTTGGACATCACATATATAATAAGGATAATTACATGTTATTATTTATTATCTTGATAGGTTAGCCCAAATTAAAAGTGATCTAATTTGGTTAGAATTTTATTGGGCTTTTAATTATTAAATAAAGTATGGGTCAAATAAGTGTAGAGACTCTTCTAATCAAATTCTAATTAATGATGGTCTAATTAGAGTTTGATTAGAACTAATATGCTAAGGTTATAAATATTAGGGTTATGGTCCCCAAATTATACACAACATATCTTTTCTAATATCCCATCATCAGGAAAGAGAGAGCATATATTCTCTGAATTTCTTGTGTGTTAATTTGGAAGATCAAATCCCCAAGATTCGGTAAAACTTCAAGAAATTCATGGATTCAAGTACGCTTCTGCATCTAGTTTTATTCTTGATTTGTTCTTGATTCATTCTTGATGATTTGACATGGCAGATCCTAGTTTATTAAGTTTTATTTCAGATTTATTTTACAAATCTAACATGCAACCCTTGTGTTTGGCTTAGCAGACCACGAAGATACCAAAGAGCTTCGTATGGTCAAAGGTAAACATTTAGGATACCAACTTTTCAATATGTGTAATCAAGAAAGGAGTAGAGAAAAAGCATGACTGAATGTATATTCCAGCTAGAAAAGGATGAAACTCAACAAGAGTCATCATCATTGGGATGCTGATAAACATACACACTTCATTTACCCGAAAATGAAACACAACGTATTAACTATGGTGACTGCTTCACCAAAAAATGATGACATAACAAACCAAGATTTCAGTGGAATAAAAGTTTGTAAATATTATCCATTCACATAAAAGTTTATCAAGGTAATTCTATTTGCTTAACAACACTTCGTTACTATATATGCATTTATGGATTTCACAGTAATAATATTTAATGCACCCTCAATAAATAATATTAAGAAATTTCGTCAGAATGGATCACACAAATCAGATGGCAACGAAGACTTCATAAAAAATTCAATGTAAGGATAAATAGTAAATTTATTCTTTTCTGTAGAGATGAAAATGAATCCGGCAAACTTATAGCTCTTAAACAGCCAACATTCTATTTTGTTGTGATAATCATAGAAAGAAAAAATAATAATAATTAAAATTAATTTTTAATTATGTTTAAATAAAAAATCTTTTTTATTTATTTATATCTTTTGCTGCATTTTATTTTACACATTAATGAGTTGTTTCAAATTAATTATTCATTGATGGTGCATAAAATTGAGAGTGCATCAAATATTATTATTAATAATAAATATATTTTTTAAGTTTTTACATATTTGAAATTTTTATATATATTTTTTAGAATTTTTAATTTTTTTAATAATTTTTTAAGCTTTTTTAATTTTGTACTTGCCTAAAATGAATCTGGACAACCATTTATTCAGTTCCATTTTCTATACACATTTTAATTATTTTTAAAAAGAAATAATTTTTTAAAAACGCCACATCATCATATTATCACGTGATAATTTTTAATGGTCTCTGTCTATTATGTCAACGAAATTAACCATCAAATAGTTAACTAACCATTTCCATTAATAAATGCAAACAAATAAAATTAGGCCATGGAGACCAACAAATGCAATTGAAAAACAATATATTTATTTTAACAAAATTTTAAATTAACAGCGTAAGTTATTGGTTGGTTAAATTAGCAAACCCTAAACCAACCCAAAGGAGCTTAAAAATGTGTTAGGAATATAGGTGTACAGACATTAGACCTTAATTTATCTTACATTTTATTTTGGTTGAAGCATAAAATCCTATTGCGCCAAACCTTTAAAGTTCAAATTGATTTGTCTTAAAGAAACAAGGTGGAATCGGAATCAGATATGAAATGTTTTTTAAAATTGTTTTTGGATAAAAATATTTATCAAAGAGTTGTTTTTTAGAGAAAAAATGTTTCTATGAAGTAAAAAAAATTTATATTTTTTTTCGTAAGTTAAAAATTTTAACTTTTACTTGAAAGTATTTTTTTTCAAAAGTATTTTTTATAAGTATTCCTAAATTAAGCTTAGTCTCTATATACTTTGTACATTTGAAATTCAGCCTCTTTACTTTTATTTTTAAGAATTTAATTCCTTTACTTCTTGGATTTAAAATCTGCTTTCACATTATTTATATCCAAGTAATGTTTTAATCGAAAAATTAACAATATTAACTATTTAGACTAATTAATAATATTATAAAAATATAAAATACTAAATTATATTAGAAATTAAAGTATAATAACTAGATTTTAAATTTAAATATAATAAAATTGAAATTTAACTATTATTCTATAATGTAAAAGAAAAAAAAAAGAAAAAGAAAACAAGCAGTGTATCCACATTTCAGTGAGATCATCTTTTTTTATATAAAGTTATATAGATTACGTTTGTTTGATGAACCAGTTTTTAAGGAATCCTGATGTTGGGACCATTTGTGAAATAAGTGGATACACATATATTCCTTTGTTTTTATCATCATATACAACAACAATCAGTCCACTTCTCTCTGTTTTTCTTTTTGGGGTCTTAATTTAAGACTTTATGGCAGCTATTATCAAGAAACCACTTGTCTTTTCTTCTGTTTCCTTCCACTAAAAATTTACCAAATTAAAGAACTTAAAACTAGCAAAGGGAATTAGTAACAAGCTGAGGATGATCATATAGTTAATCATCACATTCATCATTTATATATCTATGTATGCATGTACTCATCAACCAAAATGTTGACACAATTCGGTAATCTATATTAAGAGTTAAATTGCATTTTATCTTTTTTACTTAAAATTTGATTAAATTAGTTCTTGTACGTTAGATTGAAAAATAAATTGATCCTTTTGTTAAAAAAATTATCCATTTATAATGTTAAAAATTGACATGATTGATAGAATAATTAAACAATTATAAGTGGCGTGTTACGTGCAATGGCATAGCCAAAAAATTTAGAACGTGGAGTCAAATTTTAAATAATTAAAACCTTTAAAAAATCATATAAATTAATGTATAATATTAATACTTGATAAATCAATGTATAATATAATTAAATGTAAAAGTATTACAAGATTTATTAAAATAATAACCAAAAAAATAGACACATCAAATAAATTTCAATAACTTTTATATTTTTCACAACTCTCCATGATATTTTCTTATACGTTGAAATTATTGAATTATCATCCCTTATCAATGTTTTTAAAAATATGAAATAAAAAATTTTCAAAACTTAATATTTACTGTTATCAAATAATTTTACTAATATACCAATATAAATTTATATTTACAAAATTCTATACTAAAAATTTAATCTTTAATTTTACATAATTTAATTTTTTTCATTTATCAAATAAAAACTTGATAAATATAATTACTATGATAAATTATAGGAAATATAAGATAAATTGAGAGCACAAAAATAAATTCATTATTTATTAAAAAAATTCATGAAGCCAACATATAACTAGTAGTTTTTTTACAAAAATAAAAAAGCACATAAGTGTTTTTTGGTGTCATGAGAATGCAATATGTCAAACACAAGATTAACACAAACACAAAATTCACACTGGCAACAACAATTTCTAAACAAAAATGTTATTCATGAAATTCAAGATTATAAATACGATCAATCTTAATTTCTTCAAGGATTGTATTAGTACGAATCTAAAAGTTATTATCAAATCAAGATGCTAGGAATCTCATACAAAATTAATATCTTGAAATCATTTAATTAATTAAAATTAAGCTTTGCATAAAAATCTTGATCCATCACAAGTAAAATCAAAATATTAATTTTCTAGATATTAATTAAAAAATCTTGTAAAGAAAAGAAGAGTTGTTGCCAAATTAGGGAGACCACTTAAAAGTATTAAAATATAGTTATTATAAAATACTTCACAACCTGAAATCCGACCCATTCTTGTAACCCTGGAGCCCGACCCATCTCGCAATGTGGAATGCTTGTGACCCACCTTGCGAGCCACTCACCACCTCATGAGGTCACCTCACCAAATAAGTATAGAGGAGATCACGCATGAGCACCACACACACCACCGATACCTCGTGAGGTTGTCCTAATACTAGTTGATCCCAAAAGGCCTTACCACTTCGCGAGGTGGAGCACGGGTGTTGCTCGCTCCTTACAATGATACATTCTTACCGAAAGAGACACGTCTACTGGTATGTGTCGAGTCTAAAGGGGGGAATGTGTTATATGCATGACACCTAATTGGCCCCTAACATGTCACATCAAGGATCTATGTCTTATAAATATGAAAAAATTGCTCCTAAGGGAGGAGGGAACTAAGAGAGCACCTCAACAATAGTTTACATATCTTGTAAAAATTTTGGAGTGTATGTGTGAAAATAAAAGAAATTTTGTGAGAAAAGAGATAAACGTTGAAAGAAAAATATTAAGCATTTTTGGATTTTAGTGAGCGGAGAAAGATTAATTTTTTGTCCTATAAAATAAAATTTTAAAGTTTTTTTATAATATTTTTGTGGGATCAATTTTTAAAATTTGTTGTGGGGTCAATCTACTAATTTTATAAATTAAAGAATATCTTTTAAAATATTTAAAAAAAAATTATCCCAAAATGGTTAAGGTAGTTTTGCTCCTGGCTTGGTTACAAGTGCCTCATAAACATGTTTATGTATGTGGATTAAATTTTAACCATAAAAATAGATGAATTTTTTAACAAAGAAATCTATTGGCTCTTTAATTTAACGTTTAAGAGTTAATTCACTCATTTTTTAAGTAAAAAGAAAAAAAAAAAAAAAACAATCCAAATAAGATTATAGACATTAAGATAAGTCTTAAAAATCCTATCACCTGCAGGGTCATCAACCACACTTCTCCAAGGAAATGGCACTTATCCACAACTATCTTTAAATCTCTATATATAATAATTTATATGTGTATGTCAGTTTCATCATCTAATCGTTCTGATAACAATGTGAAAAAACAGTTCTATTTTATAGGTTATTTGGGATGGAAAAAAAGCTACTTTTCATGTCACTAACACTAACAGGTCATTCCCCAAATCATGATTCATGTTCCAATTAATATTCTTTTCAATAAAATATATGTACCTCCACCCAATTTATAATTCTCTCAACATCTTTGTAATAATTAGAATCGTACGGAATGTACAAAGGGCCAACTCTTTTGAATTTATATATATCCTTTTTCCTTGTAGGTAGTCATTAATATGATCATACTTTAATTTATGTGTATATAAATTTGGATGTTATGTCACCTTTGGAATGTGATTGTATGAATTAATGGGTTAAAAAGTAAGCTATTTCACTGCCCTTTTAACCAGTTTCAACTTCAGACAAATCAAGTAACAAAACAAACACTTATTCCATAGTTATGCTGTCCTGTTGGGTGACGCATTTTAATAACCTTTTGTTATAACTATGATTTTGTAATGAACAGTTGGGTAGAGTATCCACTCTGAAAAACTTATATGCAATTCGTTTAATCTCCTCCACCTTTGAAAACCATATTCTTACTCTTAACTCATTGGTTGAGCATTAAAGCAATCAAAGCTTTACTTATTTATTTAAAATTAAATTGATCAATTGGCCCTCTCAGCATCCAATATTAATATTGCATGCCGATGAAGCCTAATCTAAGACACACACACATATATATATATATATATGCGTGGGTGCCAACACTGATGAACTTGGTCAAATCACCATTGAATCATGTACTCCAAAAGGTTGGGCTGGTAGACATGGCGCCCCACCGTTTGATAGGCGTCAGCACATGTCACATCGATCTCGAAAAAGACACAAGTCTAAGTGTATGTATATATGTATATAGGTATGTATATAGTATGTGTGTAATTATAAGTTTTTTTCTATAAACTTGACATAGATTGCAGAACTAACCTTTTGACCTTTTAAGCAACAGGTATAGGTTTCAACAGGATATCTAAAATGGCCGAAAACGTCGGGGCGAGCGGCTCAAACGACGATGATGGTTTCAGGGAGCAAGATCGGTTACTTCCGATCGCTAACGTCGGCCGGATAATGAAGCAAATGCTACCTCCGAATGCAAAGATCTCAAAGGAAGCCAAAGAAACTATGCAAGAATGTGTTTCGGAGTTCATTAGCTTCGTCACAAGTGAAGCATCCGATAAGTGCAGAAAGGAAAGGCGAAAGACTATTAACGGAGAAGATATTTGTTGGGCCTTGGCTACTCTCGGTTTCGACGATTATGCAGCGCCATTGAGAAGATACTTGAACAAGTACAGAGAGGTAGAAGGAGATAACAAAGCAGCAAATCAAGACAAGGTTAATAACAACAGTTATGAAGGCAAGCATGATTGGAAGCAGTAGAAACTCCAATCTGGGGCCATTTGATTGAGGTTATATATATATATATATATATTTATATAGCTTTTAACCTTGTTAATTACACTAATTAATCAACAAAGATTGGGTCCTATTTTTTACTTGATTTCATGTGTTTTTGTTAGATAAATCATAGATATAGATGACAAGCAAGGCTGTTTGCTTTTATTTCATGTATGGAAACTTTATGCAATTTTTCTTTTTGGTTTTGTAGTTTTTGAAACCCTAAGAAATCAATCTTAGCTTTGGGGAATTGGAGATCATCTTGTGTACTTGTATGTTTGAAATCTGATTCAAGATCCAGCCTCGGTGATAACAAGGGTAATTTCATTGTTTCAACTCTGTCTGCAACAAGGAATTGAAGCTAACAGGTTAGTTAACTTGTAATAGTAGCAGTATTTGTAACAGTCTATATTATATATGTGTATATATATTAAATTTGGGTTCATCTTTATCTGGAGACGGTCTCCTGGTAAAGTAGCCAATATATCACCATGTTTCTGGAAATTTCCATTTTTATTCCTAGTAATGATCTACCACTTTTTAGTAGAGGTTGACTTTGGTTAAAGTATATCTATCTAGGGCTAGGGTTCCTTTTAAGTCATGATGGAAAGTTACGGAGACAGGCCATAGCATTTGATGATTACTGTTAGGGATTTAATGGGACGGGTGAGATAAATATTGCTAAATATGGAACCCTGCGATATAGATATTATTAATTCTATCATGATTTTTTAATTCAGAAGTTTTAATATACCATTAGCCTTCTTTCATTATTAATCTATAATATTTTAGATTCAATCATCTATTTTTATTCCACTCCATTTCACTCTACTTTAATTTAATTTAATTTTTATTACTTATTTTAAATCAGGTAAATATTACTTAAGAGATTAGGGTTCCATTGTGTTTCAAATATTATGTGCTTCAATTGGAGCATTAAAAAAGATGCATCCACACAAAACTGACAGACTGGAAGACAGACAAAAAATTGGAAATTATATATTAAACTAGAAAAGATCCAAAAATCATTTCATTGCTGCACTGTATGAAGCACTGACTTGGGAAGAGGAGAATATTTGCATTGAATATTCAAGAATCCACAATATCCCAAAGCTCCAAAATAAAGTGTATTTTCTTTTCAACTATGGCCATGATCATGCTTAGCATAGGGATGACATATATTCTTTGTTCTATTTTGAAGTTTTTGCATGAGTTTTCTAAGAGTTATATTTTATTCACACGTCTAAATACGCGTCGGATACGAAGGAAAAAACAACTCATGAAAGTAAAGCAACATTGAGTGCATGTGCTTCCCTTCGGTCCTTATGTGTATTAAATAAAATATATTATTTTTGTATTTTTTATAAATAAATATTAAAATTTATCTTTTTAAAATTTTTATTTAATGAAATATAAAACTACTTAAATTTAATATAAAAAATGCTTATTTTTATATTAATGCTTAGAATATTGTTTATATAAAATTTTTAATTTATTATTTTGGAAAATACTTTTTCATTGAGACAAATTTATAAATATAAATAAGTTTGAAATTATGCGATATACATAGAAATGGTATTCAAAAGCTGTAAAACGTTGTAAGTAAATTAAATTTCAATTAAAACTTAAAATACAATTAAAATAAGAATGAGAATTAATATTAATACATTTTAAAAGAAAGTTAAGGCACATAAAAATATTAACTTGAATAAATGACAAAGTCAGTAAATACACGTTTAGAATCATTGGAGGACTGAATAATAAAAATGCCAAAACTCCACAGAGGGGATTTTTTCTGAAACTCTTCAAGATTAAAAAAAAAAATCATTGAAACAAAAAAAAATCTTCAAGATTAACGTATGTTAATTTGTGTCCTTTTTTAGTTTTTGATTTAGTCCCGAGTTAACTATGTAAGCTATGCTTTGTTTGATTTAGTCCGTGCGTGCTGCGTAATTTATTACATTTGATCCCTCATACTTCCCATTTGTTCAGTTGAGTCCTTGATTAGATTCTGATTATCTTTAATAACTGATGTTGTAGTTATTTTGATTTTGCATGTTTGTGAGACCAATAACTGATGCATCTCGAACATGGTGTTTATGTTGTGGATCATTTTTTAAATACTAGTCATTAATTTTTTGTTGTAATTAATTAATTAATTTTATTGATTCGAATTTACTGAATTGGAGTAATGGTGTTTTTAGATGTTATCTGTCTATAACTGCATCTAGTATCACATGACTAGAATTTTAGTCTTGTAATTTGTATAATTTTAGATGATTTTTTTAGGTTTAAATCCATATAAATTTTAAAAAAAAAAAGTAATTCAAAATGAAAAAACAAAAATTAGCAAAAGAAAATAAAAGAACGCTATAAAATTGCAGTTATTATTATATTTATTACTTGACCATTATTATCTATACAGCTTAGCGTATTAGTTGTAAACATCAATATCAAAATACAATTATAAACTTGACGTTTGTCCCCCAAAAATCCATAATTTAGGATGGCTAAGAATGTGATGATGGATCACAAACGGCAATCAATTTTGACAGATCAACCACGTAAAAATAGGTTTGCTATGAAAATTTATGATTACTCTAATTTATTCAATTCAATTGTTGTATCCTTTTAATAATATGTACATGTGGCAATATTTTATTCCACCAAATGTCCAAGTCATCCAGCTAACTAAATTTTGTTAAAAAAGCTTAACTAAATGGATTGGATCAGTTGAGTTGGGATAAGAAAGGCCACAAAGAAAGCAGGAAATTATGTGCTGGAGCCTAGCAATGTGTTTTCATGTGCTCTAACATCTACCTGTCCAAATGCATCGATGCTTTGTACGCAGTTTTTTACTGTACATTTACATGCTTTCTTCGTGCGCTACAGTAATTCACTTATTTGGTTAACTGTTTAAGTAATTCTGCAAAATTTTAACGCACCTCTGTTCTCTCAAGTTTTGTAATAGGGATTCAGTGGTAAGGGCTCAGAACAACTATTCAAACTCTCACTGTACAGATCAAAAAAGTTTTTCTCAAAATTCCTTTTATACAACCGTTATTTCTACCCCAAACCAGTGAATCACAAATTAAAGTAAAAAATAACAATTTTTTTTTAAATTATACAAAAAAAAACAAATTCTCTTAGCTTCAAGAAACATAGGAAGTAGATGTTGAGCTTGCAAATCTAAAATGAGGAAATCATGAGTTTTTTTAATAAAAAAAAGAAAAGAAAATATGGAGTCAGAGATGAACTGATGAAGCGATGAGCAGTGCATGTAGCGGTGATCGATGGTGCATGTAGTTGTTCTCAAAATTGGCTTTTTTGGGTTCTTGAATGAAGAATAATAAAAATATTACGAAGATGGAGAGAGAATGAGAATAGGAACAAGCTAGAGAGAAGAGAAATGGAGAAAAAAAAATGGAGGATCCACTACAGGAAAATTGATTTTTAGCGGCGTTTTTAAGGCCTTTAGGGCGCTTAAAATCGCCGCTAAAACTATATGCGGCATTTTTACAAGTGCCACATAAAACGCCACTAAAGTTTGTAACGTTTATTTGAAAAAACGCCTCTGAAAGTCATGATCTTTAGCGGCGCTTCTCATACAAATGCCGCTAAAAGTCATGACCTTTAGCAGCGCTTTTCCTACAAACGCCGCTAAAGGTAATGACCTCATACAAACGCCGCTAAAAGTCATGACCTTTAGCGGCGCTTTTCCCACAAACGCCGGTAAAGGTCATGAAATTTATAAAAAAATATTATAAAATATTATAAAGGTCATGAAAAATATAAAAAAATAAAATTCATTATCAAAATATTGAGAAGAATAATATCCATGATATAAATATAAAAATTTTCTATTAAAATTCATTATCAAATTAAATTTTCTATGAAAATTTTAACTTTATAACTAAATATAAAAATTAATGAATTTAAATTAAATATATAAACATTGATTCAATATGTAATTTAATACATAAAAAAAAAAACACAGACACACTCACATTAATCAAAGGAAAAAGATCAGAAAAGAAGAAGAAACAATATACAACAGAGGGTTGGTTCAAGCTTAGATGAAGCCAAAGTATTGCAATGCCTGCATATAACTTAGAGAAGTCCTCCGCAGTGTGAGCTATCTCGAGACTGTCTCTAACCGCCATTGCCATTTGTAACCTCGTCTGAATTGCTGCTTAAGGAACACACACAAGCCAAAAATTAAAAGAAATTTACAATTCTTTCAACGTTTATATTCATTTTGCAAGAGAACCAAACAGAAAACCAAACAGAGAATAAAAACTCTTATATATTTGGCTTCATGAGCTGAAATCACAGACAAGTTACATCAACAAAGAAGCAAAAAAATGTCCAACTAGAGAATGGATGAAAACCTATTTTCTATAAGCAATTTGTAATTATTGCAGTGCACAAAATAACAATTATTGCAATGCATTTCTTCTCTACTTTAACCATCCTTTCCACCTCATCAAACCTAAACATTTCCCCCCTTTCCCAGGAATAAATAGAACTATAAGATTCCACACAAGACACAATTGTTACATCTTCTTATTCAACTTAGAATAAAATTTCATACAAGCAAACTGTAAAATTGAAGGTAGCAAATTCTCATTCATCTCCATTTTTAACAAAAACACAAAACTGAAATTTGGAATGATACCCTTCAAGGTCAATACTCAAAGCTTCTCAGCTGACATAAGAAACAGAAAGCATAAATACTAGGGTCCAAAATTGATCTAAACTTAAAAACTGAACATACCCAGATTTCAAATCTAGAAACTAATCAACATCCAATAAATTGAAACCAGAACACCCAGAGTGGCAAAAACAGCTACAAGATTCTTTTAAATATTAGCACTAGAAACAAATTTGCACTAACATCAAAGAGGTAATAATCCACAAGTCTACAAATCAGCTAAGGTAATTATCTTTCACCCATAGTTTTTGCCTAATAAAATTATGCTCCCAAGCTGATAAGTAATCCGATTCAAACACATAATTTCACCTAAAATTATGTTGATCATCAAACCTCGAAATACTGATATAATGGAAAAAAATAAAAAGAAGATTAAATTTTCCACATAAATCGAAATGAGGAAAAACAAAAGGAAAGAAGCACTGTTGAATCTAAAAACATAAAATTTGATAGTAGAATCAAAAGTAAGAAAAAGGTAAAAACAGAAAGTACCAGAAAGCGGTGTAGGAACATGACTGCAATGGAAGCAGCAACAAATGCACATTGATATATCTTTAGCATTAACCCACTCACCATTCCTAGACTTCCTATAAATACCTTCATCTTGTTCCTTCAAGCTAAGGGCAGATATATTAGTCTGAGCACAAATACATTAAAATACTTACATCAACATACAGTGAAAAAGCTTTCTCATATTGCCCATTAATAAAATAATAAGTCGAGATTATGTATATGATATTATGTATATGATATTAATACCATATTTATATAGATAAACATAAATATAATCACCCTGTGTCATGGGCAAACAAAAACAGATCAGTGCTGGTAAAGAAGGCTATTCTTTTCTGTAAATTCTCTGTATCAAACTCCACTATACCACGGGTATATTAGAGGGGGAACAGCTGAAAAGAATGTGATGTGAAAGGGCAAACATAATGCCTTTATACACAACAAAAAAAAAAATAAAGAAAACTTTATTAAACCGAGCATGTTTACAAATTTTAAACCAACAGCTAATACAAATTTAAAAACCAACAGCTAAATATTTAAATACATTAAATATTTGAATTTAATAAGTTTTACATTTTTAATAGATTATTTGCATAAAAAGTAAACAAATTCAAAGAAAGATTTGTATCTATTGCAGACAATAACTATAATATTCAAATCAGAATATTATTATACAAATTTAGAAAAATAAATGAGAAAAAGGATTAAAAATCCGAACCTGCACTACCTTATATCTAAAAGGAAATTATGAGCTCGTTTCTGATCCATTGATTTAAGGGCATCTTAAACGAAACAGGAACATTGATCAAGTTAAAAAAAAAAAAGAAAATGAAGAAATTAAGGGTCAAACATTAGCTCCAATAATTGTTTAAACATTTTTCCAAGTCCAAGCAATGATTTTCAATGATTTTCAAGCATTGTTTAAACATTGTAACCATTGCCTATATACCACACAAATCACTCAATGATTTTCAAGCAATGAATAAGCACTTCATGACATTCAACATCACTTATAAAATGCTAAGATTCTAATTACATAGGCTATTTCGGACAACCATGAATAAGACGCATTAAATGCATAATACCTTGACAATAACTCCCCATACACAAACTATTTCAATCAAAGATAAATCGATAATTTTGTGGCTTCAACATGCCGACTTTACCATAATTTTGTCTAAAATTTGCACAGTCTTTAACATGGACATGGCAAATCACTAAATTTAAATAGTTGATTTCACACTCATTATATCAACATTTGGACCTCATTAAACCTAGAAATTATCCATGCGGAAACACATTAATCTGTCCAAGAATTAGAGAGTATAATGCAACCATTAATCAAACCGAACTCTATTCAATCTATTCGAATTTGAACAACATAAGACATACTACACTCTTGTATAAATGCTGGAAAACTTGTCCTTACAAGGCTATTTAAATGGTATAAACAAGACTTTTTTGCTAGCTTTGTCCAAGGAAAGCCCAACCTCATCTCTAATAACAGTACATGTATGCAAATGGTAGATATCTCTCAATAATTAGAACACAAGCAAATTAAGTTTTGGGAACAATATAAACACATGAAAAATACAGAACTATACAAACCTCCAGTAAGGATAGCAATGTCAATAATGGCTCTTATAAACTTACATGCACTTCCACATGTTGCATGGAAGCATAACTGCATGTCCCCTAAATTAACCTCAATAAATCAGCAATTGATCTAACATTAAATGTTGTTTCACTAAATCTATAAACAAATTTAAAAGTCAATCAAGGAAAAACATACACAAAAATGATAACTATGTGACCTTTACCCTTTACAAAGCCTCGTGCAAGCCTCAATGATAAATTAAGCAGCACTTGAGAATGTAAGCCACAGAGACATGATAGGGTCAAAAGCAGGGAAAAGAATAGTGAAAATGTAATGCAAAAGGAAGAAACTCTAAGGACTACCTTTACTGAGCTGGAGGTAGAAGTAGAAGTAGAGGGTCCAGCACCAGGCATCTGTTAACCTAAACCTTGCTTAATGATTTCCTGGTGTAACTCTGGAGCCTGAGGTAACAGTAAGAATTAAGAAATCAAAGGTAAGAAGGATTGCAAAGAACAAATGGTGCATGGAACATTTTGAACTTAATACCTCTCTCATAAAGAAAAACATACCCCAAAAAAAACACAACAAATAAAGGACAATTCAAGCAACATTCTCAAAGTTCCAATCTTTTTTTTTGTTTTTCACTTCACCCCACTATATAATTCCATCTAAATCATACAATAAAAAGAAACTAAAAGATTAAACAACAAAATATACCAAAAAAACACTGCAAATTAAGAACAAATTAAAGCAACATTCACAGATTTTTTCCTATTTAATTCATTAAAAATACATCCCAAAAGTAACATACAGTCTCAAAGTTTCCAATACTTAACGAGTAAAAGCATAAAGTCCAACACAAAAATAGATCAAAAGGGCAAGAGGAATCAAAATAACCAAAGGAACAACCGCCGCAAAAGCATGTCCACTCCCACAAGCTAAAGTCCCAACCTTGATCTGAACAACATTAACCAAAGCCAACATCAAAAAAACACAACCTGCAATAGAGCCAGCACCCGAAACTACCATACCGACCCGAAGTAAAGTCTTGTTAACATCAACATGTTCCAAAAACTCGGATTCACAAAAAGTAACATGGATGTTAAAAGTATGGGATTGGAAAGCTTGATTGCTTGCTTGATAGCTAAAGCTACGAGGCTGGAGAAAAATGAAAGAACTGAAGGAGTATACATGGAATTTAATCAAATCCTCGGCGATTTTTGATGTTTGGGGCACATCGGCTGTTTGGGTCTACGAGTGTGTTGCTGGGATCGTATGGGTTCCAATGTAAACCGATGAAAACGGCGAGTGTGAAAAGGGAGTTTTGAGGATACCAATTTTAGGGGGAAATTTTAGGGTTTCGAGAGGAGGGGGAAATTGGGGATAAAACGGCGCCATTTTTAAGTAAAATGATTTTTTGCGGCATTTTTAAAAAACACCGCTATTGCTTATCTTTTGCGGCGTTTTTCATAAAAACGCCACTAATCTCCATTTTATACATTTTTATTTTTGTATTTCATTTTTATTTGTTATCAATGTTTTTATTTATTTATCAATGTTCTTGTAAATCTAATATTTAAATATATCAAATGGTTTAGATTAAATATTTTTGAAAATAAAAGTATTAATCTAAACCTTAAACCTTAAACCCCTAACCCTTAACCCCTAAACCCTAAGCCATAAAACATAAACCCTAAACTTCTACCCCTTAATCTCTAACCCTTACCCCTTATCATCTAAACTTTAAACGATTAGAGTTTAGCATATATTTTTATAATTTTGAAACGATTAAATCAAAAATTTTCCATTATTCAAAGGGATGAAGTGCAATTTTACCTTTAAAATTTTTAAAACTTTCAAAAAACCGAAATGGAAAATTTTTCATTTTAGAGGGGCAGAAACCCTTTCAACCCCCTACTTATGCCCCTAAATATATATTAATTATAGGGTTTAGGATTTAATTGAATATGATTCACTCGAGATTAACATACTACCCATGGCCATTAAACCTTAAACCATAAAACCCTAAATCATAGACCTTAAACCTTAAATATTAAACCCTAAACCCAAAAATAAATTTAATCAATATTAAGTATTGCTTCCGTAATTTATTATGAACATAAGCTTTTACATTAATATCTATGTATATACACATCAACATCCATATGATTTTTTTGGGGTTTCGGGTTTTAGGGATTATAGATTAGTGTTTAGGGTTTTTTTTTTGGTTTAGGAGTTTAGGGGTTTAAGGTTTTAGGGGTTATAGATTAGTGTTTATGATTTTTTTGGGTTTAGGGTTTTAGGGATTATATGACTTTTAGCGGCGTTTTTTTAAGGTTTTTAGCCGCTATTGCTCTATTTTTTAGTGGCAAAACGTCACTATTGCTCTATTTTTTAGCGGCGTTTTTGGTATTGCTCTGTTTTTAGTGGCGTTTTGCCAAAAACGCCACTATTGCTATTTTTTTAGCGGCGCCGCTAATGTATAATTTTTGTGGCGTTTTTGGATAAAACGCTGCTAAAGCCCTATTTTCCTGTAGTGATCAAAATGGCAAGTGAGAACGGGAACGAGAACAGGAATAGGAACAAGCTAGAGAGAAGAGAAATGGATAAAAAAAAATAGAGGATGAAAATGTAAAGTGAGTACAAGCTTTTCTAGAACCTGACTCTACACCATTAATGAAATTAGATGATTAAGAAAAACAATTGAGAGATGAGAAAGATGGAGAGGCAATTGGCAAGGGAGGAGAGCATTGAAAAAAAGATAATGGAAGAATAAATGGGGGATCATATGGAAGAATAATGGAAGAATAAAAGGTTAGGTCAATATTTTTGAAATTTATTTGTATAGGTCAATTTTGGGGTCAATTTTGGGAGAGTGTGTGAAAAGGCATCCTTCAACAGATTTTGTAGAAAAACGCTTTTTTGCTTAGTCAGCAAGTGCGTCTAACTGGACACGTTTCTATTTATTTATTTTCTCTTCCTGATCGGTTTAGGGTTTTAAAGGTTTTGTTTAAGTTTTTTTTTTACATTTTACATTTTTAACTTTTTTTATATATTCTTTAGGATTTTTTTATAATTTTTATATTTTTAAAAAATATAAATTTTGAAATTTTTATAAATATTTTTGAAATTTTTATAAATATTTTTGAAATTTAAAATTATTTTGAAAATATTAAAATTACCCTTGTAATTTTTTTTTTTAAATTTTTGTTAAGAGAGATCAATTTGTTCATTTCCAAAATTGACCCAAAGGGTATTTACACCAATATGTTATTCAAATTGTAAAACTCAACTCAACTCAAATCAAACTCGAAACTCTAATTACTTATTCAAATTAATTTGAATTAATCGATTCGATTAACTTGAAATTTGAATTTTTTCGAATCAAATCGAGTTTTGCTCACCCCTAAAAAAACGAGTAAATCTACTAAAAAATGCATATTTTTAAAAATATTATCTCGAGATATCTGACCAATTTCAGGGTAAGGGGCAATTTTGCAGGGGGTTGACAATGGGAGAGTGAAAACGCTTCGAGGAGGGTGTGCTTTCAATGCCATGTCAGTTGATAATGCATTCAACTGGGCACGCTTTTAGTGCATATTTCTTACATGTCATTGAAAACACGCTCTCTTGGGAGCGTTTTCACTATCCCATTATCAACCTTTGCAAAATTAGTCATATATCCCAGGATTCCCAAGATAATGATTTCAGCTTAGGCAGGTTTTTACGCATTTTTGCATAATTTTGATTCAACTTCAACTGTATAAATCGATTGCTTTCAATTTGGAGACGCCATAAGGCAAAGGCAATTTCAAGCATACTAAATCGTACAAAGATGAAATTCGCAAGACGTTTCGAAAGGCATAATTTCAAGCAAAAAAGTAATTGCATCAAGTAAGTTTCAATTTTTATTATTAATAGACAATTAAAACTCTATTTTTCTGCATAATGTTTTTGTTTTAGACATATGGAACAGATTACTTCGTTGAAATGAATGGACGAGTTAATGTTGTTGTTTATTATGATGGTGCAATTCGTGACACCGATTGTAACACCCCTTACTCGTGTCCAAAGCTGGGACAGGATACGAGGCATTACCAGAATTAAACACAATCAATCATGCAAATCGGGCCATAAAATTTCATTCATATTTTGAAACATTCAATCACATACGCATATCTCTTATTTGGGTCTACGAAGCCCAAAACAAACTTCAGGGGTGGTTTGGGACTAAACCGTAAACTTCCGAAGGTTTTACAATACTTAGGAAATTTTTTTCATATTTTGGAGAGTCACATGCCCGTGTGGCTCTGGACACGCCCGTGTACCTCTCTGTTTATGACGTCAACAACCATTTAAGGGCACACGACCAAGGCTCACGCCCATGGCCAGAGGCTGTGTCCTCTATATGGTTAGGACACACGGCCGTGTCGTTGCCCGTGTGGCCAAAACTTAGGCTATTTTCCACACCTTTTTGTCATCCTTACATGCACACACACATACGTGATTCCAATGGCATTCAACATCCTCAATTATGAAACAAACATAACATTTACAAATCATCATACATGTATTACCCTTTTCTCACATTAAACCAAGTCTAGACCTACCATACCTTATTCATTTGGCTTTGCCAAATACCTTACCACTTATACTTTTATACCATAGTTATCATCATGCTAATTAATTCTAACTTATCATTAAACATACATATTTTAGCCAAGTTATGCCTTTATAGAGTACCATACCTTATTCATTTGGCTTTGCCAAATACCTTACCACATATACTTTTATACCATAGTTATCATCATGCTAATTAATTCTAACTTATCATTAGGCATACATATTCTAGCCGAGTTATGCCTTTATAGAGTATCGACATTTCACATACATAGAACAATATGCTTGACTAAGACATTCCACACTAATTTCATATTCAATTAACATTATTATTTATTCTCACTTTATACCATTATACCATGGTTACCAACTTATCCATCTAACATCCATGTTCAGGGAATTATCATCTTATTACCATATTACACATTTAATTCATGATCATGACCACCTCGACTAATCACAAAGCATGCATTCAACATACGTAACATTTTACCAACCATGCATGGCAAACAAACATATTCACATCATAATTATTAGACATAACATGAATAGCTAGATTTACTAGTCATAATCAATATGAGCCACACCTCATGGCCATATACAATAGCTCAATATAGGCCAATACATTTGGCCAAATTACGATAACACATGTTATAAAACTAGGTTCCTATACATGCCACACACTTGATATTTCTAACATATGTATCAATATTCCAAGGGTATTGGCTTGATAATATGATAGCCTCCGACGATCTCCAACACCGAGCTAACCTCGACACCAAAATAGCAATAAGGGATCTAATCGTTGGTTTCCCGATTTTCATCTATTCTAGGTTCAATCCTCGTTTTCCTTGATAATAGAGCTTGGAAGCTTGAAAAACCCTAGCTATGTCTTCTCTATGCAATTTTCAGCAATGGGGTTGAAGATGGACAAAAATTGGCTTTTAATTTTGTTTTTAATTCATTTTAATTACTAAATGACCAAAATGCCCCTAACTTAAAAATATTCTATTTCATCCATTTCATGTTCATTTTTGTCTAAAAAATTAACCAATGGTCTAATCACCATTTAAGGACCTCCAATTTAAAATTTCATAACCATTGGACACCTCTAGCATGTAGAACTCAACTTTTGCACTTTTTACGATTTAGTCCTTTTGACTAAATTGAGTGCCCAAACGTCAAAATTTTTGGATGAAATTTTCACAAAATAATTTCATAGAATTTTAAACCATAAAAATATAATAAAAATAAATTTTCTTACTTCGAATTCGTGGTCTCGAAACCACTGTTCTGACTAGGCCCTAATTTGGGATGTTACAACTCTCCCCCTTTAGGGATTTTTGTCCTCGAAAATCTTACCAGAAGAGTGGTTTAGTGTCTCATAAACTCTACTATCTCATAAACATTGCTAAAGAACTTTTACTTTGGCTTTCAGTAAAACCAGTGTTTTATTTAGCTTCTCAATAACTTATAATATAGAATCCAGATCTCAATCAAATTAACCAGGACTAGCATTCCAAGAATCCGCAATCTCAGAGATACATGATTCCATTAATCCATTAGGCAGAAATTTAACATATATCAAAATGATTTGCAAATTTCATCAAACACTTAATACAAGCCACATAACATCTTTCCTTTTTAAAGACAGGAATAATTCGTATATGAAATCCATAGTAACTCTTTCTCAGAGATCATACCTGATCGTGTTATTTTATGACAGGTTTTAAATATTTATAATTAATCGTTCTTGAAAGTAACTATTATCACGATGTAGGCAAGTGTACCTATCGAACAGTAGTATAGTTTTAGCAAGACCGGATTGTCGAACCCAAATGAACTAAAAGTACTAGTAATGACTTTTTATTATCTAGCCTAAGAATAAGGGGGTTTGTTTTAACTAACTAATTAACTAAACTAAGAATTCAAAGAAAATAGAATTGGGAGATTACTTTTGGAAAATGATTGAATTAAGACAATACCTAAGGAAAAATCCACCTAGACTTCACTTGTTATTTGACTTTGAATTGGACGATTTATTCATTTGACTTGATCAGTAGAAATCCTTAAGTTATATTATTATCTCTCTCGAGACTAACAATGTCTAACCCTAGGTTGAATAATTGAAATCTCTTTCTAATTAACTTCTTAGGGTTGCATTAACTCGATCTATGGATCCCCTTATTAGGTTTCACCCTAATCCGGCAAAATCTTATCACCCTATCTCTAGGCGCACAATCAACTCCACTTAATTATGACAAATGTACTCTTAGACAGGGTTTATTCCTCCTCTGCATAAGAGCTTAACTTGAATCAATATCCTGGAATATCAAAACAACAATGACGAACACATAATTAAGAACAAGTCAAATATTTATCATACAATTCAGAAAATAATAATAACAAGATCTGTCTTAGGTTTCATCCCCCTTAGGTATTTAGGGGATTTAGTTCATAACTAAAAAGGAAAATATCTTAGAAGAATAATGAATACCCCAAAACTCCTAAAGGGAAATTGAGGGGAGATCTTCAGTCTTGACAGTGAATCTGGCTTCTGAGATGGATCAATCAGCTTTTCTTGAGCAATTCTTTGCTTCCTCCTCTGTGTCTCCTCTTTTCTCCTCCTTTAAGGTGTATTTATAGGCTTTAGAATGCCTAAAAGCCCTCAAAATTAGCCTTTTCTGAATTGGACTCAACTTGGGCTCGGTAGGGACATGTCCATGTACGATTACTTTAGGTCGTGGTCAAGCCTGTTAAAATAGCACGGGTCGTGTGGTCTACCCGTGTGAGTCGTGCTTCGATTTTTCCAAATTGACACGACCGTATGGTCTGCCCGTGTGAGGAAGTCCAGGCCGTGTTGATTTCGTACGTTGGCCCATTTTCTCTGTTTTTGGTCCGATTCTCGTTCTTTTTACTCTTCTAAGCTCACCTAAGTATAAAACATGAAATTAAGGCATTAGGAGCATCGAATTCACCAATTCTAAGAAAAAATCATCCATAAAATGTGCTAAGCATGGGGTAAAAATATGGATAAATGACGGTTTATCAAATACCCCCACACTTAAGCATTTGCTTATCCTCAAATAAAATCCCCTTCTCATAATCAAAACAAATTCTTCTCAACTTATAATTTCTATCGATAATTCCTCAAAATGATCCACAGGTAATCAAACATTGAAAATTTGACTAAAAGAACATCAAAGTTTCAAACATTCCAAGTTGAGCATTTTATCATGAAAACATAGGTGTTTCCCCTCATCTAAGTAATTACCCTTGATTCAAAATATCAGAGAGTTTCACATCCTCACTAACGATTCACTCAAATCACTCATGGTGTTTAAGGACAATAAATGAAGCACTCAATAGTCAATAATGAAAAGTCATTACCATAGGCTTGTATGAAAATCAAATCTCCACCACTATAAATTGCGATGAAACATCAATCAAAAGGTCTTTAGAGGGTTTTAACGTGGCTTTGGTTAAAGGTTGTAGTCACAATCTGGAAGAAAGGGTTAGAATCGAGATTGAATTAAAAAATTACCTAACTAGAAAAATGACTAGTCATCAGTTGCGTACAACAGAGTTTTTTTTCCTCGGAATATAAAATTTAACTACTTTAGCTCAAAAGATCACTACTACCTATATGTATACATTTTTTTTAAAAATAAGTCAAATAACTAACTATTTAGAACAGGACATAGCTAAACAATTTATTCAATTCAAATCTCGACAAAAATAGGGATCAATTTAATTGAGGGGATTTCAACAATAATGGGTTAAGGGTTAATATTGAGGGTAAATCAATGAATGGGTTTGTAACACCCCAAACCCGGCCCAGACGTTACGGTCGAATCCGGCGTGTCACACTGAAGCGTCACTGTAAAAGTCATGTTTTAGCAAAAATCTTTCTTAGTGTTTAAAGAGTATCTTCATTATAGATTAAAGTGAATATAAGCTATGCACCAGGTAGGATGCCAGTAAAAGAGGAGGTGAGTCTATAAGACTGCTTAAGTACCAAGCTCTCCACGGATCCACTCCTAGACATGCACATAACCATTGCCACACTTTAACTGAGTGGTTGTTCAGGAAAACCATTTCGTTTTAAACCATTTGAAAACACTTATTAATTTTGAGAACGTTTTCGTTTAGGAAACTTTTTTTTGTTTTGTGATATTTTGAAATCAAGTAATTTCTTTTTATCTCTTTTTATCTTTTCCAAAACACGCCCGAGAGCTATTCGATTTCAAACATTTAAAACAATATCACGCCTAAGCTAAAAATCATACTAAAGCAATTGAAAATAATTTAAGTGGCCTTATTACAACTTAAACCCAAAATAATTAAAGTAAGTAATAACTAATCAAGTCATAAGAAGAAAACCGAGCTTGCAAAACATGTGGCCACTCCGAATCCCTCACAGCTCGAAGTCCACTATGGTTAGGGGTTACCTGCATGGATAAAATTAAGGGGTGAGTTTGGAAAACTTAGTGTGTAAAATAACCCAACCATAGTCCAGATCAGTACATACCACAGAAACAGATTAAGTTGGGCCTTAGCCCTATACAAAATTCAGAATGAAGCCCATAGGCCCATAACAGATGCAAAACAGAAATATCATGTATGCAGAAAACCCAACCCATATCCATCCGTATACACCCCCGTACCAACCATACACCATGTGGGGAGACAACTCGACCCACCCATCCGCTACACACCACAGAATTTGCAGCATGGCTGCTAGAACAGATATTGTGACAGAGTCACCAGATACAGATATTGTGACAGAGTCACCAGATACAGATATTTGTGGCAGTGCCACCAGAACAGATATTTGTGGCAGTACCACTAGAAACAGATAGTTGTGGCAAAGCCACCAGAACGCTTCCTCCATCAAAATAACCCTTATCCCATGCAACAGATATACATGTCATGGCATATCGCAAACAGAATTAGAATATCATGCAATTCAGTCAAAATCAACCCTAGGGGTATAACGGTCATTTTGCACCTAGGGATATAATGGTAATTTTCATACTTAGGGGTATTTAGTGAATTTACTATTTTAGGATTTTCATGCATATTACAACCATCAACGTATTAACAGAAACACTTACCGAGCGTTTTTATCGAATTGGGCCCGTTAGCCCATTAACCCGTTTTCGGCCCATTAAGCCCAAATATACCGAAGTGCACGAAATTGCGCACTCTGCAATCTTACTGCTTGAGATCACCAGGATTAACAAACAAACTATCTCACGAGCGCTTGCACGCTCGCAAGTTCACAAAATGCAGACTTTTCGGCATTTCGGCTTTTCGGCTTTTGCGGATCTAGTCTATGAGTGGGTGTTATTTACACACCTGATTTGCGAAAATTGCTACTGAAATCTCCCACGATATCCTACAATCAGTCACTAGACATATCAGATCCAAAATACAATGGCAACCATCATAAACTTACTTACCATAATCAGCCATCAATACGTATGGCCCTTGAGATCCTACCTTTGCACATATCACATCTAAAACCGTTTATGTAGTCCTGATATTTTTGAAAAGCATTTATCTTTTGAAAACCCGCGTCCTACCGCTAGTAGATATAAATCAAAATAATAAAAGCCCAAATTAAATAATAAAATTTAGAGAGGCCTTATTACAACAAAATGCCCAAGTTAACTAATTATAATTCAAAATCTAATGAGGAAGTCCATGCGGTTGTGTGGCCACCTTCGAGTCCTTCGCAGCACCAATCTGCCTAAGACTGGGGATTACTTGTACAGTTAAAAAGATGGGTGAGTTTACGAAAACTCAGTGTGTAATCCCATATAAGCAAACAGTTAATCATACAGTGAGCAAAACAGTCTGGGCCTAAGCCCATAACAGTAACAGTGGCAATATCAGTTAGGGCTTTTGCACATCTCAATACAGAAGCAGTCATATACTCGGGCCTTGGCCCATTACAGTAACAGTAAATAGTGCAGTATTAGTAAACAGTATGCAAGTCCTACCCAATCCAGCCTCTACACACCATCTCCGTACCAGCCCTACACACCATGTGGGAATAAAATCAACCCACCCAACCCTACACTCCAAAATAGCATCGGTTGCGGCACTAAAATAGTATTTACAGCAGAGCTACCAGTAATAGGCTTAAAGCTATCAGTGATTTGCAGCAGAGCTGCCAGGACAGTACACTTCCTCTAATCATATAAAATCCTGCCCCTATGCAATGCATCATGCCACATGTCATGTCATAGCATCATATTAAACATGTACTCAACACAGTTACAATAGTATGTTAAATATAAACATAAATCATATAGGGGCAAAACAGTTATTTTACCTTATAGGGCAAAACAATCATTTTACCTCATGAGGGCAAAACAATCATTTTACCTCATGAGGGCAAAACAGTCATTTTATCAATTAAGGGCCCAGGTACGCTTACCCCCAACAGAAGGTCATAGTCGTCTCGGGCGACCCGTGCAACCTTAACAGTCAAACGGTGAAAAATAGGCCCAAGGCCCATTGTGCGGCCCATGTGGGCCCACACGCCCGTGTGGCCCAATAAGCCCCAAAATGACCTTGGTCGTGTGAACTACATAGCCTAGCCCAATATTCTCCCATACGCCCGTGTGGTTCACCCAAGTAGGGCCTACATACTCATGGGGACCACACGGCCCCAAAATGGCCCAATATCGGTTTGGCCCATAAAAACGCTCATGGCCATCTCATCAACCACATGTCCATGTTTAATTACACGACCCGTCACATGGGCGGCCACACGCCCGTGTGGTATTAACAGCCCACTTTTTAGCTTTTCGGCTTTTCAGCTTTTGTCGTTTCACATCTAATGGTAGTGTTACACACCTGTTGTGATGTTGTAGCCGAACCACTTCTAAGATGACAAACCAATCCAATAATCGCAGAACCTCACTGACTTAACACCCACGTGCTGTTCCAAAACTCTTACCTTCATAAGAAACAATCGATCGATTGATAAGTATTTAAAATCCAATATGAAATACATCGCACTTAAAGTATTGACCCAAAAAGTGGATAGACCACTTGCAATGAGAAGAGTAATCGTCCTAAGCTTCCATAATAGAATCCACACTTCGATTCGTCAGAAAACCCTTACTAACTGAAATAAAATAGAAGCAGAAAAGGAGAAGTATTCGGCTAACACAAAATCGTGGAAGGAGAAGAGCACCGAAAGGTAGAAGTGAGTGGGGTAGAAATGTTCGGTTTAAACAAATAGAGAGAAAGTGCTTGGTAAAAGTTGAAGGAATAGAGATGAGAAGAGAAAGGGTTATATGATTAAGGTTTAGAGAAGTAGAGGAGGGAGGAGAATTGATTAGACCTAGGAGTAAAACCGAATAACTTGAGAGGAAAGAAGAGAGAAATCGACAATGGAAAAGACTCCAAAATGAAAACCCGAAAGCATCCAAAAGGAAGGCACAACAACCACCCCCTAGACATACATTGATTTCCAAAGAAAAACAGCCGAATGAAGTGACAAAACCTGCCAAAACTGAAACAAAGAGTGCCTAGAGTCCGCATTCGACATACCACTCTCTTCTCTTCATCTCCCCACAATTTTCTCCTAAAATCTCTCCTCAAATCTCTCCAACTGATCACTATCCACATCCCAACATTCCCTCCATGACCAATTCAAACTTCACTCCTCCCAGCAGTGTTTCAGTCAACCTCTACTACCCATACGACAATTGTAGCAAAATAAAACACTTCACTGCTCAAAGTAGGATTCGAACCTCAGACCTCAAGTATCCATAGCACGCCACTTATCCCTTAGACCAGCAGGCCCTTTCTGTCATGTTTTACCTACTTTTATTTAAAAGCCTACTGCCTAGAGATAGTGCTTATTCCTTTAAAAACAAAACTTTTTGCACTTACTCAGGCTTGAACCAAAGACTTCTCAGACTCTTCCCAGAACACTCAGAACACTTAACCACTGAAGCAGTGCATTTATGTCACTTTCTTACACAACTAAATATTTATGTCCAGTCTCCTAACTGTTCCCATGCTTAAAATCTAATACTTCTAGGCCCAAATTCGGGGTGTTACAATTCCATAGCAATTTAATCCTTTTAGCTACTAGAATTCAACTTTCGTATTTTATGCGATTTAGTCCTTCTCGTAATTAAACACTTAGTCGATAAAATTTTCGTATCAAAATTTTCATACGACATGCCTATTATAATACAGACCATATAATGAAATAGAATAAATCTTATTTTCTAGTCAGATTTGGGGTCCCAAAACCACTATTTCGATTTCACTAGAAAATAGGCTGTTACAACTCTCCCCCTTAAGGATTTTCGTCCTCAAAAATCTTACCAATAGAAATATTCGGGTATTGCTTCCTCATAGTATCCTCCGGTTCCCAAGTGGCTTCTTCAATACGATGTCGTTGCCAAAGAAATTTTACTAAAGCTACCTTTTTATTTCTTAACTCTTCCGTTTCCTGAGCTAAGATTTTGATTGGTTCTTCACATATGTCATATCAGGTTGAATCTCTACCTCTTTCGGAGAAATAACATGTGAAGGATCGGATCGGTATCGTCGTAACATAGACACATGAGAAACATTATGAATCCGATTAAGTTCTAGTGGTAAAGCTAACCAATAAGTAACTGGTCCAATTCTTTCTATAATCTCATATGGTCCAATGAACCGTGGACTCAGTTTTCCTTTACGACCAAACTGAAGAACTTTCTTCCAAGGCGACACTTTCAAGAATACTTTGTCACTGACTTGAAATTCTATTTCTTTTCGCTTCAAATCAGCGTAGGACTTTTGACGATTAGAGGCTGCTTTCAAACTGTCCCGAAATACTTTCACTTTTTCCTCGGTCTCTCAGACCGAGTCAACTCTATATAACTTTTTCTCACTAGGTTCTATCCAATACAATGGAGTTCTATATTTATAACCATACAAGGCTTCATACAGTGCCATTTTAATACTAGACTGATAACTGTTATTATAAGCAAATTCAACCAAAGGAAAATACCTTTCCCAATTACCTTCAAACTCAAGTATACAACACCGAAGCATATCTTTCAAGATTTATATTAGCTATTCAGATTGACCATCTGTCTGGGGATGAAATGCAGTGCTAAAGTGCAATTGAGTACCCAGAGCTTCTTACAATTTGCTCTAAAATTGAGATGTAAACTGAGGATCTTTATCTGAAATAATGGAGACAAGCACTCCATGCAATTTGACAATCTCAAAAACATATAATTTAGCTAATCTATCCAAGGAGTAATCCATACGTATCGGACTAAAATGTGCAGACTTTGTCAACTGATCAATAATTACCCAAATGACATCTTTCTTCTTTGGAGACAAGGGTAATCCTATTACCAAGTCCATGGTAGTTCTTTCCCATTTCCATTTCGGTATCGTAACCAGCTAAAATAGTCTAGAAGGCAACTGATCTTCAGCTTTTACTTGCTGACATATCAAACACTTTACACAAACTCAGAAATATCTCGTTTCATTCCCGGCCACCAGTACATCTTTTTCAGATCATTATACATTTTATTACTACCAGGATGAATAAACATGTTACCGTTGTGAGCTTCATTCAAAACCTTCTGTACTAGGTTTGAACTTTTCGAAACACATACTCTGCCTCTGAATAATAAGCAGCCATCAATCCCGATCTGAAATTCTGAGTCAGAAGTTGATTCACTTAGTACTCGATTTGCTTGCAACTTACCATCATTTTTCTGAGCTTCAGAGATTTGTTGCAAAAAAATTGATCTAGCTTTTAACTCAGCTATGATTGAATCGTCATCAGACAATGGCAATCAGGTGCTCATTGCTTGCAAAGTATACAGGGATTTTTTGCTCAAAGCATCTACCACTACATTGGCTTTTCCCAGATGGTAGTCAATAGCAAAATCATAATCTTTCAATAGTTCAAGCCATTTGTGCTGTCTCAAATTCAAATCTTTCTATGACATCAAATATTTTAAACTTTTGTGATCGGTGAATATGTGACATTTTTCACCAAACAAGTAATGCTGCTAGATTTTCAATGCAAACACTATGACTGCCAATTCATGATCGTGTGTCGAGTAGTTCTTTTCATATGGCTTTAGCTATCGTGAAGCATAGGCTACTACTCTACCATCTTACATCAAAACATAGCCTAAACCATTCAATGACGCATCACTGTAAACTATAAATTCCTTACCCGATTCTGGCTGAACTAACACTGGTGCTTCTATCAATAAAGCTTTTAATCTGTCAAAACCCTGTTGGCATTTATCAGTCTACTCAAACTTTACGTCTTTCTATAGTAAGCGAGTCATCAGAGAAGCTATCATTGAGAAACCTTTTGCAAATCTTCGATAATAACAAACTAGTCCCAAAAAAATCGAACTTTAGACACATTCTTTGGTGGCTTTCAATTAACAATGGCTAAAATTTTATTCAGGTCTACCCTAACACCTTCATCAAATACTATATGCCCAAGAAAACTAACTTTCCATAGCCAAAATTCACATTTGCTGAATCTGGCATACAATTGTTTCTCTCGCAGAGTTTGCAACACTGTTCTCAAATGCTCAGCATGTTATTTTCATTTTGGCAATAAACCAAAATATCATCTATAAATACCACCACAAATCTACCCAAATATGGGCTAAAAATTTTGTTCATCAGATCCATAAGCACTACAGGTGCATTTGTTAAGCCAAATGGCATCACAAGAAAGTCATAGTGTCCATACCTAATTCTGAAAGCTATTTTTGGCACATCCGATTCTTTTACCCATAGTTGATAGTAACTAGAACGAAGATCAATCTTTGAAAATACTGTGGCACATTTTAACTGGTCAAACAAATCATCGATTCGGGGCAATAGATACTTGTTCTTTATTGTAACTTTTTTGAGCTGCATATAATCAATGCACAACCTCAACGATCCATCCTTCTTCTATACAAATAGAACCTGCACACCCTAAGGTGAGAAACTAAGTTGAACAAAGCCTCTGTTAATCAATTCTTGCAACTATACTTTCAGATCTTTCAATTCAGTAGGAGCCATTTTTTAAGGTATTATAGATATAGGTGTTGTACCCAGAACAAGATATATAGAGAATTCCACTTTTCTATCTAGTGGTAAACTAGGTAATTCTTCTGGGAATACATCAGGAAATTCACATACAACAAGCACTAATTGAATCTTTGACTCAGACACTTTAGTATCCAACACATATACAAGATAAGCGCCATAACCTTTTTTGACATATTTCTGTGCTGATATTGTTGAAATCACATTAGGTAATCCATCCAGTTTATCAGATTCAACATAGAGTAATTCACCACTCTCACATTTCAATACAATATATTTCTGCTTACAATTCACTACTGCATCATATCGGGTTAACCAATTCATTTTGAAGATCACATCAAATTCATCAAATGGCAATAACATCAAGTTAGTCAGAAGGTAATAACCTTTTACCATCAACGAACAGTTCTTACAAACTTTATCCACCATATCACACTGGCCCAACAGGTTTTAAACTTAACCACTAATTCAGTAAATTCAACAGGTAAACTTTTAACAGACACTAGGTTCGTGCATATGTATGAATGTGTGGAACCAGGATCAATCAAAGCAGAAATATTAGTATCGAGTAGAGAAAATGTATCAGTAATGACATCTGGTGCAGAGGCATCTTCTTTAGCAAGAATAGCATATTTCCTTGCAAGTGCTTGTGCCTCAGATCTAACTGTAGTATCCTTGGTAGTACCTCGACTAGCAGCAACATTGTCGAGATGACAGGGTGGTCTGCCTCTTGAGACAGGATTACTAGGCTTTGGAGCTAGTTCTATCTCTTTTTCAACTCTTTTTGGACAATCTCTGAGAAAATGATCAAGTGAACCACATCCAAAACAAGCTCCACTTCTAGACCGACATTCCCCATGATGAAATTTGTTACAATGTTTACATTTCAGTTTGGGATTACCAACACTACCCATACTGGTCACAAACGGAGATAAAGACCTTAGGTTAGAATATTGAGAACCTCACTCTCTTCCAGAATATCCCGTAGAGGTGGTAACATGATTATAGTATTTATTTAATTTCTTAGAAGCAAATGATTGCTACTTACTCATAGTTCTTTTTCTAGAAACCTGAGCTTCTATTTCAGCTTGTTTATTTTCTTTACTAAATTCTTCAGCTTTGTGTGCTCGATCGGCTAACCCCCAAATTCCCTTATCTCGAGAATTCCAATCAACAATTTGATGTCTTCATTTAAACCCTTTTCAAAGCATTTACATATCTTAGCCTCGATCAGAACCTTTTCTCTGCATACTTGCTCAATCGAACAAATTTTTGTTCATATTCAGACACAGTAATATTTCCTTATTTGAGCTCTAGAAATTCTTTCTTTTTCTGATCCATAAATCTCTAACTTATATACATCTTCCTAAATTCACCCTGGAAGATTTCTCATGTAACATTCTCTCTCGGTACTACTAAAGTTATGGTATTCCACCAATGATAAGGTGTATCCTTTAGCAGAGATATTGCACATTTTAGACACTCAGCAGGTGTACAGGATAATTCATTAAAAACCAGGATAGTATTTCTAGCCAAAACTCAGCCCTTTTCGGATCATCATCTACGACAGCTCTAAACTTTTCTGCCCTATGTTTGGGGATTTTATCTATCGGAGGCTTACCAATTCTAAAATGTTCAACACCCTGTGGTACCTCGGGAACCAGTTGAGGAGCAAGTGGGGGAGGTCGTTGTATAGCAGGGTTTGTTCTCAAGTATTGTGTAAACCATTCATTCATCATTTGAAAGAAGGTCTATTTCGCTTCCTCACTTCGGCCCTTAGAAACAGGCTTTTCACTACCAGACTTAGACGCAACTCTTTGAACTGAAGTTGAAGCATTGCTCTCAGCTTCCTTGGATTTAGCTTGAGCTAAGTTGGATGACATTACTATATGAAAAACACATTTAAAATGATCAGGAGTCATCACACAATCAAAATTTATATAATAGAATGTATAGCTAAACTCGTGTTTGCTATGTCAAATTCGAGAATCGGCTAAACCAAAGCTCTGGTACCACTAAATGTAACACCCCTAACTCATACCCGTCATCAAAATAGGGTTTAGGAGTATTACCAAAACATTCAGAGCATTTACAGATAATTCTTATAAACTTAATATTCATTTACTGAGATCATTCAAAATGTCCCTTAATTGGACCCTCGAGGTCCAATACGAGCATTAGAATCATGTTAGGACTTAAATCAAAAACTCATAAAATTTTTCGCGACATTTCAAAAATTTTCCAAGGTTACAGGGCTCACATGCCCGTGTGGTCTAGGGACACGCCCGCGTGGTCAGGTTGTGTACTACATACACCAGTGTCCCTAACCCGTGTAACTCTTTGATTTTTAAGGCATGAAGTAATTGAAGTCACATGGCCAAGTCACACGCCCGTGTGCTAGGACGTGTGGCAAATTTAATTTTTAAAATTTTGGTGCAGTTTTCACACGGCCGTGTAATACGCCCATGTACAAGGCCGTGTCAACAACACGGCTGAGACACACACCCGTGTCTTTGCCCGTGTGCCCAATTCTGAGCATTATGTTTCTCATTTTCAAGATGCAGGGAACATACAGCCGGACCACATTCCCATGAGACAAGTCGTATGTCACACATGGCCAAGACACAAGCTCATGTGTTTGCCCGTCTGGACAAAATAAGGCCATTTCATAGCCTCATTTGTCACCAAAAACTCACCATTTTCTGGCACCAAAACATACAAACACATTCCAACCATTTGAAGCATTCAAACTAAGAGATTTCCATCATTCAACATGACATATCATCACATACATACATGTTTACAATCTTACCTTGGATTTACTAGGCATTAATATCATTTGATCACATGTACTTAACATAACACATATGAATATATATCATAATAACCTACTTAATCATACCAAAATAAGCCACTACTAGCCATTCCAATGGCTAGATTACAAAACATCATTATCAAGCTACAAATGGTCTAGTTGTCTTATACATGCCATTATACCAAAATGATTTTACTAAGTATTCCTAGAATGAATAGATGATAGTGTGATGATGCTCTAGTGATCTCCAACCTTCACGAGCTTTTGAGCACTATAAAACTGGGAAAAATAAAACGGAGTAAGTATTACATGCTTAGTAAGTTCGTATAACAAAAACTAAGCTTACCAATCCCGCTTATTGAATCTAAGCATACAATAACAAGTTTTCCATCCATTTGGCTAAATTTCCCAAACACATGCATCCAATCAAACATGTTAGTCACAAAGTTTATATATACGCCAGGAAGAATAGATGAGCTCATCATGCAATACTCTTTCAAGACATTATCATTTCATTACATAATTCTCATGCCATGTCTAGAGTTATATGTCTGTTGAATCATTGAAATTCTGATGGATGCTCAAGTAATACACCCGAGGTGTACGACTCCATATTCCGTCAATTCTTATTCAATGGTACCCATTAGGGAACTTAATCATGGAGCACACTCTCGAGCCACATATTGTATAACAGGATTACTAGTCTAGGCTAAATTTTTTATATAACGTATGCTCAAAGAGTTCAATTAGGTTTACTAGTCCAGGCTAAACCCTAATTATAACATATACCCGAGAGGTATTATATCAGGATTACCCATCTAAGCTAAATCTTTTCTATAACAAGGTCGATAGGATTACTCGTTCGAGCTAAATCCCGTGTACAACAAATGCAGGACCTTATTCATTTTGGGAAAGCACAAATATTCATCAGAATTCAATATTCGATCGGGACTTAACCCCTTTTTAACCATATCAAGCATGTATTTATTCTTTCATTATAGCATTCAACTAATATACATAAATATAAGTCACATTCCATACAATTCAACATTCAATTAAACATATTAGATGCCTGATTAAGTTACACGAACTTACCTTGACACTTGTTTTCGTTAGAAATCTACTAATCTGAAATCTTTTATTTTCTTCGATCTAACCTTGAATTAGTGTTGTATGGATCTATATAAATGAATTTAATCATCAATTTCACACATTTCATATTTAAATGTACTCAATTTACGTCTTAAGAAAAATTACTATTTTGCCCTAACTTTTCCATAAATTCTGATTTCGTCCCTAGGTTTGGGAAATGAAACTTGTGCAATTTACTCCCTATTCCAAGTCTAACCAAAATCCCATTACTGTAACGCCCCAAATCTCAAAAACTCTATTAAAATTAGTTTTGGGTGTGTGTGATGTGGATGTATGCCTGCTATAGTAGTTTAGTGCTCTAGGAGTGTTTGGGAAGTCTTTGGTTCAAGTCTTGTCTGGAGTAAAATTTTCCTTTTGTTTGTACCCTTGACTCCAGCTAGTAGACTCTTAAACTAATGAGGGTATTGCTTGATATAAAGGGTTTACTAGTCTGGTGGTAAGGGGGTGTGTGGAGTGTTCTTGTGGTCTGAGGTTCGAGGCTTGGTAATGCATAAGAGTATTTTATTTTGCCTGTGTGCCGTAGGAGTGTCCTAATTTGACTGAAATTGGTGGAGTTTGAATGGGTTGTTGAGGAGTGTATGTTGGAGAGAGTTATGGGTGGATAGGGGGAGTGTTTTTAGGAGTGTTGGGGGGAGAAAAGTTGGGAGATTTTGTAAGGATTGAGATGGTGTTCGGTTGGAGATAATGGAGGAGCTGATTGAGGGAGAGCTAGGAGTGCCATTTGGGAATAAAAAGACCATTTGGTAAAAATCGGTCACAATGTTTTTGGGAATACCGAATTGACCTTTTGGGAACCTTTTCTTTGGAGAACCAATTAGTGCTAGAGATTTTTAGGTGTCTTTCTTTTCTTTTGGCATTTGAGGACTTCTTGTGTTCGTTGTTTCCTCCTCTTCTTTTCATTTTGGCTGAACATTTTCTAAAGTTTCTCTGTTTCTCTCTTTTTCTCTCAATCGTTTCTCTTTCACCATCTTTCTATTTGGAACCCAAGCCAATTATTCTATCTCACACTCACTTTGTTCTGTTCCAATTTGATAACTGTGCTTTGACAAGTCGGTGAGTGCGCTCGAGCTCTTGTTTTTCTTTACTCTTTCAACTATCGTCAAGCCTCCCCTCTATCACACTGTTGAAACCGAATATTTCTCTTTTTCTTACTAACTGATTCTCAATTTCTCCCTTTTCTCGTGATGTTCTTGTGGATTCTAAACCCTCTCGTGAAGTGAAGGAGGGTAGGTGGTGACTTAGGGGTCCGAAACCTCTTCTCGTCATCTTAATTGAAGGTAACTTTATTATGGTTTTAGTGTTCAATTGAGGCATGTGGGCTTGTGTTCTTGGGTGTTGGCCGAATGTCCTTTTCCCTTGCTAGGGAGTTTGTTGTTGTTTATGGATTATAGTTCATAATATTTCAAATTATGTACACAACAATCGTATTAACGCATCTCATTGATAACGTGGAGTTCTGTTCAGGAGCAAGGGATCAAGTTAGTTCGTGACCTAGGGAGGACTAAGCCACGGTCGGCCAAGCAAGGCAAGTACCAATGCTAGTTAGATTAAGAGTAAAATGGAAGGCGTTTAGATCTTATTGATGATAAGTGGCTAATCGAAATTTTAACTGCGATAGGTGTGGAGTACTCGTGGGCTGGTAGCATATTTTCGCAATAAGGTGTGTAGTCACACTATTTCTTCTATGAAACGGCAGAAGCCGGAAGACTAGTATTATCAATGCCATTCAGGCATGCGCTCACTCGTGTGGTCATCTAAATGCTAAAACGCGAGCATGTGATTGTGGAGACCACCACGAGCGATTTCGTAGGCTTAGGACGTTTTGGGCTACGTTGGGCCAAAATGGCCCGTGTAGGCCCCACGAGCTCATGGGCCCCGTACAGATAAATTGCATGGTTGTGTGGAAATTATTAGACTGACTGTGTTCTTATACGGCCAAGGCCACTATTTGGGCTTATTGGGCCACACGAATATGTGGGCCCACATGGGCTGAGCGATGGGCTTGGGCCCATTATTGGCTGTTTAACTGTTAAGGTTGCATGGGTTGCACGAGACGACTGTGGACCTACTGTAGGGTCAGTAAAAACACCTAAAGCCTAATCTATAATATGACGGATATACCCCTATATGTTGTATGACTACTGAGCATGCCATCTTAATTGTATGAAATTTATTTTATGTTGCATTGCATGGTGTGGGATATATGATATTGGAGGAAGTGTACTGAAAGGCTATAAGCCTATTACTGGCAACTCGGCTGCAACTACTGTTGGTGCCGAAATTGGTACTTGATTCTGGAGTGTAGGGATGGGTGGCTCGATTTATTCCCCATATGGAGTGTAGGGCTAGATGGAGTGGAGTGTAGCGGATGGTTGGGTAGGATCTCTGTATGCATATTTGACACTGTACTGAATTAGGCTAAGGCCCACACTGTTACTGCCACTGTACTGGGCTAAGACCCACACTGATATTGCTACTATTATGGGCTTAGGCCCAGACTGTTCAACACTGCATGTTTGACTGTTTGATTAATATGGATTACACATTAAGTTTTCTTAAACTCACCTCTTTTGTCTATCGTTATTGGTAATCCTTAGGCAAGTTGGTGCTGAGAGGGATTCGTAGATGGCCACACCACTATTTATGTTTACATTTTTTATTATTAGTAAAAGTAGTTTTATTTGGGTAAATTTTATGTAATAAGGCCGCCCTCAGTTTTCATTTTTAACTTGGGATTTGTTTTGATTGACATATAACTGCTAGCAGTAGGACTCGGGTTTCATTTTTACCTTGCAACGTAACTTGTTTTAAAAGCTTCCGCAATAAACGATGTTTTCAAAACATAATAACGTTTTAGCATGGGTCATGTTTTGCTAAACAAACACTAAAGAACTTATCTGATAAAATTACGCGTGTCAAAACTCACTCCAATGTGACATCATGGATTCGGCCATAACGTCTAGGCCGGGTTTGGGGTGTTACAATTACAAATTTTACAGCACTTGTTTTCATAAAAATTTAGAATTTTTCTTCAATTTCAAGAGCTTACATTTTAGTCCCTAAATCATTTTTCCATCAAAAAGCACTTTGAAAAAGTTGTTTATCTATCAACAACCTTTCATTTTCTACCATAAATTTCTAATTTTCGACATATGCATCCTTGACCCATTTTCCATACTTTGATAACTTTTCAAATTAATCCATCAAATAGAGAGATTAAGCTACCCCGATTTCAAAAATATCAAAATTACTAAAAACGGGACAAGAAAACTTACCCAATTAGCCTTGAAAGTTTCTTCTCTCTCTCTTAGTTTCCATGTGTTTTTAGGTTGAAGATGATGAGAAAATAAGATGATATTTTCTTTTCATCTTTTAATTAATTAAGTATTTTGCAATTTCTAATTTAGTCCTTGCCCTTTTTCTATATTTCCATGGATGAGTCTCCAAGAATCTACATACTTTTCTTTAATGGTCTAATTACCATATAAGGACTTCTAGATTTGATTTCCAAAGCTATTTAATCCTTATAGCTACTAGAATTCAACTATCGCATTTTATGCGATTTAGCCATTCTCATAATTAAACACTTAATTGATAAAATTTTCGTATCAAAATTTTCATATGACATGCCTATTATAATACGGACCATATGATGAAATAAAAATAAACCTTATTTTCGGGTCAAATTTGTGGTCCCGAAACCATTATTCTGATTTCATTGAAAAATGGGTTGTTACAATAACTAGTTTAATGAATGCCCAAAAAAACCCCAATTCTCTGGTTAAATACTATATGATTACTCTTATAGGCTAATAATGAAGCCAATATAGACCAGAACACACAAATAGAGAAGGTGCTCAAATGCTTGTCCAAAGATTTTGCAGGCGGTAAGGCTGCATATAACCTTGGAAACAAGAATCTAACGCTTACACTACTCATGAAGGAGTTACAATCCTATGAGTTGATGTTGAATGACAGTCAGTTGATCCAAAAAGCAGAAGCAAACTTAGTGATTGCTTCTCCCTCTAAAGGGAAAGGAAAACATGCTAAGAGAAATAAGGCTAAGTCCTCTTGGCCATTTAAATTGGAAAGGAAGAGAACCAAGAAGCCTAAAGACTTGTTTAAGTCTAAGTCTATGCGTTTCTTCTACAACAAGAAAGGGAACTTCAAGTTCAATTGCAAAGAGTGGAAGGATTATGCAACACCCCTAACCCGTATCCGTCGCCGGATTAGGGTAAAGAGGCATTAACGAACATATCGAAACATTTCATAATAATTTCACAGTCAACAGTCATACATTTTCACATCATATTCAAATATCAACAATAAGTTCCTTGCTTAGGTCAACGAGACCTTAAACATGCATTAGAAAGAGATTGGACTAAACCGAACACATACAAAATTTTTCGAAATTAAACAATTTTTCTAAGTTACAAAGGTCACATGTCCTTGTGTCTAGGCCGCGGCAAAACAGAGCATACATACTGACTTGTCCACACGGCCACAAGACACACCCGTGTGCCAGACTGTGTGAAAATTAGGGAGGCTACTGACTTGGATCACACGGCTGACCACACACCCATGTGTCAGCCCGTGTGCCACACACGACTGATAGATACGCCCGTGTGTCTATGCCATGTCAAAACTGTAGGGTATACTGACTTTAAATCATAGGGTACCCTAGGGGACAGAGGGCCGTATAACATAACCGTGTGTCGCACACGGCTGAGACACACGCCCGTGTCTCTGCCTGTGTGGACAAAAATAGGCTATTTGCAAAGCCAAATTGCAACCCATTTTGGACCATCCCTACAAGCATGAAACAAAGCACATTTCATGTCTCAAAGGCAGCCAAAAACATACTAAATCATGTACAAATTGACCCATGATACCATCATTCATTCCCATATAAAAATCCAACTCAAACATACCAATTCAAAGTATAAATTTTATATCAAAAGCACATGATTCAGACATCATATTAATCCATTTCAATTCAAAGCATTTCACATCATAATAACTTCCCAAATCAATCATGAAACTTACCAAAATTGACCATTTCATTTGGTCATTCAAAAGCGCATCAAAACATACCATTTTTGAACATAAAACATATACCAAAATTCATTCATAATTTCATCCATAACCAAGCCATATCACATGGCTGGATATACACATCTCAAAACATATTCAAAGTTCTCTAGCCTATACATGCCATACTTTGATATATACATTTTCAAAAGGCACCAAAATTAAGTTTGATAGTGTAGTGATGATCCTCGACAATCCCCGAGCCTCCAGTAGCTTCGATATCTAAACACAATGCAAACACACACAAAGTAAGCTTTCGAAAGCTTAGTAAGTCATATACAAATAAACTTATCATTTTAAGAAAATAAGCTTCATAAAATACATATACTCCATAGCCAAATACTATTACAAACCACATAGTTCATATACATACACATATTCCCAATTCATTGCATATATAACATAATTTCTCATACTTATATCACATATCATCACTTCCACATATACTTTCTTTTCACTTTCAATCATGATATACATTTCAAACGTACCTGAATCAGAAATACATTCATATAATTATTTGTTTCTCAGAATGCCCATTGAACCGTTCAGAATCATTAAGGATACTCGGATAGCTCGGAAAGCTCGTACAATGCCAACGTCCCAGACGTGGTCTTACATGTAATCAAATATCAATGCCACTGTCCCAAATAGGGTCTTACACAAAATCAAATATGATGCTGATGTCCCAGACATGGTCTTACACATAAATCTCAAGTTGATGCCAATGTCCCAGATGTGGTCTTACACGAAATCACATATCGGAATCCTACGTCATGACATATGTATCCTAACTATTCCTATGGTTCGTACGGGGCTTTTGGACGTCGTTACATTATCGAAACTTTCTCAATTTCACATATTCAGCTTCTATAACTATTCATCCCAATTCAATATCATATAAACATAAATAAATAAATCCAAATACATTTATTTGTATATAGACTTACCTCGTACGGAAATGAACGGAAACGAACGACTATTCAACAACTTTCGACTTTCCCCGATCTAATTCTGTTTTCTTTGGTTCTTGATCTAAACAAATTCAAATTTGACTTATTCAGTCTCACATTCATTCAAATCAATCCAAATACACATATTTAGGGCATTTTAAAAATTAGCCCTCACATTTTCACATTTTCACATTTTAACACTTTAGTCCCTAATTCATAAAATCACAAAATACACAAACTTTCTTTATACATATGCTTGGCCGAATATTCCCTTAACTAATATAAGCCCACATATTTCATTTATTTTACATTTTAGCCCCTCAATTTCTCATTTTCATAAATTAGTCCAAAATACTCAAATTCATAAAAATCCCAATACAGAACATAGTAATCTAACACATATCTTTCATTTTCTATCATCAAACTTCATAAAACTCATATTATCAACAATGGAACATCTTAAAATCATAATCAAATTTAGAAATTGAGACATGGGCTTGAAAGATTACTAAGCAACAATCACAAAAACATAGAAATTATCAAAAATTGATCAAAAATCATATCTTAGTGACCAAAATTCTTAGCCGAACCCTAAGAGCTCTTTTTCTTCTTTTTTCTTTTTGATTTTCGGCAATAAGGATGAATGAATCATCCATTATCATGTTTTGTTTTATTTTATTACAAAATAATTCATCAATTACTAATTTTCCCTTTATAATTAAACATATAATTCATGTTAATTAAGGCCATTAATGTCCACTCATAAATTCAATGGTTTATTAACCACATAAGGACCTCTCAATTATAAAGACACATCAATTTAGCCATTATTCAAATAGAAGGACAATTTTGTATTTCCTGCGATTTAATCCTTTTTATCAAATCGGCACACAAACAATAAAATTTTCACACAAAACTTTCACAAATATCCATCCACATATTATAAGCACGAAAAATAATATTAAAATATTTTTTTGACTCAGATTTGTGGTCTCGAAACCACTGTTCCGACTAGGGTCTAAATCCGGTTGTTATAGATTACCTAGCCATTAAGGGAAAAGGTGAGGAACTCTTTATTATATAAATTTACTTAGTGGAAGATTTAATAGACTAGTGAGTCATTGATTCTGGAGCTACTAACCATGTATGTGTTTCTTTATAGGGGTTCAAGGAAACGAAAGATCTTATAGATAAGAGTCTATTATTGTGGACTGGAAATGGGACAAGTGTGGTAGTTGAAGTAATAAGAGATGTACTTCTTTATTTTGATAATTTTAGGAAGATTATTTTAAAAGACATTTACTATGTACCAAGTGTAACACCCCAAACCCGGCCCAGACGAAATAGCTGAATATGGCGCGTCTTTAGCGAAAACTTTGTTTTCATTGGAAACACTTCCTTAAAATGAAAAACCTTAATTACTTTGTAAAATCTCTTTCCAGTTGCGGAAGCTTTATTTAGAACATGTGATTTTATGAAAACTCGTCATTTAAAAATTTAGTTGTGGAAACGTAGTATTTAAAAAAAAACTATGCTTTAGAAAAATCCATATTCAACTTTTCGTAATTACAACGCCTAAAAATGATAAACCAAATAATAACAGAAAGGGAAGGCCTTATTACATTCCAATCTAAAATCACTTAATAAATCAAAAACTAAATGCTTTTTAAAAACAAACAAGTCTAAGTCTAAACTTTTATGCTAATTGGCCACCTCCGAGTCCCTCCATTCGTTGAACCGCCTACTGAGGGTCACCTGAAAAGTTTAAAAGGAGGGGGTGAGTTTCGACAAGTAACAAGCAATCATCAATCATCATACATCAAACATGCAATGCAATGCATAGCAATCCCATCCTAATAATCCATCCGCTACACACTAGCTCCATCCCCCGACACATCATGTGGGGATATAAATATCGACCCACCCAATCGACACAACCATGGTAGCCCGATTGTGAAACTACCTTCATTTAGACATTGGGCTTAAAAGCCGTTAGTGGATCCACGATTGTCATGCAACCATGCGATCCTCATATACTTCCTCCGTTCCATAATTCCCGACCCATATGCAACCTAAGCAGAACATCATATGTATGCATGTCACATCAATAAAACTTACATTCAACACCTAAGGGTATTCTGGTCATTTTCGGCCTAGGGGCATTTTGGTAATTTTCCCTTTCTTTACGGTTTTCACTTACCTTGGCCCGTTAACAAATCCCGTGAGCTAAGATGAACGAACACTATGCACCAAGTAGGATTCCAGAGAAGAGGAGGTGAGTCATTAAGACCGCTCAAGTACCAAACTCTCCCTAGATCTAATCCTAGACATGCATATACCCGTTGCCACACCTTAACCCTTTGATTTGTCCACGGTCGCAATAAATTAATTAAGTTTTATGTAGTCATCATATACTAGGCCCAAAACCCCTTTACAAAGCCCAGTCAAATTCACATACCTGCATATGGCCCACTACGCCCAATCACATTCATATGGCCTATTAGGCCCAAATCACTTATATATGACCCACTAGGCCCAAATCACATTTATATGGCCAATTAGGCCCAAACCACAATATACACATGCTCACATACGAATTTCTATCACATACCATCAACAATCAATTTTTACCTATTATGGGCCAAACAGCCCATCAGGCCCATTAAGCCTATTCTGGCCCGGTTGGCCAATTCACAGCCCAAGTCCATGGAATCGCCTATGGGGCCTCAGACAACCTATCGGTTTCCTCCTCATGAGTGTTCGCGCACTCGCAAGACTACTGTAACCTAACTTTCGGCTTTTCGGCATTTCAACTTTTGCCGATTCATTGTGTGTGTGCAGTGTATGTACACACCTGGTAATAGAGCGTGTTACGATTCCCTTAGTCGCAAACCTACAAACGATATCATCCTTCAATTAATCGTATGCTTAATACATATTTTACCCAAAACCAAAACCTCACCTTAACCTTACCTTGAACACCAATCCCTAATAGCCTTTCCTTGATCACGTACTCCCTAGATCTGCATTAATCTTACTCATTAAAACCAAATACTAGGGGACTCGCATCCAACATCATTCATCCCCTTATCTCAGTTAAGACCATTCGGCCAACCTTAGCCAATAAGAGAGGAATACTTACCAAAACCGCAAAACACCTTAGGAGCAATTTCGGCAGAGAGCTAAGATCTGAGATCCGACACTAATTCCCTACCACAGTTGATTAGAAAGAGTGAGGAAAGAACAACGTAATAGATTCTTAGCAAAACCGATTGGGAGAACAACACTTACACTAGATTTGACCGAAGTAGAAGGAGTAGTAATTGCACCAAGGGTATTCGGCCAAAGAGTATTCGACTTTCAAGCTTAGTATGGTGAATAAGGTTTATTTGGCACAGATTAAAGAAGAAGAATAGAAAATCGGCACAAGAAAAGAAAGAAAGAAGCAAAGGTTTTTGGCTTTTTGGATCTTGAAGAGAAAAGGGTTTTTGATAACAAAGTGAGAGAGATTCCGGCATTAGCCTGACAACCTTGCATTCGGCACCTATTTATAGCCCCTATAGCCGAATTGACTGACCCTCAATTCCCCATTCGGCTCCATCACTTCCCCTTTCTCATCTCCTTGTTTTTCTCTTTGATAACCCCTTGATCCTTTCCTCAATTTTCTCTTCTGAACACTCCCCTTGGAGTCCATCTTCACGCCACTTCCAATCTTCTAGAAGGCCAAAATTAAACTTTTAAAAATACTAAGCTAGGACTCGAACCTTGGATCTCCTTGCTAGCCACTAACGCCACCTCCCTACACTCTAAGTGGTATCACTTAGCCACTCCTCCACAAGGCTTTTTTATGCCAATTTTCCCTATCTTTATTTAAAAGTCCAACTACTTGCCAACAAGGTCCTTTTAATTATTAACGCATAATTTTCTTTTCCCCTAAGTTCGAACTTAAACCTTAGCCAAGACATATTATTACCTACTTAACCAAAAATACCTAGCATATTTTTTATCAGAACCGAAAAAGAAAATTTGGGATTTCGAGATTTTTGAGGCATTACAACTCTACCCCCTAAAAAAAATTTCGTTTTCGAAATTTTACCTGGTTCAAACAGTTGAGGATATTGGCGTCGCATCGTCTCCTCAGGTTCCCAAGTAGCCTCCTCAGGCTTGTGATTATGCCAAAGCACTTTGACTAATTGAACGAACATCCTTCTTAGTACCTTAAAATCACGACCAATTATTTGTATGGGCTCTTCCTCGAAAGTTAGGCCTGGCCTAACCTCGATTTCTTCAATCGCCACAACATGTGAAGGATCCGAGCGATACCGCCTTAGCATGGAAACATGAAATACGTCGTGGATTTGGCTTAGTTCAGGAGGTAACTCCAGTTGGTAAGCGACTGGCCCAATCCGCCTTACAACCCGATATGGCCCAATGAACCTTGGGCTTAGCTTACCCTTTTGTCCAAACCTTAACAGTTTCTTCCACGGAGAGACCTTCAGAACAACTAAGTCTCTCAATAAAGCTCACGCAAATTCCGATACATCTTGTTTCTGCCAAGATGCATTGTGTAGAGGCCACTATGTGCTTCCCACAGAATGGACTGCCTTAGATCATCATCCTTTGGTATACACATCCTCCCACGGAAACACAATACTCCTTCACTATTTAACCCAAAGTCCGATGTCTCTCCACTCTCCACTTGTCTAAAATGAGCACCTAAGGTCTCATCCACTAGTTGCTTACTCTTTATCTGCTCGACCCACACCGGCTTTACCTGAAGCTCAGCTAACAAGCTACCATCAACCAACAAGCTTAAATGGACGAGCATAGTCCTCTAGTCCGACTTAGCCCTGTGGGTCAACGCTCGGCTACCACATTCGCTTTGCCAGGGTGGTACTCAATCGTACAATCGTAATCCTTCAATAATTCCACCCACCTACGCTGCCTAAGGTTAAGCTCCTTTTGGGTAAGGAGGTATTCCAAACTCTTGTGGCCCGAATAATTTACACACTTCTCCCCGTATAAGTAATGCCTCCATATTTTTAGTGTGAAAACCACCGTAGCTAACTCCAAATCATAGGTTGGGTAATTCACTTCGTGAGTCTTAAGTTGCCATGACGCATACGCAACCACCTTTCCTTCTTGCATCAATACACATCCCAAGCCTACATGTGACGCGTCACTATAAACCATAAACTCCTTTCCAGGCACTGGCTGAATCAACACAGAGGCCTCAGCTAAAACCTTCTTAAGTTTTCCAAAACTCTCTTGCTGCTTGTCCGTCTAAACAAATGATACCCCCTTCGTCAACAACTTAGTTAAGGGTGCAGCAGTTACTGAAAGGCCCTCAACAAACCGCCTATAGTATCCTGCCAAGCCCAAAAAGCTTCGAATTTTTGATACCGACTTGGGTGTTTTCTAGTCTAACACCGCTTTAATTTTTTGAGGATCCACCTTAATCCCCTCGGCTGACACCACATGTCCTAGAAAAGTAACCTCCCTTAGCTAGAATTCACACTTACTGAATTTGGCATACAACTGCTTCTCCCTCAAGGTCTGCAACACAATTCTTAGGTGTGCATCATGCCCATCCTCATCTTTTGAGTACACCAAAATGTCATCTATAAAGACTACCACGAACCGATCCAAGTAGGGTTGGAAAACCAGATTCATGAGATCCATAAAAGCGGCAGGTGCGTTCGTCAGCCCGAATGGCATCACTAGGAACTCGTAATGCCCATAACGAGTTTTGAAAGTTGTCTTATGAACATCCACCTTCTTAACCCTTAATTGGTGATATCCCGAACGCAGGTCAATTTTCGAGAAAATAGAAGCTTCCCTAAACTGATAAAAAAGATCATCGATTCTTGGTAGAAGGTACTTGTTTTTAACAGTTAACTTGTTTAATTGCCGATAGTCGATGCACATTCGCAAGGTTCTATCCTTTTTCTTCACGAATAACACCGGTGCTCCCTATGGAGACACACTTGGTCGTATGAATCCTCGATCCAACAATTCCTGAATCTGTGCCTTAAGTTCCACCAACTCCTTTGGTGCCATCCGATAAGGAGCGATAGACACTGGAGCCGTCCCAAGTAACAACTCGATTCAAAATTCTGCTTCCCTGCTGGGTGGCAACCCAGGCAGCTCCTCGGGAAAGACATCCGAAAATTCCCTAACTGTTCTCAACTCCCTAACAGCAAGGCTCTTAGCCCCTATATTACTAATATAAGCCAAATAGGCTTCGCATCCTTTTCGTACTAACTTTTCAGCCTTCAACTCTGAAATCACATTCGACAGGTAATTCCGGCGTTCACCAATCACCACTACTTCCTTATCCTCTGCCGTTCTTAACAGCATTCGCTTTGCATTGCAATCCAAGGTGGCTCGGTGCTTCACCAGCCAATCTATACCTAAGATTAAGTCAAATTCGCTAAACGACAGCTCCATCAATTCCGCTGAAAAGGTAACTCCTTGGACTGCTGAGGGTACCTCCTTAAATAACTTATTCACTCCTACTTACTGCTCTAATAGGCTAATCACAGTTATCTTATTCGCAGTAATTTCAAGCATATCACCCAAAGATTCAATCCTATTGCATGCAACATATGAATGCGTCGATCCAATATCAATCAATGTTGTGTAAGGTAACTCATATATAAAGAACATACCCGTTATCACATTTGAGGCATACCCATCTTCTCGACGACGAGCAGCATAAACCAAAGATGGCTTCTCGACTCAGCAGGGCCTGCATTTTTGCCTGGTGCTTCACGTCCACGCCTATTGCTGTTGCTACCCCTGGCTTGTCCATGACCCCTTGGCGGCAGCTGACCACCCCTTGGTGGCTGAGCACCATCTTGGCCCACAACTGGCACTCGACCTAGCAGTCGGGGGCAATCCTTGATCCTATGCTCCATAGACCCACAAGTGAAACAAGCTCCCATCCTCTTCCAACACTCGCCTCTATTGCTTCTCCCACAATCAGAACAAGGTGGCACCCCTGGATTAGCAGTAGGGGGCCCTGCTCTAACTGGCCCATTATTTCTGCCCCTAGCCCTAGGCCTCTGTCCAACACCAGGAGTCTCAGCCTCCCTCTTATTCTTACCCATTTCTTTCTCCCGATTTAAGCGCTCAGTACGCTTTACCTCCTCCGCTATCTTTGCTTTCTCCACTAATTCTGAGAAAACTCACTCCCTTTGTGGAGCTATCAATACCCTAAGGCTATCTCTAAGTCCATCCTCAAACCTAACGCAATGCTCATATTCCGTTGCCACCATTACTCTTGCATACCTACTAAGGCGTAAAAACTCCGCTTCATACTCTGCCACCGATTTGTTTCCTTGAGTCAAGTTCAGGAACTCCTTCTTTCTAGTATCCACATAGCTTGTACCCACATACTTCCCTTGGAATGCAGCTTTGAAAATCTCCCAAGTGACCCACTCCGGTTGGGTGCCCTCTTTCACCGTCAACCACCACTAGTTGGCTTCTTCCCTAAGCAGTGACACTGCACCTTTCAGCTTTGTTCAAGTGAGCAGTCCAAGTCCTCCATTATCCTTTTAGTGGCCTCCAACCAATATTTCGCCACGTTAGGATCCATGCCAGCCACACCCTTAAAGATCTCAGCCCCATTCGAAAGAAGTCGCTCTGGAATGGTCCCCCGATTTCCAGTGCCATTATTGGGCCCAGCGACCCTTTCCAAAATCCTTAGCATTGCCTGGGACAATGCATCTTCTCCCGCAACCCGATCATATGATCCATTCTAACCCATAGGTGAGGTCGGAGCCTCTTCTACTCCAACATCGGGTATATGGCCCGATGCCGACAATTCAGCCCTAACACTTTCGTGGCCTCGGCCACGACCTCTTGCACCTCTTCTAGCACTCATCGTCGATTCGCGTATTATCTGGATTAGAAATTTTTATGAAGTTTTAGTTAGTTTCAATAATTAAACCGATGTTTTATGAAAGTATTTAAAGAGAAGATTGTTTTCGAAAATCCTCTACAGTTTCAAGATCCTACGGGCTTCAGTTCCATTCTAACAAAATCATCTAAAGTAGCCCTTTATCTACCTACTGTATAACAATTTAAACAAGCTTAAGAACAGAAGAACATACTTGGTTCAACATCAGAGGCTTGGTGTGCTGCTCAACAAGATTTCCCTTTTTCCAAAACATTGTGATCCAAATTATATATATTTCTTAAATAGAAAAAGAAACCAAATAATAATAAGGCCCACTTCACAGCCCGAGTTTTACAACTGGGCTCTGATATCACTAAATGTAACACCCCAAACCCGGTCCAGACGTTATAGCCGAATCTGGTGCGTCACATTGAAGTGTTTTAGCAAAAACCTTACTTTCATTGGAACTACTTCCTTAAAATGAAAACCTTAATTACTTTGTAAAATCTCTTTCTAGTTGTGGAAGCTTTATTTAGAACATATGATTTTATGAAAACTCGTCATTTAAAAATTTAGTTACGGAAACGTAGTATTTAAAAAAAACTATGCTTTAGAAAAATCCATATTCAACTTTTCGTAATTACAACGCCTAAAAATGATAAACCAAATAATAAAATAAAGGGAAGGCCTTATTACATTCCAGTCTAAAATCACTTAATAAATCAGAAACTAAATTCTTTTTAAAAACAAACAAGTCTAAGTCTAAAATTTTATGCTAATTGGCCACCTCCGAGTCCCTCCATCTGTCGAACCGCCTACTAAGGATCACCTGAAAAGTTTAGAAGGAGGGGGGTGAGTTTTAAAAACCCAGTGTGTACAACCTTCGACAAGTAACAAGAAATCATCAATCACCATATATTAAACATGCAATGCAATACAGAGCAATCCCATCCCGATAATCCATCCGCTACACACCAGCTCCGTCCCCCAACACATCATGTGGGGATATAAATATCAGCCCACCCAACCGACACATCTATGGTAGCCTGGTTGCGGAACTACCTTCATTTACACATTGGGCTTAAAAGCCGTCAGTGGATCCACGATTGTCAAGCAACCATGCGATCCTCATATACTTCCTCCGTTCCATATTTCCCAACCCATATGCAACTAAGCAAAACATCATATGTATGCATGTCACATCCATAAAACTTACATTCAACACATAGGGGTATTTTGGTCATTTTTGCCCTTAGGGGCATTTCGATAATTTTCCCTTTCTTTACGATTTTCACTTACCTTGGCCCGTTAACAAATCTCGAGCTAAGATGAATGAATACTATGCACCAGGTAGGATTCCAGAGAAGAGGAGGTGAGTCATTAAGACCGCTAAAGTACCAAGCTCTCCCTAGATCCAATCCTAGACATGCATATGCTCGTTGCCACACCTTAAGCCTTTGACTTGTCCACGATCACAATAAACTAATTAAGTTTTATGTAGTCATCATATACTAGGCCCAAAACCCCTTTACAAAGCCCAATCAAATTCACATGCCTGCATATGGCCCACTAGGCCCAATCACATTCATATGGCGCATTAGGCCCAAATCACTTGTATATGGCCCATTAGGCCCAAATCACATTTATATGGCCCATTAGGCCCAAATCACATTATATACATGTTCACATATGAATTTCTATCATATAGCATCAATTATCAATTTTTACCTATTATTGGCCCAACAGCCCATTAGGCCCATTAAGCCTATTCTGGCCCAGTTGGCCAATTCACAGCCTAAGTCCATGGAATCGCCCATGGGGCCTCAGACAACCTATCGATTTCCTCCTCACGAGTGTTCGCGCACTCGTAAGACTACGGTAACCCAACTTTCGGCTTTACGGCATTTCGGCTTTTGCCGATTCATTGTATGTGTGCAGTGTATGTACACACCTGGTAATAGAGCGTGCTGCGATTCCCTTAGTCGCAAACCTAAAAACGATATCATCCTTCAATTAGTCGTATGCTTAATACATATTTTACCCAAAACCGAAACCTCACTTTAACCTTACCTTGAACACCAATCCCTAATAGCTTTTCCTTGATCACGTACTCCCTAGATCTGTATTAATCTTACTCATTAAAACCAAATACTAGGGGACTCGCATCCAACATCATTCATCCCCTTATCTCAGTTAAGACCATTCGGCCAACCTTAGCCAACAAGAGAGGAATACTTACCAAAACCACAAAACACCTTAGGAGCAATTTCGGTAGAGAGCTAAGATCCGAGATCCGATATTAATTCCCTAGCACAGTTGATTAGAAAGAGTGAGGAAAGAACAGCGTAATATATTCTTAACAAAAATGATTGGGAGAACAACACTTACACTAGATTTGACCGAAGTAGAAGGAGTAGTAATTGCACCAAGGGTATTCAGCCAAAGAGTATTCGGCTTTCAAGCTTAGTATGGTGAATAAGGTTTATTTGGCACAGATTAAAGAAGAAGAGTAGAATAAGAATAGAAAATCGAAACAAGAAAAGAAAGAAAGAAGTAAAGGTTTTTAGCTTTTTGGATCTTGAAGAGAAAATGGTTTCTGATAACAAAGTGAGAGAGATTTCGGCATTAGCCTGGAAACCTTGTATTCGGCACCTATTTATAGCCCCTATAGCCGAATTGCCTGACCCTCAATTCCCCATTCAACTCCGTCACTTCCCTCTTCTCATATCCTCGTTTTTCTCCTTGATAACCCCTTGATCCTTTCCTCAATTTTCTCTTCTAAACACTCCCTTTGGAGTCCATCTTCACGCCACTTCCAATCTTCTAGAAGGCCAAAATTGAACTTCTAAAAATACTAAGCTAGAATTCGAACCTTGGATCTCCTTGCTAGCCACTAACGCCACCTCCCTACACTCTAAGTAGCGTCACTTAGCCACTCCTCCACAAGGCTTTTTGATGCCAATTTCCCCTATCTTTATTTAAAAGTCCAACTACTTGCTAACAAGGTCATTTTAATTATTAACGCATATTTTTGTTTTCCCCTAAGTTTGAACTTAAACCTTAGCCAAGACCTACTATTACCTACTCAACCGAAAATACCTAGCACAATTTTTTATCAGAATCGAAAAAAGAAAATTAAGGATTTCGGGATTTTTGGGGCGTTACACCAAGTTTAAAAAAAAACATAATTTCTGTTGGATGTTTATTTAAAGACAGCTTGATCATGACTTTTAATAATGTTGTTGCAATACTTAGAAACCGTGCTCTTATATGTAATGTATAGATGTGTAATAATTTATATTTTATCAAACCAAAGATAATGGTGTGTAGGGAACTCATGGTGTGTAGCGGATAGTTGGGTAGGATTCTTTATGCATTACATTATGTCTATGACACACTCGAAAGATAATGTTTTATGCTATGTGATATGTTGCATTAATTTATTGATTGATGTTTGTATGGATAATTGAATGTTCTTTCTATTTAGACTCACACTGAGCTAGTTAGCTCACCCTATAGTTTCAAACATCTTAGGTAATGCTTGAGACTAGGATAGAACATGGCATATAGACATACGATGGGCTTTGAACTTATAATTTATTTTGCTTAAGTTTTACCTAAGTTTATTTGGTTTTTGGACAGTAAAGTTATTCAGACTATGGTTTGGGTTTCATTTTGCTTTGGAGTTTTTATGCATGCATATTTGACACATTAAACTGGTTTTATGTTAAAATGGGTTATAAAACTGAGTTCTCTGTTGCAATAAAAGATAACAAGGTTTTGTTCAGTGAAACGATATGCAATGTGTTTTCTAAATCATGCAAATGCGAAAGACATGACCTAAGGATGGTTGATTTATTTAATGAAACGTTTTCCAAAATAACCAAGGTAAACCACGATTTTTCTCAAAAGAGGGAGTAAATAAGGTTTTCAAATAGCAGTAGGGTAGTTAGTCACATAGGTGGTTAATGTGATCTTCATAATTTGGCCAAATGTCCAGGTTGAGTTGGGGAGGTTACATGCTCAATTTTTAAAATTTTATTTTTCTACTATGCTTGAAAATCATTTTTGAACTAGATTTTTTCCAGCACTATTCGCCTTCACCCATATTATGGTTTGTTAAAGAGTTACTGACAAATAAACCTCGAGGATAGAATGAAGCCCAATGATTGTCTATGTTTTACACTAATGGGAATAGTCTATTCAGCACTGAGTGAAGTATAGCAAGGATATTAATTTCTATAAAGTGTTTCTACAGTACTTATTTATTGAACAATCTAGAAAGAACCTTTGTTACTATGTTTTTAGGTGTACCATACAGAATGAAATTCCACTCCTATTGAACAATCTAGAAAAAACCTTTGTTTCTATATTTCTATCTTCATAGACACATAATTATCTAATGGATAATCACATTTTTTAACAATAAACATGATTAAGCAATAGTTGTCTACTTGAATAATCATGAATCTTTGCATAATCGGGCCTCTGGCCCTCAGGCTTCACCCCCATGCATCCCCCTATCTTGCCACTTATATTTTATTTTTAATAAAAAATTGGGTTACAACTCTAACACTATTACATAATAATTTTTGTGAACATATCATCTTTAGACCTAAAAGTAAGGTTTAATGTTTTTCTAAATCCAACGACGATCAAAACTTACAAAGTGTCTCTATGTGTTCTCCAGTAAGGTGTCAATCTGGAAGGGGGAGCAGTTCAGATCTAAACTGCAAGAGTTTGGTCATCTCATATTTGAAATCTATTGAAAGCGTAAGTCTTTTTTTCAGATATGAGAATCAGATTCAATAATATCTCCTTAGGTCAAATCTGTGTACTAACTTTGTACGTATCATTGTTTAAAGATTCAAATTTAGGCAGTATCTTATCAGATCTGATTTGTTGGTGGACTAGATGATCAGTAGAAGGATCTAGATGAGATCTCGATATATCTATGGTGAAGGAGTGCATCAGTTTAGATTTGGTGTTGTTTGGTCGTGCAGAATAAAGAGTGTATCTAACCTTAAGTGTTCTGTACTTAAGTGATGAGTATGGTAATTTTCATGTGTTGGTCCAATGGTCTTATGATACAAATGATGACCTAACGTGATTTTGTTTCCTTAATGATGGTTGAATGTGCCAATATGATTTTGTGAGGATAATCGAATGTAAGTATCCCTTAACTAAGTTAATAATGTGTCGAACGAATGTTATGTGATTCCAATTGAAACTAGTCGAAAGTATGTGTTTTTATGCTATGCTTGGTCATGCGTACTGTTATAATACATTCCATATTGTTTTGCATGTTTTGTAATGTTAAAGCAGCCTACTGTTACTGATCTACCATCATTCGTGTAACAAATTAAACTAGTTTTCGCATTTGTGGAGCTTAAATATGAGCATTTTAGTTGGAATTTAGTTAAGTTTTCTTACATTTACTTAAATTCAATAAATGGTCTTATTCGAGTCTTTTATTGACCTTAGGGCTGAATGAGGCCTAATAGTGAGCTAATATACTTAGTGAGTGTGCAGGAAACCTTTAGAAGGCACATTAACTCGATAGTAGTCGTTAGGTTGCAACATGGGGCATGGGATGTCGCAACATAAGGAGCAAAATAAGAAAAGTCCAAGACTGTCTTCAATGTCAGGACATAGCATGAGGATGTCGTGACATACCCTTGAAGATACCCTGAAGAAGAGTATACTACCTTTGATGTCGTGACATAGGAACTAATGTGTCACAACATCACTTTTGTACAAGAAATTAATACGAGCCAAGGGCATTTTGGTCTGCGCAATCCAACTTTAAGTTCAGGAACGTCAGCTAACCTAGGGATAAGGACGACAACCATTCTAAATCTATAAATAGGCTTTGTTAACACAAGTTATCGACACCTTTTACTATTGTATAATTTTCTCTTTAGATTTAGATCTTAGTTTTCTCTTTTCTTAGGATTTAGATTTCTGTTCTTATTATTTATTTTTGTGAAGAAATCAGATTTTGAAATTTTTGTCAAACTCTGTAAGGATTCTGTACTTAATACAAATCTGACTTCTTCTAAATTGTATTCTTGAATTTGTTATTTATGTTCATTCTTTTATTCAAGTTTATATTGTTCACTAGATCCATGAGGATCTAATGTTTCTATAGAGGATTCACGAGTGGAGGTATGAATAATTAATAGTATTTTAGATATTTCTTAACATATTAGGTGTTCAAGAAAGGCAGAACCTAAAACCCTAAGCCTAACAACCCGAGGAAGTCATCAAGGAGGGAATTAACCTAAATTTGGTATGGCCTATCTGTAAACATGTAACACCCCTAACCCGTATCTGTTGCCGGAAAAGGATTATAAAGCATTACTGTATAAACATAATCTAGAAACATTCATTTCCAAACATTACAATAATCATAGCATAATTCATTCATACACATGCATATCGTCCATTATTCGAGCCCTCGAGGCTTTAGAAACACTATAGAAACAATTCGGGACTAAATTAGAAACATTTGGAACATTGAAAAAAAGTTAAAAAAGTCAAAACTGTAGGGGCCACATGGCCGTGTGGCCAGGCTGTGTAACATTCAAAATAGGGAGAAACGGCTGTGTCCCAACCTGTGTCCGTGCCCGTGTAACTCTCTGAGTTGGGTCCCACGGCCAAGCCACACGCCCGTGTGCCAGGCCATGTGCTAGGTCATGTAACTGCCTGACTTGCAACCTTTAAAACCTACAGGGGACACATGACCGTTTCGCATGGCCGTGTGTCACACACAACTAAGACATACGCCCATGTCTTAGGCTGTGTGGACAAGAAATTGGCCAAAATCAGACCATTTCTTTCACCCATTCAAACATGAACCTAAACACAAATTGCAAACATGACCAAGGCATTAAAACATGTCCAAAACATGCATAAAAAGACCAATTCAATAGTCCAATAATCCATCCAACCAGTATGCCACTAAGACACCTCAATCATAGTCATTCCAACATATCAAAACATATACATATTTTCCCATATTCAAACATGCTTATTTAGCTCACTTTCATCTCCAAACTTACCATACTTGACCACTTTGCAAATACCTCATCACACACCAAAACTGGCTATCAAAACATACATCAGTTTACCTATATAAACATACAACATCAAGATGCCATAAGTACCAAAAGAGTACTAACCATAATAACACATATACATGCAATAAACATCAATTAACCACTAAACACAAGTCCACCTATACATGCCATTATAACCTTGACCAAAACATCAAAATCTTCCAATATAATTATTGGATAGTGTGATAGGTCTTCGATGAGCTTCCAAACCAATCAAGCTTCGATAATCTATAAAACATTGGAAAGAAAACTACATAAGCATATAATGCTTAGTAACTTCGTAAATAATGAACATAGCTTACCATTTCAATGTAAAACCTTATAAATTAAACATGAATCAATCAAACATAAGCTTGGCACAAGCCTAAGCATCATCAACAACACAAGTTAGTGCTTTAACACATAACTAAACAAAATCATCACATGGTAATATAGATTTCATGAATATAGTACATTTGGGTTCATACTTTCCATAACATAGCTATACATACTTTGATCATTATCAATTCATACCTTTCCATAAGTTCATAACATAGCCATTGGAACACTTACCATTCCTTCCCTTTTCACGCCTGTTGAACTACCTAGAATAATATCGAATACACGGGAAGCTCACACAAAGTGTGCTAAACATATGGTCGAAACCATTCATTTCCTTTTCCTTTACGTTATTTCTCACTCGAGCCATAAATGAGTCTGCTCACACAAGTTGAAGGTCAGAATGTAAGCTACATGATGCCACTCACACAAGCTAATGCGTATCCGCAACAAATGCCGAAACTCAGACATCGGTAGGACATTCAAGACCAGCACTCGAAACATGGTAACCCTAATGACATGTCATTTGTATCCTATATATTCCTAAGGTTCAAACGGGGCTCGATAATCATTGAAACGTAGTTGGATTTCCATCATTTCATTGCATGATAAATAGTACAATAATCCATATATCAAAAATAACATGAACACGTTAATTAAACATATGAACTTACCTCTATTACAAAGACCCAAGAACGAGATCACTACTTCGAGGCTTTAGCTTTTCCTCGATCTAAATTTGTATGAAGTTTATCTTGATCTAAGTAAGCAAATTCAATTAATTTAATACTCATACTATTCAATTTAGTTCAACATTCATACTTTTAAAAAATTACATTTTTGCCCCTAATATTTTAAGTTATTTGTAATTTAGTCCTTAAGCTTGTAAATTGAAATTTATGCAATTTCATCCACATTTCATGCTAGCCGAATTACTTAGGGACTTACACAACCTCATACAACTCAACATGTCACAAATTTATCATGATATTTTACTACTTTTACAACAAAGTCCCTAAATGATAATTTCATTAAAAATCATTTTACAAAAGTTGTTTATTTAATAACAAGGACTCGTAATCTTTCATCAATCTTCAAAAATCATGCAAGAAAAGTTATGGCAAAGCCTTAAACCTTTAACATTTTTTCAAATTAGTCCCTGGACTGGCTAGATTAAGCTACAACGACTTCAAAAACATAGAAATCATTAAAAATGGGACTCAAAATCATACTAGGCAAGAGGAGCAAACTTAGCTGAATCTTGTGTTCATCCATGGTGTTTTCTTTCTCTTAGTTTCAGTTGGGAAGAAGAAATTAAAAGATGATACCATTTATTTTTCTTTTTGTTTTAGCTTTAATTATTTAGTTACCATTTAACCTTTAAAATTATTCTAATTTCAATAAAACCAAACCCATAAATGTCCACTACCACATAAATGGTCAAATTACCATCTAAATCCTTTCACTTTAAAGTTTCATAGCTATTTGATTCTTATAGCTACCAGAACACCACTTTTACACCTTTTACGATTTAGTCCTTTTCACTTAATTAAGCATGCAAACAACAAAATTTCTTAACGGATTTTTATATGACACTACTAACATACCATAGACATAAAATAAATATTTTCATGTCAGATTTGTGGTCCCAAAATAACTATTCTGATTTTACTAAAAATGAGATGTTACAACTCTCCCCCTTAAATGAATTTTCATCCCTGAATAACTTACTAGAAAAGAGGTTCAGGCATTGCACTTTCATAGCTTCTTTCGGTTCCCAAGTAGCCTCTTCTATACCATGTCATTAGCAAAGAAGTTTCCCTAAAGCTATGTTTTAATTTCTCAATTCTTTAACCTCCCAAGCTAGAATTCTGATTAGTTCTTCACTGTACGTTAAATTAGGCTAAATCTCAATGCCCAAAGGTGAAATCACTTGTGAACATAGACACATGAAGTACATTGTGAATCTTTTCTAACTCTGATAGCAAAGCTAATCTGTAAGTTACAGGCCCGATTCTTTTAATAATCTCGTACGACCCAACAAGCCGCAAACTTCGTTTTCCTTTACGACCAAATCGAAGAACTTTCTTTCAGGTCAAGACTTTGATAAACACTTTGTTGCCAACTTGAAATTCGATGGCTTTTCTTTTCAAGTCCACATAATATTTCTATCGATCTGAAGTTGTTTTCAAACTATCTCATATAATTTTCACCTTTTCTTTAGTTTCTCGTATCAAATCAACCCCGAGAAGCTTTTTCTCACTAAGCTCAGTCCAGTATAATAGAGGTTGACACTTTCGATCATATAAAGCTTTGTACGGTGCCATTATAATACTCGACTGATAACTGTTGCTGTATGCGGATTCCACTAACGGTAGAAGTCACTTGCAGTTACCTTCAAACTCTAAAACACAACATTGAAATATATCCTCGAGTATCTGATCACTCACAGATTGACCATCGGTCTGAGGATGAAATGTGGTACTAAAATGCAAACAAGTACCTAGAGCCTCATGTAACTTGCTCTAAAATCAAGATGTAAATTGCGAATCTCTATAAAAAATAATAGAAACTGGCACTGTAACACCTCTACCTATATCTATCGTCGAAATAGGGTTGCGAGGCATTATCAAATAATACATATTATTCACAAGCATTTAAGCATTCCTAATCAAAATCCAATCAAATCATTTACATTGTCCCTTTTAAGGTTTTACGAGACCTTAAAACATGCTTAGAAGTGGTTCAGGACTAAACAGATAACATTTACAAACTTTGGGAGTCTTAGAAAATTTTCAAACATTTAAGGGTCACACGCTCGTATGAACAAGCTGTGTGCCTAACACAGTTACCAGACATAACAGGGCATACATACTGACTTGCACCACACGGCTAAGGACACGCCTGTGTGCCATGGCTGTGGGAAAACTGGAGGGGTTACTGACTTGGGTCACACGGCCAGCCACACGCCCATGTGCCATCCCGTCTGTCACACACGGCCAGTGGACATGCCCATGTGTCTATATCGTGTGAAACCTGTAGGGTATATTAACTTTAACTTGAAGGGTACCCCAAGAGACATACGGTCATGTAATTTAACTGTGTGTCAGACACGGCTAAGACACACGCCCTTGTCTCTGCCCGTGTGGACAAAAATAGGCCATTTGTAAAGCCAATTTGCCACCCTTTTCTCATGTACACAAAGTAACCAAACTGGTACCATTTCAACACCTATATAAGCAGCCAAAACATGTCAATTTATACACATATCATGCCATCTATCCTTAACCATTCCAACTACTCAATTCCATATTCAAAATATACCAAATCATCATGCCAAAGTTATCAAAACTTACATAAGTTCCAAATGCATTAATACATCAACTAATAACTAACAAAATGAACAACCGTTTGGCTATATAAAAAATTATGGAAAACATAACAAAACAAGCCAACATTTAAGGCATTATATACATCTCATATATCACTTACCAAACACATAGTTCAAGCCAACTTATGACCATATACACCAACATTTACAAGCCAAATCTCATGGCTAATATCATAACTCAAAATATACCAAAATGACACTAGCCTATACATGCCATATACCATATATACAAAGCTTCAAAAGTACCAACGAAATGATCATTAGTGTGATGACGCTTCCCGCCGATCCTCGAGTCCAAGTTAGCTTTGATTCTCTATAAAACATAAACAAATAACACACAGTAAGCTTCATAGCTTAGTAAGTTCGTACTAAATATGCTTAATAGTTCACAATATACAGATCATCAATTCGTACTAATTAATATCTAAATCATGGTGACTAACAAACTTTCCTTATACTTACTCAAGTGTTTTATGAACAAGTTCATAAATTCTTCTATTTGGATTTCATGCTTTATATGTACATACATGTACAAATTCATATCAAACTTATACCTTTACATGATACTATTGAATACTCGATATCTCGCACACTAAGTGCCAAAGCATAGCTGAAGCAATTATAATCTCGCACACCGAGTGCCTTTCATAGCCGAAGCTATCTCAGTCTCACACACTAAGTGCCACATATAGCCGAAGCTATTCCGATTCACACACTAAGTGCTTTATATAGCCAAAGCTATCTCGATACATACACTAAGTGCCAAACATAATCAATTCAGCACCGTACACAACCATCGCCTCATATATATAATTTATGCAATATTAAAGCATTAAAAACATAATTGTAACAATGTTTATCATGTAAGAACTTACCTCAGACGTAAAAATGACGAAACTAGTTGATTAGTCGGGTACTTTGTTCTTGCCTAGATCTATGTCCAGGTTCTTCTTTTCTTGATCTATATTATAACAAATTCAACTCATTTAATCACATAATCTTTCAATTTAGTCCACAATACACATTTGAGCACTTTTACACATTAGCCCCTTGACTTTCACATTTAATCAATTTAGTCCTTATTTCATAAATACACCAAATTCACAAAATTCAATAAGACTCATACTTAGCGGAACAGATCCCTAGAAGCCCATATTTTTCATTTATTTCACATTTCAATCCCTCAAATTACACTTTTCACAATTTAATCCCTATTTTGTATTTTTACAAAAAAACACTTAACAAAACATATTAATCTATCAACAATGATTCATTTTGCATCATCAACACTCAAAAAATCAAGCTACCATCAATTGCAACTCACATATTCATAAACCAATTCAAAAATTGAGGCATGGGCTAGCTAGTACTCAAAGCAACGATCACAAAAAACGTGGAAATCATTAAAAATCGAACTCGAAACATACCTCAATTAATTCACACAAATGATGAACCCTAAATGAGCTTTAATATTTTATTTTCTTTTGATTTTCGGTGGAAGATGATGATAATGAAGCCTAATTTTGTTTTCTTTTATTAATAATAACATTAATAAACAAATTACCAATTTAACCTTAATTAAAACCATCAAATTCCATAATATTAAGCCCATTTTTGTCCATTCTCACTATCAATGGCATAATAACATCATAAGGACCTTTGGTTTAATAAATCATAGCGAATAGACACATTTAACATATAGAATGCCACTTCTGCATTTTACGCGATTTAGTCATTTTCTCAAATTGAGCTATTAAACTATAAAATTAGCTCACGAAATTTTCACACATACATATTCACATGCTGTAAACACATAAAATAATATTAAAATAATTTTATGATCTCGGATTTGTGGTTCTGAAACCATTGTTCTGATTTAACCTAAAATTGGGCTTGTGAGTAGGTTTGGATATTGCTTTCTCATAGCATCCTCGGGTTCCCCTATAGCTTCTTCTACCCCGTGTCGATGCCATAATACTTTCAATAATGAAATTTTCTTATTTCTCAGCTCTTTGATCTCACGAGCTAGAATTTGAATTGGTTCTTCACTATATGATAATTTTGACTGAATCTCAATTTTGATCAGAGAAATAACATGCAAAGGTTCAGATCTGTATCTTCGTAGCATCGATACTTGAAATACATTATGAATCTTTTCTAACTCAGACAGAAATGCTAGTCGATAATCAACTGGTCCAATTTGCTCGATAATTTCATACGGTTCGATGAATCTCGGACTCAATTTGCCTTTAAGACTGAATCGAAGTATTTTCTTCCATGGAGATACTTTCAAAAACACTTTATCCCCAATTTGAAACTCAATATCCTTCCATCTCAAGTCTATATATGATTTCTGACGATCTGATGCTACTTTCAGACTATCACGAATTACTTTCATTTTTTCTTCAGTCTCTCTAATCAAATCAACCCCGTGGGTCTTATTCTCACTAAGCTCAGTCCAGTACAACGGTGTTCTACATTTACGACCGTATAAAGCTTCGTATGGTGCCATTTAATACTCGATTGAAAACTATTATTATACGCAAATTCAATCAACAACAAATACTTTTCCCACATACGTTTGAACTCAAGAATGCAACATCTCAACATATCCTCGAGCATTTGTATAACTCACTCAGATTGACCATCTGTCTACTGGTGAAATGCGGTACTAAAATGTAGTTCTGTACCCAATGCATCTTGCAATTTCTTCCAAAATTTTGATGTGAACCTCAGATCTCTATCTAAAACAGTAGAAAAAGGTACTCCGTACAATCTCACAACTTCAGAGATATACAGCTTAGCTAAATTTTCAAGCGAATAGTCCGTTCGTACCGGAATAAAATGAGTCGATTTTGTCAAACAGTCAACAACAACCCAGATTGAATCTTTCTTACTCAGAGATAGGGGCAAACCTGAAATAAAATCCATAGTTACTATATCCTATTTCTAGTTGGGCATCATAATTGGTTGCAATAAACCAAACGGTACTTGATGTTCAGCTTTGACTTGTTGACAAATCAAACATTTTGAAACAAATTCTGAAATATCATGCTTCATGCCACGCCACCAATAAAGTTGTTTCAAATCATTATACATTTTCGTGCTTCTTGGATGAACAGATAAACGACTACTATGTGCTTCGTTCAGAATCATCTAAATCAACACTGAATTACTCGGAACACATATTCGGCCTCTGAATCTTAAACAGTCATCAGAATCAACTTGAAACTTTGAATCAGGGTTCGAATCACATTGAGCTCGTTTTGCTAACATTTCATTATCAACTTTTTGAGCTTCATAAATCTGCTGTATAAACAACGGTCTCGCTTTCAATTTAGCTACAATTGATGTAACACCCCAAATCCGGCCTAGACGTTATGGCTGAATCTAGCAATGTCACATTGAAGTGTTTTTCGTAAAATGTAATATCATTGAAAAATCCATTCTTTATTTAACCTCTTTGTGATCTTAACGAAGATTTTAGGATGTCTCGTTCCTTCTCAAAATTTAAGTTGTTTGGTAAAAAGTTAATCATATTAAATCATTATTAATTTTAAACCATTATTTCTTGCAGAAGCTTTAAAACATGTTGCGTAAACGTGGTGTTTTGAAAAATATTTATCTTTTTGAAAACTTGCACCCTACTGCTAGCAGATATAAGTCAAAATAAATAAAACCCCAAATTAAGGATTAAAAATTTAAAAATGCCTTATTACATTAAAAATAGCCAAAATTAAACTACTTATAATTTAAAAACTTATATATGGAAGCAAGAGCGGTTGTGTGGCCACCTTCGAGTCCCTCCCAGCCCCGATCTGCCTAAGACTAGGGATTACCTGTACATACAAATAGAAGGGTAAGTTTACGAAAACTCAATGTGTAACCCCATACAAGCAAACAACAAGAAACAAGCACATGCGGGCTAAAGCCCTTTAGTAATAAAGGATGACAATATCAATTTGGGCTTTAGCCTATCTCAATACAGAAACAGTCATTTGTTTGGGCCTTGGGCCATTGCAGAAGAATAATTATCACCTGCAAGAATAACTTTAAATAAAGCGATATAAGTCCTACCCATCTAGCCTTTACACTCCAACTCCGTCCAACCCTACACTCCATGTGGGGATATAATCAACCCACCCATCCCTACACTCTAGAATTAGCACCGGCCATGCACTATATCAAGATAATGCAATGCCTTTGCGATAATTTAGGCTTGAAGCCTTTCAGTACACTTCCTCCGATCAGTATAAAACCCATCCCCATGCAATGCATCATACAATCATGTCATGTCATATCATAGAATCATACATGTATCCATTACAGCTTAAATAGCATTCTAAAATACGGTCATACATGCACATATATATACACCACATAGGGGCAAAACAATCATCTTACCATATAAGGGTAAAATAGTCATTTTATCATATATAGTGGGTCTAAGTATACATACCGACCCAATAGTAGGTCCATAGTCATCTCGGGCGACCCGTGCAACCTTAACAGTCAAACAGTGAAAATGGGCCCACGACCCATATTGAGGCCCACGTGGGCCCACACGTCTATGTGGCCCACAAAACCCATAAATGGCCTTGGCCATGTAGATTACACAGCCTGGCCCAATATTCTCCACACATCCACGTGGTTTACCCGTCTGGGGCCCACATACCTGTGGGGCCCACACGACCTATTTTTGCCCACTATAGCCAAACTCGGCCTCAACCCATGAAATCACTTATGGACGGCCTCAGCGATCACATGCCCATGGCTAGGCATATGGGCTACTACACGAGCGAGCGTACGCCTGTGTAGCATCGACGGTCACTTAATTCAGCTTTTGCCGACTCACAATTAGGGGCAGTGTTTTTACACACCTTGATGCGAGAGTGTGTAAATAGACCACAGGCACTCCAACCCTAGATCCAAACACAATACACCATTAGTCCCTTTAACAATAGGATTAAACAATTCCTTTCTATCACACTTATTAAAACAGTTTCGTATCACTTACCTTGGTTGATCGACTTAGGATCACTTACTTAATCCGTTGCAAAAGGCTGGTTTCAACCCTTTTTAGAAGTATCCTACAATCCAACCAAGACTTAATAATGTAAACCATATATTGATCATACCAAAAGATTGTACGAACCGCATAACACTTACCGGAAATGCCACTTTGAGAAAAAGAAAGGAAGCAATCGGCCTACACCCCCAATGCAAGCTGAAACACACGTTACTACAGAAGCAAAGACTAGCACCAACACATCCCTAGCCATATACGACAGCAAAGGAAAATGTTAGAAGAATATTACTACAGAGAGAGAAAGAGAGAACAAAGAAGGACCATGCACCTACCAATTGGTTAAAGCGTAATTGCAAAAACCGAAAACAAAATATAGAGAGTGAGAGATGAGGTATTCGGTTAAAATGGCAAGATGACAATAGAGGAAATTGGGAACCCAAAGAGAATCGAAGGAGGGGGAGGAAGGTATGTTCGGCCAACCAAGAAGGTGAAGGAAAAGGAAAGAATTGAGAGAGAATAGAATAAGGAGTATTCGACCAAGGTTTGAGAGAGGGAGAGAAGGAAGCAATCAGTAAGCAAAAGACTTTAAGAAAAAATAAACCTGAAATAGATCAAAATGAGAAAAACCCCGAATGACATCCAGCAACAAATCGTCCCAAAAAGAGAAATACGAAAGATGGAAAAGCAGTAAAAACTAAAAGCTGAATTCGGCACCAAGGAGTGAAAGTGTGCTATTGACCGATTTTGGCAAAATGGGACTCCCACATTCGGCACAACACTCCCACTCTTCCAAAAATCCCTTAATTTCCTCCTCAAATCCCTCCACAAATCACTCAAACTGATCACTCCTCTATCCAAATCCCATATTTCCTCTGAAAATTCGGCTACACAATCACCACAACCCTCAAACACACCAACGACCACTAGCATTAGAGTTCCACTGACATACAACCACTTACACGGCACAACAGCAAAATAAAACACTCAACTACCCCGACCAGGATTCGAACCTCAGTCCTCTAGCATAGGTAACACACCACCTACCCCCGGACCAGCAGGCCCTTTCTGTCATAAAATACCCATATTTATTTAAAAGCCTACTGACTAGAGACAATGGTTTAACCTATTAAAACAAAATTTTTGCCTAAGCCAATGCTTGACCTCAAGACTTCTCAGACACTTCCCAGGACACTTAACCACTGAAGCAAATACACATTTTCGTCCTAAACCTACAAAAATAATTACTTAAGATTTTGGGGTGTTACTACTAAGTCGTCATCAGATAGAACCAATTGAGTATTCATTGCACGTAGAGCAAACAAAGATTTTCGACTTAATGCATTAGCAACAACATTTGTTTTTCCTGGATGATAATCAATCACATGCGCAAGATCAGAGCGGTAGCACCAAAAACTAGAGACATGGAACACATCATGAATTCGGTCCAACTCCGGAGGTAACTCTAACTGGTAGGCAACCGGTCCCACCTGTCTCAGTATGTGGTAAGGCCCAACGAACCTAGGGCTTAACTTGCCCTTCCGTCTAAACCTCAGTACCTTCGTCCATGGTGAGACCTTGAGAAAAATGAAGTCCCCCACAGAATACTCAATCTCCTTACGCTTCAGATCCGCATAAGACTTCTATATGTCTGATGCCACCTTCAATCATTCTCGAATTAGTCTAACTTTATCCTCGATATTAGAAACTAACTCAGGACCCAAAACACGCCGCTCGCCCAACTTAGTCCAACACGAAAGAGTACGATACCTCCGACCATATACGCAAACTCTGCTAATGACAAGTAGTCCTCCCAACTGCCTCGAAAATCTATCACACAACTCCTTAACATGTCCTTCAATATTTAGATCACACTCTCTGACTGACCATCTGTCTGAGGATGGAATGCAGTACGGAAGTCCAACCTTATATCCAAAGCCTCGTGTAACTTCTTCCAAAATCGAGACGTGAAGTGAGGATCTCTATCAGATATTATGGAAACCGGTACCCCATGCAATCTTACAATCTAAGACACATGCAGTTTAGCCAAATTTTGTACAGAGTAATTAGTACGAACTGGTATGAAATGGGCAGATTTGGTCAACTGATCCACGATGACCCATACTGAATCCTTCTTAGTAGGCGTTAGGGGTAGCCCACTAACGAAGTCCATAGTCACTCTTTCCCACTTCCAAAGTGGAATCTTAACTGGCTGAAGCAACCCTAATGGTAACTGAAGTTCAGCCTTGACCTGTTGGCAAGTTAGACATTTGCTCATGAAGTCGGTAACTTTACGCTTAAGACTCAGCCACCAATATAACTCACAAAAGCTTTGGTACATCTTATTTCTGTCAGAATGCATAGCATAAGCGCTACTATGTGCCTCTCACAGTATAGACTGCCTTAAATAAGTATCTTTCAGTATGTAGATTCTCCCACGAAAACAGAGTACATTCAGTCCAAAATCTGATATGATACCACTCTCAATCTATTGGAATCGAAGACCCAATGACTCATCCTCTAACTATTTACCCTTAATCTGCTCAATCCATGTCTGTTTAACCTGAAGTATGGCCATTAGACTACTATAATCAAATAAGCTGAGACGAGAAAACATTGCCCTCAGGTCCGACATAGCCCTACGGCTCAGTGCGTCAGCAACCATATTGGCCTTACCAGGATGGTATTCAATCAAACAGTCATAGTCCTTAAGCAGCTCAATCCATCTACACTGCCTAAGATTTATCTCCTTCTAAGTGAGAAGGTACTTGAGGCTCTTGTGATCCGTGTAAATGATACACTTCTCACCGTATAGGTAATGCCTCTAGATCTTTAGTGTGAATACCACTGCGACCAACTCCAAGTCGTGTGTCAGATAATTCATCTCATCCGTCTTAAGCTGGCGAGATCCATATGCTACGACCTTACCATCTAGCATCAACACACATCCCAAACCGACATGTGATGCATTGCTGTAGATAGTGAACTCTTTTCCAGACTCTGGCTGTATCAAGACAAGGGCCTCGTTCAGTACCTTCTTGAGCTTCTCAAAGCTCTTTTGTTATGTATTAGTCCAGTTAAATGACACACTCTTACGCAACAACTTAGTCAGAGGTGCAGCAATCAATGAAAACCCCTCAACAAATCGTCTATAATACCCTACTAGTCCCAGAAAAGTACGAATCTCAGATACCATCTTAGGCAGCTTTCAATCCAGAACAACTTTAATTTTTCGAGGATCAACCCTAATCCCCTCAGCAGATACCACATGGCCCAGAAATGTTACCTCTCGTAACCAGAACTCACACTTACTAAACTTGGCGTACAGTTGTTTCTCCATCAGAATCTGCAGAACAAGTCGTAGATGTGCATCATGTTCATCTTCAGTTCTCGAATACACTAGAATGTCATCAATAAAAACCACTACGAATAATCAAGATAGGTCTGGAACACTCGGTTCATCAAATCCATAAAAGCTGCTTGTGTATTCGTCAGTCCAAATGGTATCACTAGGAACTCGTAATGACCATAGCGAGTCCTAAACGTTGTCTTGTAAACATCAGTCTCTTTGACCCTCAGTTGATGGTACCCAGATCAAAGATCAACCTTAGAGAAAACTGAAGTTCCTCGAAACTGGTCGAATAGATCATCAATCGTCAGTAGGGGGTACTTATTCTTAACGGTCAATTTATTCAGTTGTCAATAATTGATGCATATGCGCATGGATCCATCTTTTTTTTCACAAACAAAACCGGTGCTCCCCATGGAGACATACTAGGTCGGATGAACCCACGATCCAATAATTCTTGAATCTGAGCCTTAAGCTCCACAAGCTCCTTCGGTGCCATTCTATGAGGGGCAATGGACACCGGAGCTATACCAGGCAGGAGCTCAATCCGAAAATCAACTTCATGGTTTGGAGGTAATCCAGGCAGCTCATCAGGAAAAACATCCGAAAAATCTTTAACTATTCTGATATCCTTAATAGAAGCAACCCTAGAATTTGAAACACTTATGTAAGATAGATACGCCTTACAACCCTTACGAACCAATTTCTCGGCCCTTAATGCAAAAATCACATTTGACAAGTAATTTCGATGCTCTCCAATTACAACTGCCTCATCATCCTTCGTAGTTCTCAATACCATCCATTTCGTAGCACAATCCAAGCTTGCCTGATGCTTCACGAACCAATCCATTCCCAGAATTATGTCAAATTCTCCAAAACGAAGTTCCATCAAATCTGCCAAAAAGATAACCCCTTGAACCTCCAAAGGCACATCCCTGAACAGTTTATCTACCCTTACAGACTTCCCCAATGGACTCAACATAGTAACCTCACTTGCAGTACTCTCAACCAAGATATCCAAAGTCTTAGACACATTACAAGCTATATAGGAAAGAGTAGATCCTATCTCTATCAGTGCAATATAAGGTATATTATAAATGAAAAACATACCCATGATAACATTTGGAGCATCACCATCCTCTTGGCGACGTACAGCAGAAACTAGAGCTGGTTGCCTCGCCTCAGTATGACCAGCACCTCTGCCCAACGCCTTCTGACCACGGCCCATACCATTTCCACCTCTGACCTGACCACGGCCTCTCAGTGGCTGCTGAACACCCCTCGGCGGCTGTATCGTACCCAAACCTATAGCTCGTACCTGATCGGGCCTCCATAGACAATCTCTGATCCAGTGCTCCAATGGTTCACACCTTAGACATGCCCCAATCCTTTTCCAGCACTTGCCCTGATGGCATCTTCCACAACCAGTACAGGGCTGCGACAACAACAGGGGGCCTAACTCTAATCGGCCCGTCAACTCTGGCCTTTTTCTTAGGCCTCAGAAATGAACTTGAGGGCCCTGAATCCCTCTTGTTTCTACCTCTCTCCTTCTCACGATTATGGAACTCAGCGCGCTTCTTATCCTCAGCAATCTTCGCCTTATCCACTAAAGCAGCAAATCTCACTCCCTCTATGGAGCTATCAAAATCGTTAAACTATCCCTGAGGCTGTCCTCAAAATAAACACACCGCTCGTACTCAGTTGCCATCATACCTCGCGCATAGCAGCTTAATCGCAGAAATTCAACCTCGTATTCGGCCACTAATTTATCCCCCTGTGTCAGATTTAGAAACTCCCTCTTTTGGGCATCCACATAACTCGCGTCCACATACTTCCCTTGGAAAGTAGTCTTGAAGAATTCCCATGTCAACCGGTCGGGCTGAGTGCCTTCTTTAACTGTAAGCCACCACTGATAAGCCTCATCTCTTAGCAGTGATATGCACCCTTTAGTTTTTGCTCGGGGGTACAGTCGAGATCATTCATGATCCTTTCCTTGGCCTCAATCCAATATTCAGCCACATTAGGGGCAACTCCAATAATACCCCTAAAAATCTCAACTCCATTAGACCGAAGTCATTTCGTATAAGACCCATGGCCCACAATACTAGTATTGGGCCCAACGACCCTCTCCAGAATTTGTAGCATAGCTTGGGACAATGCATCGTCCCCAGCCGCAATCATAAGACCCAAGTGAAGCCGGAGCCTTCCTAGCTTCAACATTAGGCATGTGGCCCGATAACTAAGATCTAGCCCGAGCACCTCCACAGCCTCCGCCGCGGCCTCTTATACCCCTTCCATGAGTACCTCTGGTGCTCATTATCGAATTACGCTTTATCTATGTTAATAATTTTGTGCATCAGATTTGCAGTTCCAGTATTTATTAATAATATTTTATGAACACAGTATCAGTAATTCAGAGTTCGTTTTCGCAAATCGCAGTCTTACTACAGTTTTAGTTTACCCTAAATAGAGTTTTTTAGTATTGTCTACTACCTATAGTAGTATCAACATTTCAGTTCAAAATAAGCAACAATTTCAAAAGGCTTACAGAATTGGCGTCAGAGACTCAGTCTACCACACATTTCAAAATGCTTCAACTCATTTGCAACAATTCTTTTTGAACATTTCAAGTTTTAGAAGAAACCCAAATCCATTGCCGAGTTTTGTAACCTGGCTCTGATACCACTAAATGCAACACCCCAAATTTGACCTGGACGTTATGGCCGAATCTAGTGATGTTACATTGAAGTGTTTTTCGTAAAATATGATATCGTTGAAAAATTTATTTTTTATTTAACCTCTTTGTGATCTTAACGAAGATTTTAGGATATCTCGTTCCTTCTCAAAATTTAAGTTGTTTGGCAAAAAGTTAATCATATTAAATCATTATTAATTTTAAACCATTATTTCTTATGGAAGCTTTAAAACATGGTGCGTAAATGTGGTGTTTTAAAAAACATTTATCTTTTTGAAAATCTGCATCCTACTGCTAGCAGATATAAATCAAAATAAATAAAACCCCAAATTAAAGATTAAAAATTTAAAGATGCCTTATTACATTAAAAATACCCAAAATTAAACTACTTATAATTTAAAAAGTCATATATGGAAGCAAGAGCGGTTGTGTGGCCACCTTCAAGTCCCTCGCAGCCCAGATCCGCCTAAGACTGGGGATTACCTGTACAAACAAACAAAAGGGTGAGATTACGAAAACTCAGTGTGTAATCCCATACAAGCAAACAGTCAAAAAAAAGCACAGTCTAGGCCTAACCCCTTTTTAGTAACAGTGACAATATTAGTTTGGGCTTTAGCCCATCTCAATACAGAAATAGTCATGTGTTTGGGCCTTGGCCTATTGTAGTAACAATAATCAGTACAGTAACAGTTTAAACAGTATATAAGTCCTACCCATCAAGTCTCTACACTCCAACTCCGTCCAACCCTACACTCCATGTAGGGATATAATCAACCCACCCATCCCTACACTCCAGAATTAGCACCGGTTGCGGCACTATACAGTAATATGTAGCTGCCCTGCCAGTAAATTTAGGCTCGAAGCCTTTTAGTACACTTCCTCCGATTACTATAAACCCATCCCTATGCAATGCATCATACAACCATGTCATGTCATATCATAGAATCATACATGTATCCATTATAGCTTAAATAGCATGCTAAAGTACAGTTATACATGCACATATATATACACCACATAGGGGCAAAATAGTCATCTTACCATATAAGGGTAAAATAGTCATTTTATCATATATAGGGGGTTTAGGTATACTTACCGACCCAACAGTAGGTCCACAGTCATCTCGGGCGACCCGTGCAACCTTAATAGTCAAATAGTAAAAATTGACCCACGACCCATATTGCGGTCCATGTGGGCCCACACACCCGTGTGGCCCACATAACCCAAAAATGGCCATGGCCGTGTGGATTACATAGCCTGGCCTAATATTCGCCACACATTCGCGTGGTTTACCAGTGTGGGGCCCTCATGCTTGTGGGGTCCACACGGCCTATTTTGGCCAACTATGGCCCAACTCGGCCTCAGCCCATGAAATCGCTCATGGCCGGCCTCAACGATCACACGCCCATGGTTAGGCATACGGACTACTACACGAGCGAGCGCACGCCTGTATAGCGTCGACGGTCACTTAATTTAACTTTTGTCGACTCACGATTAGAGGCAGTGTTTTGACACACCTTGATACGAGAGTGTGCAAATAGACCACAAGCGCTCAAACCCTAGATCCAAACACAATACACCACTGGTCCCTTTAACAACAGGATTAAACAATTCCTTTCTATCACACTTATTAAAATTGTTTCTTATCACTTGTCTTGGTTGCTCGACTGAGGATCAGTCACTTTATCCATTGCAAAAGACTAGTTTCAACCCCTTTTAGAAGTATCCTAAAATCCAACCAATACTTAATAATGTAAACGATATATTGATCATACCAAAAGATTGTACGAACTGCATAACACTTACCGAAAGTGCCACTTTGAGAAAAGGAAAGGAAGCAATCGGCCTACACCTCTAATGTAAGCCAAAACACACGTTACTACAGAAGCAAAGACTAGCATCAACATGTCCCTAGCCATATACGACAGCAAAGGAAAATGATAGAAGAATATTACTACATAGAGAGAAAGATAGAACAGAGAAGGACCATGCACCCACCGATTGGTCAAAGCGCAATTGCAAAAACCAAAAACAAAATAGAGAGAGTGAGAGATGAGGTATTCGATCAAAATGGCAAGATGACAAGAGAGGAAATTGTGAACCCAAAGAGAATCGAAGGAATGGAAGGAAGGTGTGTTTGGCCAACTAAGAAGGTGAAAGAAAAGGAAAGAATTGAGAGAGAATAGAATAAGGAGTATTCGACCAAGGTTTGAGAGGGGGAGAGAAGGAAGCAATCGGTCAGCAAAAGACTTTAGGGAAGAACAAACCCAAAATAGACCAAAATAAGAAAAAAACCCGAATGACCTTTAGTAAAAATTTGTCCCAAAAAGAGAAATACGAAAGATGGAGAAGTAGTAAAAACCAAAAGTTGAATTCGGCACCAAGGAGTGAAAGTATGCTATTGACCGATTTTGGCAAAATGGGACTCCCACATTTGGCACAACACTCCCACTCTTCCCAAAATCCCTTAATTTCGTTCTCAAATCCCTCCACAAATCACTCAAACTGATCACTCCTCTATCCAAATCCCATATTTCCTCTTAAAATTCGGCTACACAATCTCCACACCCCTCAAACACTCCAACCGCTCACTAGCATTAGAGTTCCACTAAAATACAACCACTTACACAGAATTTTTGCCTAAGCCAAGGCTTGATCTCAAGACTTCTCAGACACTTCTCAGGACACTTAACCATTGAAGCAAATATACCTTTACGTCCTAAACCTACAAAAATAATTACTTAAGATTTTGGGGCATTACAAAAATAATTACGAAGAGCAAACAAAGATTTTCAGCTTAATGCATCAGCAACAACATTTGCTTTTCCTAGATGATAATCAATCACTAGCTCGTAATCTTTGAGCAATTCTAGCCATTTTCGCTGTCTCAAATTCAAATCTTTCTGAGTCATCAAATATTTCAAACTCTTGTGATCTGAATAAACATGGCATTTTTCACAGAACAAATAATGGCGCCAAACCTTCAACGTAAACACAATGGTTGCTAACTATAAATCGTGCGTTAGGTAATTTTTTTCATGCGGTTTCAAATGTGTCAAGGCATAAGCATGACTTTTCCTTCCTGTATCAAAACACAGTCCAAACCATTCAATGATGTATCACTATAAATCACAAATTCTTTACCTGATTCTGGTTGTACTAACTCTGGAGTTTCAGTCAAAAGAACTTTCAACTGATCAAAACTTTTTTGACATTTCTTTGACCATTCAAATTTTACATCTTTCTAAAGCAATCTTGTCAATAGTGTCGTAATCATCGAAAAGCCTTTCACGAACCGTCAATAATAGCTAGCTAGTCCCAGAAAACTATGAACTTCAGATACATTTCTCAGAGGCTTCCAATCCATTATTGCAGAAATCTTGTTCGGATCGACTCTAATACCCGATGCTGACACAATATGTCCTAAGAAACCAACCTCACGCAACTAGAATTCACATTTACTAAACTTTGCATATAACTGCTTATCACACAGAGTCTGCAATACAATTCTCAAATGCTCAGCATGCTCAATTTCATTTCGTGAATATATCAATATATCGTCAATGAACACAACAACAAATCAATCTAGATACGGTCTGAAAATACGGTTCATTAAGTCCATAAAAGTAGTAGGTGCATTCGTAGTCCAAAAGGCATAACTAAAAATTTGTAGTGACCATATCTCGTTCTGAATGCAGTCTTCGATACATCAAAATCTTTAACTCTTAACTGATAATAACCCGATCTCAACTCTATCTTTGAAAACACTGTAGCCCCTTTCAATTGATCAAACAAATCATCAATCCATGGTAGAGGATATTTGTTCTTGATTGTCACTTTATTCAGCTGTCTATAGTCAATACATATTCTCATCGTGCCATCTTTCTTTCTCACAAATAACATAGGAGCACCCCAAGGCGAAAAACTCAGTCTTGTAAAACCTCTATCCGTCAGTACTTACAATTGAGCTTTCAATTCTTTTAACTCTATAGGTGCCATTCGATACGGAGCTATCGATATCGGCATAGTTCTTGGCACTAACTTAATGCCAAACTCAACCTCTCGGATCAGTGGTAAACTCGATAACATCCAAATATTCACACACAACTGGCACTGATTCAATCTTTTTTTCAGTCACTTTCGTATCAAGCACATAAGCAAAATAAGATTCGTAGCCCTTTCTCACATATTTCTGAGCTAACATCGATGAAATCACTGCTGGCAAGCCATTCAAAGCATCTGAATCAATTTTGATAGTCTTACTATTCTGACATCTCAGATCAATTATCTTTCATTTGTAATTCAAAATAGCATCATGCAGTGTTAGCCAATTCCCAGAATTATGTCAAATTCATCAAATGGTAACAACATTAGATCAGTAGAAAAGCAGAAATCTCGAATCATCAATGGATAGTTCTTGTACACTTTATCAATCAACACACACTTGCCTAAAGGGTTCGATACTCTAATTACAAATTCAGTAGACTCTATAAGAAAAGTCTTACTATATACTAAATTCACACATATATACGAATGAGTAGATCTTGGATCTATCAATGCAATAACTTTAGTATCATAGAGAGTAAAAGTACCACTAATAACATCTGGAGATAACGCTTCTTCGCGAGCGCGAATAGCGTAGCCCCATGCAGGTGCTCTAGCATCAGATCTCGCAGTAGAATCTCTCGTTGTACCACGGTTACCGTTTGCATTTTCTGTATTTCTTGGCGGCCTCCCTTGAGTAGCTGTGTTGTTTGATATTACATTATGAGATTTATCTTTTCCAATTAACTCAGGACAATCACTAATAAAATGATCTCGTGAACCACAACTGTAACAAGTTCTATTATTATTTTTCACCCAGCAATCTCTAAAATGTTGTCTTCCACATTGTTGAGATGTAACGCCCCAAATTTAGGCCTGGAAGTATTAGGTCTTAAGCATGGAAACAGTTAGGAGGTGGCAGACAAATAATTAATTGTGCAAGAAGTGATGCAAATGAATGTCTGTTTCAGTGGTTAAGTGTTTTGGAAAGTGCTTGAGAAGTCTTGGGTTCAAGCGTAAGCATGTGCAAAAATTTTTTGTTTTTGAAGGAATAAACACTGTCTCTAGGCAATAGGCTTTTAAATAATTATGGGGATAACATGTCATAAAAATCCTACTAGTCTAGTGGATAGTGGTGTGTGGAGTGTGCTAGTGGTCTGAGGTTCGAATCCCTGCATGTGCAAATGGAGATTATTTTTACTACTGGTTATGGGAGGTAGTAGAGGATGACTGAAACACTGCTGAGTGGAGTGGAGTTTGAATTGGTCATGGAGGGATTGTAAGAGGGAGTTCAAGAGAGATATGGGAAGAGATTTTAGGAGAAAATCAAGGGGATTTGAAGTGGAGGGAGTGTTGGTGCCGAATTGGGATTGTGGGCACTCATGCATTCAGTTTTGGGGATTGGAAAATTACTCTTCATTTTTCTAATATCTGTTAACATTTGTTCCATTTCTTTTCAGTATAGATAGAATTATTCTTGTAAGTCTTGGGGTATCATTCATTTTTGGCTTATTTCGGGTTGTGCTTTTCTTCTATTGTTTATTGTTCTCCTTGGCCGAATGTTCTATCTGCTCCCCTCTCTTCTCTTTTTGGTCTTAACCGTTTCTCTTCTTTTGTATCCTATTGTTTTGGCCGAATATTGCTCCTCTCCCTCTTTTCCTTTTCTTTCAGCTTTTAATTCTTAATTCCTTAACCGATTGCTCCCTTCTGTGATAGAATGATGATTTTGCCCTTATGTGATAAAATGAGGTAAAATGACCGAAATACCCTTGAAAGGTAAAATGACTGTAATAACCATGTAAGCTAAAATGATTGATTTGCCCTACAATGTGTATGACTGTATTTGAGCATGCCATGTTATATGTAAGTTGCATCCATGTATGATATTATGTTGCATTACATGGGATGGGATATATGATTTTGGAGGAAGTGTACTATACTGATATGGTTGCACGGGTCACGCAAGATGACTGTGGACCTACTGATGGCTTTAAGCCTACTATACTGGCAGCTCTACTGCAATTACTGATTAGTGCCACAACCGGTGGTATATTTGGAGTGTAGGGATGTGTGGGTCAATTTTATCCCCACATGGAGTGTAGGGTTGGACGGGGTGGAGTGTAGAGGATGGATGGGTAGGATTTTCTATTTGCATTCTACCGATTCATCGTTCTCGCATTGATCATGGTTACTTGACCGATTCTTGCCACTACTATCATTCATCGATCTTGAATCATTCATCGATATGGGCTTAGGCCTAGACTGTGTTGTTCATTGTTTGTTTATTATTGGGATTACACACTGAGTTTTTGTAGACTCAACCATTTGTTTTAACTGTACAGGTAATCCCCAGTCGTGGGTGGATCGGTGCTGCGAGGGACTCAAAGGTGGCCACACAACCACTCTTACTTCCATATTTGTTTTTAATTTATAAGTAGTTTTATTTGGGTATTTTTTTATGTAAAAGGCCTCTTTAAGTTTCATTCTTTAAGTTTTACTCTTTAATTTGTGTTTTTATTATTTTATTATGATTTATACGTACTAGTGGTAGGATGCGAGTTTTCAAAAGATATACATGATTTACCAAAATACCATGAACACACAAAATCGTTTCGGAAGCTTCCGCGATAAACGAGATTTTGGAATTTATAACGTTTTAAAGTAAATACTTTTGATAGTGATACAAGTTTTAAAATTATTTTCTAGATCACACAAAGAGGCTAAATAAACATTGGGCTTTTCAAACGTTATCACGTTTTACGAAAAACACTTCAATGTGACATCGCCAGATTCGGCCATAACGTCTAGGCCGGGTTGGGGTGTTACATGACATTTGGGTTTAACATCTTTTACATTACCAACACTCGATACCGATATGGCTTGAGCTTTAGGGTTGGTGTATTGCTTTTTAGGATCTCTATTCTGATATCCTACTGAAGCTATAGATCGATTAAAATAGTCTCTAGATTTTTTCGATGAGGAATGATAAGATTTACTCATCAATTTCTTCTTCGAATCTCTTGCCTCTAAATCAGCCTTTCTCTTTTCTATGCTAAAATCTTCAGCTTTGCATGCCCATTCAACTCACACAAAAAAATTCTTTCAAATCTAATATTCCGACTAGAAGTTTAATATCTTCATTCAGCCCATCAATAAACCATTTACACATTATTTCTTCAGTTTAAACATATATCCGAGCATACTTGCTCAACTGTACGAATTCCCTCTCGTACTCGGTTACAGTCATACGACCTTGTTTCAATTCTAAAAACTCTTTATGCTTTTGGCTCAAAAATCATTGATTTATGTACTTTTTCAGGAACTCGATCTGAAAGAATTCCCAAGTAACTCGTTCTTTAGGAACCAAACATGTCAATATTTTCCACCAATGATATGCATTATCTTTAAGTAATGATACCACACATTTGATAAATTCTTCTGGAGTACAGAACAATTCCTCGAATACCTGAATCGTGTTTTCGAGCCAAAACTCAGCTCTCTCAACACCATCATCAACTGTAGCCTAGAACTCCTCAACCCCGTGTTTCTGAATCTTATCAACAGGTGGCTTACTCAATCGAATCGGATCTATCACTTGTGGCACAACTGGGACTTGTTGAGGTATAGGTGGGGGTGGAGGTTGTTGAGTAGTTGGATTCATTAGAACGAACTCCGTGAACCACTCACTCATCACTTGAAGAAGGCTTGCTTAGCCTCTCCCCCTTGGTTACTAGTTACAAGTCTAGAATCAGATTGCACTGCCCCTTGAGGGGGAGCTGGTGCATTACTTTCAACATGGTCAGCTACAGCTCGATCGGGATCCATTTGCTATATAAAAACACATTTTAACTATCAGGAATCATCACACTATTGTAGTTTTTATATATGGCATGTATAGCTAGACTCTCACACGCTATGTTAGACCTAGAATCGACTAAACCGTAGCTCTGATACCAATTAAATGTAACACCCCTACCTGTATCCATTGCCAAAATAGGGTTGCGAGGCATTATCGAATAATACACATTATTCACATGCATTTAAGCATTCATAATCAAAATCTAGTCAAATTATTCACATTGTCCCTTTTAAGGTTCTACGAGACCTTAAAACATGCTCAGAAGTGGTTCAGGACTAAATTGATAACATTTGCAAACTTTGAGAGTCTTAAAAAATTTTAAACATTTAAGGGTCACACGCCCGTGTGAACAGGTCGTGTGTCTAACACAACTACCAAACACGCCCGTGTCATAGGCCATGTGAAAACAGGGCATACATACTGACTTGTACCACATGGCCGAGGATACACCTGTGTGCCATAACCGTGAGAAAACTGGAGGGGTTGCTGACTTGGGTCACACGGCCGGCCACACGCCCATGTGCCAGCCTGTGTGTCACACATGGCCAGTGGACACACCCGTGTGTCTAGACCATGTCAAACCTGTAGGGTATACTGAATTTAACTCGAAAGGTACCCTAGGGGACACATGGTCGTGTAACTTAATTGTGTGTCGCACACGGCTAAGACACACGCCCGTGTCTCTGCCCGTATGGACAAAAATAGGCCATTTGTAAAGCCAATTTGCCACCCTTTTCTCATGCACACAAAGTAACCAAATTGGTACCATTTCAACACTTATATAAGCAGCCAAAACATGCCAATTTATACACATATCATGCCATCTATCCTCAACCATTCCAACTACTCAATTCCATATTCAAAATGTACCAATTTATCATACCAAAGTTATCAAAACTTACATAAGTTCCAAATGCACTAATACATCAACTAATAACTAACCAAAATGAAAAACCATTTGGCTATATCAACAATTATGATAAACATACCAAAATAAGCCATCATATAAGGCATTATATACATTTCATATATGACTTATCAAACACATAATTCAAGCCAACTTATGACCATATACACCGACATTTACAAGCTAAATCTCATGGCTAATAACATAACTCAAAATAGACGAAAATGACACTATCCTATACATGCCATATACCATATATACAAAGCTTTAAAAGTACCAAAAAAATGATCAATAGTGTGGTGACGCTTCCCGATGGTCCCCGAGTCCAAGTTAGCTTTGATTCTGTATAAAAGATAAACAAATAACACACAGTAAGCTTCATAGCTTAGTTGTTCATACTAAATATACTTAACAGTTCATAATATACAAATCATCAATCTTACTAATTAATATCTAAATCATGGTGACTAACAAACTTTCCTCATACTTACTCAAGTGTTTTATGAACAAGTTCATAAATTCTTCTATTTGGATTTCATGCTTTATATGTACATTCCTGCACAAATTCATATCGAACTCATACCTATACATGATACTGTCAGATACTCGATATCTCGTACACTAAGTGCCAAAGCATAGCTGAAGCAATTATAATCTCGCAAACTAAGTGCCTTTCATAGCTAAAGCTATCTCAGTCTAGCACACTAAGTGCCATATATAGCCGAATCTTTTCCGATTCTCATACTAAGTGCTTTATATAGTTGAAGCTATCTCGATACGCACATTAAGTGCCAAACATAATTAATTCGTCGTCGTACACAACCATCATCTTATATATTTAATTTAAGCAATGTTAAAGCATTAAAAACATAATTGTAACAATGTTTATCACGTACGAGCTTACCTCGGACGTAAAAAAGGCGAAACTAGTCGATTAGTCATGTATTTTGTTCTTGCCTTGATCTAAGTCCAGGTTCCTCTTTTCTTGATCTATATTATAACAAATTGAACTCACTTAATCACATAATCTTTCAATTTAGTCCACAACACAAATTTGAGCATTTTTACACATTAGCCCCTAGACTTTCGCATTTAATCAATTTAGTCCTTATTTCATAAATACACCAAATTCACAAAATTCAATAAGACTCATACTTAGTCAAATTCTCTATAGGTCCCTAGGAACCTATATTTTTCATTTGTTTCACATTTAAATCCTTCATTTTACACTTTTCACAATTTAATCCCTATTTTGTATTTTTACCAAAAATCACTTAACAAAACATATTAATCTATCAACAATTATTAATTTTACATCATCATCAATGGCAACTCTCAAATTAATTAACCAATTCAAAAATTAAGGCATGGGCTAGCTAGTACTCAAAGCAACGATCACAAAAACGTAGAGATCATCAAAAATTGAACTCGAAACATGCCTCAATTAAGCCACACAAATGTCGAACCCTAAATGAGATTCAATTTTTTATTTTCTTTTGATTTTCAGTTGAAATGATGATAATGAAGCCAAACTTTGTTTTCTTTTATTAATAATAATATTAATAAATAAATTACCAATTTAACCTTAATTAAAACCATCAAATTCCATAATATTAAGCCCATTTATGTCCATTCTCACTATCAATGGCATAATAACATCATAAGGACCTTTGTTTTAATAAACCATAGAAAATAGACACATTCAACATATAGAATGCCACTTTTGCATTTTACGTGATTTAGTCCTTTTCTCAAATTGAGCTATTAAACTATCAAATTAGCTCACAAAATATTCACACATACATATTCACATGCTGTAAAAACATAAATAATATTAAAATAATTTTACAATCTCGAATTTGTAGTTCTGAAACCACTATTCAGATTTAATCTAAAATCGGGTTGTTATAGGCACTCCTTGCAATTTGACAATCTTAGCAACATATAACTCTGCTAATCTCTTGAGTGAAAAATCTACACGCACTGGAATGAAATGCGTAGATTTTGTCAAACGATCAACAATGACCCAAACAACATCTTCTCTGCTCGAAGATAAATGCAATCTCGATACAAAATCCATCATGACGCGTTCCCTTTCCATTTTGAAATCATCACTGGCTGTAACAATCGAGAAGGTACATGATGTTCGTGTAATGGCCCGTTTTTGGGTCAAATAGGAACAGTAGTTTCAACACAACAAATCCAAAGCCAAAATATTTATTTTATTATTTTAATAAGGTTTACAGCATGATAAATTAATTATGTGATAGTTTCGTAAAGAAATTTTACTGTTTAGAAGCTTAATTCGGTAAAAAGGACTAAATCGCGTAAAGTGCAAAAGTAGTGTTCTATTAGCTAAAGGTATTAAATAGCTATAGAAACTTAAATTTAAGGTCCTTATGTGGTTATTAACCCATTTATAAGATAGTGGAAGTTAGTGGCATGGCATTTGGAGTAGTTATTAATGTTCATTAAGGTTAATGTTGTAAATTGTAAATAAAAGATATTAAATTAAAGAAAACAAAAGAAAAACCTTTGTCTTCATCTTTTTCAACCGAATGAAGAAAGAAAAGAAGCAATGGATGAGCTTCAAGGTTCGGCCACCTATTGTCCAAGCATGTAAGTCTATTTTTGCCTATTTTTAATAATTTCTACTTTTTTAGATCGTTGTAGCTTAATCTAGCTAGCCCATATCTCCGATTTCAAAAATATTAAAGCATTTGAATGTTTCCATTGATGAATGAATGAGTATTTTTCTAGTTGATGATAGAAAATAAATCGTTGTTGTTAGATGTACAAATTTTGTAAAGCGAATTTTGGTAAAAATGTCAATTTTGGATTAAACTGTGAAATATGAAAATTTAGTGGTTAAATTTTAAAATAAATGAAAAATATGGGCTGATATGAGAATGGGTAATATTCGGCCAGCATGAATTTTTATTAAATTGAATGAATTGTGATTTTATGTGATAAGGACTAAATTATAAAAATGTGAAATAATAGGGGCAAAAATGTAATTTTGCCAAAAATGTGTAAATTGTGCTAAATTGAATGAAATGATGATTAAATAAGTAAATTTTGATATTATATAGATTGAGATACACGAGATTTGGATACAGAATGAGGGAAAATAAAGTATCAGATTAGTCGACCTAATTTGTCGTTACAGCGAACGAGGTAAGTTCGTATGTTTAATAAGCATTGTTAGAATTATGGTTTTAATGCTTTGATATTGTATAAATTGTGTATATGAGATTGTAGTCATGTTTTACAATGATTTGGATATATATGGCACTTAGTGTGCGATACGGAATAGCTTCACCTATATATGGAACTTAGTGTGCGAGATCGAGATAGCTTCGGCTATATACGGCACTTAGTGTGTGATTTAGAATAGCTTCAGCTATATACGACACATAGTGTGCGAGATTATAATATGTGTAAGACCATATCTAGGATATGGCATCGATATAAGACTTCGTGTAAAACCATAGATGGGCTATTGGCATCGATACGAGATTACATGTATGACCATATCTAGGATAAGGCATTGTTACAGTACTATGTGTACGAGATTCTCGAGTATTCTTTAGTATTCCAAATGGTTCAACAGGAAATGTTGATGAAATGTGGTTACAAGTAATGGTATGACTCAGTCGAGGTATTCGTGACAGAAATTGACAAGTGTTAAAAGTGAATTTCATATGATGGGTAAATGAATAATTATGAGAATTCATACGGTTCAATTGATTATATATATAAATGTGATGGCTATTGAATTGAATATAGTTAATTTCTATTTGCTTATGTTTATATAAATGTGAATGAATGGATAAGAAGTATTCAAATCATATAAGCATTGAAATGAATAAATCTGTGAAATTCTTGGTTAACTATGTGAATGGATACATGATATAAAGGTAGAATTATACAAGTTATATTATAATATTGATAATGGATTAAAATGTGTTTATTTGATGATATGAGTTATTATCATACAAGCTTACTAAGCTTTATAACTTAATTTGTTATCTTTTCTATGTTTATAGTGATTCGGAGGCTCGCTCGGGTTGGAAGTCATCGGAGATCATATCACACTGTCCAAATATGGGTTGGTACTTATAAGCTTTGTGATATTGATTATATGGCATGTATAGGTTTTATGGTTATTTTTTTAGTACAAATAATTTTGGTGATTAATGCATATGTGCTTGATATGTATTTTGCCATGAGATTTGGCCTGATAATGATGTAAGGTTTGATAACTATAGGCTACGGTTACTTGGGTTTGGTTGTTGGAAGTGTTTTTGGCTATTTTAAATGGCATGGATAAGTTATGTGGTTTAAAGTATATATATTTTCATGTGATATGGGTTATTTTGGTAAGCTTAATGATGGTTTAAGATAGTTAAATGGCCATTTGGTATGTGTTGTGTAATTGCTTGAGATGTGCTTGGTTTTGGTTTGGCATTTGAATGCCAAATAGGTTAGTAAAGTATGTTGATTTAGTATATGATATATATGTGAATTTTTGGCTTATGAATCTTGTTGTTTGGTTTGTCATTTAGTCAAGTAAATGATTGTGATATAAGCTTTGAACAGATTGTTATTGAAATGGTTTATAATGTGATGATTTGAGATTGTTTTGGCTATTTAATTGTGTATGAAATTGGTATAATTTGAGCTTGTATAGGTATGTGCAAAATGGGTGGCAAAATGACTTGTGAAATAGCCTATTTTTGTCCACATGAGCAGAGACACGGGCGTGTGTCTCAGCCGTATGTGGCACACGGTCATGTTACATTGTCGTGTATCACCTGGTGTTGAAATTGAAATTAAGTCAGTATGTTCCATACAGTCTCACATACGAGCATGTGACTTGGCTTTGTTGCATAAGTCAGTATACCCTACAAGATTGGCACAGCCTAGTACATGGCCTAGCACACGGGTTGTGTGGCCATTTCGAAAGGCACATGGGCTAGATACACGGGCGCGTGGTCGGTTGTGTGCCCCAAGTCAATATGTATGCCCTATTTTCACATGGCCTAAGACACGGGCATGTCTGGAGCCATGTGAGGCACACAGCCTATTCACACGAGCGTGTGATCTTATATGTTTGAAATTTTTTTAAGTTTCCAAAATTTTTGTATGTTATCGGTTTAGTCCCAAACCAATTCTAATGTATGTTGAAGGCCTTGTAGGCCCTTATAAGGGAAAATGTGACTGTGTTGAATGACATTTGAATATAAATGCTTATATGTATGAGATATGTTGGATAAATGATGTGTATTGATTGGTAATACCTCGTAACCCTATTCTGATAGTGAATATGGGTGAAGGGTGTTACAGTTCGGCTTTACCTTGTTAACAAACTAAACATCTCGATACAAACTCTGAGATCTCTCGTTTCATACCTGGCCACCAGTACATTTGTTTCAAATTATCATACATTTTATTGCTACTAGGATGTATAGACAAGATACTACTGTGAGCTTCTTGTAAAATTTTCCGTACGAGATTAGAATTTCTTAGAACGCAAATTCTGCCTTTAAAGTACAAACTACCATCAAACCCAATTTGAAAATCTGAATTAGGAGTCGTCTCAATCCATTTCTGTTTAGCTATCAACACATCATACATTTTTGAGCTTCACAAATTTGGTGCAAAAAAATCGGTCTAGCTTTTAACTCAGCTAAGATAGAACCATCATCAATCAACGTCAACCGTGTGTTCAAAGCTCACAAAGCAAACAGATATTTTCTACTCAAAGCATCAGTAACAACATTAGCCTTTCCTGGATGATAATCAATGATCAAATCATAGTCTTTTAATAACTCTAGCCATCTGCGCTATCTCAAATTCAAATCTTTCTGCAACATTATGTACTTCAAACTTTTATGATCTGTGAAGATATGACATTTTTATCCGTACAAATGGTGTCGCCAAATCTTTAAAGAAAATACAATCGCTTCAACCTCTAAATCATGTATTGGATAATTCTTTTCGTTCAATTTCAACTGTCTAGAAGCATATGCTATTAGTTTGCCCTCTTGAATTAGAACACAACCCAAACCACTTAATAATACATCATTATAGTTCATAAATTTTTTACCCGACTCTAGCTAAACTAACGCTGGTGCCTTGGTAACAATACTTTCAACTGATTGAAGCTTTGCTAACATTTCTTCGACCATTCAAACTTAACATCTTTTTGCAACAGTCTCATCAAAGGTGTAGCAAACATCGATAATCCCTTGACAAATCTTTTGTAATATGCAGCTAAACCCAAAAAACTTCTAAGCTCAGACACGTTTCTCGGAGGCTTCAAATCTACGACAGTTAAAATTTGCTCGGATCAACTCTAATACCATCGATCGATACAACATGTCCCAAAAATCTGGCTTCCCGAAGTTAGAATTCACATTTTCTAAACTTAGCGAACAATTGTTTTTCGCGCCATGTCTGTAAAACAATTCTCAAATGATCGACATGCTCTGTCTTATCTCGTGAATAAATCAAAATATCATCAGTGAATACCAAAACGAATCTCTCTAAATACAATTTAAAGATTTTGTTCATCAAATCCATAAATACTACAGTTGCATTAGTCAAACCAAACGGTATCACAAGAAATTCATAATGTCCGTACCTGGTCCTGAACATAATTTTTGGCACATCTGAGTCTTTAACTCGCAACTGATAATAACCAGAACGAAGATCAATCTTTGAGAACATTGTCCCACCTTTCAGCTGATCAAACAGATCATCAATATACAATAATGGATACTTATAATTAATTGTGACTTTGTTAAGCTATCGATATTCGATACATAGTCATATTCATTCGTCTTTTTTCTTAACAAATAGAATAGGTGCAGCCCAAGGAGAAAAGCTGGGCTAAGCAAAATTGCTAGCTGTCAACTCTTACAGCTGTGCTTTTAACTCTTTCAACTTTGTAGGTGCCATTCTATAATGAGTTATCGATATCGGAGATATTCCTAGCACAAACCCAATAGCAAAATCAACCTCTCGGATCTGTGATAACTCGGGTAACACTTCTGGAAACACATTTGATGTAACACCCCTAACCCATATTCGTCGCCGGACTAGAGTTAAAGGCGTTACCAGACTAATCGGCACATTTTACAAACAATTCATAAACTTTATTCAAAATTGTAGTCATACATCACAATAGAGTCCCTTATATAGGTCATCGAGACCTAAAACATGCATTAAGAAGGGGTTGGGACTAAATTGCGCTCATACAAAATTTTTTGATAACTTAATCATTTTTCAAAGTTGTACATGTCAAACTCCCGCATGAACAGGCCATGTGCCTCACACGACTTTAGACATGCCCATGCGTCTAGGCTGTGTCAAAACAGGGCGTACATAATGACTTGTCCACACGGCTACAAGACACGCCCATGTGCCAAGCTGTGACAAAATTAGAGAGGCTACTGACTTGCCCATGGTCGAAACTGATTTGCCCACACGGCCTAGTACACGCCCGTGTGTGCGACCGTGTGGTCTGCCCAGGCTCATTTTGAAATGGCCCTCGAGCAACACGGCTGAGACACACGCTCTTGTCTCTACCTGTATGGGCAAAAATAGGCCATTTACAAGGCCAATTTGCCACCCATTAAGGGTCCTCCCTACAAACATCAAATAGGCACCAAATGCACATCAAGTTTCAACCATTTCACAACCAATACATACACCAATAATGCCATAACATTATCAACCAATTTCATGCTTAATAGTCATGCCAAATTATGTCAAAACATAAGACAAAACCATATCTCAACATTTGTTTCTTAACCTCATTTTACTTCATTCAATCACATGCTATTAATTTACCAATTTCTAAAATATGCACATACCAAAACTTACCAAAAATGACCAATTTCTATAGCCATTCAAAACACATCATATTGATCATATTGTATCACATATTTCATACCAAAAACTCATACATATACACAACAATAATCAAGCCAAAACACATGGCTAGATATATACATCACAAAACATAATCAAAGTACTTCTAGCCTATAAATGCCATACTCCAATATTTACACTTTCAAAATGTACCAAAATAGAGTTTGATAGTGTGGTGATGATTCTCAATGATCCCTGAGCTCCCGATAGCTACGATATCTATAAAACAATACAAACACCAACAAAGTAAGCTTTCAAAAGCTTAGTAAGCCATATACAAATAAACTTAACAAATAACATCAATTCATTCATATAATTTAAGGTAAAATACATTCACATAACCATTATCTCTTTTATTTCATTTGAATATGATTCACATATACATATCATAACTCATTCTCATAGCAACTCATACTTATATCATATATTCAACAAGGTACATATACTTACCTTTCATTCTCAAACATAATATACAATTCAAACGTACCTGAGTCGGATACAAATTCACATAGTTATCTATTTTCTCGGAATGCTCGTTGAACCATTCAGAATCATAAGGATACGCGGATAGCTCATACAATGCCAACGATCCAGATGTGGTCTTACATGTAATCAAATATCGATGCCACTGTCCTAGACATGGTATTACACGAAATCAAATACGATGCCAACATCCCAAACGTGGCCTTACACGTAAATCATAAGTCGATGCCAATGTCCCAGACATGGTCTTACATGATAACACACATCAGATCCTATGTCATGACATATGTATCCTAACTATTCCTATGGTTCGTACGAGGCTTTTCAAATGTCGGAACTTTATTGATAGTTTCTCGGGTGTCTCATTTTTCTCAACTCATACATTCATTCATCATAGTACAATAGTATCTAATCGATAGTAATTCAATTCAAAACACATTTATTTGTATATAGACTTACCTCGTACGGATTCGAATGAACAGAAGCGACTACTCTACGACTTTCCACTTTCCCCGATCTAATTTCGTTTTATTTTGTTCTTGATCTATATAAATTCAAATTTAACTCTTTTATCCACCAAATCATTCAAATCAATCCACAAACACATATTTAGGGCATTTTACAAATTGGCCCTCATATTTTCACATTTTTGCAATTTAGTTTCTAATCACAAAATACACAAAATTTCTTTGTACACATGCCTAACTGAATTCTCATAGTGTTCATACAATTCCATATATTTCATTTATTTCACATTTTAGTCCCTCAAAATCTCATTTTTACAATTTAGCCCAAATTACTCAAGTTCATCAAAAATTCAAAGACAAAACATGTTAAACCAACATCAAGCTTCCATATACTATCATCAAACTTCATAAAACTCATAGTTTTATCAATGACATAACTCAAAATCGTCAACAAAATTAGACATTGGGACATGGGCTTGATAGTATACAAAGTAACGATTACAAAAACGTAAAAATTATCGAAAACAGATCAAAAACGAACTTTTAATCAAGCTTGGAAGTAGTCGAATGTTTAAACATAAGAACCCTAGCTTTTCTTTCTTCAATTTCGGCAAAGAATGGTGATACCTTATTTTCATACTTGTTTTATTATTATTAACATAAATTATCAAATACCATTTTAACCTTAATTAATTAACATATAAAACATTAGCATTAAGGCCATAAATGACTACTCATGCTTTCAATGGTCTAATTGCATCATAAGGACCTCTCTTTTAATAAGACAAATCAATTAAGCACTTTAACAAATAGCAGGCAACTTCTACATTTTACGCGATTAGGTCCTTTTATCAAATTCGGCACACAAACGATTAAATTTTCATACGAAATTTTCACACCTACTAATTCACATATATTAAGCACAAAAAATAATATTAAACTATTTTTCTAATTCAGATTTGTGGTCCCAAAACCACTATTCCAACTAGGGTCTAAACTGGACTGCTACAATTCTCCCCCTTAGGGATTTTCGTCCCCAAAAATCTTACTATTGAACAGAATCAGATATTGTTGTCTCATAGTATCCTCAGTCTCCCACATAGCTTCTTCAACATCGTGTCAATGCCACGTTACTTTTACTAACAGAATTTTCTTATTTGCAGTTCTTTAATCTCACGAGCTAAGATACGGATCGGTTCTTCATCGTAGGTCATATCAGAATGAATTTCAATCTTAGACGGAGGAATTACATGTGAAGGATCAGACATGTATTGTCAAAAGCATAGATACCTGAAACACATTATGAATTTTTCTAACTCTGGTGGCAACAACAAACGATAAACAACTAGCCCAATTCGTTAAATAATCTCTTACGGTCTGATAAACCTCGGACTCAATTTACCTTTTCTACCGAACCAAAGTACTTTCTTCCATGGGGATGCTTTCAAAAACACTTTGTCGCCGATTTCAAATTCAATATATTTTCGTTTCAAATCTGCGTAAGATTTCTGAAGACCAGAAGCTATTTTCAGACTATCTCGGACCACTTTTACTTTCTATTATGTTTCTTTTATCAAGTCAATCCCGTGAATCTTATCTCACTGAGCTAACTCCAATACAAAGGTGTACGGCATTTGCGACCATATAAGGCTTCATATGGTGTCATTTTGATGCTCGATTGAAAAATGTTATTATAAGCGAATTCAATCAAAGGCAAATATTGTTCCCACGTACCTTTAAACTCAAGAATGCAACATCTCAATATATCCTCGAGAATATGAATAATCCGCTCAGATTGATCATCCGTTTGTGGGTGAAAAATAGTACTGAAGTGCAATTTTGTACCTAAAGCATCTTGCAATTTCTTCTAAAATCGCGATGTGAATCTCGGATCTCTGTCTGACACAATAGATAATGGCACACCATGCAATCTCACAATATTGGAAATGTATAACTCAACTAACTTATCAAGCAAGTAATCGGATCGTACTGGAATAAAATGAGCTGATTTCGTCAATCTATCAACTACAACCTAGATTGCATCTTTCTTTCTCAGAGATAGGGGCAAACCTGAAATAAAATCCATCGTCACTCTATCTCATTTCCATTTCAGAATCATAATCGGTTGTAAAAAACCAGAGGGTACACTATGTTTAGCTTTAACTTGCTGACAAATTAAACATTTAGAAACAAAGTTAGAGATGTCATGCTTCATACCAGGCCACCAATAAAGCTGTTTCAAATCCTTATACATTTTCGTACTACCCGGATGCACAGATAAACAACTGTTGTGAGCTTCATTTAAAATTATCTGAATCAATTCTAGATTTCTCGAAACACAAATTCGATCTCAAAATCTCAAACAGTTATTATTATCAACTTGAAATTCAGAATCAAAATTCAAATCACATTGAGCTCGTTTTGCGGTTACCTCATTATCAACCTTTTGAGCATCAATAATCTATTGTAAAAACAATGATCTCCCATTCAATTTGACTAATACCAAACCATAATCGGACAGAACCAAATGAGTATTCATCGCACGCAATGCAAACATTAATTTTTAACTCAAAGCATCAGTAACAACATTTGCTTTTCCCGGATGATAGTCAATAACATGCTCATAGCCTTTTAACACTTCTAGCCATCTTCTCTGATGCAGATTCAAATCTTTCTAAGTCATCAGAAATTTCAAACTCTTATGATCAAAATATACATGACATTTCTCACCAAACAAAAAGTGGCACCAAATCTTTAAAGCAAATACAATCACAGCTAACTCAAGGTCGTGCGTTGGATAGTTCTTTGCATGCGACTTTAACTGTCTCGAAGCATAAGCAATGTAACAGCCCAATTTAGGCCCTAATCAGAACAGTGGTTTCAAGACCACGAAATGAGTCAGAAAAATATTTTTAAATTATTTTTCGTGTTTATTTTGTGTGAATTTATATCTGTGAAATTTTTGTGATTTAATTTTGTTGTTTAGGTGCTCGATTAAATAAAAGGACTTAATCGCATAAAATGAAAATTTGATAGTTTAATATGTGAGGACCGAATTGTTAATATCTTTTTAATAGGAAGTTTTTATGTTGTAATTAAGCCATTAGCATGTTGTATGAAAGGTATTAGACATAGATTATAAAATTTCATTATTATTTCATTAAGGGTAAAATGGGAAATGAAATAAAATGTTATAATATAATATATTATAACATAATAATAAAACAATATTCATCATTTTCATTTCCTAATTGCCGAAACTAAAAAGAAGAACAACAAGCTAGGTTTCAGCCATCTATTTAGCGCAATCAAGGTTCATTTTTTTGTTCGGTTTTGATAATTTCTATGTTTTTGAGATCGTTGCTTAGTAATCTTCAAGACCCATGCTTTAATTTTTTATTTTGATGAATATTTTGAGTTGTGCCATTGTTGATAGCTTTTTATTTTTGTTGTTTGATGATGAAAAATGAAAGATATGTTTTAGATTAACATATTTTGTATTGGAGTTTTTGATGATTTTGAGTAATTAGGACTTAATTGTAAAAATAATAATTTGAGGGACTAAAATGTGAAATTGATAAAATATATGGACTTGTATAGGCATGGGTACCATTTGGCCTAACATGGGTGTTTTGAAATTTTGTGTATTTTGTGTTTTGTGCAGTAGGGACTAACTTGTAAAAGATTGTAAATGTCAGGTAAAATGGTAATTTACCTATTTATGTGTTTTTGGACTAAATTGAATGAAAATATGTTTGAATGAGCTTAATTTGAATGAAAATATGTTTGAATGAGCTTAATTTGAATATGTTTAGATCAAGAACCAAAGAAATCGGATTTTGACTGGGGAAAAACGAAAGTTGTCGACTAGCAACCTCGTCCCGTTTTACGACGTCTGAGGTAAGTTTATAAGGAAATAGATGTGTTTATTGGTAATTTAATGTTATATTTACATGCTGTTATGAAATGTTAGAAACTAAATATACTATGGCCGAATATGATTAAATATGGCTACTACACTTCCGAGTTCGGTTCGACCGAGTTATGATGTCCGAAAGCCCCGTATGAACCTTTGGAATAGTTAGCATACATATGTCATGACATAGGATTCCAATATATGTGTGCGAGTAAGTCCATGGCATCGATTTATGATTCTGATATGTGTTTACAAGTAAGACCCTATCTGGGACAGTGGCATCGAAACCTATCTGGGACAGTGGCATCGAAATGTGGTTACTTGTAAGACCACGTCGGGGATGTTGGCATTGTACGATTCATATGATTATCTGAGTGTCCTATACGATTCCGAACAGTTCATCAGGAAAAGGTAAACCGTGTACGGATTGTATAATACGAGCTAAATGGCCAGGTATGAGATAACTTGCTATCTACTTAAGATAAGGTAAGAAAGTACTATAGCTATGTGCTGTAAATCTTGTACAATGCAAATGAGGAATCCATGTGTAATTGGATATGTGTATTCGGCTTGTGAATGAATGATTATGTAGTATTGAAATGTTACTTAATATGTGTATATATAATTTGATTATTCGGCTACCTAGGTATTACTTATGCATGGGATGACATTTGATGATTCTTAAGTTCCATAAAAGAGTAAATGGTTGTGTGGTTATTATGGCTATTAGGTTTGGAAGTTGATTTATATTGTATTAAATAATTATATATGTATTCGACTTAGGTGGTTAATAATGTTTATGCATTTGGTTTAGTTATTATAAATCAAATATGTTATTGAGCTGTTTATTGCTTATGACTTACTAAGCTGTGGTAGCTTACTCTGTGTATTATGTTACTCTGTTTTATAGATTTTGAGGTCCAGTTGCAAGCTCGGGGACTCTCAACCAAGCTCATCACACTATCTACTGTTTTGGTACCTTTTTAGCTAAACTTAAATTATGACATGTATAAGCTAAAATATGTTTTGAAATACTAGGTTTTGGTTTTGTATATATTGGGCCATGCGAAAATGGCTTAAATCTATTATGTTTGAATTCAGTTAAGTTTAATTTGGTTGTGATTATTTTGGTTATGAAATTAGGTGCTATGATTGAATGATATTTGTGTTAGGTATTTTAGGTTTTGGAAATAATAAATTATTTTGGGTAAGAATAAGCTTGATTCGATTATGGTAAGCTTAAAATAAAATATATGTAATTGTGTGGTTGCATTAGGATAATATGTTATACATGACTTGGCGTTGCAGGTTGTTGGCTAAATCTAAACATGATATGAGTTGTTTCAGTGAGGTTACTATATGGCATACAAGGTGTATGTATTGATTATGTGGCTATTTGCGCATAAAGCCTTACTTTAGTGAATACAATTTGTATTATAAGTTGGTTTGAAGTTTATTATCACAGGGTATATGAATCTCTGGTTATAAAATAAAGTTATAGGGGATAGTTATAATCAATTAGAAATTTGATAATTACTTGTTTAAAATTTTATTAAATATGATGAAATGACTTAATATGTTTGACACATAGTATGAAATGTTTATGTTCTATACATGGCTATAAGTGAGTGATGTTTCGAAGGTCTAGAAATAATCTTCTTTAGATAATAATTATTCCCGGTTAATTAATTGAGATATGCATGTATGTATTTGGATGGATTTATGTGTTTAAATTAGGTTGTGATAGTATATAATATATGGATCGAGTAATGATAATTTGCAAATGTTATTAGATTTTATTAAGTTATATCTCATTATGACTCAACAAATGTGATAAAGATAGGCAAATTTTAACAAGTTGGTATTCGATCATGACTTGTTAATTTTCATTATTTTATATTATATATTATGAATATTTATTGAATATCTGAAGTCCTCAGACTTGTAAAATGAGTAAGTCAAGTTGTAGTGAGAAATTGTGAAATTAAACTTGCATTTGGCTAATGCACTGATTAATAACCAAATAAATAGCAACTTGTGAAATGGTAAATCATGAAATAGTATGTGTGTTGATGTGAAATATAAGTGTCCAACTTGATATTAAATGTATGCCGAATGTGTTATGACTTTATTTAAATGATTATATGTAATAGATTTTATATATTTCATTTGTGTCTAGAGTACTATATGCAATTAAAGTGTGATAGAGTTTGAATGTCTGTATATTGTTATAAGTTGAATTAAAAGTATATTCTATTAAATGTTATTAATAATTGCAACAACTATTAATGTTAAATAATTGTTCTAAAAAAAATTATACAAGTGTACTCAAGTGAGTGTTTGGATTGTACTTTGATTGGTGATACCTCGTAACCCTAATTCGACGACGGATACGGGTTTGTGGTGTTACAAGCAATGACTTTGCCTTCCTGCATTAAAACATATCCCAGACCATTTAACGAAGCATCACTGTAGATCACAAATTCTTTACCCGATTCGGGTTGTACTAACACTAGAGCGTTTGTTAATAGGGCTTTCAATTGATCAAATCTTTTTTGACACTTTTCATACCATTCAAACTTCACATCTTTCTGAAGCAGTTTCATCAACGAAGTCGCAATCATCTAAAATCCTTTTACAAATCTCCTATAATAATCGGCAAGTCCTAAAAAACTGCAGACTTTGGAGACATTTCTCGGAGGCTTCCAATCCAAAATAGCTAAAATTTTGCTCGAATCAACTCGGATACCTAATGCTAACACAATACGGCCTAGAAAATCGACTTCTCATAACTAGAATTCACATTTGCTAAACTTTGCATACAGTTGTTTATCTCACAAAGTCTATAGCACTAATCTTAGAAGTTCGGCGTGCTCAGATTCATCACGTGAATAAATCAATATGTCATCAATGAATACGATAAAAAATCGATCTAAATACGATCTGCAAATTCTATTCATCAAATCCATAAAGATAGCAGGTGCATTCGTTTATTCAAAAGGCATAACTAAGAACTCATAGTGGCCATACCTCGTTCTGAATGCAGTTTTTGGAATGTCTGAATCTTTTACTCACAACTGATAATAACCTAATCTCAGATCTATCTTTGAAAACACTGTAGCTCATTTCAATTGATCAAACAAATCATCAATTCAGGGCAAAGGGTTTTTATTCTAGATAGTCACATTGTTCAATTGACGATAATCAATACACATTCTCATCGCGCCGTTTTTCTTTTTCACAAACAGAACTGGAGCACCCCAAGGTGAGAAACTTGGTCTAGCAAACTCTCTATCGGTCAACTCTTGCAACTAAGACTTCAATTCTTTGAGTTCGATCGGAGCCATTCTATATGGAGCTATCAAAATCGGTGTAGTTCTAGGTACTAACTCAATGCCAAATTCAAATTCTCGTATCGGAGGTAATCCCGAAAGTTCTTCAGGAAACACATTAGGGAATTCGCAGACAACAGACACTGATTCAGCTTTCTTTTCTAACATTTTCGAATTGATTACATAAGCAAAGTAAGATTCACAACCTTTTCTCACAATACTCAGAGCTTTCATTGAAGATATCAGAGCAGGCAATCCATTCAAATCACTGGATTCAATTTGAACTATTTCATCATTCTTGCATCTCAAATCAATAGATTTCTGTTTTCAGTTTGCAATAGCATCATGCAAAGTTAACCAATCCATACCCAAAATTATATCAAACTCGTCAAAGGGCAATAACATCAAATTAGCCAGAAAACAAATATCTCGAAACATTAACGGACAATTCTTGCAGACTTTATCAACCAAAACACATCTGCCTAGAGGGTTCGATACTTTAATTACGAATTCAGTAGACTCTACAGGAAAAGTCTTGCTATTCACTAAATTAATGCATAAATAAGAATGCGTTGATCCAGGATCTATCAAAGCAATCAAAGAAGTATCAGAAAGTGTGAAAGTACCAGTTATAACATCTAGAGACGAAGCTTTTTCTCGAGCTCGAATGGCTTAGGCTCTGGCAGGTGCACGAGCCTCGGATCTAACAACAGTGTCTTTTGTTCCCTCTAACTACCACTCATATTACCCGTATTTCTAGGAGGTCTACCACGAGATGCATTGCCACTTGGCCTCAGATTTTGCACAATCTCTTTCTCAACAGATTCAGGGAAATCATAGATAAAATGGTCTAACAATCCACATTTGAAACAAGCCTGATCATACAATCTACAATTGCCGAGATGTCTTTTACCATAGTGTTCGCACTCAGGGCGATCAAATCAAACATTTCCAACACTGGCAACAGAGGTAGCTGGAGCTCTGAAGCTTGAATGTGATCTAGCACGATCTCTGCTAGAATGTCCCACATTAGCCTTTGAACGGCTATAATCATCTCGAAATTTCTTTAATGCAGATTGAAATGGCTTTCTCGATGATCTCTTTCGTACTTCTCTAGCTTTTGAATCAACTTTTCTTTTCTCATTCTCGAGCTCTTTAGCTTTACATGCTCGTTCAACAAGCACTACAAACTCTTTTATCTCAAGAATCCCGACTAACAAACGAATATATTCATTCAAACCGTCTTCAAATCTTTTGCACATTATTGCCTCAGTAGATACACATTTTCATGCATACTAACTCAGTCTTACAAAGTCTCGCTCGTATTTTATAACAGACATATGGCCTTGCTTAAGCTTAAGAAACTCTTTATGTTTCTGGTTGATAAATCTTTTACTGATGCATTTCTTTCGGAATTCAGCTTGAAAGAAAGCCCAGGTGACTGGCTCTCTCGGAACCACTAATATCAAAGTCTTCCACCAGTGATACACCATATCTCTCAGAAGTGAAATCGCACATTTTATGCATTCATCAGGATTCAATGACAATTCATCAAATACTCGTATTGTATTTTCTAACCAGAACTCAGCTCTGTTCGCATCATCGCTAGTTGTAGCATGGAATTTTTCAGCTCCATATTTTCTAATCTTATCAACCGGAGGCTTAATCAACTGATTTAGATTAGCTGGTGACATAGCAGGAACTTGTGGAGGATTAGTCGAGGTTGGGGGTTGTTGAACAGCTGGATTAGATCTAATGTACTGACTGAACCAATCATTCATCATTTGATAGAAGGCTTGTCTAGCCTTTCCATCATGGCTACTTGTAGCCGGTCTAGAATCGGATAGCACTGTCCCTTGCGCGGGAGCAGGCGCATTACTTTCAACATCGTCAGCTACAGCTCGTTTGGGATCCATTTTCTATATAAAAACACATTTTCATTGCCAGGATTCATCACACTATCGCAGTTCATAAATATGGCATGTATAGCTAGATTCAAATACGCTACGTTAGTCCTAGAATCAACTAAATCATAGCTCTGATGCTAACCAAATGTAACACTCCTAAACTGTATCCATCACCGGACTAGGGTTAAAGGCGTTATCATACTAATCAGAACATTTTACGAACAATTCATAAACTTCATTCAAAATTGTAGTCATACATCACAATAGAGTCCCTTATATAGGTCATTGAGGCCTAAAACATGCATTAAGAAGGGGTTAGGACTAAACCAAGCTCATACAAAATTTTTCGATTACTTAAACATTTTTCAAAGTTGTACAGGTCACACGCCCGTGTGAACAGGCTGTGTGCCTCACACGGCTTTAGACACGCCCGTGTGTCTAGGCCGTGTTAGAACAGGGTATACTTACTAACTTGTCCATACTGCCACAAGACACACACGTGTACCCGGCCGTGTGAAAATTAAGGAGGCTACTGACTTGGGCCACACGGCCAGTCACACGCATATGTGTCTAGCCCATGGTCGAAACTGACTTGGCCACACAGCCTAGCACATGCCCGTGTGTGCGACCGTGTGGTCTTCCTAGGCTCTTTTCAAAATGGCCCTCGAGCAACACAGCTGAGTCACACGCCTGTGTCTCTGCCCGTGTCGGCAAAAATAGGCCATTTACAGGGCCAATTTGCCACCCATTAAGGGTCCTCCCTACAAACATCAAATAGGCACCAAATGCACATCAAATTTCAACCATTTCAAAACCAATACATACACCAATCATGCCATAACATTATCAACCAATTTCATGCTTAATAGTCATACCAAATTATGTCAAAACGTAAGACAAAACCATATCTAAACATTTGTTTATTAACCTCATTTTACTTCATTGAATCACATGTTATTAGTTTACCAATTTCTCAAATATGCACATACCAAAACTTACCAAAAATGACCAATTTCTATAGCCATTCAAAACACATCATATTGATCATATTGCATCACATATTTCATACCAAAAACTCATTCATATACACAGCAATAATCAAGCCAAAACACATGGCTAGATATATACATCACAAAACATAATCAAAGTACTTCTAGCCTATACATGCCATACTCTAATATTTACACTTTCAAAATGTACCAAAATAGAGTTTGATAGTATGGTGATGGTCCTCGACGATTCTCGAGCTCCCGATAGCTATGATATCTATAAAACAATGCAAACACTCACAAAGTAAGCTTTCAAAAGCTTAGTAAGCCATATACAAATAAACTTAACAAATAATATCAATTCATTCATATAGTTTAAGTTAAAATACATTCACATAACCATATATCTCTTATATTTCATTTGAACATGATTAACAAATACATATCATAACTTATTCTCATAGCAACTAATACTTATATCATATATTCAACAAGGTACATATACTTACCTTTCAATCTCAAACATAGTATACAATTCAAAGGTACTTGAGTTGGATATAAATTCACACAGTTACCTATTTTCTCAGATGCCCGTTGAACCGTTCGAAATCATAAGGATACGCAAATAGCTTAGAAAGCTCGTACAATGCCAACGTCCCAGACATGATCTTACATGTAATCAAATATCGATCCAATATCTCAAATAGGGTCTTACACAAAATCAAATACGATGCCAACATCCCAGACATGGTCTTACACGTAAATCATAAGTCGATGCCAATGTCCCAGACTTGGTCTTACACGATAACACATATCAGATCCTATGTCATGACATATGTATCCTAACTATTCCTATGGTTCGTACGGGGCTTTTCGGACGTCAGAACTTTATTGATACTTTTTTGGATGTCTCATTTTTCTCAACTCATACCTTCATTCATCATAGCACAATAGCATATAATCAATAGTAATTCAATTCAAAACACGTTTATTTGTATATAGACTTACTTCGTACGAAATCGAATGAATAGAATCGGCCACTCGATGACTTTCAACTTTCCCCGATCTAATTCCATTTTTTTGTTCTTGATCTATATAAATTCAAATTTAACTTTTTTATTTATCAAATCATTCAAATAAATCCACAAACACACATTTCAGGCATTTTACAAATTAGCCCTCATATTTTCACATTTTTGCACTTTAGTCCCTAATCACAAAATACACAAAATTTCTTTGCACACATGCCTAGCTGAGTTCTCATAGTGTTCATACAAGTCCATATGTTTCATTCATTTCACATTTTAGTCCCTCAAAATCTCATTTTTACAATTTAGCCTAAATTACTCAAATTCATCAAAAATTCAAAGACAAAACATGTTAACCCAACATGAAGCTTCCATATACTACCATCAAACTTCATAAAACTCATAGTTTCATCAATGGCATAACTCAAAATCATCAACAAAATAAAAAATTGAGACATGGGCTTGATAGTATACAAAGCAACGATCACAAAAATGTAAAAATTATCGAAAACGGATAAAAAACGAACCTTTAATCAAGCTTGGAAGTAGCCGAATGTTTAAACATAAGAACCCTAGCTTTTCTTTCTTCAATTTCGACAAAGAATGGTGATAATGGCCTTATTTTCATACTTGTTTTATTATTATTAACATAAATTATCAAATACCATTTTTAACCTTAATTAATTAACATATAAAACATTAGCATTAAGGCCATAAATGTCTACTCATGATTTAAATGGTATAATTGCATCATAAGGACCTCTCTTTTAATAAGACAAATCAATTAAGCACTTTAACAAACCGCAAACAACTTCTACATTTTACGCGATTATGTCCTTTTATAAAATTCGGCACACAAATGATTAAATTTTCATACGAAATTTTCACACATACTAATTCACATATATTAAGCATAAAAAATAATATTAAAATATTTTTCTAACTTAGATTTATGGTCCCGAAACCACTATTCTGATTAGGGTCGAAACCGGACTGTTACATCTGAATATTCACATACCACTAGAACCGATTCTAGCTTCAACTCAGAAACTCTAGAATCAAATATGTAAGCAAGATATGCTTCATAGCCTTTTTTAACATATTTTCATGCTGACATAGCCAAAATAACATTAGACATACTATCTAATCTATCTGATTCAATCTGAAGCTTTTCACCGTTCTAACATTTTAACACAATAAGCTTTCATCTACAGTTCACAACTGCATCATGCAGAGTCAACCAATCCATAAGCAAAGTCACATCAAAGTCATTAAAGGATAGTAGCACCAAATTGGCTAAAAAGTTGCAACCCTGAATCATCAAAGGACAATTTTTACAAACTTTATCAAGTAACACATACTGACCTAGGGGGTTTGTTATTTTAAACATAAATTTAGTGGACTCAATAGATAATTTCTTATCTAGCATTAAAGTCATGCATACATATGAATATGTTGACCCCGGGTCAATCAAAGCAGTAACCTAGCATCAAAGATAGAGAATGTACTAATGATAACATCTAGCATTGAAGCTTTCTCTCTAGCACGAATTGCATAAGCTCTAGTTGATGCCTGTGCCTTGGATCTCACAGCAGAGTCCTTTATCCCACTACGACTATTTCTCGCATTTCTAGTATTATGCGGCTATATTGCTTAATCGAACAGTCTAAGCCTTTTTTTTCGGACCTCTCTGGGCAATGTCGGATAAAATGTTCATATGAACCACATTTAAAACATGCCCCATCTTTCATCTTACATTCACCAAAGTGTCAACATTGACATTGTTGACATTTAGGCTTGTTGCTTTTAATATTGCCTATGCTCGCTATGGATGTAGCCTGAGGTTTTGAACTTACATGCTGTTTTCATCAATCTCTACCAAAATAACCCACTGAAGCTGAGGAACGGTTATGATATTCTTTTGACTTCTTTGATAGCGATTGATATGATTTTCCCATTAATCTCTTACCTGAATCATGAGTTTCATAATCAGTTTTTCTTTTAGCTTTACTTAATTCTTCAGCTTTGTGTGCTTGGTCAACTAGAACAACAAATTCTTTCAATTATAGAATCCCGACTAACAGCTTTATGTATTCATTCAACCCATCTTCAAATAATTGTCACATGGCAATTTCAGTTGGTATACATTCTCGGGCATACTTACTCAATCGAACAAATTCCCTCTCGTACTCAAATACTATTGTTCAGCCCTATTTAAGCTCGAGAAACTCTTTGTGTTTCTTGTTAAGGAACCTCTGACTCACATATTTCTTACAGAACTCAGTTTGAAAAAATTCCCAATCTACTCGCTCTCTCAGCACAACTAAAACCAAGGTGTTCCACCACTAATAGACTGAGTCTTTTAGTAAGGAAACAACACATTTCACGCATTCAGCCGGTGTACAAGATGATTCATCGAAAACCCTAATTGTATTTTCTAACTAGAACTCGACTCTCTCTAGATCATCTTCAGGCGTAGCTCTAAACTCTTCAGCCCCATATTTACAGATTTTATCAACTAGAGGCTTGCTCAATTGTATTGGTTCAAAATTCTAAGGAACTATGGGGATCAGTTGGGGAACAGGTGGGGGTAGAGGTCGTTGAGCCATCTGGTTCGTTCGTACAAAATTGGTAAACCATTCATTCCTCATCTGGAAGAAGGCTTCCTTAGCCACTCCTTTCGGCCCTCAGATACGGGCCAACTACCACTCGACGCTGCTCTGTGAATGGAGGTTTGTGTGTTATTTTTAGCCTCATCAAAATCGACTCGGTTAGATGACATTATCTATATGAAAGCATAATTCAATTTGAGTCAGGAGTTATCACACTATCATAGGTTATATAATGGCATGTATTTCTAGACTAGTACATGCTACATTCAGTCCGAGAACTGACTAAACTGTAGCTCGGATACGACTAAATGTAACACCTCTAACCTGTATTTATCATTGAAATAGGGTTACAAAGAATTATTGTATAAACGTAACCTAGAAAAATTCATTTCCAATTATTACATTAAGCATAGCATAATCCATTCATACACATGTATATCGTCTCTTATTTGAGCCCTCGAGGATTTAGAAGCACTGTAGAAATGATTCAGGATTAAATCAGGAACATTTGGAACATTGAGGAAAAAGTTAGAAAATTCAAAACAGTAGGGGTCACACAGCTTGGGACACACGACTGTGTGCCAGGCCGTGTAATTGCCTGACTTGCAACCTTTAAAACCTACAAGGGACACATGATTATGTCACATGGCAGTGTGCAACATACAGCTGAGACACATATCCATGTCTTAGGCCGTGTGGACAAGAAATTGGCCAAAATCAAACCATTTCTTTAACTCATTCAAACATGTACCTAAACATAATTTGCATACATGGCCAAGGCATTAAAACATGATAATTTGCATACATGGCCAAGTCATTAAAACATGTCCAAAACATACATAAAAAGACAATTCAGTAGTCTAATAATCCATCAAAGCAATATGTCAATAATGCACCTCAGTCATAGTAAATCCAACATATCAAAACATATACATTTTTGGCCATATTCAAACATTCATATTTAGCTCACTTTCATCTCAAAACTTACCATACTGGACCACTTTGAAAATACCTCATTACACACCAAAATTGGCTACCAAAACATACATCCACTTACCCATATAAACACACAACATCAATATGCTATAAGTACCAAAAGAGTACCAACCATAAACATCAATTAACCATTAAACACAAGTCCACCGATACACGCCATTATAACCTTGACCACAACATCAAACTTATAACAGCCCGATTTTAGGTCTAGTCGGAACAGTGGTTTCAGGACCACAAATCCAATGCAGAAAAATTTATTTTTCTTATATTTTTATGGCCTACAATTTTATGGAATGATTCTATGAAAATTTCATTCGAAAATTTTGATGTTTGAGCACTCAATTTAGCAAAAAGAATTAAATTGCAAAAAGTGTAAAACTTGAGTTTTAGAAGCTGGAGGGGTCTAATTGCTATGAAATTTTAAATTGATCATCCTTAGATGGTAATTAGACTATTAATTCAGTTGGTGGACAAAAATGAACATGAAGTAAGAGAAATTTTATGTTTTAAGAAAAGGGGATTTTGGTTATTTGGTAATTAAATTAATTAAAAAGCAAAAATCAAGCCAAAATCTTGTCCATCTTCTACCCCATGGCTGAAATTCTCAAGAGAGGACATAGCTAGGGTTTGTTCAACTTTCAAGCTCGATTGTAAGCCCGTTCTTGCCTTGTTTTTAATCCTCTTTTACATTTTAAAGTCGTTGTAACCCGATCTTTCTATTTCTACCACTAATTTAAGAAATAATCAAAGTTTAAAATTTTACCAATGAAATATATTTGTGTATTTTGATGTCCAATCATAGAAATTGCATGTTTGGTGTAAGATAAACAGCTTTTGCTAGGTGATTTTCGATGGAAATGTCAAAAATGACCTATTTGTAAAAGTTACAAAAATGAGTAGTAAAAGTGTGATTAAATGAAAAAGTGGGCTGGTATGAGTATGATAAAGATTCGGCTAGGCTTGGGTAATGAAGAAATTGAATGAAAATCATTTACAAGCCTATGGACTAAATTGTAAAAATGTGAAATATTAGGGGTAAAAATGTAATTTTTGCCATAATATGATTTTTGGACTGAATTGGACAATGTGAATACTAAATGAGTTAAATTTGTTATTATAGATCAAGAAAAACAAGGTTTGGACCTAGATCGAGGGAAAAACAAAGTGTTTGACGATTAGGTCAAATTCTACTATTTTTGAACCGAGGTAAGTTTGTATGTAAATAATGCATTGTTATATTTATGTAATAAATGCCTTAATATTGTATGAATTGTGATTGACTCTTTGGACGTGTTCGACAAAGTTTCGACATGCGAGAATTCCCGATTGAACCTTAAGAATAGAATAGGATACGAGTGACATGTGACTAGGAACCCATGTGTTTATGTAATCTGGGTGCATGTCTCGTATGTCCAACCAGTGGCTGGGTAGTCCAGAATGTGTTGCAGATACCTGACAACTTGTGTGAGTAGCACTGTGTAGCTACGTCCTGACTGACAGCTTGTGTGAACAAGCCCGCAAGTAGCTAGAAAATGAGACCATATGTATTATGAGATATGAGATAGCTTCGGCTACATATATGGCACTTGTGTGCAATATTTTCGAGTATCTGTTATTATTTCGAGTGTTCAACGAGAATGTAAAAATTGTGAAAGACTATGGTTATGTTGCGAGTTGGTACAGGTATGTACGTAAATCTCATTCGTAATAAGCTCGATATGTGATGAACCCTTGTAAAGGTTGTGATTAAGTTATGATTATAAGATTTTAATAACATTAATGCTAATTTTCATAATTTTAATTGCATGTTAAATGTGTAGTTATGATGCTTATTGTTTGCATAGGAACTTACTAAACTTTATAGCTTACTCCCTTTCCTTTCCTTTATCTTATAGAGTCACTAAGCTAGCTCGGGGTTCAGAGACCATCAGAGATCCACTCACACTATCAATAATTATTTTGGTACCAATGATTTTAACATTTTGAGTTATGGCATGTATAGGAGACTTGGTCATTTTGTCATGTGTCATAATTGATTTGGCCAAATGTGTTGGCTTATATTGGTTGAAAGTTCATTTTGTATAAGGCCATTGAAATTGGCTACTATTGGTGTAAGTAATTTATATGATGATGCCTTTCATGGATGTGGGAGTTTACATGATTTGAATTGATAATTATATGATGTTTGTGTATGATAAATTATAGCATGTGAATGATATGTTGATGTCTTAGTTGTGGCTGATTTGGTTGTATGTATATGCTTGGATTGGTGCTATGTTATGTTGTGTAGGTGTACACATAAAAAGGTGGCAAAAAGGCTTGGTAAATAGCCTTATTTTTTTCCACATGGGTAGACACACGGGCATGTGTCTAGGCCTTGTGTGACACACAGTCTGCCCCACGGGTATGTGTTTAGGCCGTGTGTCCCCTACACTTTAATTTTTAAAAACTGAATGTTCAGAATTGAGTACACAGGTAGAGACACGGACGTGTGTCTTAGCCGTGTGGATGACACAGCCTTGGACAAGAGCGTGCGTCCCGGGCATTTAAAGCCTGCACCTATTTTATGAAAAATCATAAAATTTAAATCGACCACACGGTCTAGCACACAGGCGTGTGACTTGCCCGTGTGTCTTCAATTTGTTCTTGGGTGACAAACAAAGAGTTACGCAAGCGTGTGTGACCACACGGCTTGCCTACACGGGCGTGTCCCAAATCCACATGGGCATATGACTCCTATTTAGGGCAAAAATTTTCTAAGTTCTGTAAAACTTTCCTGAGTTGTTGGTTTAGTCTCGAACCACTTCCAAAGTCTGTTTTTGGCCTCATGGGCTCGTATTAGGGACTTTATGATTGAACATGAAAATTTTTAATTTGGATGGAAATTTATGGCATGGAAATGTATGTTTGCTTGTGTCTAAGTCCGGTAACGCCTCATACTTGGTTCCGGTGTTGAATATGGGTAAGGGGTGTTACATTTAGTGGTATCAGAGCTATAATTTAGTCGATTCTCAGATTGACGTAGTGTGTGCAAGAGTCTGGCTATACATGACATATATGAACTGTGATAGTGTGATGACTCCTTACAATTTTAAGCTGTGTTTTCATATAGTAAATAGATCCCGATCGAGCTGTAGCTGATGATGTAGAAAGTAATGCACCGACTCCCACTCAAGGGGCAGCGTCATCAAGAAATAAACCTCCCACGGTCAGTCAAGGAGGAGGGGCTAGGGAAGCATTCCTCCACATGATGAACGAGTGGTACTCGAATTTTTTTCAAACAAATCCGAATGCTAAACATCCTCCACCCCCTCCTTATCCTCAACCGATTCCTGTAGTTTCTCAAGGTGTGGATTCGGTAAGACAAAATAAGCCTCCAGTTGATAAGATTCGAAAGTAAAAGGCTGAGGAATTCAAGGCTAATGTAGATGATGACCCCGAGAGAGCCAAGTTCTGGCTTGAGAATGCTATCAGGATATTTAATGAGCTATCATGTACACTCGAAGAATGCTTGAAATGTGCAATATCATTTTTGAGGGACACAACATATCACTAGTGGAAGACATTAGTATCGTGGTACCGAGAGAGAGGGTTACATGGGAATTCTTTCAAGAGGAATTCCAAAAGAAATATATCAGTCAGAGGTTCATCGATTAGAAACATAAAGAATTTCTTGAGCTGAAATAGGGCCGTATGTCGATGATAGAGTATGAGCAAGAATTTTTTAGGCTCAGTAAGTATGCCCGAGAGTGTGTTTCCTCCGAGGCTATTATGTGTAAAAGGTTCGAAGATGGGCTAAATGAGGACATCCAATTGTTAGTTGGAATCTTAGAACTAAAAGAATTTGTTGTATTATTTGAACGAGCTTGCAAAGCTGAAGAACTAAGCAAAGAGAAAAGAAAGGCCGAGAGTGAGGCTAGAGATACAAGAAAAAAGCTAATAAGTAAGTCATTTCAATCTCAGTCAAAAAAATCTAGAGAAATGAATTCTTGTTCAAATGTATCAGCTGGGTATTCGCGCAGAGACCACGGGAATCAATATTGGAGTTTTAAATCTCAAGCTACTTCAACGGCAAGTGTGGGTAATGTTAGGTCTAACAAACCTGGATGACAGTATTGTGAAAGAAGACATCTCGACGAGTGTAGAATAAATGACCGAGCTTGTTTCAAGTGTGGTTCACAAGAGCATTTTATCTGAGATTGCCCTGAGATGGCTAAGAAAGAACAATTTCAGAGTGCAAGGCCGAGTAATACTAACAATAGAGGTAGGCCACCGAGAAATACCAGGAATGGAACTAGCAGTAAAGGTGTGACAAAAGATACAGCCGTGAGATCTAAGGCTAGAGCACCTGCTAGAGCTTATGCCATTCGTGCTCGTGAGGATGTGTCATCTCTCGATGTGATTACTGGTACATTTTCTCTTTATGATACTAATTTTATTGCATTGATTGATACTAGATCGACTCATTCTTATGCTTGTATGGATTTGGTATCTAGTAAGTGTTTGCCTGTTGAGTCTACTGAATTTGTGATTAAAGTGTCAAAGCCCTTAGGCAAATATGTGCTAGTTGATAAAGTTTGCAAGAATTCTCTTTTGATGATTTGAGGTCACTGTTTTCTAGCTGACTTAATATTGTTGCCATTAGATGAATTCAATGTTTTTTTGGGTATGGACTGGTTGATATTGCATGATGCCATAGTAAATTGTAGACAGAAAACTATTAAACTGAAATGTGAGAATGGTGAGGTTCTTTGGGTTGAAACTGACGAATCAAGTGAATTACTTATTGTGATTTCGTCTATGTCTACTCAGAGGTACGTAAGGAAAGGTTGTGAAGCTTATCTTACTTATGTGTTGAATATAAAGATGTCTGAATTGAAAATTGAATCGGTGCCAATAGTTTGTGAATATCTGGATGTGTTCCCTGAAGAGTTGCCAGGGTTACCACCAGTCAGAGAGGTAGAGTTTGCTATTGATTTGGTACCTAGGACTTCACCGATATCGATGGCTCCGTATAGGATGGCTCTGACTGAATTGAAAGAATTGAAAGTCCACTTGCAAGAGTTGACAGACGGGTTTTGCGAGATCGAGTTTCTCTCCCTAGGGTTCGTTAGTATTATTTGTCAAGAAGAAAGATAGATCCATAAGACTTTGTATCAATTATTTTCAACACAACAAGGTTATGATAAAGACCAAGTATCCGTTATCGATGATTAATGATTTGTTCGACCAGTTGAAGGGGGCATACAGTGGTTGTTATCGGTTCATCCAAGTAGTGGTCAGGTATGAAAAGAGATATTTCTGAATTCGTATCAAAATATTTGATTTATCAACAAGTAAAAGTCGAACACCAAGTGTCTTCGGGTTTACTTCAGCCAATGATGGTACCTGAGTGGAAATGGGATAGAATTACGATGGACTTTGTGACGGGTTTGCCTTTAACTCTGAAAAAGAAAGATGTCATCTAGGTTGTTGTGGATAGATTTAAAAAATCAGCTCATTTTATTCCGTTACGTACTAACTACTCACTTGATAAGTTAGCTGAATTGTACATTTCTAAAATTGTGATATTGCACGGAGTGCCTACTTCTATTATTTCAGATAGAGATCTAAGGTTTACTTCGAGATTTTGGAAGAAATTACAAGAGGTTTTGGGTACGAAGTTGAATTTTAGTACCGCGTTTCATCCACAAACCAATGGTCAATCCGAAAGAGTAATTCAAATTCTTGAAGATATGCTTCGATGTTATGTTCTAGAATTCGAAGGTAGTTGGGAGAAATATCTACCTTTGGTCAAATTTGCTTATAACAACAGTTTTTAGTTCAGTATAAAAATGGCACCGTATGAGGCATTTTATGGCCGTAAGTGTTGAACTCTGTTGTATTAGACAGAGCTTAGTGAGAGACAGATTCACAGGGTTGATTTAGTTGGAGAAACCGAAGAAAAAGTAAAGGTAATCCGTGATTGCTTGAAAGTCGCTTCAGATCGACAAAAGCCGTACGCAGATTTGAAGAGAAAAGAAATAAAATTTCAAATCGGTGATAAAGTATTTCTAAAAGTATATCCCTGGAAGATGATTCTAAGATTTGGTCGTAAAGGCAAGTTAAGTCCACGTTTCATTGGGCTATATGAGATTATTGAGAGAATAGAGCCAGTGGCATATCGGCTAGCTTTACTAACAGAGTTAGAAAGGATTCATAATGTGTTTCATGTGTCGATGTTGCGACGATATCATTATGATCCTTCATATGTGATTTCTCCAACAGAGATTGAGATTCGACCAGATATGACGTATGGTGAAGAACCGATCAAGATCTTAGCTCGGGAAGTTAGAGAACTGAGAAATAAAAGTATAGCCCTAGTGAAAGTTTTATGGAAATGACATGGGGTCGAAGAGGCTACGTGGCAACCCAAGGAAACTATGAGAAAATAGTACCCAAACAATTTTCTGGTAATATATTCGGGGATGAAAATCCTTAAAGGGGGGAGAGTTGTAACAGCCCGATTTTGGGCCTAGTTAGAATAGTGGTTTTGGGACCACAAATCCGATGCACAAAATTTTATTTTTCTCATATTTTTATGGCCTACAGTTTTATGGAATGATTCTATGAAAATTTTATTCAAAAGTTTTAACGTTTGAGCACTCAATTTAGTAAAAAAGACTAAATTGCAAAAAAGTGCAAAACTTGAGTTCTAGAAGCTAGAGGTATCTAATTGCTATGAAATTTAAATTAAAGGTCCTTAGATGGTAATTAGACCATTACTTAAGTTGGTGGACAAAAATGAACATGAAGTAAGAGAAATTTTATGTTTTAAGAAAATGGCATTTTGGTCATTTGGTAATTAAATGAATTAAAAAGCAAAAATCAATCCAAAATCTTGTCCATCTTCTTCCCCATGTCCAAAATTCTCAAGAGAGGACATAGCCAGGGTTTGTTCATCTTCCAAGCTCGATTATAAGTCCGTTCTTGCCTCGTTTTTAATTCTCTTTACATTTTTGAAGTCCTTGTAACTCGATCTATCTATTTCTACCACTAATTTAAGAAATAATCAAAGTTTAAAATTTTAACCATGATAGATATTTGTGCATTTTGATTGCCAATGGTAGAAATTGCATGTTTGGTGTAAGATAAACAACTTTTGCTAGGTGATTTTTGATAGAAATGTTAAAAAGGACCTATTTCTAAAAGTTACAAAAACGTGTAGTAAAAGTGTGATGAACGGAAACATTTGGGATGGTATGAGTATGATAAAGATTCGACTAGTCTTGGGTAATGAAGAATTTGGATGAAAATCTTTTTACGAGCCTAGGGACTAAATTGTAAAATTGTGAAACATTAGGGGCAAAAATGTAATTTTTCCATAATATGATTTTTGGACTGAATTGGACAATGTTAATATTAAATGATTTAAAATTTTCATTATAGATCAAGAAAAACGAGGTTCGGACCTAGATCGAGGGAAAAACAAAGTGTTTAACAATTAGGTCAAATTCTACTATTTTTGTATCGACGTAAGTTCGTATGTAAATAATGCATTGTTATATTTATGTATTAAATGCTTTAATATTGTATGAATTGTGATTGACTCTTTGGATGTATTCTACAAAGTTTCGACAAGTAAAAATTCCCGGTTGAACCTTAGGAATAGAATAGGATACGAGTGACATGTCACTAGGAACCTATGTGTTTATGTAATCTAGGTGCTGGTCTCGTACATCCTACCAGTGGCTGGGTAGTTCGGCATGTGTTGTGGATACCTGATAGCTTGTGTGAGCAGCACTGTGTAGCTACGTCCTAACTGACAGCTTGTGTAAGCAAGTCCGTGAGTAGCTTGAAAATGAGCCATACATATTATGAGATATGAGGTAGCTTCGGCTACATATATGGCACTTGTGTGCAAGATTTTCGAGTATCTGTTATTATTTCGAGTGTTCAATGAGAATGTCAAAGTTGTGATAGACTATGGTTATGTTGCGAGTTGGTACAAGTATGCATGTAAATCTCATTTGTAATGAGCTTGATATGTGATGAACCCTTGGTAAGGTTGTGATTGAGTATGTTATGATTATAAGATTTTAATAACATTCATGTTAATTTTCATCATGTTAATTGCATGTTATATGTGAAGTTATGATGCTTATTGTTTGCATAGGAACTTTTTAAGCTTTATAGCTTACTCCCCTTCCTTTCCTTTATCTTATAGTGTCACCAAACTAGCTCGAGGTTCGGAGACCGTCGGAGATCCACTCACACTATCAACAATTATTTTGTTACCAATGATTTCAACATTTTGAGTTATGGCATGTATAGGGGACTTGGCCATTTTGTCATGTGTCATAATTGATTTGGCCAAATGTGTTTGTAACGCCCCAAAAATCTAAAGCCTTTAATTATGTTTTGTCTAACATATATTTCATGTTTGTGGTATTGGCTAAGTGATTTGAGTGTGTTTAGGAGTGTTTAAGAAGCCTGGGTTCAAATCTTTGCTCTTGCAAAATTCTTAGTGATGCTCTTATATGAATCTGGATACTTTCATATAGACCTTATATATAATAGTGCTTGTTTTATGACACAAAGAGAGCGTGTGGTCTAGTGGCAAGGTGGCGTGTTGCTTCTACTAGGGGACTTGAGTTCGAGTCCTGGGTTGCGCAGTGGAGTAATTATTTTGCTGTTAAGCTGGGTAGGTAGTAAAGTTGGGCTGAGACTCTAAGGTTGAATTGGTCATGAGAGTTTGAATGGAGTTTGAATGAGATGTTGAAGTGATTTGTGGAGAAAATCAAGGAGAGGTTTATGGAGGGATTTTCAGAGGAAAAAGGGGAGTTTGAGGGAGCGTAGGTTTGTCCCAAAATTTCTTGGGGAAACTCATGAATATGGCTTTGGGAGGGGTGTGTTTCATTTTTGGCTATTGAGAGCATTTTTGGGGTTTTTCAGGTTTTGGTTTTGTTCTTCTTTCCTTTTCATTTTCTCTACTTTTTGCGTTTTTGGTTAAAACAGAGGTGACCATTGGTGTTTTCTTTTCTTTCATTCTACTTCTCTGAGCATTAGCCGTACACTTCTCCTCTTCTTTTCTTCCTCATTCTTTTACTCTCTCTCTCAAGCCCTTCTCACTGGTAAGTGGCCTAGTACTGATTGGTAAGTTTTGGTTTGCCTCTATTTTATTCGGCTTATCTTCTCTTTACCTAAATGCCTATTACCATCTTTTTCCTATTTGGTTATGGTGCTTTTGTTTCAGATGTTAGTTACGCGTGGAGTGAGAAAGTTCGCTGGGATTCCTAAGGCAATCGAAATCTCCCTTTCATCTCTTATTATAAAGTAACGCTACTCACTGGTATTTTCTTAAATTGAAGCACTCTGGTTGAGGTTCTTGGACCTTGGCCAAATACTCCTTTGCTTTATTGAAAGTGTATTTTTCTTTGGGTTGGTTTGTATCGTTCAACCTTTGTGGTTAAGCAGCGAATATAATGGTTTCACTATCATGCAGATAATCTTCAAGGGTCTGTTAGCAACTTTTGTCAACATTCTAAGCGGGCTATAATCACATTCATTCAAGCAAGGCAATAGTAAGTAATCTCTTGTAGCGAGTTTCGGTTAGGGTTTCTTAGATCACGTGTGCTAGATATTTAACCGACGTTTCTTTTGCGATAGGTTGGAGTGCGTGGGCTATTCACTCACTTTCGCAAATAGGTGTGTATTCCACACTGAATGGACTGTAGATCGGTAAAAGCCAAAAAGCCGAAATATGGAGTTTGCTTCCACATGAGCGTACGATCGCACGTGTGGTGATTCAAGCCTACAAATCTTAGTTGTAGGACTGTAGAGGTCGTTATGGGCCTCGATAGGCTGAACTAGGCTGTGTGGGCCCAATGGGCTCATGGGCCCTACATGGATAAAGTCTGCAATTTATGGTAAATGTTGGACTGAGCTGTATTGTTCGCGTAGCCGTGCCTAAATTTGGGCTAAATGGGCCACACGAGCGTGTGGGCCCACTTGGGCCGAGTATTGGGCCTTGGGCCCATTTACACCGTTATGATCATTTAGGTTATCTGTGTTGCTCGAGGTGACTGTAGACCTTCGTGGAGGTCGTTATTCGAGCTAAAACCCTAAAATAGGTAAAAGGACCATAATGCCCTTATAGGGTAAAATGACCGTAATACCCGTATATGGTAAAATGATGATTATGCCCTTATGTTCCGTATGAATGATGTGCTTATAATTTACATATATGATTGTATTGAGTATGACTTTGCATACACGTAATATTTACGACATGACATACTGCATGGGGTTGAAATTTTAATATGGAGGAAGTACTGTACTGGTGACTATGCCACATTCACTGTTACTGGTGGCTATGCCACAATTACTAATACTGGTGGCTTTGCCACATTTACTGTTTCTGGCTACTATGCTGCATTATTATTTCTGGCAGCTTTGCTGCGATATTGGTGTGCTGGCTGGGTGGGTCGATTTATATCCCCAGATGGTGTGTTGGTTGGTACGGGTGGTGTGCTGGCTAGATTTGGGTGGGATGCGTAATTGCATTACACTCTACTGATATTGTATTAGGCTTAGGCCCACATCATGCATCTTGTATAAGGCTAAGGCCTAGACTGTACTGATACTATATAGGGATAAAGCCCAGACTATTTTGCATATTCTAATCTCTGTTGTCTGTTAGGGGATTACACTCTGAGTTTTCGTAAACTCACCCATTCTTTTTAACTGTACAAGTAATCCCCAGCCTTAGACTATTTGGTGCTGCGTGGGACTTGGAGGTGGCCACACGACTGTCATGTCTTACATTTGACTTTATTTAAATTAAATTTAACTATTGGGTTTTTAAGTTTGTAATAAGGCCGTTTGTGGGTTTTAATTTTTAATTGGGCTTTGGATTATATATATTTTTAAAACTGCTAGTCTAGGTAAAGACGAGTTTTTGAAATAATTATTGTTTTCTGAAGCACATCTCTAAATCAATTTAATGTAACACTGATGGTTAATAAGGTAAACATTTTGACGAGAACTTTTGTTAAATAATAACAAAAGGATTTAAACTCAGTAACGGATTTTTACCGCAAAGATCAATTTTTGAAAAGCACTTCAATGTAACACGCCAGATTCGGCCATAACGTCTAGGCTGGGTTTGGGGTGTTACAGTGTTGGCTTATATTGGTTGAAAGTTCATTTTGTATAAGACCATTGAAATTGGCTACTATTGGTATAAGTAATTTATATGATGATGCCTTTTATGGATGTGGGGGTTTACATGATTTGAGTTGATAATTATGTAATGTTTGTGTATGATAAATGGTAGCATGTGAAGATGTGTTGATGTCTTGGTTGTGGCTGATTTGGTTGCATGTATATGCTTGGATTGGTGCTATGTTATGTTGTGTAGGTGTGTGCATAAAGGGGTGGCAAAAAGGCTTGGTAAATAGCCTTATTTTTGTCCACACGGGTAGACACACGGGCGTGTGTCTAAGCCATGAGTGACACACGGTCTGCCCTACAGGCATGTGTTTAGGCCGTGTATCCCCTGCACCTTAATTTTGAGAAACAGAATCCTTAGAATTGAGCACACGGGCAAAGACACGGGAGTGTGTCTCAGCCCTGTGGATGACACGGCCTTGGACACAGGCATGTGAAGTCTACACCCATTTTATGAAAAATCATAAATTTTAAATCGACCACACAGCCTAGCACACAGGCGTGTGACTTGGCTATGTGTCTTCAATTTGTTCTTGAGTGACAAACAGAGAGTTACATAGGTTAGGGACACGAGCGTGTGTGACCACACGGCCTACCCACATGGGTGTGTGACTCCTATTTAGGGAAAAAAATTTCTAAGTTTTGTAAAACTTTCCTCAGTTGTCGATTTAGTTCCAACCCACTTCCAAAGCGCGTTTTAGGCCTCGTGAGGTCGTATTAGGGATTTTATGATTGAACGTGAAAAGTTTTAATTTGGATGGAAATTTGTGGCTCAGAAATGTATGTTTGCTTGTGTTTAAGTCCGGTAATGCCTCATACCCTGTTCCGGTGTCGAATATGGGGAAGGGATGTAACAAAACTCTAGCGATATAATCATTGGATAGTGTAATAAGTCTTTAACGAGATTCTGATAATCTATAAAACATAGGAAAGCAAACTACGTAAGCATATAATGCTTAGTAAGTTCGTAAATCATGAATATAGCTTACCATTTCAACGCAAAACCTTATAAATTAAACATGAATCAATCCAACATAAGCTTGTCACAAGCTTAAGCATCATAAACAACACAATCTATAAAATCAACACATGGTAAGATAGTTTTCATGAACATAGTACATTTGGATTCATACTTTCTATAACATAGTTATACATACTTTGATCATTATCAATTCATACCTTTCCGTAAGTTCATAACATAGCCATTGAAACACTTGCCATTCTTGCCCTTTCCATGCCCGTTGAACCACTTAGAATAATATCAAATACACGAGAAGCTCACACAAAGTGTGTTAAACATAAGGTCGAAACCATTCCTTTCCTTTTCCTTTACATCATTGCTCACTCGAGCAATAAATGGGTCTGCTTGTACAAGCTAACAGTCAGAATGTAAGCTACACGATGCCGCTCACATAAGCTGATGCGTATCCACAACAAATGCTAGAGCTCAGCCATTGGTAGGACATTCAGGACCAACACCCGAAACATGGTAACCCTAATGACATGTCATTTGCATCCTATATATTCTTAAGGTTCAAACGAGGCTCAATAATCGTCGAAACGTCGTTGGATTTCCATTGTTTCATTGCATGATAAACAGTAGAATAACACATATATCAAAAATAACATTAACATGTTATTTAAACATATGAACTTACCTCGATTACAAAGACGCAAGTACGAGATCACTAATCTGAGGCTTTAGCTTTTCCTTGATCTAGATCTGTACAAAGTTTATCTTGATCTATACAAGCAAATTCAATTCGTTTAATACTCATACTATTCAATTTAGTTCAAAATTCATATTCGTTTAATACTCATACTATTCAATTTAGTTCAAAATTCATACTTTTGAAAAATTACATTTGTGCCCCTAATTTTTAACTTCTTTACAATTTAGTCCTTAAGCTTGTAAATTGACATTTATGGAATTTCATCCATATTTCATGCTAGTTGAATTACTTAGGGACTTATACAACCTCATAAAACTCAACATTTCACAAATTTATCATGATATTTTACTACTTTTAAAACTAAGTCCCTAAATGAAAATTTCATCAAAAATCATTTTAAAATAGTTATTATTTAACAATAAGGACTCATAATCTTTCATCAGCCTTCAAAAATCACGCAAGAACATTCATGGGAATACCCTAAACCTTTAACAGTTTTGCAAATTAGTCCCTAGGCTAGTTAGATTAAGCTACAATGACTTCAAAAACGTAGAAATCATTAAAAACGGGACTCAAATTCATACCATGAAGGAGGAGCATGCTTAGCCGAATCGGTCTGGACTATAAGGTCGAAGGATAAGTAATTCTGCTGAATCAATATTCCAGTGGACATATCAGAAGATCTTGGTGGGGTATTGACTAGTTGATTGAACAAGAAAGCCCAAGACGATAGTTGATTATGACTACTGAAGTAAGCTAATCTCTCATGCTCATCTTTGGTTCATATTCAATTATTTGATTTCTTGTTTTTCGTTTATTTACTTTTATTTTATTTCTTATTATTCTTATTATAATTTATCCAATACCCTTCTTTTAATCTTTTGTACTATAATTCAATTAAAGTATTAATTAGATCTATTTATATTTAAATTAGAATTAATTTAATGCTTGCCTCCTTTGGGGACGATCCTCGGAGTACTTACCTAGTCCGTTGTAACTATATTACAACCTAACCCGTACACTTGTAGATGCCACTTTTTCACATCTTTTGTGTAGGATTTCTACTTTGGATGTTCGTATGTTCGAAGGCAGTCAAGTTGCTGGCGCCATTGTCAATGAGGCAACATCACTATTTTAGTTTTATTTTTTTCATGACAATAGAATAATTAGGAAATCTTTAGGTTATAGTTATGAATTTAATTTTCTTATTTTTACTAACCTTATCTTTTTGTGTAACACCCCAAACCCAACCTAGACGTTATGGTCGAATCTGCGATGTCACATTAAAATATGTTTTTGAAAAGCGTAGTTTCATTGTAAAGATCGTTCCATATTAAAACCCCATTGTGATCTTTGATGGGAGTTATTATATCTTGTTTATTGCTAGAGCATAAATTGGTTTAGCAAAACATTGTCATATTACATTGTTATTTCACTTTTTAAAAAAACAACGTTTGATGTGAAAGTTTTTTTAAAAACAAGTTGCATAGCGTGGTAGTTGAAAATTATTTATCTCTTGAAAAACCCGAGTCCTATTGCTAACAGATATAAACCAATTTAAATGAATTCCCAAATAAAAATAAAAACTTAAAGGGGCCTTATTACATAAAATTACCCTGATAAAATTACTTTTTTTAGAAAAACAAATACGAAATCGTAAACAGTGGTGTGGTCATCTTCGAATCCCTCGCTGCACTGTCCCGCCTAAGGATTACCTGCACAGAGAAGCAAAAAGGTGAGTTACGAGAACTCAGTGTGTAATCCCTATATATATTAACCAATAACTCAAGCAGTGCATAACAGTCTGGGCCTAAGCCCATATCAGTGAGAATATTAGTGTGGGCCTTAGCCCATTACAGTTTAGTTTCAGAGATGCATACAGAGGTCCTACCTATCCATCCTCTACACTCCACTCCGTCCAACCCTACACTCCATGTGGGGATAAAATCGACCCTCCCATCCCTACACTCCATAATATAGCACAGGTTGCGGCACTAAATAGTATATGTAGCAGAGTTACCAGTACAGTACTCTTCCTCCATATATATATCAAACCCACCCCATGTAACATGTCATGACATAATATATACGTGTATGCAAAATGTCATGCTCGACTACAGTCAAATATAATATAGGGGTATATCAGTCATTTTACCTCTAAGGTTATAATAGTCATTTCATCAGTATGGGGTCCAAGTGTACTTATCGACCCATCAGTAGGCCCATAGTCGCCTTAGGCGACCCATGCGACCTTAACTGTCAAACAGTGGATATGGGCCGAAAGCCCATAATATGGCCCATGTGGCGCTAGTGTGGCCCATTAAGTCCAATAATGACCTTGGCCGTGTGATCTACACAGCCTGGCTCATAAAACCCTACGCATCCATGTGGTTTACTCGTATGGGGCCCACGAGCTCGTAGGGCCCATATGGCCCATTTTGGCCCAAACGACCTAAGCCCACGAAATCGCTCGTGGTGGTCTCTACATTCACATGCTCGTGCTTATGCATTTAGATGACCACACGAGCGAGCGTACGCCCGTGCGGCATTGATGGTACTAGTTTTTTGGCTTTTTTCGTTACACGATTAAAGCAGTGTAATTACACACCTTGCCTGCGGAAAGTGCAAATAATCCATGAGCACCAAAACCAACACTCATACAAAACTTCCATTAGTCAATAACGTGAATCTCCCTCTTTTAACTCCAACCCAAAAAATAATAGTTGCTACTTGCCTTGGTTGAAAGAGCGTGGTTACTTAATCTGTTGACAAAGGTTGACTACACCCTCCTTGTCGAGAAATTGCACTACCAACAAAATCCATTACTGATGATTGCATACACACACGGCTTGAATCATAAACAGGCTTATTAAAACACAACCCAAGAATAATAGAAGGTAGGCCATCGGCCAACACCTTCATAATCAAGCCATGTCCGAAAGAACATCATAAGGAAATAGAATTACCTTGATCGAGAAAAGAGAGAAAGGTTCGACTGCTCAGCACTCACAGCAACCCCTTCACTTCCAAAGAACTTAAGGAACCGTAAGATACACCACACCTAGGAGAAAGAGGGTAAGAATCGGCAAGAAGGGAATAACATTCTGCTTTAGCAAAGCAAGATTACCTACCGACTTGGTAAAGAACAACACCAAACTGCAACCAAAGGGGATGGAGTATTTGGCCTCTAAAGTCAGATGAACAGAAAGAAACTTTGATAACTACGAGAGTCGAAAGAGGGGGATATAGTATGTTCGATCAAAGGAATGAGGAGAAAAGAAAATATGAAAGAACAAAAGTGTGTTAAGTTAAGAGACTTGATCGAAAGAGAGAAAGGGCACAAGAGGTTGGTGACCAAAACGTCAAAAAGAACAATCCAAAAATGCATAAAACAAACGACCAAAACAAAAAGCAACAATTCACAACCAAGAGAAAAGAGTCAAAACCAAACAATGACTCACTCCTAGCCTTTTGTTCAGAAAAAAACTGCAAATTACAAAAAGTGAGAGTCCACCTTCGGCACACTCACTACAACCCCATTCAAACTCCTAATTTCTCTCCCCTATCACTCCTAAGATCTCTCAACCTTATCCCACTCCCCCAAATCCCTACCAACCGAAACTTCCTTCACCTAATCCCTAGAATTCGGCCACAACTCCTCACACTCCTCTAACACCTCAATTTTAGTCCCACTACAACACCTTTCCACGTCAGGAGCAAAACAAAAACCAAAATACCTTTTTTGTGCTGAACAGGACTCAAACCTCAAATCCTCCTTAACACTCCACATGCCACTAACCCATAGACCAACACGCTTTTTATGACACTTCCTTCCCATGTTTATTGAAGAATCTCACTATTAGAAGACAAGGTTAATCAAGCCCAAATAAAAAATTTTGTACAAGCCAAAGCTTGAACTTAGGACTTCTCCAACACTTCTCAGGACACTTAACCACTGAAGCAAGTATGAATTTATGCAACACAACATACAAAAATAAATACCTAAATTTTTGGGGCGTTACATTTTGGGTTTGGTGTATGACTCGCAGTAAGAGAACGCATATAAAGCCAGTCACAGATATAGAGAAATTAATCCAAACAAATTGTCAACAATAACAATAGTAGCAACAGCCAATGCAAAATCAATTATTTGCTAGAGGGAATTTACCACCACGTGCGAATCTACTATTTGACAAAGCTAATGATAACAATCTAGAAGATCCTCCACCACCACAGTTTTCTACAAATATAAACATGGCGTGTAAAAAGAGGACTCTGAAGGAGTATGCACAACCTAATCTACATATGGTTCAAGGGAGTATAACGAGGCCAGCTATCACGGCTAGTAATTTCGAGATCAAGCTTATTATGATCCAGATGATTCAAAATAATCTACAATTTCAAGGAACAGTAACTGAGATCCGAGTCATCATTTAAAATGTGTTCCTTCAACTTTGATACCTTCAAATACAATGGGGTCACTAATGACGCTATTCTCTTTCAGTTGTTCCCCTTTTCATTACTCGATAGCATTTTTTATTGGCTAGATTCGCAAGCCAAAGATCAATCATGACATGTGCAACAACCTTAACCCGTATTTGTTGCCAGAACAGGGTTACAAAGAATTATCGAAGTTTTCAAATTAAACGAACATAAATTTCAAACATTACAAATCATATCAATAATCATATTAAAACCAATCTAAATCATACATATTGTCCCTTATACGAGCCCTCGAGGCCCTAAAAACACGTTAGAAACAAGTTGTGACTAAATCAGAAACTCAAAGAATTTTTCAGTAAATAGAGAAAATTTTCAACACTACAGGGGTCACACAGTCATATGGTCAGGCCGTGTGGGCATTTGAAGTAGGGAAACATGGCCATGTCCCAGTCTATGTCTGTGCCTGTGCAACTCACTGACTTGGGTCACACGGCCAAGCCACACACTCGTGTGCCAAGCCGTGTACCGTTCGAAATAACCTTACACGCCCATGTGCCAGGTCATGTGTTAGGCCGTGTAACAGGCTGACTTGTAACCCTTTGAAAGCTACAGGGGATACACGGCTGTGTCGCCTGGCTGTGTGTCACACACAACTGAGACACATGCCAGTGTCTCTGCCTGTATGGACTAAAATAGGCCATTTTACAAGCTATTTTTCTCACCCATCTTGGCATGTACCTACACCCAAAATTGCACATATATACAAGCCATAACAAGGCACCAAAATCATGCATAATCAAGCTATATACATAAGGTATACTAAAATACAACCAATATGCCCATAGGCACCTCAAATGACAACATGTAAACATGTATAACCATGTAATCAATTTTATCAAAATGATAAACTAACTTCCAACTATGTTTGCATCAATACATATCATAAATTTAACTTACCAAAAACATTTCCAAATGGTACTAAATATACCAATCAACCACTAACATTAATAGTCATATAAGTCATTCAAAACAAAGTACCAATTCACAACATTTCCAACAAGTTACAAACCATATATAATATGCATATTCAAACTATAATTTCATCTTCCATAATTCAAGCATAGCATGCCAAACATCATACATATTAAGGCTAATATTTACATGCCAAAACCAAATTCATTTGAACACCAAAATACCATAACTCAAGCCAAACCAAATGATCATTTCACCAACCAAACATATAGGCCAACATTAGCCAAAATACTTATACATGCCATTATATCCAAAATTAAACACTCGAAACTACCGATAGAGTTGATGGATAGTATGATATAGCTCCGACAAGCTTTCAACTTGAACAAGCTTCCGATGCACTAAATGACACAAAAAATAACACAGAGTAAGCATATAAGCTTAGTAAGTTCGTATAATATAAAACACAACTTATCGATAGATACATATTAGGTAAGATAAACATGGTTGTAACACCCCTAACCCGTATCTGTTGCCAGAATATGTTTACGAGGCATTACTAATCAATTACAACATACATCTTACATTTCTCACATGAAAATCCATTAACACATAAACATCCATCAAACATAATCACATTGTCCCTTATAAGGCTCTACGAGACCTTAAATCATGCTTGGAAGAGGTTCGGGACTAAACTGATAACATTTGCAAACATTTCAAAAGCTTAGAAAATTTTCATGCATACAAGTTTCACACGCCCGTGTGAACAGGTCGTGTGCCTCACACGGCCCCCAGACACACTCATGTCTCAAGTCGTGTGAAAACAGGGCATACATACTAACTTGCACCACACGGCCGTAGACACGCCCGTGTGCCTTGGTTGTGGGAAATCTAGATGGGTTACTAACTTGGGTCACACGGCCAGTCGTACACCTGTGCTCCATCTCGTGTGCCACACATGGCTAGTAGACACGCCCGTGTGTCTAGACTGTCTCAAACCTGTAGGGTATATTGACTTAAATCCGAAGGGTATCCTAGAGGACACACGGCCATGTGTCGCATACGGCTGAGACACACGCCCGTGTGGAAAAAAATAGGCTAGTTGCAAAGCCAAATTGTCACCCTTTTCTCATGCACACATAGAAACCAAAATGGTACCATTTCAATACATTTCATACACATATTATACCAATTCAATTTGGTACTCAATTTTCTAATTAATACCATGCATAATCCATTCATATAGCAATTACAAAACAAGACATCATTTTCACATTTTCATTCCATCAATTCCTTGCCAAAACATACCATGTATATCATGATTCATCAACCATAATTTCCCAATAATACTTAATCTATGTTCAACCAAAATCATCACCTATATAAATTTTAAACCACATATAAGCACATACCAAAATCAAATATTTATCCAACCATTTTGGCATTCATTTACAAAGCCAAAATCAAGCATAACACAATTACACATATTCATCACTTATCCTTAACCATTTGAACATCCAAATTCATACCTAAATATGCCAATTCAAATCACCAATTTAAAATCAAAGAATTAATATAGCAATCATAGACCAAACATCACAACTCATATACTTATATAATTATATACTACCACATACACCACATTTAAGCCAAATCACATGGCTAATTACAAATGAAACACATAGGCATCAATTGCCAAATTTACATTCAACATTACCGAAATACATGTCCATATAACTCAAGCCTATACATGCTATATAACAAAGTCACAAGTGTGTAAATACTGAAATAAAAAACCAGATAGTGTGCTGCGATCTCCATCGACTTCCAACTCGAGCGAACGTACGAATCACTATAAAACATAGAAAAATAACACAAAGTAAGCTATAAAGCTTAGTAAACGATATACAAATAAATTATCACATGAATCAATATCATTTTCATCAATAGGCAACTATGAGTAAACATTTATAAGATCACAGACCTTTCTCATTGTACACATATTCAATATTATAATTGAATTCATCAAATACTTCCCTATCATTACTTGTATGAATTTCGTACGTACTTGAGCCATTTAACTCATTCACTCATTCTTTTATTACTTGAATTTTCCCGTTGAACCATTCGAAATCATTAAGGATACTCGAAAATCACATAAAGTTCGTACAATGCCATATCCCAGATATGGTCTTACATGTTATCACATATCGATGCCACTGTCCCAGACAAGGTCTTATACAAAATCAAATAATGATGCCAATGTCCCAGACATGGTCTTACATGTAATCACATCTCGGTAACCTAATGTCATGGCATTTATATCCTATACTATTCCTAAGGTTCGTACGGGACTTTTAGATGTCATAATTCTGTTGATTCTTGCTCGTACTTGCTCGTTCAACATTCATAATAATTCAATGACAATTAAACATGTATAATTCAATTTAAAGACATTTATTTACATATGAACTTACCTCGTTCACTGTAACAACGAATTAGGTCGACTAATTCGATACTTTGTTTTCCCCCGTTCTAGATCCAAATCTCATTTTTCTCAATCTATATAATAAAAAAATTTACTTATTTAATCATTAATTCATTCAATTTAACACAATTTACACATTTTGGAAAAATTACACTTTTGCCCCTAATATTTCACATTTTTGTAATTTAGTCCTTATCACATAAAATTGCAAATTCATGCAATTAAGGACAAGCCCATGCTAGCCAAATTTTCCTTATATTCATATCAGCCCATTTTTCTCATTAATTCACACATTTACCCATGGATTTTACAAATTTCTCAATTAAATCTGTAGTTGACATTTTTGTCAAAAATCACTTTATAAAACTTGTTAATCTAGCTTCAAACTTTAATAATCTATCATAAAACACCTAAAAAACCAAACATTCAATAATGGAATCATTCAAAATCTATAAACGTTTCGAAAACAGAGATACGGGGTAGCTAGATTAAGCTATAACGAGCTCAAAAACGTAAAAATTATTAAAAAACATAGTTAAAATCGTACCTATTTGAGAAAAAACACCATGGCTGAATGTCAAGCTCTTCAATGGCTTTTTGAACCCCATTTTCAGTTGTAAAATGGATGGAAGATGATGATATTTGGCTTTGTTTTATTTATTTAATCTTTATTAACCAATTTACAAAACTAACATTTAGTAACATTATAAATTTCAACAATACCAAGCCATAGAATTCCACTATCAACATTTATGGAATAATTATCACTTAAGGACTCCCACTATTTAATTTCATAGCCATTTAATACCTTTAACTTATAGAATTCAACTTTTATGCTTTACGCAATTTAGTCATTTTTTACCGAATTAACCATTCAAACAGTAAAATTTCTTTACAAAATTTTCACACGAACATTCTATCATACTGTAAACCTTAATAAAATAATAAAATAAATATTTTGACTTTGGATTGTGGTCTCAAAACCACTATTCCAATTAACCCTAAAAATGGACTGTTACAATTGCACAATCCAACTATACTTGGCCAAAGCTTAATCATGTACACCACACATGTTAGCTATATTAAACATATAATTAAGCATTAAGAAACCTTAATAAAATAATAAAATAAAGATTTTGACTTCGGATTGTGCTCTCGAAACCACTGTTCCAATTAACCCTAAAAATGGACTGTTACAATGGCACAATCCAACTATACTTGGCCAAAGCTTAATCATGTACACCACAAATGTTAGCTGTATTAAACATATAATTAAGCATTAAGAACATGGATGAGCACAAAATTTATTCATGTAGCATATACATATATCATTCATTTCTACTTTCAATATACCATGTAATAACATTTCAATGTAATTCACATGTGTCCCTGTAATAATCTGCATCGAACTCCTACTATTTCATATCAGCGTAATGCTCATTGAACCATTTATAATACCGCTGGATACCTGAGATGGCTTACACATAATGTTCTAACTCATATAACTATAATCTGTCAAATCTTGTACATGTATGCTCACACGAGCTGTGAATTAGAACGTAGCTACACGATACTTCTCACACGAGCTGTGGAGTATCTGCAACACATGCCAGACCTCATCTATCGATAGGATATTCAGGACCAACACCCGAATCATGTAAACCCTAATGACATGTCATTTGTATCCGATGAATTCCTAAGATTGAAACGGGGCTCAGTAATTGTTGTACATTGTTAGATATGCAATTGTGTATACATATGACAATTCACCACTCAAACTGTAACAACCTGTTTTTAGGTTAAATCGGAACAGGGGTTTCGGGACCACAAATCTGAAGTCAAAATATTTATTTTATTTACACCATGATAGATCAATTATGTGAAAGTTTCGTAAAGAAATTTTACTGTTTAAATAGTTAATTTGGTAAGAAAGACTAAATCGCCTAAGTGTAAAAGTTGAGTTTTATTGTTTAAAGGTATTAAAATGCAATGGTTTATTAATATGGAAGTCCTTATGATGTTATTATGCCAAGATTAGGGTTAGTGGACGTATATGTCCATGAATTATATGTTATTATAAGTTTAATTATAAGGTTATTTTAGTAATTTAGTTATTAAGGTTATTAATAATAAAACAAAGCCCAATTTTGTTATATTTATCATCTTCTTGCTAAAAGTGGAGAAATAAATAAGGGTTTTTTGAGTTTCCATGGTTTTGGCAACTTCAATCCTTGATTAATGTACGGTTTGAACTTGATTTTTAATGATTTCTTCATTTTTTTAGCTCGTTGCAGCTTAATCTAGCTGGCACGTACCTTCATTTTTTAAACTATTATAGATTTTGAGATATGCCATTGTTGAATACTTAAGTAATTTGAAAATTCTTGTTGGATTATTGATAGTTGTTAATAGTTATACAAGTTTTATAAAGTGATTTTTGACAAATATGAGAATTAGGGATTAAATTATAATAGATAATTTTTTTATGGTTGAAAATGTGAATAAAATGAAAATATGGACTGTTATGTGAGTATGTGAAATTTGGCTATACTTGGGTTAAGGGTAAATTGCATAAATTTGCCATTTTGTGTATAAAGGAATAAATTGCGAAATAGTCAAAAGTCTTAGGGTAAATTTGTAATTTGGCCAAAAATGAATGTTTTAAGCTAAATTGAGTTGAATGAAAATTAAATGAGTTAATTTGATATCATATAGATCAAGTTAAGTAAATACTGGAATTAGATCAGGGGAAATGAAAAGTAGACGAGTAGACGCTAGTTTCCATCTGAGCAACTCGAGGTAAGTTCGTATAATTAGAATCGAACTTTACTATACTTGCAATGGTTGAATTGAATTATTTGAGATATGAATGCCTTGATGATATATCAAATTTGTTATCGAGCCTTGTTGAACTATGAGAATTCATCGAATACGAGTGACATGTTATTGGAATAACCAATATGGTTGAGCTCCTACATTTGTTGCGGACTCACCACAGCTCATATGGGCTTACCGATTCAGCTCTTATGAGCTTACCGTTCAGCTCTTCGGAGCTTACTGTTTCAGTCCTTCGAGGCTTACAGTTTCAGCTCAATAGAGCTTACTGTTATTAGCTCGAAAGAGCTTACTGGCCATGTCTCGAAAGAGCATGTATAATGATGAATTGACAGATTTAGTGACATTTTTCACTCAATTATCCCTTGAAGTTCAAATAGATTCAATGGGCTTAAATAATGGTATATGCAATTTACGGTTTATGTATTAGTTAAATGACAAACATGTGATGATTATATCTGAATAGGTGATGGTTATATTGAATTGTTAATACGTTATTATTGGTTTGGTTAATTTAAATGGTAAGTTTAATTCTGTATTATACGGGCTTACTAAGCTTAAAAGCTTACTCTGTTTCTCTTCTATGTCTTACAGAGGTTCGTTAGCTTGCTCATTCCGGACAAGTTAGAGTTGCACGTCACACTATCCAATTTTCTGTTTGGTATTTTGAACTTATGAACTTATGTAATATGGCATGTATAGGCTAGTTTGATGGTAAAAGTTTTATTTTGGAATCTTGGTTTGAGTATGAACTTGTATATAAGTTAAGCCATGTGATTTGGCTTATTTAGTACCATGTTTTGGTTATATGTAAAAGTGTTTGAATATGGTATGTTTTGATATGATAATGTTTAAATGGAATGATGCAAAGATAGTCTTGATTTATGAATGTTATGTGGATGAAATGTACATGTTGCTATATTGATACATGGACGTGTAAATGGTAAGTTTTGATATGGCTTATAAGTGTATTGAATTGGTTCATTTGGTTGCATATTGAGTAGTTTAAATATGGTCAAATATGAATGTTTATGCTTATGTTTTAGGGTGGCAAATTTGGCTTTTCAAATAGCCTATTTTTGTCCACACGGGCAGAGACACGAGCGTGTGTCTCAGTCGTGTGCGACACACGGCTATGTTGCATGGCCATGTGTCCCCTGAGGTACCCTACGATTGTAAGTCAGTCTCAGGCACGGCCAAAGCATAGGGGCGTGTGGCTAGCCATGTGAACCAAGTCAGTGTTGACCACGGCCAAGACACACGGGCATGTCTTGTGGCCATGTGAATAAGTCAGTATGTATGCCCTGTTTTGCCACAGCTTAGACACACGGGCGTGTCTAATACCATGTGAGGCACACGGCCTGTTCACACGAGCGTGTGACCTTTGAAAAGTTGAAAATTTTCTAAGTTTTTGAAACTTCTATATGTTATCAAATTAGTACTAAATGTATGATTAAAGCTTTGTATGATTGTATTTAAGTACATTAGATTGTGAATGTTTGATGATTATTGAAAGGAGATAGAATTTGTTAATTGAATGTTCTGATTGGAGTTACAGGTCTGGTAACGCCTTTTAACCTATTCCGGTGACGGTTATGGGTTAGGGGTGTTACACATACAAAATTCAATGCAAAACATGTAAACACAATTTAGTCACATGAACTTACCTCGACGAGTATACTTAGATACGAAGGTGATTAATCTGAGACTTTCTCTTTGCCCCGATCTAAAGTCGTACGAGGTCTATCTTGATCTAAACGGAGAAATTTAACTCTATTCAATATGTAATTTATTCAATTGAACCCAAAATCATATTTTAGAAAATTTACCATTTTGCCCCTATATACTTTTAATTTCTTTGCAATTTAGTCCCTAGCTCATAAAAAATGAAATTTATACAATTTCACCACAACCCATCATTGCCGAATATCAATTAGGTCCCTAGAAAGCCCTATATTTCATTTATTTCACAACTGCACCATGTGAAAATTTCTTTTTTCAATCTAGTCCCTATTTGACAATTTCATCAAAAATCTCTTAAGAAAATTTGTTTATCTAACAACAACCATCCAATTTCTTCCATCAAACATAAAAAACAACCTATATTCATTCATGGAAAAACCCTAATATTTTAACAATTTCACAAATTAGTCTCTGGGCTACTAGATTAAGCTACAACGATCCTAAAAACATAGAAATAATTAAAAACGGGACAAAATATCTTAGCAATCAAGCAAAACAGGCATGGCCAAACCCTAGCTATGGTTTCTCCATGTTAGAATCAGTAGAAGTGTTTTTGTGAAGAAGATGGGCAGATAATTCTTATGTTATTTTATCATTATTAATTATTTTACCTTTATAACCTTATAAAATATTACTAATTTCAAAAATACCAACTCAACACATTCCACTATCACCATTTATGGTCTCATTACCATATAAGGACTTACAATTTAAAGTTCTATAATGATTTAAAACCTTTAGCAACTAGAACTCAACTTTTGCACTTTACGCGATTTAGTTCTTTTTATCAAATTGAGCATGTAACCAGTAAAATTTCTTAACGAAATTTTTATATGGTACTACTATCATGCTGTAGGAAATAAAATAATAATAAAATAAATTTTTTGGCTTCGAATTTGTGGTCCTGAAACCACTATTCTGATTTCACTGAAAATGGGCTGTTACAACTCTCCCACTAAAAGGATTTTCATCCCCGAAAATCTTACCAGAAAAAAGGTTCGGATATTGTTTTCTCATAACTTCCTCGAGTTCCCAGGGAGCTTCTTCTATTTCGTGTTGTTGCCAGAGAACTTTTACTAAAACTATGTTCTTGTTTCTCAATTTTCTCACCTTTCGTGCAGAATTCTGATCGGTTCCTCACTGTACAACATATCAGGCCGAATCTCAACATTTGTTGGGGAGATAACATGTGAAGGTCAGATCGATACCGTCGTAACATAGACACATGAAAGACGTTATGAATATTTTCTAATTTTGGCGGTAAAGCTAATCAATACGCAACAGGTTTGATTCTTTCAATAATCTCATATAGCCCGATAAATCGCGGACTTAGCATTCCTTTGCGACCGAACTGAAGAACTTTATTCCAAGGTGATACTTTCAAGAATACTCTATCGCTGACTTGAAATCTCTATCTTTACGTTTAAGATCCTCATAAGATTTTTGATGATTTTAAGCTGCTTTCAAACTATATTGGATCACTTTTACTTTTTCTTCAGTCTCATGAATCAAATCAACACCGTGTATCTTTTTCTCACTAAGCTCAATCCAGTATAACGGAGTTCGGCATTTATGACCATACAAAGCTTCATATGGTGTCATCTTTATGCTCGATTGAAAATTATTGGTATACGCGAATTCAACCAACAGTAAATATTTCTCCCAGTTGCCTTCAAAATCTAATACACAACAACGAAGCATATCTTCGAGAATTTGAATTACATGCTCAGACTAACTATTGGTCTAAGGATGAAATGCAGTGCTCCAATGCAATCGCGTGCCTAGAGCTTCCTATAACTTTCTCTAGAATCGTGATGTAAACTGTGGATCTCTATCCGAGATGATGGAAACTGGCACTCCGTGTAATTTGAAAATCCCAGATACGTATAGCTCAGATAATTTCTCAAGGCAGTAATCTGTACATACCGAAATAAAATCTGCTGACTTCGTCAAATGATTAACGACAACCCAAATGGCATCTTTTTTTGTCGGAGATAGGGGTACACCCGATACTAAGTCTATAGTAACTCGATCCCATTTCCACTCAGGTATCATCTCTGGCTGTAATAATCCAGAAGGTACCTGATGTTTAGCTTTAACTTGCTGACATATCAAACATCACGATACAAAGTAAAAATTTCACATTTTATTCCCGACCACCAGTGAATCTGTTTCAAATCACTGTACATCTTATTACTTCCCAGATGAACAGACAAGCTACCACTATGAGCTTCGTGCAACATTCTTTGAATGAGCTCTGGATTCTTTAGCACACAAATTCTACCTCTGAATAATAAGTAATCATTGGGTCCGATCTGAAAATCTAAATCAGAAGTCGACTTATGCTGTGCCTACTTAGCTAGCAATTCAACATCACATTTCTGAGCTTCGCAAATCTGCTATAAAAACATCAGTCTAGCTTTCAACTCGGCTAAGATCGAGCCATCATCAGATAATGTCAGTCGTGTATTCATCGCTTGCAAAGTAAATAAAGACTTTCTGCTCAAAGCATCAATAACTACATTCGCTCTTCCCGGATGATAATCAATGATCAACTCATAATCTTTTAACAATTCGAGCCATCTACGTTGTCTCAAATTCAAATATTTCTACAACATTAGATACTTCAAACTCTTGTGATCGGTAAATATATGACATTTTTCACTGAACAAATGGTGTCACCAAATTTTCAATGCAAACACAATAGCTGCCAATTCTAGGTCATGTTTCAGATAATTCTTTTCATGCATATTTAATTGTCTAGAAGCATAAGCTATTACTTTTCCTTCCTACATCAAAACACAACCTAAACCATTCAAAGATGCAGTGCTGTAAATCACAAATTCTTTACCCGATTTAGGCTGAACCAAAACCGGTGCCTCAATCAACAGTGCTTTCAATTCATTAAAATTTTGTTGATATTTCTTAGACCATTCAAATTTCACATCTTTCTGTAATAGTCACGTCATCGGTGTAGATATCATAAAAAACCCTTCAATGAATCTTCGCTTGTAACCAGCTAATCCTAGAAAACTTATAACTTTGGATATGTTTCTCGGTGTTTTCCAATCAACAACTGCTAAAATTTTACTCGGATCAATTTGGTGCCTTTAGCCTACACTATATGTCCCATAAAATCGACCTCTCGAAGCCAAAACTCACATTTGTTAAATTTAGCAAAAAGTTGTTTATCTCGTAGGGTTTGCAACATAATTCTCATATTTTAGCATGCTTGGACTCATCTCGTGAATATATCAAAATGTCGTCAACAAATAGCACAACAAATCTATCTAAATACGATCTAAAGATTCTATTCATCAAATCCACAAATACTGCAGGTGCATTAGTTAAACCAAATGGCATTAAGAAATTCATATTATCCGTACCTGGTTCTGAATGCAGTTTTCAATTGATCAAACAGGTCGTCAATTCAAGGCAGTGGATATTTGTTCTTGATTGTAACCTTGTTGAGTTGACGGTAATCAATACACAATCTCATCGATCCATCCTTTTTCATAACAAACAGAATCGGTGCACCCCAAAGTGAGAAACTGGGTCGAGCTAAACCCTATTTGTCAATTCTTACAGCTATGCTTTCAACTCTTTCAACTTAGAAAGATTCGTTCTATATGGTGTTATCGATATCAGTGATGTCCCCGGTACTAGCTCAATAGCAAGCTTAACCTCTTTGATTGGCGATAATCCAGGTAACTCCTCTGGAAATACATCAGGATACTCACAAACCGCTGGCACTGGTTCGAGCTTCAGTTTAGACACTTTAATATCCAATACATAACCAAGGTAAGCATTGCAACCTTTTCTCACATATTTATGCACTGACATAGCTGATATAACAATAGGCAATCTGGAACGACGAAAATGTACAAGTGTACACAATTGCAACAAGTAATAAAGGGACAAGTAAATGTCGAATTATCATACCCACAGGGACTATGAAAAGAATTATTTATGAATGCAATTTAAAAACACTTTGGTGAAGAAAAATATTTTGATTTGAAGAGGTGATTAAAAACTAGGATTTTAACTAAGTAAAATAAATAAAAATAAAATAAAAGTTCCAATGCACGATTTCAAAATTTTAATCAATATGACATAATTGTGTTAGATTAATTACATTTCTTAACTTAGAATTATTAAACTCATATTCATGTTGTTATGAATAAATTCACAGCAACTCGGTAATTTTCTAACTTATGAACATATTTACCTACAAAAATCCATTTATCTCTTGACTATATCTCTACGTAAATTCAACTAATTAAACAAATTTTAATAAGCAAATGTGTTAATGCACATACATACTTATGAAATTAAAATAATCTCTTGTACATATCTCTATGCCAATTCAATCAATTAATTCAATCTCATAAGCACATAAAAGATTACTTGAGGTAACAATGTATTTCTACCTTAAAAAAGTTAATCACAATAATCTTGCAAGTTATGCAAGGCTAATGTATCGTTAGATACCGTTGCTAATTTAACCCTCAGCTACCTTAGCTGATTAAACACGCACTAATTAAGTATCTTGTCAATTAATTACAATTTCAATCTGTTTAAATAATTAATTCATTAGTTACCTTACAATTGTAATGCAAGAATAACTTAGTCATGGCATCTTACCGAGGCCTATAACAGCACGAACATAATTTTAATAACTCAAGTAGATGAGATGCAATCAACCTAACACGAATTAAATTTAAGCCATATTAATTAAATTAAACAAATTAACATCACAAATATTCATAGACATGTTCATCATAACAACATCAAAATTAAAATGATAGGGAACAAGAATCAAATCCAGTGTTTCTCTAAGGCTTGACTAGTTTGCTCCGCTCCTCCTTATCCGCTTGTTCTTGTTGAACTGAGGCTTCCACGGACACCTGAATTGTAACACCCCTAACCCGTATTCGTTGCCGAACTGGGGTTACGAGGTATTACCAGACAAGACATAGATTCCAAATAATCATATACATACTCAAGCTCAAATACATAAATCAATCAAATATTAACCAACATAAATTATACAAAGAAAACATATTTAAAATATATATCATTATGGACATTATCCATTCGGCACCACATTATAAAAAATATATATAATTATACAAAGTTTAATCAAATCAATAATGGCATAAAGTGCATTGCTATACACGGTTTTAAATAATTAAGACATGAACAAGTATACTTACTAATTCATCTAAATATTCATACGCATAACTAATAGATCATATTTCAAAATAAACATATTTTAAAAGAACACCAAATGATAAATCTCTTAAAGTACTTATAACCATCTACATATACCTATTTTGCACAAAAACACTCATGATTCCTTATAACTTAAAATACTATTCATTTGGTTATTTAAAAATAAAACCTTAGTCGAATGTATTCATGCTTTGTACACATGATTTATTCAATGTTCACTTTATTTACTAAATCAAATTATACACATGTATCATTGCATAAAATTAAATCAATAATCAATAACTCATTTTACATGTAATCTATTTGGTAAATCAAATATCAGTGATAAATCCAAATATCAATTGCCACATGTCATATAGTAAACTCCATTTCTATGTCAATTGCCTAATATGTTTATTCTTAACTTCAAGCATATCTCATGCATAAAACATGCATAACAACAAGGTTCACATATATGTACCAATCATGAACAACTTATTTTCATTAATCATATCTATTTCATTACAACCAATTACCAATACCTCAAACCATGGCTATTTATCATTTGCATCATATTAAATATGCCACACATATTATATCGTAACAAATAAAAATAATCAAACTTTAAGCTTACTAAATTATACCAACCTATCTCAAAGTATATCATGACCGAATCACTAAAACCAAAAGCAAACATATTGTCATTTGGTAAAAGCATATAAACCAAGCTTAGCACACATAAGAACCATGAACAAGATAGCAAATATTTAGGTATCAAATTAGCCATTTTCGCGTGGCTTAATATATACATCCACAAACCAAAATCCAGCATTCCAAAATATAACCTAGCCTATACATGCCATAAGTTTGAAATTCAGCTTATAAAGTACCGAAACAGTCGATAGTGTGATAGACTTTACTGACGATCCCTGAGCTCGTAACTTGATCCAAAATCAATAAAATAGAGGCAAACATACACACACGGTAAGCTATCATAGCTTAGTAAGCCATAAGCAAATAAATAGCCCAATAACATTTATATTTCATTTTAACAAATTCGAATCATTAAATCATATTCATATACATTTTCAAACTTGCAAAAATAATGCATTTATCAAACATATAACTATACATCAAATTTAAATATAATGGATACACATGTAGTTACTATCATAGTTATTTTTCACTTCAAAGATCACATAATATATATAACCTTGGCCGAATATGCTCATTTATATATGAATAAACATAAATCACATTTAGATGGTCACATATACTAAACATTTGACCAATTCTAATTTTCATACACACATATACTTTCATTTGCATCATGAATACACCATTAAACCGAATGCACACTTTTACATATGCATACATGTATTTCACATTATCAAGTAACATTTATGTCATCAATTCAATTATCTAACTTACCATAATTTCATAACTTAGTATGAATACATACTTGATCCTTTTAACTCAATTTTTCATTCGGTCTTAACTTATTATTGCCCGTTGAACCATTCGAAATTGAATCGTACAATGCCATCATACCAGACGTGGTCTTACATGCTATCTCATATCGATGCCACTGTCCTAGACAGGGTCTTCAATGAATCAAATACGATGCCAATGTCCCAGACATGGTCTTACACGTAACCACATATATAGATGCCAATGTTCTAGATGTGGTCTTACACAAATCAAATACGATGCTGATGTCCTAGACATGTTCTTACAAGTAACCACATATATCTATGCTAATTTCCCAGACATGGTCTTACACAAATACACATATTGGAATCCTATGGTTCATACGGGACTTCCAGACATCATAATTCAGTCGAAACAAATTCATTGACATAGCTCCCCAGTTTATTTACATTCGGCTAACATATATATATATTTCCAAATAATTCATTTTAGCATATAAAACTCATATTTATTTAAAGTTAACAATAACTATTAGCTTATAAACTTACCTCGGACGATGAAAATCGGAACGGGACAACTAGTCGAGAACTTTAGTTTTCCCCCGATCCAAATCTGATTTCTTTGGTTCTTGATCTAAACATATTCAAATTAAACTCAATCAAACATATTTTCCCTCAATTTACTCCAAAAACACATAAATGGGAAAATTACTATTTTACCCCTGATATTTTACACATTTTACAATTTAGTCCAAATTGCACAAAACACTAAACATGCAAAATTTGAGTATACCATGCTTAAGATGAATCTTCCTTGTGTTCATACAAGTCCATATATTTCATTTATTTCACATTTTAGTCCTTGAATTTATTATTTTTGCAATTTAGTCCTAATTACTCAAAATCATCAAAAACTCCAATACAAAACATATCAATCCAAAACATATCTTTCATATTTCACCAGCTAACATCACAAAACTCAAATATTCATCAATGGCATAACTCAAAATATTCATGAAAATCAGAAATTCAAGCATGGGCTTTGTAGATAACATAGCAACAATCTCAAAAACGTAAAAATTATAAAAAAACCGAGCTAGTTACATACCTTGATTAAGCTTGAAAATGGCCGAATACCCCAACTTTGTTTCTTTCTTTTCTTTTTTTATGTTCGATCATGAGAAAAATAAATGAGCTAATGGCTTTTTAATTATGTTATAATATAACATATATTAACATAATATCCAATTTACAAATTTAACCTTATTATAAAATATAAAACCATTTTAAATCATGGTTATTACCGTCCATCACCTATAACTATGGTTTAATTGCAACTTAAATGCCTCCATTTAGAAAGACAACAACAATTTGGCCCTTACACATTAAACAATCAAGTTTTCATTTTACGCGATTAAGTCATTTTATTAAATCAAGCACTCAAACGACAAAATTAAAGCACGAAAATTTCACACACACAAATTCACACATAATAAACACAAAAAATAAATTTTAAATATTTTTCTGACTTAGATTCGTGGTCCTGAAACCATCGTTCTGATTAGGGTCTAAATCTGGCTATTACAACTCTCCCCCCTTAGGGATTTTCGTCCCCGAAAATCTTACCAGTGAATAGGTTCGGATGACGCTCTTTCATAGCATCCTCTGGCTCCCACGTTGCTTCCTCAACTCCGTGTTTATGCCACAATACTTTAACTAACGGAATTTTCTTATTTCTTAATTCTTTAACCTCGCGAGCCAGAATGCGAATCGGTTGTTCCTCATATGTCATATCGGACTTAATCTCAATCTCTGACGGACTAATCACATGTGAGAGATTAGATTGATTTCTACGAAGCATTGAAACATGGAATACATTATGGATCTTTTCTAACTCAAGTGGCAACAATAGTCTATAAGCAACCGGCCCGATACGCTATATAATCTCATACAGCCCAATAAATCTCGGACTCAATTTGCCTTTACGACCGAATCTGAGTATTTTATTCCATAGTGATACTTTCAAAAATACTTTGTCCCCAGTCTGAAACTCTATATCTTTTCGCTTCAAGTCCGCATATGATTTCTAATGATCTGATGCTATTTTCAGACTTTCGCGGATTTCTTTCACTTTCTGTTCAGTCTCTTTAATCAAATCGACCCCGTGTATCTTGTTTTCACTCAGCTCAGTCCAATACAATGGTGTACGACATTTGCAACCGTACAAAGCCTCATAAGGTGCCATTTTGATACTCGATTGAAAGCTATTATTGTATACAAATTCAATCAGTGGTAAGTATCGTTCCCACGTACCTTCAAACTCGAGAATGCAACATCTCAACATATCTTCAAGTATCTAAATGATTCGTTCAGACTGACCATCTGTTTACGGATGGAAAGCAGTGCTGAAATGTAATTTTGTACCTAGTGCATCTTACAGTTTCTTCCAAAATTGAGATGTAATCCTTGGATCTCTATCCGAAACAATAGAAATAGGCACACCATGTAATCTCACAATCTGATAAACATATAACTCAGCAAGCTTGTCAATGAATAATTTGTACGAACCGAAACAAAATGAGTCGATATAGTCAATCTATCTACAATAACCCAGATTGCATCTTTCTTGCTCGGTGTCAACGGTAAACCAGATACAAAATCCATCATGACCCTGTCTTATTTCCAGTCAAGTATCATGATCAGCTGAAGCAACCCAGAAGGTACCTGATGCTCAGCTTTTACTTGCTAATAGACTAAACAATTTGAAACAAAGTAAAAAATGTCTCGTTTCATACCATGCCACCAGTAAAGTTGCTTCAGATCATTATACATTTTCGTACCACCCGGGTGAACAGATAACCGACTACTGTGAGCTTTATTCAAAATCATCTGAATCAACTCTAAATTTCTCAGGACACATATTCAGTTTTTAAACCTCAAACAACCCTCAGCATCAACTCTAAATTCTGAATCAACATTTGAATCACATTGAGTTTGTTTTGCTAACAAATCATCATCAACTTTCTGAGCCTCACAAATTTGTTGAACAAATAATGGTCTTGATTTTAATTCAGTTATTATCAAACCATCATCAGACATAGTGATATGCGCATTCATTGCATGCAAAGAAAATAGTGATTTTCAGCTTAGAGCATTAGCAACAACATTAGCTTTTCCTGGATGATAATCGATCATAAGCTCGTAGCCTTTTAATAACTCTAACCATTGGTGCTGTCTCAAGTTCAGATCTTTCTGAGTCATCAAATATTTCAGGCTCTTGTGATCAGAATAAACATGACATTTCTCACCGAATAGATAGTGACGCCATATCTTTAATGCAAACACAATAGCTACCAATTCTAGGTCGTGTGTTGGATAGTTCTTTTCTTGTGGCTTTAACTGTCTCGAGGCATAAGCTATAACTTTGCTTTCCTGCATCAAAACATAGCCCAAACCATTTAAAGATGCATCGCTATAAATAACAAATTCTTTACCTGATTCTAGTTGAACTAACACTAGAGCTTCGGTCAAAAGGGCTTTCAACTAATCAAAACTTTTCTAACACTTTTCTAACCACTCGAACTTAACATCTTTCTGAAGTAGCTTTGTCATCATGGTTGCAATCATAGAGAAACCTTTCACAAACTGTCTATAGTAACATATAAGTCCCAAAAAACTTCAGACTTCAGAAACATTTCTCAGAAGTTTCTAATCAAGTATAGTCGAAATCTTACTCGGATCAACCCGAATACCCGATGCTGACACAACATGTCCTAGAAAACTAACTTTACGTAACCAGAACTCGCATTTACTGAACTTCGCATACAACTATTTATCTCCCAAAGTCTGTAACACAAGTCTTAGATGTTCGGTATGCTCGGTTTCATCACGGGAATAAATCAAAATATCATCTATGATCACAACCACAAACTAATCCAAATACTCTCTAAAGATCTGATTCATCAAGTCCGTGAAAATAGCAGGTGCATTAGTAAGTCCAAAAGGCATAACCAGAAACTCATAGTGTCTATACCTCATTTTGAAAAGCTGTCTTTGGCACATTGGAGTCTTTTACTCGCAATTGATAGTAGCCTAATCTCAAATCTATCTTTAAAAACACTGTAGCCCTTTTTAGTTGATCAAATAGATCATCAATCCGTGGCAATGGATATTTATTCTTGATTGTCACATTCTCATAGTTCTGTATTTCTTTTTCACAGATAAAACTAGTACATCCCAGGGAGAGAAACTCGGTCACGCAAAACCTCTATCTGCCAACTCTTGTAACTAAGCTTTCAATTCTTTTAATTCATTAGGCATCATTCTGTAAGGAGCTATCGATATCGGAGTCGTCCCCGGCACTAATTCAATACTGAACTCAACTTCTCGAATAGGTGGCAAACCTGGAAAATTTTTAGGAAACACATCCGGATACTCGCACACAATTGGTACTGATTCAATCTTTCTTTAAGCACATAGGCAAAATAAGCTTCGCAACCTTTTCTCACATATTTCTGAACTAACATCAAAGATATCACTGCTGGTAAACAATTCAGATCATTAGATTCAATTTGAATAAATTCATCATTCTTGCATCTTAAATCAATAGTCTTTCTTTTTCAATTTACGACAACATCATGCAAAGTCAACCAATCCATACCTAGAATTATGTCGTGTAATAGCCCGATTTTGGGGCTAGTCAGAACAGTGGTTTCGAGACCACAAATTCAAAGTTAGGAAAATTATTTTATTATTATTTTGGAGTCATAGCATGTTTATAGTAGTGTATGAAAATTTTGGTGAGTTAATTTTGATGTTTATGAAACCAATTGCGAAAAAGGACTAAATCGCATAAAGTGCAAAAGTCTTAAATTGATAGCTAAGGGTGTTAAATTGTTATGAATCTTAATTTGGGGGTCTTTGAAGGGAAAAAATACCCTTAAATCTTAGTTGGCTGGCCATAGGAGATAAAAATGTTGAAAAGTCAACATTAGGTAATTTGATGACATAATGTATAGTAAAATGATGCCCTAAGCCTAGCTATCATCTTTTTCTTTCATTCTTTCTTCATTACCACCGATTTTTTAGCCATTGTTAGGGTTTTGAAGCTTAAAAAATTTCAACAACTCATTCCTCTTGCAAGTAAGTGATTTTCATGACTTTTCTTAATGATTTTTACATTTTTGGACCCCTTGAAGCATGAGCTCTCAAATGAGGGTACTATTTTGCAAAATGATTAAGAGTTTAGAGTTTTTCCATGAAAGGATTTTTAATTTTTTCTGAGTTTTTATTGAATAAAATGAGTCTTGGGTGTATTATAAACAACTTTTGTGAAAGGTGTTAGCATGGAAACACCTAAAAGGATTATTTTGCATAAGTTGTAAAATAAATGATAAATGTGTGAAATAATGGGAATTTGGGGTTGCTATAAGAGAAAAATGGGTTCGTCTAGGCTTAATATATGAAGAAACTCGATAAAAAATGATTTTCGAGTCTAAGGGTAAAATGATCATTTTGTCAAAAATCTAGGGGCAAAATGGTCATTTTACCAAAGATGTCAATTGTCGATTGCTTAATTCTATTTAGTGAATAAATAAGTACATTTTGCTGTTATAGATCAAGAATTACCAAACCCGAACCTAGACCGGGGGAAAGCCAAACAAATCGATTAAATCGACTAGTCGCCACATTTTGTAATCTGAAGTAAGTTGTATGTAAATAATACAACTACATTGCTAATGTATTTGTTGAATTGTATTTGAATTAATATAGTATGAATTTCTTGATTGTGGAATTGAGAAAGTATGATGATAATAGAGATGGTAGAGTTCTCGTTTGAACCTAGGAAACAAATCAGATATTCATGCCATGACATATGGGTTATTGTGGGCCCATGTAAGACATGCATGGGACATGCATCGACCACATTATGAGAGCCAGTGTAAGACCATGTCTGGGACATGGCATTAGCATTGAGACGAGTGCTAGTGTAAGACATGTCCGGGACATGCATCGGCCTCGAGACAGAAGCTAGTGCCAGACATGTCTGGTACATGCATCGGCTATGAAGTGATAGTCAGTGTGAGACCATGTCTGGGACATGGCATCGACTTGTGGTATGATCCAGTGTAAGACCATGTCTGGGATGTGGCATCGGCACCCTATCACTTGTTTGAGGCTTATCAAATACCCGGTGAAGTTCCAAACGGTTCAACGGTAAGAGATACAGCTTAAGTTATTGAGTAAGGTATAACCGTGTTGTGAGTGGTACAGGTACCAATTTGAAATGTATGAGATATGAGCTCGATATATGCTATAAAATTTATATGGATAGTGATGAGTAAGTTATGCTTATGCCCACTTTTGTGTTACGAGCATGTTGTTGAATGGTAAAATTGTTGTTGTATATTTATTTATGTGCAACTTACTAAGCTTTATGCTTACTCCCTCTCTTTTCCTTTTTCTTATAATGCCACCTAACTAGCTCGAGGATCATCGGATGTCGGAGGCAACGATCACACTATCAGCCGAAGCACTCGGTATAGTTAGATTATTTGTTTTTGAGAATGGCATGTATAGGGCTAGACATTGATGTTCTGAGTCTTTGAAAAATTGGCCAAATGTGTTGGCATGGGTGATTCCCCTTCATTTTGTATTAAGCCTCAAATGATGACTAATATTCATTTTGTTATATGCAAATGATGTTATTTTCATGGATGAGTAAAAGGCACAAATGAAATGTTGTCTATTGTGGCTGATTTGGTTTCATGCAATAGTTTTGTATTGGTTTTTGGTTGTTATTGTGTAGATTGTGTAAGTAAAGGTGGCAAGGAGGCTTGGTATATAGCCTTATATTGTCCACATGGGTAGACACACGGGTGTGTGTCTAGGCCGTGTGTGACACACAGTCTGCCCCATGGGCATGTGGTCTGGCTATGTGTCCCCTGCATATAAATTTTTAAGTCTGAATGCATGGTAGTAAACACACGGGCAGTGACACAGCCCGTGTGTCTCAGCCGTGAGAAGGACACAGCCTAGTACACTGGCGTGTGCCTTGGCTGTGTGACCCTTAAGACTTGTTGACGTTAGAAATAGAATATCTAGGTTTTTGCACACGGGCTAGGACATGGGCGTGTCATGGCCTTGTGAAGGAAACGGGCGTGTGAAAACCCCTGTAGGTGTGAATTTAGAATTAATTCCACATGGGTGAAGGACACGGGCGTGTCCCTAAATTGTTTAGGCCGTGTGAGCCACACAGGCCAACAGCACGACCATGTCGAAATAGTCGCACGGGCATGTTGCCCCTTCCACACGGGCATGTGCCTTTGTGTCAAGTGTTATTTTTCTAAAGTTGGCTAAAGAACCAAAGTTGGTCCCGAGTGATTTCTGAGGTGTGTTTTAGGCCTCGTAGGCCCATACTAAGGATATGTTGATAAGCTTAAAGAAGTTTAAATTTGTCCAAGTCTTGGGAACTCAAAAATGGCCGTAAGCACGAGTTTAAATTAGCTAAATGTAACACCCTTACCCGTGTTCGACGTTGGAACAAGGTACGAGGCATTACTGGACTTAATCACTAATCATCGTATAAAAACCGATTCATAATTTCACTCTAACTTAAAATTTTTTCAAACACAGTCAAGTTGTCCCTTAAAAAGAGCTTACAAGGCCCATATCAAGCTTTAATTCAACCACACAAATAGGCAAGCATGCACATTCATAAATTGCATCATTTAATTAATAACATAATCAAGATTATCTACATTAAAAGACTTTATACAATAGAGACCTTCAAATAACATAGGTCAGTATTTTAGGCCAATTCCTAGCAACTTAGTAACAATTAAATGAGTCTCCATACATGCGAAAGACTTAAAAATACTTTAAAACCTTTATATATCGATCAATAGTTTGATAGTGTGATTTAACCTCCGGCGACCTCCAACTCGAGCTAACATTTGAGGCACTGTAGGAAAAAGGAAAGGAAGGGAGTAAGCATTATAGCTTAGTAAGTAAGTATGTAAATATTAATAAACAATACATTATCATACTTTAAATGAAGTCACAATATGTTCCCGGAATATTACCATCACAAACACACACATACCTTCACTATTACAATCATAAACAGGTTCAAAATAAGCTATCTAGCAGAGTACCAGCAGCTAAATTATTTATTTCTGCAGCTACAGAACTCCAAATTACAAATCATTAATTTTTCTTGAAACTAGATTCACGTATATTCTTACCATAAAATTTTCAGAATTTTTGATCTAGCAAATTAGTACAGTTTATTCATTGAAGTTACCCCTGTTTCACTGCTCAACTGTTCTGAACACTCTTCACTACGAATCAATTTTCTCCTCGTACAGAATTCAAAGAATGTTCTCGTTTATTTAATTTTAAGCTAGACTCATTAAAGATTTGAAGAATATAAATTATATCACCTAATTATTTTTTTAAAATTTTTAATAATTTTTCCAAGTCAGAACAGGGGATCACATAGTCATTCTGAACCAATCTCTCAAAAAATTAAATATCTCATAATATAGAATTTCTTTGCTTGTTCTGTTTCTTTCATATGAAAATAGACTCATTAAGATTTAATTTGATATCTCATTCAGTCTCTGATTCAATCTCTACTATTTTTGGTAAATTTTTAGATTCACATTGCTGCAACTAGCCATAACAGTTTTATTGTCAATTTTGATCTTTCACACTTCAATTGTATTTATCACTTACCCATAACAATCTTTCCAATTTCCAATCACATATCGAGCATATTGCTCATAAGTTACACACATATATATTTACACTTATCATCACAAAGTCATAAACAATTTCATTTAATCAATTTCTCAGTTGAACACTTTGGAATAATAACAGATACGCGATGGTATCGCACACAGCCCCCTTTAAAATCGAAGCTCTCTTGTACACATAGTGGCCTTCACTTAGCACCACTCATGTGACCTAGCTCGATTGTACACATAATTTTGGCTCTCTTGTACACATGGTGAACACTTAGTACCACACATGTGACCTAGCCAGTTTATCTCGTAGCTCTCTTGCCTACAAGGTGTCCTTCACCTGGAACCACGCATGCGACCTATCTACATATATCCCGTAGCTCTCTTGTCTACATACCATCTGTATCATCCAATCTTTCTGAAGGTTCAACCGGGATTTCTCTCTCTTTCTAATACTTGATTCCATACTTCCAATAGTCAATTATGATTCAAAAATCAGCTACAATACATAAAATATGCTGAAATATAAAAACATAATAAAGATAATGTATTATTTACATACAAAGTTACATACTTTCTCATTTCCATGTCGAATTAATATTGAACATTTAAATCATCATAATTATACTTACTTTCAACACCTCAGAAATCATAGTAAATATATCAATTTTACATTGAAACATGCATAAATTAATGCTTATTATACATATGAACTTACTTCGATACTAAAACGGCCATTTTACCAACTTTCCTGATTTTTTATTTTTCTCCCATTCTAGGTTCAAATCTCGTTTTCCGGGATCTAAAACATCATATTTTACTTATTTAATTAATGTACTATTCAAAACAGTCCTTAACTCAAACTTTGGAAAAATTACAATTTTGCCCCTAAACTTTTGCATATTTACACTTTTGCCCCTAGGCTCGGGAATTAAACTTCATCCCTTATTCTTATGTTTTATGACATGCTGATCATTTTTCCCTTCTATGGAAACATCAAATTCTCACTCTAACACATAGTTATGAATAATAACTTTTACCGATTAAGCCGTTTTACTCATTTTTGCTTAAAACCGCTTAGCAAAAGTTGTTTAACATAATTTCAGCCTTCATATTCTACCATAAAAAATCAAAATAAACACATTTCACCTATGGGTATTTTTCCAAATATGAACCCTAGCTTAAATTATTGCTAGAATAAGCTTAATCAAGTTACCGGGATTCTAAAAACGTAAAGAACATGAAAAACGGGGATAGAACGGACTTACTATTGAGCTTAGAAAGCTTGAAAACCCTAGCCATGGCTTCCCCCATGCTAATTTCGGCCTTCATGAAAAAGATGAGTCAATTTTGGCTTTATTTTTCCTTTTTATTTCTTTTAATTACCAAATGACAAATGCCCTTAAGGTCTTTCTTTAAAATTTTGTCCTATTCATTCCCATTTTTGTCCAAATGAAATATAATGGTCTAATTACCATTTAAGGACCTCCTCTTTAAACCCCCATTTCAATCAAGTACTTATGAATTAGAACACATATTTTGCAACTTTTGCAATTTAGTCCTAAAAGTCCAATTAAGCACTTTATCAGTAAAATTACTTAACGATATTTTTACACAATATTTTAATCAATAAATAAACCTTAAAACTTAATCGGAACAAATTTTTCGACTTCGAATTCATGGTTCTAAAACCATCATTCCATTTAGGCCCTAAATCGGGCTGTTACAGCAACTTTTGCAAATAAGCCCTAATAGGCAAATTAAACATGCAATCTATAAAATTTCTTATCAATACTCTAACACATGCATCTAATCACTCGGTAAATCATAAAAATTAATCGAAATAAACTTTTCTATCTCAGATTTGTGGCTTCGCAACCACTATTTCATTTAGGCCCTATTTCAAGATGTTACAGTAACGCCTCGTATTCTGTCCCAGCGTAGGATATGGGTATGGGGTGTTACATGTTGAACTTATCAAATGGCAACAATATCAAATCAGCCGAAAAACATGAGTCTCGAATCATCAAGGGACAATTCTTACACACTTTATCGACCATAACACACCGGCCCAAGGGGTTCGATACTCTAATCACAAACTCAGTAGACTCAACAGGCAAAGTCTTACTGAATACTAAAGTCTCACACACATAAGAATGAGTCGAACCAGGATCAATCAATGCAATTACACTAGTATCATAGAGAGTGAATGTATCAGTAATAACATCTGGGGATAAAGCCTCCTCACATGCGCGTATAGCATATGCTCTGGCAGGTGCACGAGTCTCGAATCTAACTGTTGTATCTTTAGTCCCTCTCTAACTGCTACTCATATGACCCGTATTTCTGGGTGGTCTACCTCGAGCTGTAGTGTTACCCGATCTCGTATTCTGTACTAGATTTTGTTCAGGTAACTTAGCGCATTCACGAACAAAATGATCCGTCGATCCACATTTAAAACAGGCTCGATCATGCAATCTACAACTGCCAGGATGTCGTTTATCACAATGTTTGCACTCAGGTTGATTCGATCTAACAGTACCAACACTAGCTGCTGAAATAGCTCTTGAGCTCACAGGTGGTCTATCTCGATCCCGTCTAGAATAACCAAAAGTAGCATTAGAACGGCTAAAATCATCTCGAAACTTCTTTGATGTTGACTGAAATGACTTACTCGATGATCTCTCACGTGAATCTCTAGCTTCAAAGTCAGCTTTTCTTTTCTCTTTCTCGAGCTCTTCGGCTTTGCATGCTCGCTCAACCAGCACTACGAACTCTTTTATTTCAAGTATGCAAACTAGTAGTTTAATGTCTTCGTTCAACCCATCTTCAAATCTTTTACACATTACGACTTCGGTCGAAACACACTCTCAGGCATACCGACTGAGTCTCACGAATTTCCACTCATACTCTGTCACGGTCATCCGACCCTGTTTCAACTCCAGAAATTCTTTGCGCTTCTGGTCGATAAATCTCTGGCTGATATATTTCTTATGGAACTGAGTCTGAAAGAAGTCCCATGTCACCTGTTCTTTTGGAACCACCGATACTAGTGTATTCCACCAGTGATATGTGGTGTCTCGTGGCAAAGATATGGCACACTTTAAACACTTATCTAGGGTACAAGATAACTTATCAAACACATAGATAGTATTATCAAGCCAGAATTTAGCTCGCTCATCATCATCATCATCATCATTAGCTCTGAAATCTTCAGCCCTGCGTTTTCTAATTTTATCAACAAGGGGCCTACGAAATCTAAATGGATCAATCATTTGAGGTATAGCAGGTATCGAAGAAGGATTAGTCGAGGGCAGAGGTTGTTGTACAGCCAGATTCATTCGGATATACTGAGTAAACTAGTCGTTCATCATTTGATAAAAGGCTTACTTAGCCTCCCCCTCTTGATTACTCGAGGTCGGTCGAGAATCAACTGGTGCTATCCCTTGCTCGAGATCAGGTGCTATACTCTCGACATCATCAGCTACGGCTCTATCGGGATCCATCTACTATATGAAAACACATTTTCAAATGTTAGAATTCATCACACTATCGCAGTATATAATATGGCATGTATAGCTAGACTCACACACGCTACATTAGTCTTAAAATCGACTAAACCATAGCAATGATACCAATCAAAAGTAACACTCCTAACCCGTATTCATTGTCGAACTAGGGTTACGAGGTATTACCAGACAAGACATAGATTCCAAATAATCATATACATACTCTAGCTCAAATACTTAAATCAATCAAATATTAACCAACATAAATTATACAAAGCAAACATATTTAAAATATATATATCATTATGGACATTATCCATTCAACACCACATTATAAAAAATATATATATTTATACAAAGTTTAATTAAATCAATAATGACCTAATGTGCATTTCTATACACGATTTTAAATAATTAAGACATGAACAAGTATACTTACTAATTCATCTAAATATTCATGCGCATAACTAATAGATCATATATCAAAATAAACATATTTTAAAAGAACACCAAATGATAAATCTCTTAAAGTACTTATAACCATCTACATATACCTATTTTCCATAAAAACAGTCATGATTCCTTATAACTTAAAATACTATTCATTTGGTTATTTAAAAATAAAACCTTAGTCGAATGTATTCATGATTTGTACACATGATTTATTCAATGTTCACTTTATTTACAAAATCAAATTATACACATGTATCATTGCATAAAATTAAATCAATAATCAATAACTCATTTTATATGTAATCTATATGGTAAATCAAATATCAGTGATAAATCCAAATATCAATTGCCACATGTCATCTAGTAAAATCCATTTCTATGTCAATTGCCTAATATGTTTATTCTTAACTTCAAGCATATCTCATGCATAAAACATGCATAACAACAAGGTTCACATATATGTACCAATCATGAACAACTCATTTTCATTAATCATATCTATTTCATTACAACCAATTACCAATACCTCAAACCATGGCTATTTATCATTTGCATCATATTAAATATGCCACACATATTATATTGTAACAAATAAAAATAATCAAACTTTAAGCTTACTAAATTATACCAACCACATCTCAAAGTATATCATGACTGAATCACTAAAACCAAAAGCAAACATAGTGTCATTTGGTAAAAGCATATAAACCAAGCTTAGCACACATAAGAACTATGAACAAGATAGCAAATATTTAGGTATCAAATTAGCCATTTTCGCATGGCTTAATATATACATCCACAAACCAAAATCTAGCATTCCAAAATATAACCTAGCCTATACATGCCATAAGTTCGAAATTCAGCTTATAAAGTACCGAAACAGTCGATAGTGTGATAGACTTTGCTAACGATCCCCAAGCTTATAACTTGATCTAAAATCAATAAAACAGAGGTAGACATACACACACAGTAAGCTATCATAACTTAGTAAGCCATAAGCAAATAAATAGCTCAATAACATTTATATTTCATTTTAACAAATTCAAATCATTATATCATATTCATATACATTTTCAAACTTCCAAAAATAATACATTTATCAAACATATAACTATACATCAAATTTAAATAGAATGGATACACATGTAGTTAATATCATAGTTATTTTTCACTTCAAACATCACATAATATATATACCCTTGGCCGAATATGCTTATTTATATATGAATAAACATAAATCACATTTAGCTGGTCACATATACTAAACATTTGACCAATTATAATTTTCATATACACATATACTTTCATTTGCATCATGAATACATTATTAAACCAAATGCACACATTTACATATGCATACATGTATTTCACATTATCAAGTAACATTTATGTCATCAATTCAAATATCTAACTTACCATAATTTCATAACTTAGTATGAAAACATACCTGAACCTTTTTAACTTGATTTTTCATTCGGTCTTAACTTATTATTGCCCGTTGAACCATTTCGAATTGAATAGGATACTCGAATAATCACATATATCGTACAATGCCATCGTCCCAGACGTGGTCTTACATGCTATCCCATATCGATGCCACTGTCCCAGACAAGGTCTTACACGAATCAAATAGGATGCCAATGTCCTAGACATGGTCTTACACGTAACCACATATATCGATGCCAACGTCCCAGACGTGGTCTTACACGAATCAAATACCATGCCGATGTCCCAAATATGGTCTTACACATAACCACATATATTGATGCCAACGTCCCAGATGTGATCTTACATGAATACACATATCAGAATCCTATGGTTCATACGAGGCTTCCAGACATCATAATTCAGTCGAAACAAATTCGTTGACATAGCTCCCAAGTTTAGTTACATTCATCTAACATATATATATTTCCAAATAATTCATTTCAGCATATAAAACTCATATTTATTTAAAGTTAACAATATCTATTTGCTTATAAACTTACCTTGAACGATGAAAATTGGAACGGGATACTAGTCGACAACTTTAGTTTTCCCTCGATCCAAATCTGATTTCTTTGGTTCTTCATCTAAACATATTCAAATTAAACTCATTCAAACATATTTTTCGTCAGTTTAGTCCAAAAACACATAAATGGGCAAATTACTATTTTAACCCTGACATTTTACATTTTTTACAATTTAGTCCAAATTACACAAAACACAAAACATGCAAAATTTGAGTATACCATGCTTAGGCCGAATCTTCCTTGTGTTCATACAAGTCCATATATTCTATTTATTTCATATTTTAGTCCTTGAATTTATTATTTTTGCAATTTAGTCTTAATTACTCAAAATCATCAAATATTCCAATACAAAACATATCAATCCAAAACATATCTTTCATATTTCATCAACTAACATCACAAAACTCAACTAGTCGTCAATGGCATAACTTAAAATATTCATCAAAATTAGAAATTCAAGCACGGGCTTTGTAGATAACATAGCAACGATCTCAAAGCGTAAAAGTTATCAAAAACTAAGCTAGTCACATACCTTGATTACATAGCAACGATCTCAAAAACGTAAAAAATATCAAAAACTGAGCTAGTCACATACCTTGATTAAGCTTGACAATGGCCAAATACCTTATCTTTGTTTCTTTCTTTTCTTTTTTTATGTTCGGTCATGAGAAAAATAAATGAGCTAATGGCTTTTTAATTATGTTATAATATAACATATATTAACATAATATCTAATTTACATATTTAACCTTATTATAAAATATAAAACCATTTTAAATCATGGCCATTACCGTCCATTACCTATAACTATGGTTTAATTATAATTTAAATGCCTCCATTTATAAAGACAACAACAATTCAGCCCTTACACATTAAACTATCAAGTTTTCATTTTACACGATTAAGTCATTTTATTAAATCAAGCACTCAAACGGAAAAATTAAAGCACGAAAATTTCACACACATAAATTCACACAAAAAATAATTTTTAAATATTTTTTTGACTCGAATTTGTGGTCTCGAAACCACCATTCTAATTAGGGTCTAAATCGGGCTGTTACATGAATGCTACTCCAAATGGTGGTTGAATGACTCTTTTTCAAGAGGTGAAATCGGAAAAGGAATGGGGAAGAAAATGAAGATCAATGGAAGGGAATGAAGAGAGAAAAGTGAAAGAGAAGTGAAGAAATGAAAGGGTTTGAGATGTGTTTGAAGTGAGCAGCCAATGGGGTATTTATAGGTTGAGAAGGCTGATAAAAATAGCCAAAATCAGCAGCCAAAGACTCCCCCCATGGCTGGCCACACATGTGGCATGTTTGAAGATTTCAAACGTGCTATTTTTAGGTAGGGGCAAATCTTGAAAGGCGTGAATAGTGGAGAGGTTTGAATGCAAATTGAAGGAGTCTTGAAGGGCCATTTTGCAAGCCAAATAACTAGAGAAACAAGCTGATCAGGTCAGCATGTGGGACGGTTTTGGGCTGCTCAGTGCTCGGTTGATCGATTTTCTCAGTTCAGCTCAACTAGGTCACTTTTCATAATAATTAACAATAATTTATTTAACCCAAATTAAATTGGATTAAAATTAAAATTAAATATATTATGAATTAATACACATAATTTGGACTGTCTTAGGTTGAAAAATTAGTTCACCTTGATGCTTCAAATTTGCTTCTCGATTTTGTGCTTCTAACAGTGTTTGTCGAGCTATTTTTCGTCCTTTGTGCAAATCTATCGAAAATAATCAAAATTAATCAAAATTAATTAAAATTTAAACATTTTAATAATTTAAGTACAAAATAATAATTTTATAATAATTATATATTTTTCGACAAGAATTTTGTTGAAACTGCATGAATTTGAGTTAAAAAGGGGATGAAAAATTGTGTATATTTTCGTGTTTCCACAACCCACTCACACTATCTAATTCAATATGAAGCGTCTTACCGTTCCAACATTTCAATACAATAAGCTTTCATCTATAGTTTACAACAGTATCATGTAGAGTTAGCCAATCCATGCGCGAAATCACGTCAAATTCCTGAAATGGCAATAACATCAAATGAGCTAGAAAACTGTAACCCCGAGTCATCAAAGGACAATTATTGCAAACTTTATCAACTAACACATACTAACCTAGGGGGTTCGGTACTTTAACCACGAATTCAATAGACTCAACAGGTAAATTCTTACTAGATACTAAATTTGTACGTACATACGAATGGGTTGATCCCGAATCAATCAAAGCAGTAACATCAGTGTAAAAAATAAAGAAAGTATCGGTAATAACATCTAGCATAGAAGCATCATCTCGTGCGTGAATAGCATAAGCCCTAGCTGGTGCTCGTGCTTCGGATCTCACAGCAGAATCTTTTGTTACACCACAGAACGACTCACATTTTTAGGATTACGAGGTGGTCTACCTCTCGCAACAGTTTTGTTCGGCCTCATGGTTTGAGCTTTTTCTTTCTCAAATTTCTCTGGGCAATCATGAAGATAATGCTCAAAGGAACCACACCTGAAGCATGCTCCATTCTTCAGTCGACACTCACCATAATGTGGTCTTTTACAGTGCTTGCACTTGGGTCTGACAACTCTCACACAACCTGTAATAGCCCGGTTTAGACCCTAGTCGGAATAGTGGTTTTGGGACCACAAATCTGAGTTAGAATAATATTTTAAGATTATTTTCTATGCTTATAATATGTGAATTGATATCTGTGATAGTTTTGTATGAAAATTTGATCATTTGAGTGCTTAATTTGAAAAAGGACTTAATCATAAAAAATGCAAAAGTGGCCTTCTATTTGATTAAGTGCTGAATTGATGTGTCTCTTTAAATGTGAGGTCCTTATGTTGTAAATAGACCATTGAATTTATGAAATGACATAGTTGGACATTAGTTAGTGGATTATTAATGATAATAATAAGGTTAATTTTGTAAAATAGTTAAAAATGATTAACAAAATAAAACAAGCATGAAATTAGTTCCTTATTTCTTCATCTTTGCTAAAATAAAAAAGAATGAAAAGAGTTCATGGCTATTTAGGGTTTTGACACTTTGGAAGCTTGTAACACCCCAAACCCGGCCCAGACATTATGGCTAAATTTGGCGTGTGACATCGAAGTGTCTTTCAAAAATGAGGACTTATGAATCAAAACTTGTCGTCATACAAAAACCTCTTTGTGATTTTGTTGTTTTTTAAAAAAAAAACTTTATTGAATTAAGTTCTTTACTATTACCAAATCATCTTGTCAAAATGTTTTACCAGATTAATTGCTTTTGTTATACTAAATTTTTTTAGATTGCAAAAGTTCTTAAAACCTTGAAGCTGAAAAGCGTGTATTTGAAAAACAGTTATTATTTTGGAAACTCGACTTCTTATAACTAGCAGTTTTTAAGTAAGTAAATAAAATCCCAATTATAAATTAAATCTCGTATAAAATAAAATCCCAATTATAAATTAAATCTCGTATATGGCCTTACTAAAAAAAATAAAACCCAAAACGGAACTTTAAGTATAAATAAAACCAAATGTAAATTAATTGCAGTCGTGTGGCCACCTCTGAGTCCCTCGCAGCACCCAAATAGCCTATAGCTGGGGATTGCCTGCACAGATAAAAGAAAGGGTGAGTTTACGAAAACTCAGCGTATAATCCCCTATCAGTCGATCGGTATACAGCATGCAGTAACAGTCTAGGCCTGAGCCCTACTCAGAAATAGCACAGATTGGGATTTAGCCCAATACAGTAACAGTGTGGGCCTTAGCCCCATACAGTAACAGTATAGTATAACAATGCAGCCCATCCCAATCTAGCCAACATACCACTCCGTACCACCAACACACCATGTAGGGACAAAGTCGACCCACCCAGCCAACACACCAATATCGCAACATAGTTGCTAGTAATAATATCACAGCAAAGCTGCAAGTATCAGTATATGTGGCAAAACCACCAGTAACAGTATATGTGGCAAAGCCACCAGTATAGTACACTTCTTCATTAACAGTATCCCAACCCCATGCAGAATGTCATGTCATAAATCTTACATGTATGCAGAATGTCCTACTCAGTACAGTCATATACTTATCTTAACACATTAGTCAATCTACCTCTAGGGTATAACGGTCATTTTAATCTGTTAAGGGTAAAATAATCATTTTACCTTTTAGGGGTATTTTGGTCATTTTACCTATCTTGGGGTCCAAAGTCGTATATCGACCCCTCTGAAGGTCCAAAGTTGCCTCGAGCGATTAAAGCAGCCCTAACGGTCATAACGGTGTAAATGGGCCCAAGGCCCATTATTCGGCCCAAGTGAGCCCATATGCTCGTGTGGCCCATTTAGCCTAGGTTCAGCCATGGCTATGCGAACTACACAACCCAGTCCAATATTTTCCATGTATCGTGGATTTTATCCATGTGGAACCCATGAGCCCATTGGGCCCGTACGGCCCATTTCGGCCCAACATGACCCAAAACAGCCTAAGCCCATGGGAACACCCATAGTGGCCTTCATAGTCTTACACCCATGAATCGTGGGCTTGGTTTATCACACGAGCAATTGCACACTCGTGTGGCCTCAAACACCGTATTTTTGGCTTTTCAACTTTTTCCATTTTACAGTGGAAAAAAGGTGTGATTACACACTTGGTTGCGAATACTTGCAAAAGGCCTTCGAACACCAACCTACATTATTCAAGACATTTGGTTAATCGTTTGGCACTAGGGTCAACACCCACTTACTAAAACTTAATCCCAAAAAGAATAGCATTAACACTTGCCTTAATCAACGAATGTGGTTTAACACGTCAATAATGTTAATCGCAGGTTGGCCACACCCTCTTTTGCTGAAAAGCTACATTATCTAGGGAACCCATTAACACAATCGCATAAACCAAGGACTTGAATCAATACCTATTAACTGAATAAAACTTAAAACCAGAGATAGGACCTTCGGCCAACACCCCAACATGTTAGCCCACATACCTACCCTAAGTCGAGTGATAAGAATACGATTTCGACAACTAAATATCACCAAAAACTCTTTCACTTCTCGAGGAATTCTGAGAATCAAAAGAATAGCACACCTAAAAGAAGAAGACAAGAATCGACTATAAAGGAACAAGAGAAGGGAAGAGCATTCGACTTTAAGCAGAGGTAACATGAAAAAGATTAAAGAAAAAAGGCAAGAGTCGAATGTACTTACAATAGCCGTTAAGTCGCAACAAGATGAAGAGGTGAAGAGGAGAGAATCAGTCATGAACCAATGGCTAAAACTAAAATGGATGAAAAAGAGGAGGAGAAGAGGCAGTGAGCAATTGGTTTACCAATAGAAAAGGAGCAAGGAGGGTAGAAGGAAAAGAAGCACAGAGAAGAGAGAAAAGAGAGGTTCGGCCAGGAGGGAAAACCGAAAGGAAGAACAGTGAAGAAGAGAAAAGGTGCATTCAGCCTACCAAAGTAAAGAGATTGAGGGAAAGAGACTTGGTTACCAAAGAACAGAAACCACAAACTCGGAAGGTATAAAAGAGTACTCAGCTTACCAACAATTGACCAAAGTGCGATTTACGTTGTCACAAACCAAGAATATTCGACCAGAGAGAAAAAAATGGAAAGAAAGAGTGTCAAAAGGGAAATCTAAACAAGAAAAACTCCCCCAAAAGAAGTAACTGTCGAAATTCTGAGTAGCTAGAATTCCAATTCGGCACTACCACATCCACACCCTCAACATCCTTGAATTTCTCCTAATATCTCTCCATGATTCTCTCCACAAATCACTCCAACATCCCATTCAAACTCTACTCAAACTCTCATGACCAATTCAACCTCAGAGTCTCAGTCCAACTCCACTACCTACATAGCTCAAACAGTAAAATAAACACTCCATTGCATAACCTAGGACTCGAACTCAAGTCTCCTAGCAGAAGCAACACGCCACATTGTCACTAGACCACACGCTCTCTTTGTGTCATAAAACAAGCACTATTATTTATAAAGCCTATATGACAGTGTCCAGATTCATTTAAGAGCAAAACTAAAAATTCTGTAAAAGCCAAGACTTGAACCTAGGCTTCTCAAACACACCCAAATCACTTAGCCAATAAAGAAAACATCTAATTGTGCCATATAATACAAAATTAAAAACTCTAAATTTTTGGGGTGTTACAAAGCTTAATTCGGGTATCTATTTTGCTCGGTTTTTGATAATTTCTATGTTTTTGTGATCGTTGCTTAGTGATCTATCCAAACCATACCTCAATTTCTAAATTTGATTATGATTTTAAGATTTTCCATTGTTGATAATGTGTGTTTTGTGAAGTTATATGATATAAAATGAAAGATATGTGTTAGATTATTATGTTTTGTATTGAGATTTTTGATGAATTTGAGTATTTTGGACTAATTTATGAAAATGAGAAATTGAGGGGATAAAATGTGAAATTAATGAAATATGTGGGCTTATATGAACTACATGAAAATTAAGCTAAGCATATGTTTAAAGAAATTTTGTGTATTTTGTGATTTTATGAATTATGTACTAAATTGTTAAAATGTAAAAATGTGAGGGCTAATTTGTAAAATGCCCTAAATATGTGTATATGGATTTATTTGAATGAATGTGAGATTGAATAAGTCAAATTTGAATGTGTTTAGATCAAGAACCAAAAAAAATGGAATTAAATTGGGGAAAGTCGAAAGTTGTCGAGTAGTAGATTTCGTCCGTTCGAATCCGTACGAGGTAAGTCGATATACAAATAAATGTGTTGAACTGAATTATTAATTGCTTATATGATATATGAATTGTGACGAATGAATTTGAGAGCGAAATATGTGAAATCCGAGAAAGTTCTGATAATACGACGACGTCTAAAAAGTCTCGTACGAAACATAGGAATAGTTAGGATACATATGTCATGACATAGGATTTTTGATATGTGATTTCGTGTAAGACCACGTGTGGGACGTTGGCACCGATTTGAGATTTATGTGTAAGACCATGTCTGGAACATCGACATCGTATTTGATTTTGTGTAAGACCCTGTCTGGGATAGTGGCATTGATATTTGATTACATGTAAGACCAGGTCTGGTACGTTGGCATTGTATGAGCTTTTCGAGCTATCCGCGTATCCTATTTGATTCTGATCGGTTCAACGGGTATTCTGAGAAAATGAATGACTATGTGAACTAGTATCCAATTCAGGTACGTTTGAAATGTATGTTAAGATTGAGAATGAAAGGTAAGCATATATATATGTGGACATATGAAATATGTATGAGTTATTTGAGAATGAGATGTGCATATGTAGTTGAATCATGAACAATTGAGCTATATAAGAATTATAAATATGTGGTTATATTTTACCATGAACTATATGAATGAAATGGTTTGGAAATGTGTTATATGATAAGTTTATTTGTATATGACTTACTAAGCTTTTGAAAGCTTACTTTGTGTGTGTTTGCATTGTGTTTTAGATTATCAAAGCGACTGGGAGCTCAGGGATCATCGAGAATCATCATCACACTATCGAACTCTATTTTGGTACCTTTTGAAAATGTGAATATTGGAATATGGCATGTATAGGCTAGAAGTATTTGAACATATTTGGTAATATGTATATCTAGCCATGTGATATGGATTTATTTTGGTTGTGTTTATAAATGACTTTTGAGTATAAGCTATGTGATGCAATATGGTCAATATAATGTGTTCATGAATGGCTAATAGAATTGGTCATTTTGGTAAGTTGTGGTATGTGCCTATTTTGGAATTTGGTAAGATTTTGGCATGTGAATGAATGAAATAAATTGAGATTGTGAATCATATGTATTGGTATGACTTTGGCTTATGATTTGACATGAATGATGTATGTTTTGGTTATGTATTAGTTGGAATTTGGTATGAAATGTTTTTGTTTAGATCTTTTAGGAAGGACCGAAAATTAGGGTGGTAAGTTGGCCTTGTAAATGGCCTATTTTTTGTCCACATGGGCAGAGACACAGGCATGTGTCTTAGCCGTGTACGACATACAATTACGTTACACGATCGTGTGTCCCCTAGGGTACCCTATGATTTAAAATCAGTATACCCTATAGTTTTGACACGGCCTATACACACGGGCATGTTTATCGGTTGTGTGTGGCACACGTGCTGGCACATAGGCGTGTGGTTGGTTGTGTGATCTAAATCAGTAGCCTCCTTAATTTTGACACGGCCTGGCACACGAGTGTGTCTTGTAGCCATGTGGAAAAGTCAGTATGTATGCTCTATTTTGCCACAGCCTAGACACACGGGCGTGTCTAATGCCGTGTGAGGCACACAATCTGTTCACACGAGTGTGTGACCTTTGTAACTTAGAAAAATGTTTAAGTTTTAAAAAATTTTGGATCTGCTCGGTTTAGTCCTGACCTCTTTCTAAAGCATGTTTAAGGTCTCGTTGACCTAAGAAAGGGACTTTATGTTGATGTTTGACTATGATGCTATGATGTTTATGAAATGAATGCAAAATGTTTTGATATGTCCGGTAATGCCTTTTAACCCTAGTCCAGCGACAAATACGGGTTAGGGGTGTTACATTTGGTTAGTATCAGAGCTAGGTTTAGTCAATTCTAGGACTAACGTATCATATGTGAGTCTAGCTATACATTCCATGTATATGAATTGCGATAATGTGATGATTCCTAACAATGAAAATGTGTTTTATATAGTAAATGGATCCCGAACGAGCTGCAGTGGACGATGTTGAAAGTAACGTGCCTGCTCTCGTACAAGGGACAGCGCCATTTGATTCTAGACCTGCTACTAGTAGCCACGAGGGAGAGGCTAAGCAAGCCTTTTACCAAATGATGAATGATTGGTTTACTCAGTATATTAGAACCAATCTAGCTATTCCACAACATTCACCCCTACTAAATCCTCCACAAGTCTCAGTCATGCCACAAGTTGTAAATCCGATTTAGTTGAGTAAGCCACTGGTTGATAAGATTAGAAAATATGGAGCTAAAGATTTTCGATCTACTACTAATGATGATATTGATAGAGCTGAATTCTGGCTAGAGAATTTGAAACGAGTGTTTGATGAATTATCATGTACTCCCGACGAAAATCTTAAGTGTGACATTTCGCTTTTGAGAGATACGACGTATCATTAGTGGAAAATATTAATATCTGTGGTTCCGAGAGAATGAGTCACCTGGGATTTCTTTCAAGTTGAATTCCGAAAGAAATACATCAGTCAGAGATTCATTGATCAGAAACACAGAGTTTCTTGAACTGAAATAGGGCTATGTGTCTATTACGAAATACGAGCGAGAATTTGTAAGATTGAGCTAGTATGCAAGAGAGTGTGTCTTGGCTAAAGAAATTATGTGCAAAAGATTCGAGGATGGCTTTAATGAAGACATCAAATTATTAGTCAGAATTCTGGAAATAAAAGAGTTTGTTGTGCTTGTTGAATGAGCATGTAAAGCTGAAAAACTTGAGAAAGAGAAAAGAAAAGCTGACTCAGAAGCTAGAGATGTGAGAAAGAGATCCGCAAGTAAATCATTTCATTCTATGTCAAAGAAATTTTGAAACGATTATAGCCGTTCAAAGGCTAATATTAGACATTTGAGTAGAGATCGTACTAGATCGCATTTGAGTTTCAGAGCTCCAGCTACTTCTATTGCAAGTGTTGGAAATGTTCGATCCGATAGACCTGAGTGTAGACATTATGGTAAAAGACATCTGAGAAGTTGTAGATTCAATGATCAAGCTTGCTTTAGATGTAGATCCTTAGATCACTTTATCCGTGAATGTCCTAAATCTGTAGAGCAAGAGATTGTGCAAAATCCGAGGCTGAGTGGCAATACAACTCGAGGTAGACCACCTAGGAATGCGAGTAATGTGAGTGGCAGTTAGAGAATGACTAAAGATACTGTTGTACGATCTAAGCTAGAGCACCTGGCAGAGCCTACGCCATTCGAGCTCGTGAGGAAGCTTCGTCTCCAGATGTTATTACTGGTACTTTTACACTTTATGATACTTTTGTGATTGCATTGATAGATCCAAGATCAACGCATTCGTATATATGCATGAATTTAGTAAGCAATAAGACTTTGCCTGTAGAGTCTACTGAATTTGTAATTAGAGTATCGAACCCCATAGGCCGATGTGTTTTGGTTGACAAAGTGTGTAAGAATTGTCCGTTGATGATTCGAGAATCATGTTTTTTGGCTAATTTGATGTTATTACCATTTGATGAATTTGATATAATTCTGAGTATGGATTGGTTAACTCTACATGATGTTATAGTAAACTGTAAATGAAAGATTATTGATTTGAGATGTCAGAATGATGAGATTATTCGAATTGGATCTAATGATCTGATTGGTTTAACGGTGGTAATTTCTTCAATGAAAGCTCAGAATTATGTGAAAAAGGGTTGTGAAGCCTATTTTTCCTATGTGATTGATTTGAAAGTAACAGAAAAGAAAATTGAATCAATGCCTATTCTATGTGGGTTCCCTGATGTGTTTCCTGAAGAACTTCTAGTATTACCTTCGATTCGAGAAGTTGAGTTTGGTATTGAATTAGTATTGGGAACTACTTTGATTTTGATAACTCCGTATAGAATGGCTCCGATCGAGTTAAAAGAATTAAAGTCTCAGTTGCAGGAATTGACTGATAGAGGATTCGCAAGACTGAGTTTCTCACCTTGGGGTGCTACTATTCTGTTTGTGAAAAAGAAAGATGGTACGATGTGAATGTGCATGGATTATCGTCAGTTGCACAAAATAACTATCAAGAACAAATATCCTTTGCCCTGAATTGACGATTTGTTTGATCAATCGGAAGGAGCTACTCTGTTTTCGAAGATAGATCTCAGATCAGGTTATTGTCAGTTGAGAGTAAAAGATTTAGACATTCTGAAAACTACATTCAGAACGAGGTACGAACACTATGAGTTTTTAGTTATGCCTTTTTAATTAACGAATGCACCTACTGTTTTTATGGATTTGATGAACAGAATTTTCAGGCTGTGTTTAGATCGATTTGTTGTCGTATTCATTGATGACATATTGATATATTCACGTGATGAAACTAAACATACTGAGCATTTAAGAATAGTGCTACAGACTTTACGTGATAAATAGTTATTTGCGAAGTTCAGTAAATGTGAGTTCTAGTTACACAAAGTTGGTTTTCTGGGACATATTGTATCAGCATTTGGTATTCGAGTTGATTCGAGCAAGGTTTCAGCTATTTTGGATTGGAAGCCTCTGAGAAATGTCTCTGAAGTCCACAGTTTTTTGGGACTTGCCGGTTATTATTAACGATATTTGAAAGGCTTTTCTATGATTGCTACTCTGTTGACGAAATTGCTTTAGAAAGATGTGAAATTTGAATAGTCTGAAAAGTGTCAGAAAAGCTTTGATCAGTTGAAAGCCCTATTGACAGAAGCTCCGTTGTTAGTACAACCAGAATTGGGTAAAGAATTTGTAATATATAGTGATGCTTCGTTAAATGGTTTGTATTGCATTTTGATGCAGGAAGGCAAAGTCATAGGTTATGCCTTAAGACATTTAAAGCCACACGAAAAGAATTATCCGACCCACGATCTGGAATTGGCGGCTATTGTGTTTGCTTTGAAGATTTGGCGCCACTATTTGTTCAGTGAGAAATGTCATGTTTATTCTGATCATAAAAGTTTGAAATATCTGATGATTCAGAAAGATTTGAACCTGCAACAGAAAAGATGACTAGAATTGCTAAAAGATTATGAGTTTGTTATTGACTACCATCCGGGAAAAGCAAATGTTATTGCTGATGCTTTGAGTCGGAAATCATTATTTGCATTATGTGCTATGAATGTTCAGTTGTGTATATCTGATGATGGTTCAGTTTTAGCCAATTTGAAAGCGAGACCTTTGTTCTTACAGCAGATTTATGATGCACAGAAAGTTGATAATGAGATAATAGCGAAACGAGCTCAGTGTGATTTGAATTTTGACTCAGAATATCGAATTGATAAAGATGATTGTCTGAGATTTTGAGATAGAATTTGTATTCCAAGAAATCTAGAGTTAATTCAGATGATTTTGAAAGAAGCTCATAATAGTCGTCTATCTGTTCATCCGGGAAGTACGAAAATGTATAATGATTTGAAACAGCATTACTAGTGGCTTAGAATGAAAAGAGATATCTCTGACTTTGTTTCGAAATGTTTGAGCTGTCAGCAATTTAAAGCCAAACATCAGGTGCCATCTGGTTTGTTATAGTCGATTATGGTTCCAGAATGGAAATGGGATAGAGTGGCAATGGATTTTGTTTTGGGTTTGCCCCTATCTCCGAGAAAGAAAGATGCGATTTGGGTTGTGGTTGACCAATTGACGAAATTAGCTCATTGTGTTCCAGTACGATCTGATTACTCGCTTGATAAATTAGCTGAGTTATACATTTCTAATATCGTGAGATTGCACGGAGTACCGTTGTCTCTTGTGTCAGATAGAGACCCGAGATTCACTTCGCGATTTTGGAAGAAACTGCAAGAGGCTTTAGGTATGAAATTGCATTTCAGTACTACTTTTCACCCACAGACGGATGGTAAATCTGAATGGATTATTCAGATTCTTGAAGATATGTTGAGATGTTGCATTCTTGAGTTTAAAGGTACGTGGGAACAGTATTTGCCATTGATTGAATTCGTATACAATAATAGTTTTCAATCGAGCATTAAAATGGCACCGTATGAAGCCTTATATGGTAGAAAATGTAGAACACCTTTGTATTGGACTGAGCTAAGTGAGAATAAAGTACACGGGGTAGATTTGGTTAAAGAGAATGAACAGAAAGTGAAAGTGATCTGAGATAGTTTGAAAGCAACTTCCGATCGTCAAAAATGATATGTAGATTTGAAACGAAAAGATATTGAATTTGAGATCGGTGACAAAGTGTTTTTAAAAGTATACCCGTGGAAGAAAGTACTTTGATTCGACAGAAAAGGCAAAATGAGTCTGAGGTTCATCAGGTAGTATGAGATTATAGAGCGTATCGAACCGGTTGCATATAGATTATTATTGCCACCTGAATTGGAAAAGATTCACAATGTATTTCACATATTAATGCTTCGATGATACAGATCCAATCCCTCACATGTGATTTCTCTGTCTGAGGTTGAAATTTAGTCTGCTATGACTTATAAAGAATAACTGATCTATATATTCACTCGTGAGGTTAAAGAACTACGAAATAAGAAAATTCCGTTAGTATAAGTAATGTGGCATCGACACGGTGTTGAAGAGGCTACGTGGGAGCTTGAAGATGCTATGAGATAGCAATACCGAAATCTATTCAACGGTAAGATTTTCAGGGACGAAAATCCCTAAGGAGGGAGAGTTGTAATAGCCTGGTTTAGACCCTAGTCGGAACAGTGGTTTCGGGACCACAAATTTGAGTCAGAATAATATTTTAATATTATTTTTTTGTGCTTATAATATGTGAATTGATATCTGTGAAAGTTTCATGTGAAAATTTGATCATTTAAGTGCTTAATTTGCAAAAAAGACTTAATCACAGAAAATGCAAAAGTGGCCTTCTATTTGATTAAGTTTCAAATTGATGTGTCTCTTTAAATTTGAGGTCCTTATGTTGTAAATGGACCATTAAATTTATGAAATGACATAGTTTGGACATTAGTTAGTGGATTATTAATGATAATAATAAGGTTAATTTTGTAAAATAGTTAAAAATGATTAATAAAATAAGACAAGCATGAAATTAGTTCCTTATTTCTTCATCTTTGCCGAAATAAAGAAGAAAGAAAAGAGTTCATGGCTATTTAGGGTTTCGGCACTTTGGAAGCCTAATTCGGGTATGTGTTTTGCTTGATTTTTGATAATTTTTATGTTTTTGTGATCGTTGCTTAGTAATCTATCCAACCCATGCCTCAATTTCTTAATTTGATTATGATTTTAAGATATTCCATTGTTGATAATGTGAGTTTTGTGAAGTTAGAGGATAGAAAAAGAAAGATATGTGTTAGATTATTATGTTTTGTATTGGGATTTTTGATGAATTTGGGTAGTTTGGACTAATTTGTGAAAATGAGAAATTGAGGGGCTAAAATGTGAAATAAATGAAATATGTGGGCTTATATGAACTACATGAAAATTTGGCTAAGCATATGTCTAAAGAAATTTTGTGTATTTTGTGATTTTTTGAATTAGGGATTAAATTGTTAAAATGTGAAAATATAAAGGCTAATTTGTAAAATGCCCTAAAATTGTGTATATGGATTTATTTGAATGAATGTGAATTTGAATGAATGTGAGATTGAATAAGTCAAATTTAAATGTGTTTAGATCGAGAAAAGTCGAAAGTTGTCGAGTAGTAGATTTCGTCCATTCGAATCCGTACGAGGTAAGTCGATATACAAATAAATGTGTTTAACTGAATTATTAATTGCTTATATGATATATGAATTGTGGTGAATGAATTTGAGAGCAAAATACGTGAAATTCGAGAAAGTTCCAATAATACGACGACGTCTAAAAAGTCATGTACGAACCATAGGAATAGTTAGGAGACATATGTCATGACATAGGATTTCCGATATGTGATTTCGTGTACGACAACGTCTGGGACATTGGCATCGATTTGAGATTTACATGTAAGACCATGTCTGGGACATCGGCATCATATTTGATTTCGTGAAAGACCCTGTCTGGGACAGTGGCATTGACATTTGATTACATGTAAGACCACGTCTGGGGCGTTGAGCTTTCCGAGCTATCTGCGTATCCTTTTTGATTCCGATTGGTTCAACAGGTATTCTGAGAAAATGAATGACTATGTGAACTAGTATCCGATTCAGGTATGTTTGATATGTTAGGATTGAAAATGAAAGGTAAGCATATATATATGTGGACATATGAAATATGTATGAGTTATTTGAGAATGAGATGTGCATATGTAGTTGAATCATGAACAATTGAGCTATATAAGAATTATAAATATGTGGTTATATTTTGCCATGAAGTATATGAATGAAATGGTTTAGAAAAGTGTTATATAATAATTTTATTTGTATATGACCTACTAAGCTTTTGAAAGCTTACTTTGTGTGTGTTTGCAATGTGTTTTAGATTATCAAAGCTATTGGGAGCTCAGGGATCATCGACGATCATCATCACACTATCGAACTCTATTTTGGTACCTTTTGAAAATGTGAATATTGGAATATGGCATGTATAGGCTAGACGTATTTGAATATATTTGGTAATGTGTATATCTAGCCATGTGATATGGCTTTGTTTTGGTTGTGTTTATAAATGACTTTTGAGTATAAGCTATGTGATGCAATATGGTCAATATAATGTTTTCATGAATGGCTAATAGAATTGGTCATTTTGGTAAGTTGTTGTATGTGCCTATTTTGGAATTTGGTAAGATTTTGGCATGTGAATGAATGAAATAAATTGAGATTGTGAATCATATGTATTGGTATGACTTTGGCTTATGATTTGGCATGAATGATGTATGTTTTGGTTATGTATTAGTTGGAATTTGGTATGAAATGTTTTGGTTAAGATCTTGTAAGAAGGACCCAAAATTAGGGTGGCAACTTGGCCTTGTAAATGGCCTATTTTTTGTCCACATAGGCAGAGACACAGGCGTGTGTCTTAGCCATGTGTGACACACAGTTATGTTACACAGCTGTGTGTCCCCTGGGGTACCCTATGATTTAAAGTCAGTATACCCTATAGTTTTGACAAGTCCTAGATACACGGGCGTGTCTATCAGTCGTGTGTGGCACACAGGCTGGCACATGGGCGTATGATAGGCCGTGTGATCCAAGTCAGTAGCCTCCCTAATTTTCACATGGCCTGGCACACGGGCGTGTCTTGTGGCCGTGTGGACAAGTCAGTATGTATGCTCTATTTTTCCACGGCCTAGACACACGGGCGTGTGACCTTTGTAACTTCGAAAAATGTTTAAGTTTTGAAAAATTTTGTATCTTCTCGATTTAGTCCCAACCTCTTTCTATAGCATGTTTAAAGTCTCGTTGACCTAAGAAAGGGACTTTACGTTGATATTTGACTATGATGCTATGATGTTTGTAAAATGAATGTGAAATATTCTGATATGTCCGGTAATGCCTTTTAACCCTAGTCTGGTGACGGATACAGGTTAGGGGTGTTACACTACCCATACTTACTACAGATGTAGCCTAAGGTTTAGGACTCAAACGTCGGTTACCTCTGCCTCTACTAGAATACCTCACTGAAGCTGTAGAACGGTTGTGATGTTCTTTTGATCTTTTTTACGCCGACTAATATGACTTCCCAGTCGATCTTTTTCTCGAGTCTCTAGCTTCAAATTCAGCATGTCTTTTCTTTTTACTCAGTTCCTCGATTTTTTGTTCTTGATCAACCAAGACAACAAATTCTTTAAGCTCAAAAATTCTAACTAGAAGCATTATATCTTTATTTAATCCTTCCTCGAACCTCTTACACATGGCAGCTTCCATTGGAATACATTCACGGGCATATTTACTTAGTCTGAGAAATTACTGCTTGTACTCTGACACAATCATACAGCCTTGTTTGAGCTCATGAAATTCATTACGTTCCTAATCTATAAATCTCTGACTAATGTATTTCTTTCGGAACACAATTTTAAAGAATTCCCAAGTGATCCGCTCCCTTAGCACAGCATGTAACAGCCCGATTTTGGGGTAGTCAAAATAGTGATTTCAGAACCACTAAACCAAGGTCGAGGAATTATTTTTAAATATCATTTTATGTATTGTAGCATGATTAGATAAGTACATGAAAATTTCAGTGAATTTATTTAAGCAGTTGCTTACTTAATTGTGAAAAAGGACTAAATCGCATAAAGTGCAAAAGTCCTATTTTGTTAGATAAGGGTGTCAATGAGCTAAAGAACCTAAATTGGGGGCCTTAAAGGGAAATTAGACCCTTATAGAAAAGGGTGGTCGGCTATAAGGGGACAAATTGATGGAAAAGTCAAAATTAGGTGGTGTTTTGGTCACCAATTTTGACTAGTTTTAAATAAAATAAAACAAAAAGGCTTCATCTTTTTATTTCTTCTTCTTCAACCAATTTTCATCTTCAAAAGGGGGTTTTGAGAGCTCGAAATATCAGCCATTAATATCTCTTATAAGTAAGTCATTTATAAGGTTATTCTTGATGATTTTTGTATTTTTGGACTTCTTGTAACATAAGCTTTCTATGAAGGGGATTATTTTGCAAAATGGTTGAGAGGTTAGGGTTTTTTCATGAAAGCATATGTATAGGTTTTTGAAATTTTACGAAAGAATATGAGTATTAGATGTGTAATAAATAACTTTATGAAGGGATTTTTCATGAAAACCCTAATAGGGATTATTTTGCATAAGTTGGAAATTTGGTGATAAATGTGAGAAATAATGGAAATTTTTGATTACTTTTAGTATAAAAAGTAATTAGCTAGGCTTATAATACGAAGAAATTAGATAAAAATCGATTTTCAAGCATAGGCGTAAAATGGTCATTTTGTGAAAGTCTAGGGGCAAAATAGTCATTCTGCCCAATTATGAACTTTAGGGCGTTTAGATTGATATGCTGATGAAAGAAATGAATTTTATTAATTTATATCAAAACATGATTCAGGTCTTGATCGGGGTAAGAACAAAGTTTACGAGGATTAAGCTCGTCTTCATCATTTTGTATCGAGGTAAGTACATATGTAAATAATGTGTTATTGAAGCTTACTTTGGTATATTTTAATAATATACATATGTAATTAGCTTATTTTTATTATGTATCTAAATTCTAATTGTTGCCATGAATGTATAAATGACATGTTATGCGAGTAAATTACAATGTGAGCAAATGCGATGCTAGTTGATTAGATATGAAGCCCCGTTGAACCTTAGATATAGCATAGAATACAAAGGGGTATGTTATGAAAATTATGTAGTTGAACTCATGAGTTGAGTCTGAGTTCATGAGATAAATGTTATAGGTAACGTAGGTCCAGGTACTGACTTTGTGTACAGACCTGTGAGTGGCTCAATGACCAAACGTTACGTGACAGCTATGGGGTCCAGGTCCTGACTTGATAAAAAGGCTCGTAAGTAGTTCAAATGTAAGCGTTTCATAGTACGAGGTAGTCCTGGTTTCTTATATGGCATTTAGACACAAATTCCTTGTGTATCCATATGTATTCCAAGAGTTCAACGAGTAATCCGAAGATTTAGTTGGTGAAACTTTGATGAGGAATGCATACCGAACTCATGGTTAGGACATGAGTAAGAAACGAGATGTATTAAGTGATTTATATCTTTCAAGCTTGACAAGCTATCATTGAAATAAAAAATAATTTTCTTATAATTACACTTTATTTGCATATATGTACTTACTAAGCTCCCACGCTTACCCTCCTTTATTTTCTTTCCTTAGTGCCACCAAGCTAGCATCGGGGATCCAGTGGCATTAGAAGCTTCAATCACACTATCACTCAAGACCTTGGTATAGCTAGTTTCATTGTTTTATTTTCTGGCATGTATAGGGACTCGAGTCTTTGTTTAATGTTTTGTTAGTTAGCCATAATGTGTTGGCTCATATGATGAATATGATACTCATTTTGTATAAGGCCATGGATGATGGTCAATACTCATTTTGATTTATAAATAAAAGACGATATTTTCATGGATGAATAAATTGCATAAATGAAATGTCATCCTTTGTGGTTATTTTGGCTAGGTGAGTTGCCCTTATGTTAGTATAGAATGATTTTTGTGTAGGTTACATAAGTAAGGGTGACAAAAAGGCTTGGTAAATAGCCTTCTTTTGTCTACACGAGCGTGTGTCTAGGCCGTGTGTGACACACAATCCATCACATGGGCGTGTGATTTGGCCGTGTGTCCCCTGTACATAAGAATTGTAAGTCAGTATGCATAGTAGTAAACACACGGGGAAAGACACGGCCATGCGTCTCAACTGTGTGAAGGGCACGGCCTAGCACGCGGATGTGTACCTTGGCCGTGTGGCCCTTAAGGATTGCTGACGTTAGAAACAGATTGTTTAGGTTTTTGTACACGAGCTAGGACACGGGCGTGTCGTTGCCGTGTGAAGGACACAGACCAGAGACATGGGCATGTTACAGGCCGTGTGAAAACCCCTGTAAGTGTACATTTAGAATTATTTCCACACGGGTTTAGGACATGGGCGTGTCCCTGTATCGCTTAGGCCGTGTGAGCCACACGGGCAAATAGCACAACCATGTTGAAATGTCACACGGGCGTGTTGCCCCTCCCACACGGGCGTGTGCCCTTGTGTTGAGAGTTATTTTTAGAATTCTTTAAAGGACTCGAGTTGTTTCTGAATGGGTTCTAATGGATGTTTGGGCTTAGTAGGCTCTTATTAAGGAGTTAAAAATAAAATTGAAAAAAAATTAAACTTGACTGTGTTTTGGTGTTGTGAAAACATTTATATGCATAAGTTTAAGTCAGGTAATGCCTCACATTCCAACCCGGCGTGGAGCACGGGTGTGAGGTGTTACACAACAAAAATCAACGTATTCCACCACTAATAAGCTGAATCTTTCAACAAAGATACTGCACACTTAACACATTCAGCCGGTGAACAGTATAGTTTGTCAAAAACCCTGATTATATTATCTAACTAGAATTTTGCTCTTTCGGGATCATCTTCAGTAGAAGCTCTAAATTCTTAAGCCCCATACTTACATATCTTATCAATAGGCGGCTTACTAACTCGTATTGGTTCCATACCTTAAGGAATAACGGGGACCAGTTGGGAAGCCAGAGGCAGTGGAGGTTGTTAAGTAATTGGGTTTGTTCATACGAACTCGATAAACCATTCACTTGTCATATTGAAGAAGGCTTCCTAAGCCTCTCCTCTTCGGCCCTCAAATATGGGCCTTGTAAAGCTCGATGCTACTCCGTGAACGGAGGCTTGAGCATTGCTTTCTACTTCATCGGAGTTAGCTCCGTTGGATGGCATTGCTATATGAAAACATGTTTTAAAATGGTCAAGAGATATCATCCTATAACAAGTTATATAATGGCATGTATAGCTAGACTCGTACGCACTATGTTTAGTCCGAGAATCGACGAAACTTTAGCTTTGATACCAATAAATGTAACACCCTTAACTCGTATCCATCGTTAAAATAGGGTTACGGAGCATTATCAAAGTTTTCAAATTAAACAAACATAAATTTCAAACATTACAAATCATATCAATAATCATATTAAAACCAATCTAAATCATACATATTGTCCCTTATGTGAGCCCTCGTGGCCTTAAAAACACATTAGGAACAAGTCGAGATTAAATCGGAAACTCAGAGAATTTTTCAAAAAAATGTGAAAATTTTCAACACTACAGGGGTCACACGACCGTATGGCCAGGCCATGTGGCCATTCAAAGTAGGGACACATGGCCATGCCCCAGCCCGTTTCCCTGCCCATGTAACTCACTAACTTGAATCACACGGCCAAGCCAAATGCCCGTGTTTTAGGCTGTCTACCATTTGAAATAACCTCACATGTCCATGTGCTAGGCTGTGTACCCTTCGAAATAACCTAACATGCCCGTGTGCCAGGTCATGTGTTAGGCTGTGTAACAACCTGACTTGCAACCCTTTGAAAGCTACTACAGACACACGACCATGTCGCTTGGTCGTGTGTCACACACGGCTGAGACACACGCCCATGTCTCGACCCGTGTAGACTAAAATAGGTCATTTTATAAGCCATTTTTCTCACCCATCTTGGCATGTACATACACCTGAAAATTGCACATATATACAAGACATAACAAGGCACCAAAATCATGCATAATCAAGCTATATACATAAGGTATACTAACCAATATGCCCATAGGCAGCTCAAATGATAACATGTAAATATGTATAACCATGTAATCAATTTGGACAAAATGATCAACTAACTTCCAACTATGTTTGCATCGATACATACCATAAATTTCACTTACCAAAAGCATACCCAAATAGTACTAAATGTACCAATCAACCACTAACATCAATAGTCATATAAGTCATTCAAAACAAAGCACCAATTTACAACATTTCCAATAAGTTACAAACCATATATAATATGTATATTCAAACTATAATTTCATTTTCTATAATTCAAGCATATCATGCCAAACATCATCCATATTACGGCTAATATTTACATGCCAAAACCAAATTCATTTATTAAGGCTAATATTTACATGCCAAAATCAAATTCATTTGAACACCAAAATACTAATAACTCAAGCAAAACCAAATGATCATTTCAACAACCAAACATATAGGCCAACATTAGCCAAAATACTTATACATGCCATTATAACCAAAATTAAACACCCAAAACTACTAGTAGAGCTGATGGATAGTGTGATATAGCTCTGACAAGCTTCCAACCTGAGCAAGCTTTTGATGCACTAAAAGACTCGTAAAATAACATATAGTAAGCATATAAGCTTAGTAAGTTCATATAATATAAAACACAACTTACCAATAGATACATATTAGGTAAGATAAACATGGCACAATCCAACTATACTTGGCCAAAGCTTAATCATGTACACCACACATGTTAGCTATATTAAACATATAATAAGGCATTAAGAACATGGATGAGCACAACATTTACTCATGTAGCATATACATATATCATCCATTTAGCATATACATATATTATCTATTTCTACTTTCAATATACCATGTAATACCATTTCAATGTAATTCACATGTGTCCTTGTAATAATCTGCATCGAACTCTTACCATTTTGTATCAGAATAATGCCTGTTGAACCATTTAGAATACCGTTGGATACCTTAGATATCTAACACATAGTGTGCTAACTCATATAACTGTAATCCGTAAAATCCTATACATGTATGATCACACAAGCTGTGAATCAGAATGCTCACACAAGTTGTGGGTCAGAACTTAGCTACATGATGCTGCTCACAAGAGCTATGAAGTATTTGCAACACATGTCAGACCTTAGCAATCGATAGGACATTCAGGACCAGCACCCGAATCATGTAAACCCTAGTGACATGTCATTTGTATCCTACGAATTCTTAAGGTTCAAACAGAGCTCGGTAATTGTCGTACATCGTTGGATATGCAATCGTGTATACATATGAAAATTCACAACTCATACATAATTAAATGTAAAACATATAAACACAATTTGATCACACGAACTTACCTCGACTAGTATACGTAGATACGGAGGCAATTAATCCAAGACTTTGTCTTTGCCCCAATCTAAAGTCGTACGAGGTCTATCTTGATCTAAATGGATAAGTTCAATATGTAATTTATTCAACTTAACCCAAAATCATATTTTGGAAAATTACCATTTTGCCCCTATACTTTTAATTATTTGCAATTTAGTCCCTAGCTCATAAAACTAGAAATTTATGCAATTTCACCACAACCCATCATAATAGAATATCATTTAGGTCCCTAGAAACCCCAATATTTCATTTATTTCACAATTTCACCATGTAAAAATTTTTGTATTTCAATCTAGTCCCTATTTGACAATTTCATAAAAAATCTCTTAAGAAAAGTTGTTTATCTAACAACAACCATCTAATTTCTTCTATCAAACATAAAACACAACCTATATTAATTCATGGAAAAACCCTAATAGTTTAATAGTTTCACAAATTAGTCTCTGGGCTAGCTAGATTAAGCTACAACGATCCCGAAAACATAAAAATAATTAAAAACGGGACAAAATATCTTACCAATCAAGCAAAAAAAGCATGGTCGAACCCTAGCTATGGTTTCTCCATGTTAGAATTGGTTGAAGTGTTTTTGTGAAGAAAATGGACATATAATTCTTATGTTATTTTATCATTATTAATTATTTTACCTTTATAAGCTTATAAAATATTATTAATTTCAAAAATACCAAGGCAACACATTCCACTATCACCATTTATGGTCTAATTACCATATAAGGGCTTAAAATTTAAAGTTCTATAGTTATTTAATACTTTTAGCTACTAGAACTCAACTTTTGCACTTTACACGATTTAGTCTTTTTTATCAAATTGAGCATTTAAACGGTAATACGGTACTACTATCATGCTATAGGATATAAAATAATTTTTTTAACTTCAAACTTGTGGTCCCAAAACAACTGTTCTGATTTCACTGAACACGGGTTGTTACAACATTAGATGAACTCGTAGGGAAATTCCTACAAAAGTTCTTCCTCATTAGCAAGACGATTCAACTAAGAAGGGAAATTTTGATGTTCAAATAGTTAGAAGGGGAAAACTTTCACGAAGCATGGCAACATTTTAATATGCTAATTCAAAAGTGCCCACACCATGGATTGCCTGAGTGCTTATGACTGCAAATTTTGTACAACGGGTTGGATGTGCATTCGAGGTCAAGACTAGATGGAGCAGCAGTAGGAGCCTTAATGAACAGAATGTACGAGGATACATTCGAATTGATAGAAATTGTGGCGTTGAATTCCTTCTAGTGGCCAACTAAACGATACACATATGACAAAAGACCATCTATGGTGAAGGCTATCCAAGAGGATGATAGATATCAACAAACTGATGAACAGAATCAACCAAATAGAGGCTGAGAAGAGTGCAACATCTATTTATGGAGGAGACAAACTAATCTTACACTATATTAGTAATCCTACCGAGGATATGAACTACATTGAGAATAAGGGTGGAAATCCCTATTCAAATACATACAATCTCGAATGGAGAGATCATCCGAATCTGAAATGGGGAATAAACCAATGAGGAGGTAGTAGCTCGAACAAAGGTAAAAATTATAACCATCAACCTCGTTATTTACAGAAACCCCAAGAAAGGGTCAACCCAAATGACTAGACTGCATGTGGTCAACGTCTAGATAGAACCAAGAGGGAGATGAAATCAATGAGAATAGATGTGAAACAGGTGCAATCTGAGTGTACCAATTCAACTAGAACATTCACTAAACTTGGAGGTCAGATGAGCCAATTGATGAGCCTGATGGGGGATATAAAAAGGAAAATTGGCATAGGTATTCCTAGTAATACCAAAAATAATCATCGTAGAGAAGGGAAGGAGCACATGAAAGCAATAGTGCTCCGGTCGGGTAAAGTATTGAGTAGCCCAGAAAACCTGACTCGGGAGGTAAATATGGAGAATATTGATGATCTTCAAGAAAGAACCATAGAAGTTGAAAATGAACCAGAGTCAGAGGAAGTAGTTGCACCAATAGTTGAGCCAAAGATAGAAAGAACTAAAGATTCTACCGTTGCAAAAATATTGTTCCCTTCAAAACTAGAAGAAAAGTAAAAACGAGATGAATACGAGTTTATAAACTTTCTAAACTTGTTCAAAATGTTAAATGTTAACCTACCTTTGATTGAAATAATTAAGATAAGAAGCATTCATCTTACTAGAGCTCTATGTAACCTAGGAACTAGTATACTTTGCGAAAAGTAAACCTTTTAAAGAAAATTTACCTGTATTACAAGAATCCTCTATAGAAATACCACTTCAGCACTCGCCCTAAATTATTCCATAGACCCTTCTATAGGAACTTTAACATTTTACATAGATGGGTCCTCTATTAAAGAAAGAGTAGGAGCAAAGATAGTGTTAGTTTATCCAATAAGTCATGAGCGACACTACTACTTGATTTTATCATTCCTAGTAACAAATAATGTTTGTAACATCCCGAAATAGGGCCTAAACGGAACAGTGGTTATGAAACCACAAATCTGAGGTAGAAAAATTTATTTTATTATTATTTTGAGGTTCATGATATGATTACATGATTGTACGAAAATTTCGTGATGAAATTCTATGCATAAAGTGCTTAAGTTGAGGTTAGGAATTAAATCGAATAATTTGCAAACTTGCATTCTAGAAGTTTTTAGTATGAAATTGTTTTGGAATATTAATGAGAAGGTCTTAAATAGCAATTTAACCAATTTTAAGTTCATGGACAAAAATTAGGACATGGAAGGAATTTTTGAAAGTTTAGTAAGGAGGGGCATTTTGGTCATTTGTATATTAAATGAAATAAAATGAGAAAAATAACACAAAATGGTCATCTTTCTCATATGGTTGCTGCCAAATTTTGCTCTCTCCATAGCTAGGGTTTCTTCAATTTTCAAGCTCCATAGTAAGTGAGTCCAAGCCCCGTTTTTAATGTTCTTACGTTTTCGGAGTCCTGGTAGCTCGATAAAGCTTATGCTAGCAATAATTTAAGTTAGGGTTCATATTTGGAAAAATACCCATAGGTGAAAAGTGTTTATTTTGATGTTTTATGATAGAATATGAGGTCTTAGATTATGTTAGACAACTTGCGCTACTCGGTTTTAGGTAAAAACGAGTAAAAGGGCTTAATCGGTAATATACCTAATAGTCATAAGTGCATGTTAGAGTATGAATTTGATTCTGCCATAGAAGGGAAAAATGACCAGCATGTCATAAAACATAAGAAAATAGGTTGAAGTTTAATTTACGAGATTTGGGGTAAAAGTGTAAATATACAAAAGTTTAGGGGTAAAAATGTAATTTTTCCAAAGTTTGAGTAAAGGACTGTTTTGATAAATGTGAATATTAAATAAGTTAAATTTTCTATTATAGATCAAGAAGAACGAAAATTCGGGAGTAGATCGGGGAAAAGAAAAGTAAAGGACTAAATTGTAAAGTTTAGTCACATTTTGTATCGAGGTAAGTTTACATGAAATAAATGCAATATTCTTATATTTTACATTATTATTGTTAATTTCAGAATTTATATACTTATTTTTTTGAGAATATTTAAAGTCGAATTAAAGTAGATAAGTAGCAGAGAAAAAAGCATTAGGAAGCCCCGTTTGAACCTTAGGAATATTAGGATATTGGGGTTGACAGGACAGGATAGAAATGAGCCATGTAAGTCCATATTAGATATATGGCTTTGGAGACAGGAATGAGCCATGTAAGCCCATATTATATATATAAAAATATGGCATTGGAGATAGGAATAATTCATGTAAGTCCATGTCGAAGACATGGCATTGGCAGGATATTGATAGACAGGAACGACCCTAGTATCCTTAGTATTCCGAGTGGTTCAACGGGTCATTGTATATGTTAAATCATAGTGAATTATGAGCAAAAAGGGAAGGTAGATTATATTTATGAATAATGAAAGGTCAGGTAAGAAAGAAGGTAAGTGAGTAAAGAAGGTAGGAAATGAGAAGTAAAGAAAGTTTATGAGGCTAGGTGACTTGATGTATATTTATTCATTATGTTGAATGTTGTAATTTATTTGCTTGTAAGCTTACTAAGCCTAGTGCTTACTCTCTTATTTTCTTTTTCTTATAGTTTTTATCAAGCCACTCGAGGATCGAAGGAAATGTCGAAGACCCGATCACACTATCGAAGAAATTACATTGGTATAGTTAGATGTTTCGTTTTGTGTATGGCATGTATAGGAACTTGGTTTCTTTTGATATGATATGATCAATGAATGATGTGTAAATATTTGCTAGTGATTAGCTAATAGAATGGCTGATGATATACATGTTTAATAGTATGTATGATTAAGTAGTAACTATCACATGAAAATTATGAAAAATGTGAAAGTAACTTAAAAACGGATTCAAGTATCAGAAATAACGTGATTTTGAAAAATCACAAAAATTTGTAGAGACATGTTTTGATAGTGAATAATATATGAAATTAAAGCTCATTGTGTCTATTTTCATATGGAATAAGCAAAGCAGGTAAAGGTTCTGTATTTTATAAGATATCTGAGTTTTAGTGAAATAGGGCCAGAGCGATTTCTGGATCCCCTGTTTCAACTTTAGAAATTCACCATAAAATTTATAAAAATAATTAGGTGGTTTACTTTATATGGTTAGAATTCTTATTGAATCTAGTTTTAATAGAAACAAATGGTATTGTCATATGAATTTTTTTACAGGGAGAAAAGTTGTTCGTAGTAAGTAGAGGTCAGTGCAGTCGAATTCTGAAACAGGAGTAACTTTAACTAATAAACTGTACTAATTGGCTCAACCAAAAATTCTAGAAAAAAATTAGTAAATATATATATGAGTCTATTTTCAGTGAAAATTTATGAAATTGGATTTTGAGTTTTGTAACTCGAGATATGAATTTTTAAGAAACCATGACGCAGAAAAATAGTTTATTCCGAAAATTAATATAAGTATTTAGAATTGTTTAAAAAGGTAAAATAAGATTAGTAACACATCAAGCTTAGCTCCGATTACGGTTTTGGGCATGGGGGCGTTATATTTATTGGTATTAGAGCAGGTTTAGTCGGTTCTCGGAACAGTTAGTGTGAGTAAAAGTCTAGCTATACATGCCATACCTGTATTTTGATAGTGTGACGACTCCTGACGATTTTTAAATATTATATTTTATAGTAATGGATCCCGAGCGAGCTGGTGATGATGATGTAGAAAGTAATGCGCCTGCTCCCGCAGAAGGGGCAGCGCCATCTAAGAATAGGCCAGCAACAGTTAATCAAGGAGGAGTGACTCGAGAGCTCTCTTCCAAGCTTTGAATGATTTGTTTGCCGAGTTCGTTCGCACGAATCCGGCAGTTAGACCTCCACCCCCTCATGATTCTCAGGCTACCCATGCAGCTCAAGCTTCCCTAGTCACAGGTACAGTGATATGAGAAAAGCCACCAGTTGATAGAATCAGGAAACAAGGGGCAGAAGAGTTCCGAGCAACAAAGGATGATGATGCAGAAAGAGCAGAATTTTGGTTAGAAAATACTATCAGAGTCTTTGACGAATTATCTTGTACACCCAAGGAATGTATGAAATGTGTAGTATCACTTCTTAGAGACTCAGCCTACCACTGGTGGCAAACACTTGTATCAATTGTACCAAAGGAGAGGGTCACTTGGGATTTCTTTCAGGAGGAATTTCGTAAAAAGTACATCAGTCAGAGGTTTATTGATCAGAAGAGAAAGGAATTCCTGGAATTGAAACAAGGTAATATGACGGTGACCGATTATGAGCGCGAGTTTATCAGGTTTAGTAAATATGCTAGAGAATGTGTGTCCATAGAGGCTATCATGTGTAAAAGGTTTGAGGATGGGTTAAATGATGATATCCGACTGTCAGTGGGTGTCCTAGAAATAAAAGAGTTCGTTATTTTAGTTGAGAGAGCCTGTAAGGCAGAAGAGCTGTTAAAAAGAAAAGGCAAAGTTGAGACAGAGACACAAGATACAAAGAAGAGACAGATGAGCAAGTCATTCCAAGCTACATCCAAAAGGCCAAAGGAGTTTTCTACCAGATCTAGTTTCTCAGCCAGGTATTCTAGTCAGAATAGAGGTAGCAGATTTAAGGATTCGAAGGCTCAGACCACCTCGACTACAAGTGTAGGTAATGTTGGACAGGATAGATCAGGGTGTCCACGGTGTGGTAGACTTCATTATGGTCCTTTTCGGGCAGGCGAAAATGTTTGTTATAAATGCGGTACTCTAGATCATTTTGTACGAGAATGTCCAGAGGTAGCTAATCAAGAGATAACACAGAGTGCTAGATCCGAAAATGCTCCTACTAGAGGCAGATTACTGAGGCAACCGGGAGTAGGAGCAAGTAACAGAGGTACCTCAAGAGATTCAGCTGTGAGACTAGATGCTAGAACCCCTGCAAGGACTTATGCTATTCGTACACACGAAGAGGCATCCTTCCCCGATGTGATTACGGGTACATTTTCTCTACATAATATTAATGTCATTGCTTTGATTGATCTGGGTTCAACTCATTCATATGTTTGCAAGAAATTGATGCCTAGTATAAGTATGCCTATAGAATCTATAGAATTTGTGATTAAAGTATCGAATCCATTAGGCAAGCATGTATTAGTAGATAAAGTATGTAGAAATTGTCCTTTGATGATTAGAGGCTACTGTTTTCCGGCCGATCTCATGCTATTGCCATTTGATGAGTTTGATGTGATTCTTGCTATGGATTGGTTGACTACACATGATGTGATAGTGAATTGTGGGAAGAAATTCATTGAGTTGAAGTGTGAAAATGGTGAAATTATTCGGGTTAATTTAGAAGAGTCAGATAGTTCATTTTCCATAATTTCTGTTATGTCTGCTCAAAAATGTTTGAGAAAAGGGTATGAAGCTTATCTTGCTTTTGTGTTGAACACTAAAGATCCAGAATTGAAAATTGAATCAATGCCTGTGGTATGTGAGTTTCCCGATGTGCTTCCGGAAGAACTACCAGGTTTGCCTCCTGTTAGAGAAGTTGAGTTTGGTATTGAGTTGATTCCAGGTACCACGCCCATTTCTATTGCTCTTTATAGAATGGCTCCGTTGGAATTGAAAGAATTGAAAGCTCAGTTGCAGGAATTAATAGATAAAGGCTTTGTAAGACCCAGTAGTTCACCATGGGGTGCACCAGTGCTATTTGTGAAAAAGAAAGACGGATCGATGAGATTGTGCATAGATTATCGGCAACTTAACAAGGTAACATTAAAGAACAAGTATCCATTGCCTAGAATTGATGATCTGTTTGATCAATTGAAGGGAGCTACTATGTTTTCCAAGATAGATTTGAGATCCGAATACTATCAGTTGCGAGTTAAAGAGGCAGATGTCCTGAAGACTGTTTTCCGGACTAGGTATGGTCATTATGAGTTCCTTGTGATGCAATTTGGCTTGACTAATGCTCCTGCCATTTTCATGGACTTAATGAACCGAATTTTCAGACTGTACCTGGATAAGTTTGTAGTTGTGTTCATTGATGATATTTTGATTTATTCTCATGATGAGACTGAGCATGCAGAGCATTTGAGAACAGTTTTACAGATTCTAAGAGATAATCAGTTGTATGCCAAGTTCAGCAAAAGTGAGTTCTGGTTACGAGAAGTTGGTTTTCTTGGACATATTGTCTCAGGTGAAGGTATTAAGGTTGATTCGAGCAAGATTTCAGCCATTATTGATTGGAAGCCTCCTAGAAATGTATCAGAAGTTAGAAGTTTTCTTGGTCTTGCCGGATATTATAGACGATTTGTAGAGGGATTTTCTATGATAGCTACCCCGCTGACAAGATTGCTGCGAAAGGATGTCAAGTTTGAATGGACTGAGAAGTGTCAACAGAGTTTTGATAAGTTAAAAGCATTGTTGACTAAAGCTCCTATTTTAGTACAACCAGGACCAGGTAAGGAGTTTGTGATTTACAGTGATGCGTCCATGGATGGACTTGGTTGTGTACTTATGCAGGAAGGGAAGCTAATCGTTTATGCCTCTAGACAGCTAAAGCCACATGAGAAGAACTATCCGACACATGATTTAGAGCTAGCTGCCATTGTTTTTGCGCTGAAAATTTGGAGACATCATTTGTACGGTGAGAAGTGCCACATATTTACTGATCACAAAAGTTTGAAATATTTGATGCCTCAAAAAGATTTGAATTTGAGGCAAAGAAGATGGTTAGAGTTGATTAAAGATTATGAGCTAGTGATCGATTATCACCCAGGTAAGGCAAACGTTGTTGCTGATGCTTTGAGTAGGAAATCTTTGTTTGCATTAAGAGCTTTGAACACTAGTCTAGCCTTATCAGATGATGGTTTTATCTTAGTTGAGTTGAGAGCCAAACCGATGTTTCTTGAAGAAATTTGTGAAGCTTAGAAAAATGATAGTGAGTTGTTAGCCAAAAGAGATCAGTGTGAGTCAGATATAGAGTCAGATTTTCAGATCAGTTCTGACGGTTGTTTGATGTTCAGAGATAGGGTATGCGTCTGAGAAGAATGATGAGCTTATTCGAAAGATCTTACAGAAGCACATAGTAGTTCTTTGTCTATTCATCCAGGTAGTACAAAGATGTATAATGATTTGAAGAAAATGTATTGGTGGGTAGGAATGAAAAGGGACATTTCAGAGTTTGTTTCTAGATGCTTGATCTGTCAGCGGGTAAAGGCCGAACATTAGGTACCTTCAGGTTTATTGCAGCCCGTGCTAGTCCCTGAGTGGAAATGGGATCGAATTAATATGGATTTTGTGACAGGATTGCCGTTTACACCGAGAAAGAAAGATGCAGTATGGGTTGTGATTGATAAATTAACAAAGTCGGCTCATTTTATCCCAGTTCGTATGGATTATTCACTTGACAAGTTGGCCAAGTTGTATATTTCAGAGATAGTCAGACTACACGGGGTACCATTATCGATCATTTCAGACAGAGATCCAAGATTTATTTCACGATTTTGGAAGAAATTACAGAAGGCTTTGGGCACAAAGTTGAGTTTTAGTACAACTTTCCATCCTCAAACCGACGGTCAGTCAGAGAGAGTTATTCAGGTACTTGAAGATATGCTTAGATGCTGTGTACTGGAATTTCAAGGCAGTTGGGAAAAATATTTACCATTAGTAGAGTTTGCCTATAATAATAGTTATCAGTCGAGTTTGAAGATGGCACCTTATGAAGCTTTATATGGACGTAAATGTCGCACACCTTTGTATTGGACAGAGCTTAAGGAAGATCAGATTTACGGGGTTGATCTAGTTAAGGAAATAGAAGAGAAAGTAAAAATCATCAGAGATTGCTTGAAAGCAGCTTCAGACAGACAAAAGTCATATGCAGATTTTAAGAGAAAAGAGATTGAATATCAAGTTGGTGACAAAGTTTTTTTGAAAGTATCCCCGTGGAAGAAAGTTCTTAGATTTGGCAAGAAAGGCAAACTAAGTCCACGTTTTATTGGACCGTTTGAAGTGATTGAGAGAGTTGGACCATTAGCATATCGGTTAGCTTTACCGATTGAGTTAGAGAAGATTCATAATGTATTTTATGTGTCTATGCTATGTCGTTATCGTTCAGATCCGTCACATGTGATTTCTCAGACAGAGGTTGAGATTTAGCCAGACATGACTTACGGTGAAGAACCAGTAAAGATTCTAGCTCGAGAGGTAAAGCAATTAAGGAACAAAAGTATTGCACTTGTGAAAGTACTATGAAATAGACATGGGGTAGACGAGGCTACATGAGAACCCAAGAGGCTATGCGAAAAACAAGACCCAAATCTCTTCACAGTAAGATTTTCGGGGGACGAAAATCCCTAAAGGGGAGAAATGTAACATCCCGAAATAGGGCCTAAACGGAACAGTGGTTACGAAACCACAAATTTGAGGTAGAAAAATTTATTTTATTATTATTTTTAGGTTCATGATATGATTACATGATTGTGCGAAAATTTTGTGATGAAATTCTATGCATAAAGTGCTTAAGTTGAGGTTAGGGATTAAATCGAATAATTTGCAAATTTGCATTCTAGAAGTTTTTAGTATGAAATTGTTTTGGAATATTAATGAGGAGGTCTTAAATAGAAATTTAACCAATTTTAAGTTCATGGACAAAAATTAGGACATGGAAGGAATTTTTGAAAGTTTAGTAAGGAGGGGCATTTTGGTCATTTGGATATTAAATGAAATAAAATGGGAAAAATAACACAAAATGGTCATCTTTCTCATATGGTTGCTGCCGAATTTTTCTCTCTCCGTAGCTAGGGTTTCTTCAATTTTCAAGCTCCATAGTAAGTGAGTCCAAGCCCCGTTTTTAATGTTCTTTACATTTTCGGAGTCCCGGTAGCTCGATAAAGCTTATGCTAGCAATAATTTAAGTTAGGGTTCATATTTGGAAAAATACCCATAGGTGAAAAGTGTTTATTTTGATGTTTTATGATAGAATATGAGGTCTTAGATTATGTTAGACAACTTGTGCTACTCGGTTTTAGGTAAAAACGAGTAAAATGGCTTAATCGATAAAATACCTAATAGTCATAAGTGCACGTTAGAGTATGAATTTGATGCTGCCATAGAAGGGAAAAATGATCAGCATGTCATAAAACATAAGAAAATAGGTTGAAATTTAATTTACGAGATTTGGGGTAAAAGTGTAAATATGCAAAAGTTTAGGGGTAAAAATGTAATTTTTCCAAAGTTTGAGTAAAGGACTGTTTTGATAAATGTGAATATTAAAGCTATTATAGGTCAAGAAGAACGAAATTCAGGAGTAGATCGGGGAAAAGAAAAAGTAAAGGACTAAATTGTAAAGTTTAGTCACATTTTGTATCGAGGTAAGTTCTGATGAAATAAATGCAATATTCTTATATTTTACATTATTATTGTTAATTTCAGCATTTATATACTTATTTTTTTGAGAATATTTAAAGTCGAATTAAAGTAATGTGAGAGAGAAAAGCATTAGGAAGCCCTGTTTGAACCTTAAGAATATTAGGATATTGGGGTTGACAGGACAGGATAGAAATGAGCCATGTAAGTCCATATCAGATATATGGCTTTGGAGACAGGAATGAGCCATGTAAGCCCATATTATATATATATATAAATATGGCATTGGAGATAGGAATAATTCATGTAAGTCCATGTCGAAGATATGGCATTGGCAGGATAATGATAGACAGGAACGACCCTAGTATCCTTAGTATTCCGAGTGGTTCAACAGGTCATTGTATATGTTAAATCATAGTGAATTATGAGCAAAAAGGGAAGGTAGATTATATTTATGAATAATGAAAGGTCAGGTAAGAAAGAAGGTAAGTGAGTAAAGAAGGTAGGAAATGAGAAGTAAAGAAAGTTTATAAGGCTAGGTGACTTGATGTATATTTATTCATTATGTTGAATGTTGTAATTTATTTGCTTGTAAGCTTACTAAGCCTAGTGCTTACTCTCTTATTTTCTTTTTCTTATAGTTTTTATCAAGCCACTCGGGAATCGAAGGAAACGTCGGAGACCCGATCACACTATCGAAGAAATTACATTGGTATAGTTAGATGTTTCGTTTTGTGTATGGCATGTATAGGAACTTGGTTTCTTTTGATATGATATGATCAATGAATGATGTGTAAATATTTGCTAGTGATTAGCTAATAGAATGGCTGATGATATACATGTTTAATAGTATGTATGATTAAGTAGAAACTATCACATGAAAATTATGAAAAATGTTAAAGTAACTTAAAAACGGATTCAAGAATCAGAAATAATGTGATTTTGAAAAATCACAAAAATTTGTAGAGACATGGTTTGATAGTGAATAATATATGAAATTAAAGCTTATTGTGTCTATTTTCATATGGAATAAGCAAAGCAGGTAAAGGTTTTGTATTTTATAAGATATCTGAGTTTTAGTGAAATAGGGCCAGAGTGATTTCTGGATCCCCTGTTTCAACTTTAGAAATTCACTATAAATTTTATAAAAATAATTAGGTGGTTTACTTTATATGGTTAGAATCCTTATTGAATCTAGTTTTAATAGAAACAAATGGTATTGTCATATGAATTTTTTTACATGGAGAAAAGTGGTTCGTAGTAGATAGAGGTCAGTGCAGTCGAATTCTGAAACAGGAGTAACTTTAACTAATAAACTGTACTAATTGGCTCAACCAAAAATTCTAGAAAAAAATTAGTAAATAGATATATGAGTATATTTTCAGGTAAAATTTATGGAATTGGATTTTGAGTTTTGTAACTCGAGATATGAATTTTTAAGCAACCATGACGCAGAAAAACAGTTTATTCCGAAAATTAATATAAGTAGTTAGAATTGTTTAAAAAGGTAAAATAAGATTAGTAACACCTCAAGCTTAACTCCGATGATGGTTTTGGGCGTGGGGGCGTTACAATGTTAGGGTAGCTAAATACGTAAAAGTCCAACACTTGAATGTATCCATCAACTCACAACTCGTAACAATCTAACTTGATAGAGAATACGATGATAGGGATCCTACAATGGTAGAATAGCACAAAACTCTACAGATTTAGTTACAACACTTCCCTCTAGTTACTTGATAGAAAGAACCGCGAAAAAGATAAAGGCAAAGTTGATATGCTCTCAAAGATTGCTCACATTGTGAAAATGGGGTACCGATGAAAGCTGCTGATTGAACAAGTTTGTAGGTCAAGCTACAAATGCTTACCCTCTATCAATACTGTTAGTTTCATAGATTGTTGGATGAAACCAATCATTGAATTTCTAAAACACACGTGCAAGAAAAAGAATCAAGAAAAATCCTGGAAAATATAACAAAATTCTATAATATATGTGTTTATTGATGGAATCCTTTACAATAAGTCATTTTCCTAGCCTCTTTTACTCTATCTCTAGAAGAAGTGTGTGTCTTTAAGGAAATCCATAGGGAAATCTATGAAAACCATTAGGAGGGCAGAGCTTAAGCTTAAAAAGCCTAGTGGTAAGGGTATTTTTGGCCTTTAGTAAAAGGCAGCACTTCTAATCTAGTTAAAAGATGCAAGCGATGTCAAAAAGTTTACAAGTTACCAGGACAACCAATTGAGATGTTAAAAAATATCTTCAATCTGTCACCCTACATGACTTGGTGTTTAAAATGTTGGGTCCATTTCTATTGGTCACAAGGAAGCAAAATTTCTTATTGTTTCCTGTTATTATTTTATGAAATGGGTAGAAGTAGAACCCATTACAATCATCACTACAAGTTTTGTAGAAAGTTTTCTATTGAAAAATGTGTTATGTGAATTTGGAATAGGTAGAAAGTTAAATTTGGCACTCAATATTTACATTTTTTTTCAATTTGACCATTTTTATTTTTTTATTATTATCTAAATTTGGCTTTTAACATTGCAAATAGTTCAACTCTTGTGGCTTGACAACTCTTATGGCAATCCATATGTACTTCAATCTAACAAGACACTATTTATCTCACGCTCAAAAAATAATTCAAAATTATAAAAATATTTCAAATTGAAAACTATATAAGTTCATAAAAATTCAAAAAAAAAATAGCATAAAGTATGTGTGGATTGCCACCCGAGCTATCATGCTTAAAATTTTAATATTTTAGTCACTATTTTTGTTAATAAACAACAATTCTACTCTTTCTAAGAGGTTGCTGGTATAATTTAACTATTTTTAGAAGGGTCAAAATTAGCTCATAAAAAGAATAATGAAGGTTCATGTATGATTTTGTAATTTATCATAAATTATTATACTGTTTTAATAATTTTAGTATATAGTTTTTAAATTTTTTATATATTCATATAATTTTATACAGGCTTTTAAATAATCTGAACTCGAAACTTCAACTCAGTTAATCTAAATCCAAATAGGACATAACTTGGTTTGACGCTAAAAGGTCAACAATGCAAACTCGTCGAATCCTAACTTAAATTGACCTAAACTTGAAATGACTTAAAAAGCAACCCCAATTATTTAAATTAAAAAAATCTAACCCTTGCTCTCAAAATCACATGAAATAAAAAAGGTTTTGCAACGTGAATTAACCAATCCAAATTAACCCAACTAAAACAAATGTGACATGTTCAATAATGTCTAATTTTTTATCATATTTTTAAAATTTATACAAGTTTTCAGTATATATTTTTCAGCTTTCGAACATTAAAAAAACATAACACAAATATATGATTGAAAAAACACATGAATACCATAAAATGAATTGCTAAAATGTACTAATTCCAGTCTATATAAATTTATATTATGTTGAATAGAAAAAAATATGAATGCCAACCAAGCATACATCAATCATATAGTGTTGATCCTCTTAGGATAAAAAAAAATTCACAAAAAATCTAGTTTTTCCATTCCCTAATTATCCCTCATCAGTTTTAATCCCTTCATTCACTTGTCTCAAAAATAATAAAACATCTTCCTAGATTGCTTTATAGCATGCATTAGAAATAGCTTTTATGTATTGTTATAGGAACTCTAACTCTTAAAATTATCAAATAATATCTAATCTAACTTATGAAATTAAAATTTCTTCATTAAAGTAATTAAGATTGAATCATAGAAAAATTTAAAAGATAGAAGATAAACTCAAAATTAGGAGAATAACATAAAAATTCTAAATTCAAATAATAAACATGATGTTTTAGTCCTAAAAAGCAAAATGATATAGGTGCTTTAGTTCAAGGGAAAAGATTGTGATTTGTGACCAAAGTTCAACAAACACAACACCATCCTAACATAAAATGATAGAATACTTTTGGATCGAAGACCATAATTCAAGCAAATAGATAAATCAAATTAACTTTTATTTTTCCCAAGGGAAAACAACATTAGACCAAAGGTCACTATTGGGATTGATGTTGTCACAAAACTGGAACATCATCTCATCGGCTCCCACATGAGTTTGAGGGTTGTTGTTATTGCTCACCAGTTCCATGATCCATTGTTGCCTCTGCATTGGATCCATGTTGTTCACATCTGGTTGCATAATGTCCTCCGTACCTATCCTCGACATCACTTCGGGAGCTACCATCGTCACTGGTGGTAGTGCAACCATGGACGAGGACGAGGATGATGGCACCTCTTGAGGATTAAGGGGTACCTTAGCAAGTGCATCTATCCTCTTGTCAATATCACTCATTTTTTTATCGAGTAACAAGTTAATATCATTCAAGGCCCCAAAGTTCAAACCATGGATTACCCCTTTGCCACAAATGTTATTGAAAATGACTTGGGTTATCTCCTTTTCCCAGTTTTCCTTACAATGGTTTTTTAGCTGCTCTGCTGCTTTGGTGATCTTTTGAGAGAGGAAAGTCTTTTGGTTCAACATATTCTTGCTTTTCTCCATCTCAGGGATCATTTCAAGCTTGGAAAGAACTTGTTGGACTCCCATGGGGGAAGGCCAAACCTCGAGTGGGGACTTATAAGGACTGTACATGATAGCACAAGTGTCAACCCCACAAAGGGTACTCATTTCACTCATTTTTTTTGTCAAACCCTTCATTCTGCTCTTATAGGTGGCTTTCCTTGCTGAATCGTTGGTGATATAAGCAAGCTTAACCTTCTTCCTCGTCATGGCTTTCAGATCAAAAGGGGATATTTGAATGGTTTCTTTTTCCTTTTCTTATGTATTTCTTTCCCCCCTCCCCCAAAAAAAGAAGAAGAATGCTTTATATAGAGGTGAAGAGAGTGAAAATCTTCTCAAATTAAATGACAATAATAGCCAATAATTTTAGTATATACATGGGTTAGGTTTTATTTTTTTATTTTTTCCATGATTAAATTTTCATGTAAATATATATTTTTAGTCATAAAATGAAATCATATGTATTACAAAAAAATTATTACTTGTTTTTATTTTGGTTAGTTATAAAACGATCTAAACGACTTTTATCATTTATTTATACAAATAATAATTATTATATATACATGTATATATGAAAGTGACAAATATATAATATGTATATAAGTCTAGCTAAGGGATATCTTGATGCCAACCTCAACTTGTAAAAGATAAAATAAAATGCAATTGTTGACGATATAATTATATAATATAAAATAACTTGTTTAGTCATAAAACAATTAAAAAAGTGACTTTCATTATCATGAATTTATACAAATCATGCAATATAAAAAATATGGTTCTAGTCCTTGTACAAAAAAAATTATAATTAGTTTGTGCACTTATAAAGTCAAAAATTAAGTCCAACTTTATTATTTAAAAATATTAGTCCAATAATTAAAATCGTAAGTATTTTCCATAAAAGATTATCAATTTGGCAAGTTGATTAAGTTGTCCTCTTGATACGTGGTATATGAATGATGGAAAATAGCCATGTTAAGTTGATAACTTTTAATGGAAACTACCAACAATGATAATTATAGGACTAGGATTTTTAAATTGAAAAAGTAAAATGATTGAATTTTTAGCTTTTAAAGTATGAGGGTTAAAACATAAGTTTGATAGAAGTATAGGGACTAATAACATATTTTATCCATATTTTAAAAATAATCATTAATATTTTATATATTAATTTATAAATGGTAATGCCAGATAAAAATAACACATACAAAAATATATAAAAGGCAAGTGTTCACACATACCATACATACATTTACACCATGGCAATATTTAGTTATTAATGGTAATAAAGTATATAAAAACAAAAGAAATTAGTTTTTAAAACAAAAGTTATTTTGGAAAATCTAAAAAAGGACAAAAAATAACATTATAATACATAAATAGTATGTAGTAGTTATATAATTACCATGTTAGAGTTTTTGGTATTTAAGTAGTGTAAATTTTTAACTAAGAATTGTAATAATGTGTTGTATTTTTTTCTTACAAGTTTGGTAAATAATTGAATGTTATGACAAAAAAAATAAAGAGATGATAAGTATGCCAACTAGACTAAGTATAAAAACTTTATAAAAACTTTCTTTGCTATCTGAATAGCCAAACTGTGTAAACTGTGAGCCAACCGTTGGTTGAAAAGAGATGTCGCAATCATTTATCGTCTACTAATGTTGCACCACGAAGAATCTCAGATCTCCAACTAAATCCCTAACATTAACATTCTTCAACTTGGCATACATGCAATTATCAATATGGAAGCACTGGGTTGATCTATAGATCCATTTTTACGTAGTATATGTTGGTTGACTTGTTTATTATTAGCTTTCACTATATTTGCATTTAAACAATTGGTTTCAGTGTTTTTATAATTGTTTCTCAGTACCCTATAATTCTTGTACCTTAATGTTTTGTTGGGGCCAATTAGAAATACAGGGCATATTGGAATCATTCCATCTAAAGGATATGTTACAATCAATCCAAACAACCCAAGCTAGAGTTGTAATCGAGCGAAGCCGAGCTTGAATATTGTCAAGCTTGAGCTTAAGCTCAACTTTCTAATTTTTAGCTCTATACTTAGCTCAAGTTCAATTGAGCATCTATTTTTAAGCTCAAGTTTTACTCTAGATATAATTGAGTTACTGGAGCTCGAGTTCGATTAAACTCATTCACCAATTTTTTTGCTCAAGCTCAAGCTTAGCCCAATGATTAAGCTTAGGGTTAATAATATATATTAAGGCTAATATCATAATTTAATTATATAAAATATGAAAAGCTCGATAAGGCTCATGAGCCATTCAAGTCAAGTATTACTAAACATACAAACAACATTCTTACTCAACATACAAAAAATGCCCACTTCAACTAAGCTTACTATCATCATTAAACCATTTCATATGTTGTATTAACATGTATTCACCAAGAAACTAAAGAATATAATACTAATGTCAATATTAAGTATCAAAATTAACCTTATCCAAAATCTAAAAACAAGTTCAATAACTCAAAATCCTAATCCCAAAATCATAATAATAATGTAACTATAACCCACATTGCCTTTACTCATAATATTCAAAGAATAAAAGCCACCTACTCAAAAACTATTACCTTGCTAAGATCACTTCCTTGGCCTCTCCACTCACATAAAAAAGCTACTTTTCTACAATATATTATTGTGGAGTGTGAGCTTAAATAAGCTTAGTGAATGTCGAAACAACCACAAAGCATACACAACATCATAGGTTAAGCAAAAGCATACTAAATCACATTTACAACTATATTTTCATCAAGTCAAAATGTATCGATGGTTCATTAATTCATAAAAATAGCATATACTCTCACATACAATTACATACAATATAACTCATATATATAATTCATTTAATGATAAGTTGGCAACTTGAGATTATGAAACATAAAAGTGGGTTCTATCACCACACATTGAATAAATGGATTTTCATCACACCAATGACTCAAAGAGTCTAACATATCCCATAAGTATAGCATAAAGCTAAACACTCTCCAACACACCAACATGTCCCGATGAATGGAGCTTAGCTCAACATTCCCTTGTTTCTCCATTATGTCCGGGGCCTCAATGCCCAAACCATAAAACAAAAAGGTGAGTACTCACAATTCTATGGCATGCCAACTATATCCAATGGTTTGAAGAGATCACAAGGCCAAAATTCTACAATTACACATATTCAATTATTGTTTTAATGCACATAACCTCTGTTCATACTTATTAAGTCACATCACAATCTCATGCACAACGCATGCTTATCAAAATCACATTTAATTGCACATCAAGTGCCACAATAATGCTCATTGAGCTATCATATATCAGATGTCACATGTCTTCATTAAAATCAATACATCATATATCAAATACAAGTATTCTCACATATTACCTATCATAATAACATCACACATCACACCTCGTCATGCGTTAGGCATAATTCCACAACAAGGCAAAAAGTATAGAAAAGGCTTACTCTCGAAACTTAGGGTAGGAGTTTAGACTAATCTTAAGCTCCTAATGAACATTATGAATTGCACATACTAGCAGCGACTTCAGAACACTCACCACTTACGCTTTCGCTTACAAGCTGAAAACTCAAGCAACTTTTTCCTTGCCTTTAGACTTGCTCGTATTGGCTCCCGATTGATCCAAAAGTTACCACACATAAAAAACGCATTCCAAACTCATCAAAAATAGCTTTGAACACAACCAAATAGAAAGAAATATATAATTTAAGCCACTCTTTTCTCGCTACCGAAAACTAGCTAGTTTTTTCAAAATTAAAGATTCGACACCCTAACCTCGTTTCTAAACCTCTATTTTGATTTCAAATATCTAAAATAACACTTAATTTCATATCTAAACCACTAATTTCACCTAAATACATAATCTTACATTTTTCAAAAAATGAAGCTTTTAAGAACATATAAAAGGGGAAAATGTTTGATTCTTAAAAATCTGATAATGAATTATCATATTGAAGTGAAATACCTTTTGGTTAGGTTAAAATGAATAAAAAATCACTTTAAAAACACAAGTTTACTCAATATTTTGAAATCTACATTTTTTTAATCCAAACATGCTTTAAAGACATCAAATCTAAATATTCTCTTTTAAAACCCAATTCGAATTAACAACACTCTTTATTTAATTATAGAAAGTCAAAATATTACCTTGATTTGATAAAAACGAAGATCTAAAACTCTAATTTGATATTTGATCTCAAGAAAAAAATGAAAAATTTGGGGAAGAAAATGTGATTCTTGTTTGAAATTGGTGGTTGTTTTGATGTTTGGGGAATTAATAAATCCGAAGGAATGAATTGTTTTTTAAAGAATCTCTACTTTAGGTTTTGGAAAACTTTTGAATGATTTTGGGTTTTTGAGAAGAAGAGGAAGATGTGAATGGCTTTATGTAGGAGACCATTTTCAAAAATTGGGCAATTTGCCCTCTTAGTCACTTCTAATTCTTCCCTTTTCCAATCATGTCCTAACATAATAAAAATTCATTTTTTTTCCAATTAGACCTCAAAATTAATTTTCGTTTTAAGCCAGCTAATAAAATAAGAACCTGAATATGAGACTTTAATTTTTTTAATTACTCACTTACAACCCAAAATTCAGATACTTGACTCAACCCCTAGGTTAAGGACCCGATTCTACTAACCTGAAACTACTAGGTCATGTTTTGGGACATGACAGATTGATAGTTCAACTTTCTCGAGCTTGATCTCAACTTGATAATTACCAAACTAAGTTCAAATTATTGTAGTCAAAATAGAAATCTTGCGAAGACCAATGTCTCATTTACACCAAGCAAAAGTACAAATGTGAAACATTTGATCCAAAAATTTAGTATGTAATATTCAAATAAAAAAATGTCTTCAATTGTACCTCTCTTCTGAAGCTCAACTTTAATAGAAAAAAGTTAATTGCATAGTTTCCAAAGGAATAAAATTATCTTGAATGGAACTTTAATTCTTCATAAGGATTCCTAATTGGAACTGTAAAAAGGGATTGTCAGAATGTGTATTTTGTGTCTAAATAAGCTCATAAGCATTTTTCATAGAAATAGATCTATCAAAATGGTATTTCTCTACAAATCTATCCACCCACATTAGAGATTAAAAAAATGTGATAAGTTAATTCATTCAACCAATTATTTTTGAGTTGTTCTTGTATAAGAGATGATATTCAAACCTGGTAACTTGGATGTATAAGATAAAAAATCCTCCTCTTTGCTTGTTTGGAGATAGGTATTGTGTGAAACAGAAAGGAATTTGGTTCCACTACCACCTGATCACCATTCCAAATTTGAATATCTAGGCCTAATTTGCATGTCCCTTTTTTTTAATTTCCATAGAGATAGAATCTTTCTAGCATATTCATATTCCATCCACAAAGCCACAAGCTAAAACACGATATAAGAATGGAAATTGAAAGCTCTAAATCACCTAATCAAACTTGTTTCCTACTAATTCTAGTCTCAAACCAACTAAGATATCTATGTCATGCTTCTAATAATACTCCTTAATAAATCAATCAAAACGGGGTTTTTCATAACCTCTAACAATTTCGATCAAATACTTTAAAGCCGATAATAAAATAAAAGGGAAATTAATAATAATTGACCTTAGCATTGCGTACAATCAAACCCATCCACTACATCACAGTCGACAAACTCCACATATTCATTCATAGAGGCACCCTCATTGTATTCAATAGCCGATAGGATTTCAAAAATGGTTTCAAATTATTTTTTACCTGACATTAAAGGATATTTTCCTTTCCTAGTTTTAATACCTTTCCCTTTGAACTCTTCTTGGACTAACACATTTGACCAATCAGCTTTCTGATGAGATAGAAGAAGGATAAGTTTTCTTAAGCAAGCTGTAACATCTCCTCCAAGAGGTTAACTCGATATTTGTCGCTAGGTTGCAACATAGAGCATGGGATGTCTCAACATAGGAAGAAAAATAAGAAAATTCAAACTATTTTCAATGTTAGGACATAGCATGAGGATGTCGCGACATACCCCTGAAGATACCCTGAAGAAGATTATATTGCCTTCGATGTCATGACATAGGAACTGATGTGTTACAACATCGCCTTTTTATGGGAAATTAATAAGAGCCATGGGAATTTTTGTTTGTAAAATCCAACTTTAAGCGTGAAAATATTAGCTGACCTAGGGATAAAGACGACGATCATGCTAAATTTATAAATAGGCTTAGTTAACACAAGTTATGGACACCTTTTCCTATTTTATAATTTTCTCTTTAGATTTAGATCTTAGTTTTGTCTTTTCTTAGGTTTTAGATTTCTGTTCTTATTATTTACTTTTGTGAAGAAATTAGATTTTGGAATTTTTGTCAAACTTTGTGAGGATTCTGCACTTAATACGAATTGGCTTCTTCTAAACTCTATTCTTGAATTTTTTTCTTTATGTTCATTCTTTTATTTAAGTTTATATTGTTCACTATATCCATGAGAAACTAATCCTCCTACGGGGGATTAGCGAGTGGAGGTATGAATAATTAATAGTTTTTTACAGATTTCTTAACGAATCAACTGTTCAGGAATGGCAGAACCTAAAACTCTAAGCCTGACAACCCTAGGAAGTCTTCAAGGTGGGAATTAACTCAAATTTGGTATGGCCTATCTGTGAACACTTTAACCCTGAATCGGTTTGGACTATGAGGTTGAAAGATAAGTAGTTCTTATCGACTCATATTCAATTATTTGATTTCTTGTTTTTCGTTTATTTAATTTTATTTTATTTCTTATTATTCTTATTATAATTTATCCAAAACTCTTCTTTTGATCTTTTGTACTATAATTCAATTAAAGTATTAATTAGATCTATTTATGTTTAAATTAGAACTAATTTAGTGCTTGTCTCTCTTGAGGACGATCCTCGGAATACTTACCTACTCTATTGTAACTATGTAATATCGTAAATTTAGCTCCATAAAATTTAGAAATATATCAAAAATAGAGAATTGGCCCAATGGTTAGTCATTAAATGTGAAAGCTTGAAATTTAGTTGAAGGTCCCAAGTTCAAGTCTCAACTCTTACAAAATAAATTATTTTTTGCAAATTCTCTTATTTTTTTGATGTGTTAGCATCCAAGCTTAGTAAACCTAGGTATAAATAAAAAATTTTATCAAAATAATCAGCCTTTTAATCCCTTTTCTTCTACCCTAGCCATTCTTACCCCTCTCTCCCTCTCTTCATCTTTTTTTTTCTTTTCCCTTTTTCCTCCATTGTTGTTGTTACCTACACCTCCCATTTTATCATCATCTTCTTCTTCTTTTTGCATCAAGATTGTGACCATCTCCATTACTATATTGCTAAAAAATTTCCTCAATTAAATCAGCCCCAAATATGTAATTTTTAACTCCAATATCAATCCCAAACTTCGCCTAGGAAGTGCCATTGTTGTTTCTCTCGACTAGCATGTGTAAGGTCTCTTTTCTCTTCAATTTCTTCATTAATCTTGTACACTGAAAACCTAAATTTCAAGATATGAAATTTATGGGATTTTAAAATTTTTTAAAGGTATTTTTCCATATTTTAATGAATTCTCAAACCATTTTAAAATTCAGCCCCAATTTCGGGCACAATGGGTAGTGGTATGTGCGCATCTGTGTAGAATAGGGGGCTGTTTTGTTTCTTGAATCTTTCCAAATTAATTCCAGCCTTAATTTTAGTTCTTGAACCTACCTAATCATTTATTTAACCCGTGTCAATTAGGAAAAAACATTCTTGATCGTTTGGTCATTCGAAACTCACAAATCGGGAAGCGTAAGTGTAGTTAAGCATAAAATTAATTGTTGTTTCGACAAAGTTTTAGAATAAATGTTATGGGTTGATTAAAATAAGGAATTTAATAATTATTACCTAATGAATTTCTAGTATATTATGGAATTATGTGTTGACCGAAATTCCCCAAATCAACCATAAAGCCGAAAAACGATCGTACGTACAGTTCGTATCGATACAAGGTAAGGAATCAAACTAGTTGAATTCGTAAAATAGTTATTAATTAAAAAATAGGTTTGAACCCATAAGTGGGTAATTAGTAGTTGGTTAAGTGGTAAGTTGATTGAATTTACACTGAAATTTTGGTTTAGGATCATATAAAGGTTTATTAATGAAAATTGGAAGATTCACTAGGGTGCCGTGAGAAAGCGAAAAATAAAGTGTGAGTCCTAAACTTGTAAAATCTGTTTAATAATGATAAATGTCATATTATATTTGATAAACTATCTTGATGATTGGTTTTTCATTGTAGCCAAAATATTAGTTTTGTGAATGGCCGAACTAGGTATGTTTTGAGCCTTAAAAGACTAATGTGTTGGCAAAATTGCTAGTTTGGCTGTATGAATATGTAATTGAGATTGTTATGCATAATTATATTATGTGATATGAGAATGTTTGATTGAATGGTGTGAAATGTTGAGATATTATGTTTTTGCATGATTTAAATGCATGAAATATTTACTATGATATTTATACATGAGGTTGCTATTGGTGCACTGCTTCCTTTTTCTGAAAGTATGTGATTATTGAGGAGATGTTGGACATGTCGAATAAATGTGAAAAGTATTGAAATGTGATTACATATGAATTTGTATGACATATTTCTTGTGTATTGGGATTGGATTTTGTGATTGACAGAGGAGTTCCGTGGAGTACCAGCGGCATATTAAGTTCGCATATATTTGTAGTCAATGCATTACATTTGGAGTACTAAGAGGATTGGTGATTATATCGCATTATTTATTTGGCAGTTTTATTGCATTATTGATTATTTATGGTTTTACCGCATCGAGATTTTCTCACATACATTGGAGTTTGGCCTACGGGTTCTGGGGAACTCATGGTGTGTATCGGCTGGTATGGGTAGGATCTTACATGTGCATTTTTCAAGATCATGTTCATATGAAATTATTATTGATAGTGTTTGATTGTGCTATTAGTACCTCTATGAAATTGCCTGTATAAATGCTTAATACTTATTTAGCCTCACATTGAGCTTGTTAAGCTCACCCCATTAACTCAACTTCTCAGGTAACGATCGAACTCAAGATCAAATTGGCATGCGGACATACAGTGGACTTCGGACTTTACTTTATCATATTATTTTAATTGTCATATTTTTAGGTTATTATTATTATTCAGTTTTGGATTGTAAAGTTTCTTTAAATTGTGGTTTGAAACTATTCGAGATTTTGAGGTTTTTCATGCATGCATGGCACACATATTTGGTATAGATACACAGTTTTTATAAATATGTTGAAATGGCCTATGCATGATATATGGCACAATTAATAATTTGACTAGTAATGGTGCATTTCCGCTGCTAAGAAGATAACAAAATGATTTTTCAAAGGCAATGCCGTCAGTAAGGTTTTATGAAAACTCACCTAATTTGTTAATTTGGCCTACGCATGGTTGGACTAAGTAAATCAACGTTTTCCAAAGCTAACAATAGAAACCACAGTTTTATAAAATAAAGTACTTGAAGGTTTTTACCTATAGTTAGGGTAGGTTCGACATTAAGGTGTCCAATGTCGCATTCCCGATTCGACCATAACGTTTAGGTCGAGTTTGGTAGGTTACAAACTATATTACAACCTAACCCATACACTTGCATATATCACTTTTTCACATCTTTTGTGTAGGATTTCTACTTTGGACGTTAGTATGTTCAGAGGTAGTTAAGTTGCTGGCACTGTTTCCAGAGAGGCAACGTCACTATATTAGTTTTAATTTTTTCTTGACAATAGAATAATTAGGAAATCTTTAGGTTACAGTTACGAATTTAATTTTCTTATTTCTACTAATCTTATCTTTTTGGGTTTGGTGTATGAATCATAGTAGGGGAATGCATATAAAGCCAACTCATTGACAGCAACAGCAGTAGCAACAACTAATGTAGAATTAGTTACTTACTAGAGTGAATTTACCACCACGTGAGAATCCGTTGTTTGATGAAGCTAGCGATAACAATCTAGAAGATCCACCACCCCCACAACTACCCGCAAATCTAAACATGGCATGTAAAGAAAAGACTCTGAAAGAGTATTTGCTACCTAATCTAGATATGGTTCAAGGGAGTATAACGAGGCCAGCTATCATGGCCAGTAATTTTGAGATTAAGCTAACTATGATCTAGATGATTCAGAATAATCTACAATTTTGAGGAACACTAACCGAGGATTCGAGTCAGCATTTAAAACGGTTCGTTCAGCTTTGATACCTTCAAATGCAATTGGGTCACTGATGACACTATTTGTCTTTAGTTGTTCTCCTTTTTATTATTTGATAACGCTTTTTCTTGGCTAGATTCTTAAGCCCAGTATTAATCACGACATGGGATGAACTCGCAGGGAAATTCCTACAAAAGTTCTTCCCCATTAGCAAGACAGTCTAACTAAGAAGGGAAATTTTAATGTTCAAACAGTTAGAAGGGGAAAGCTTTCACGAAGCATGGGAGTGCTTTAAGATGCTAATTCAGAAGTGCCCACACCACGGATTGCCTAAGGGGTTTCAACTGCAAATTTTCTACAATAGGTTGGATGTGCATTCGAGGTAAGGATTAGATGGAGTGGTAGGAGGAGCCTTAATGAGAAGAATGTATGAGGATGCATATGAATTGATAGAAAGTATGGTGATGAATTCCTACCAGTGGCGGTAGGAAGAGCCATCTATAGTGAAATCTATTTAGGAGGATGATAGATATCAACAACTGATGGACAAAATCAACAGAATAGTGGTTGATAAGACTACACCATCTGTTTATGGAGGAGACAAACTACTTTTCCACTATATTAATAATCCTACCGAGGATGTGAACTACATCGAGAATAGGGGTGGAAATCCCTATTTGAATACATACAGTCCTAGATGGAGGGATCACTTGAATTTGAAATGGGGAGTAAACCAAGGAGGAGTTAATAGCTCGAATCAAGTTAAAAATTCTAACAGTCAACCTCCTTAATTACAGAAACCCCAAGAAAGGGACAAATCGAATGACCAAACTGCATGTGGTCAATGTCAGGATAGAATAAAGAACATTGACTAAACTTTAGGATCAGATAGGGAGATGAAGTCAATGAAAATGGATGTGAAACAGGTGCAATCTGAGTGCACCAACTCAACAAGAACATTGACTAAACTTGACGATCAGATGAGCCAATAGATGAGCATGATGGAAGAGATAAAAAGGCAAATTGGCATAGGTATTCCTAGTAATACCAAAAATAATCCTCATAGAGAAGGGAAGAAGCATGTGAAAGCAATAGTGCTCTGGCCGAGTCACCCAAAAAACCCAACTCAGGAGGTAAATATAGAGAATACTGATGATCTTCAAGAAAGACACCTCAAAGTTGAAAATGAACCAGATTTAGAGGAAGTAGTTGCACTGACAGTTGAGCCAGAGATAGAAACAACTAAAGATTTTACCGTTGCAAAAATATTGTTCCCTTCAAGACCAGAAGAGAAGTAAAAACGAGATAAAGATGAGTTTGTAAGCTTTCTAAACTTGTTCAAAATATTAAATGTTAACCTGCTTTTCATTGAATTAATTGAGAAAGTTCCTAAGTACGCCAAGTTTTTAAAGGAAATTATGTCTAGGCATAGGAAAATTAAGGTAGGTGAACAAGTTAACATAAGTGCTTCCTGCAGTGATATTATTTTGACACAGGTTCCCCAAAAGTTGAAAGACCCGGGAAGTTATACTATTCTTATAAAGATAGGGAGCATTCGTTTAGTAGACCTCTATGTGACCTAGGAGCTAGTATACTTGGTGAAAAAGTACAACTTCTAAAGAAAAGTTACATATACGACAAGAATCCTCTATAGGAATACCACTACAAGACTTGCCCTAAATTATTCTATAGACCCTTCTATAGAAACTTAAACATTTTACATAGATGGGTCCTCTAATAAAGAAAGAGTAGCAATAAAGATAATGTTACTTTATCTAGTAATTCATGAGTGACACTACTGTTTGATTCTATCATTCCCAGTAAAAAATAATGTTAGAGTTAGCTAAATCTATAAAAGTCCAACACTTGTAAGTATTCATCAACTCACAACTTGTAACAAGACAACTTGATAGAGAATACAATCATAGGGGTCCTACAATGGTAGACTAGCAAATAAACTCTATGGAGTTTGTTATAACACTTCCCTCTAGTTACTTGATAGAAAGTGGGGTTTTGAGGGAAGTTGTTGATTGAACAAGTTTGTAAGTCAAGCTACAAATGCTTACCCTCCATCAATACTATTAGTTTCATAGATTGTTAGATGAGACCAATCATCAAATTTCTAAAACACACATGTGAGCAAAAGAATCAAGCAAAATCCTTGAAAACAAAACAAAATTCTTTAAGATATGTGTTTATTGATGGAATCTTTTACAATAGGTCATTTTCCTAACCTTTACTACTCTATCTCTAGAAGAAGTAGTGTGTGTCCTTAGGGAAATCCATAGGGAGTCTACTGTCATGTGTGAATATAATATGTGAATTGTGCAAGTATACACATTGAATCAAGTAATAAAGTGATAAGTGAGGTCGTTTCCACAGGGATCGGATTATGTATAGAAATGGTCAAGTTCTGATAATGATTAATGTTATGGCAAAACCGAGTTAAGTACATGGGATGAAGACGAGTTTGTAAGCTTTCTAAATTTGTTCAAAACATTAAATGTTAACATGCCTTTGATTGAATTAATTGAGAAGGTTCCTAAGTATGCCAAGTTTTTAATGGAAATTATGTCTAATGTAGGAAAATTAAGGTAGGTGAACAAGTTAATATAAGTGCTTCCTATAGTGCTATTATTTTGAGATAGGTTTCCCAAAAATTGAAAGGCGCGGGAATTTTTACTATTCCCATAGAGAAAGGGAGCATTCATTTTACTAGAGCTCTATGTAACCTAGGAGGTAGTACACTTTGTGAAAAAGTACACCTTTTAAAGAAAAGTTACCTGCATGACAAGAATCCTCTATAGAAATGCCACTTCAGCACTTTCCCTAAATTATTCCATATACCCTTCTATAGAAACTTGAACATTTTACATAGATGGGTCCTCTATTAAAGAAAGAGTAGGAGCAAAGACAGTGGTAATTTATCCATTAAGTCATGAGCGACACTACTGTTTGATTCTATCATTCCTAGTTACAAGTAACGTTAGTGTAAGCTAAATCTTTAAAAGTCCAACACATGAAAGTATTCATCAACTCACAACTCGTCATAAGCCAACTTGATGTAGAATCCGATGATAGGGATCCTAGAATGGTAGAATAGCACAAAACTCTATAGAGTTATGTAAACTGAAAAATATATAGGATTTTTCCTATGCAATTTATCACCTTTTTACTTAAATTTGTTTTTAAAACTAAGTAATTGTTTAATAAATTAATTAAATATGTGAAAATATGAAATTAAGGCATAGAAATTATTAAAATGTGATTTTATGCTTTATTATATAGTTTTCATGCATAAAATGGCTTATTTTATATTTATTTGAACATATTATATTTTTAAGACATAAAATAGACCATGCATGATTAAATTAAATAAAATATGAAATTATATTAAATAATTCATTTTAAAATATTTCATTAATAATTTGGGTTTTAATTAATTACTTATTTTATTCTTTGGTCTTTTAATTTATTGATTTATTTTAGACAGGTCTGATAGCTTTGTTGGATTACAAAAATAGTCCAAATTGAAGACCAAGTCAACCAAATTTCGGCTACACATGGCTGTCGACATAAACCACTTTTTGGTTTAATTACACAAGGTCCTTGCAATGTTGAAGAAATTAGAGATTTGCCCGAAGATTTACATTTGACCGAGTCTCAGTCCTGAGTTGTTATGGCATTTAAATTACTTAAAAATCAAGCAAAATTCAACTCAAAATCCACTAATCATGGCCGACCACTCATTGAAGAAGCTTGAAGAGACTAAATCTCTCTATTTTTAGCAAACTACTCTCCTCCCTTCACCTATAAATAAGACTTCATTTCACCATTCCTAATCATCCCTCATCCTTCATCATTCTCTCTTTTCTCTCAATTCTCTTTAGCATTTTCCATTCCCCATGCCTAGCATCATCTCTTCTTAGATATTGTAGCAATTAGGCCTCTTAAAGATCCCTTGCTTGGCCACCTTGGAGAGCCATCAACAAAGGAGCAAAGCGAAGGAGTGAAGAAGACTCGTCGGTCAGAGTCTTGGGTGGCAGCCACTTTGATTTGGGTTTAATCTTTCTTTTCTTTGATTTAATCTGAAAATGTTTGCTATGCATTATTTTCTCTTGCTACAACAATGTTAGCTTAATTTTATTTAAGCTCGGATGATTGCTTTGATTAAATAATATTTATTTGATTCATGCTTGTAATGTTTGTGCCTCAATAGATCATGTTTTCAATTAAAATTAAGTCTGTATTTTGTTCATACGTGATTGAAATGCACTTGAATTAGCTGAGCAATCCTAGCCAGAGGACGGCTAGTAGACACAGAATTGAAATGTGCATGTTCAATTTAAATCTTAACTCGATTAAATTGTAGGTTGCATAACAACTCTAACCAAGCTCTGTTATCTGCATAGTTGTTAGATCTGTGTGATTAAACTATTTCAAACCTAACACGTCCTTGTTACCTCGCATGAATGCTAAAAAAACCCTTAGTAAATAAGGATCAGTAAAATGCATATTTACTAAGTAAAGGATTCCGAAAAGACCTAATGTGGTTTCCAAACTCATGAAAGATCGAGTTGCCATGGAATGTTTTTCTGAATGTTATTAAGCATGTTGATAATAAATTGAGTTTAATTAAAGTAATTGTCCTAGTATATTTATGTTATAATTGTTGCAAATTGTGTTTAATTTTGCTAAAATATATTTCATTCATATGGTTTGCATATTTAGGATATTTTGCATTGGGAATCATTGCATTAAGTTTAATATACTTAAATTTTAATCATCACTTCTCAATCATATTGTGTTTTTATTTACCAAGTTATTAATATAATTTCACAATTAAGTGATTTAACACAGATACAATCCCTATGGAGACAATAACTCGATACTTACTTATTACTTGATAACGAATGTGTACACTTGCACAAACCTACGTGTCACAAGTTAGTTAAAACACTCCCCTCTAGCTACGTGACAGAAAGAACTGTGAAAAAGATAAAGGCAAAGTTGATATGCTTTCAAAGATTGCTCACATTGTGAAAGTGGGGTACCAATGGAAGTTGTTGATTGAAAAAGTTTGTAAGTCAATCTACAGACACTTACCCTCTATCAATACTGTTAGTTTCATAGATTTTTGGATAAAACCAATCATCAAATTTCTAAAACACACATGAAAGAGAAAGAATCAAGAAAAATACTGGAAAATAGAACAAAATTTTGTAAGATATGTGTTTATTTATGGAATCCTTTACAATAAATCATTTTCCTAGCCTCTGCTACTCTATCTTTAGAAGAAAAGTGTGTGTTGTTAGGGAAATCCATAGGGCAGTCTACGAAAACAATTTGGAGGGCAAAGCCTAAGCTTAAAAAGCCTAGTTGCAGGGGTAATTTTTGCCTTTAATAAAAGTCAGTGCTACTAATGGAAGCACATGGCCGTGTACCAGCCATGTCCAACCCCGTGTAACTCTCTGACTTGGGTCACGCAGCCAACACACACGCCCATGTGGCTAGCCCTTGTGCCTTAAAAATGGCCATACAGACACTCATGTGCCAGGCCGTGTGCTAGGCCGTGCCAAACCTATAGGGTATACTGACTTATGCCACACGACCAAGTCACACGTCCGTGTGTGAGGTCGTGTGGAGCATACTGACTTGGTTTCTATTTCACTACTAGGGGACACACGGCCGTGTACATGACCGTGTATCACACACAGTTGAGACACACACCTGTGTCTTTGCCCCTGTGGACAAAAATAGGCTATTTACGAAGCCATTTTGCCACCCAAACTTGTGCACACCTACACCAAACCAAGTGGCACTAAAATAAGGCATAAATAGGCATTAAATCAACCTCAACCAAGCATCATTTATACCATTTCAATGCCAACAATTTATAGGACACATAATATCCCAATATGCCATCTAATTCATACTAAATTTCACTTACTCAAACATAAAAAAAATGACCAAACTCAAATATGCATTATTTAACCTAATCTCACAAATATAACAATATCCACACTTCAATCATTTGATACTCATAATACCTATTAACATCAAGAATCACACAACCATCATCCAACACATTACACAAGACATAAACACATGTATATATTGATTCAAACATACCACAATAAATCAACTTCCATGACTTTAAACATTTACAAGCCAATTCAATTGGCCAGAATCATTACCAACTCATAACCAAAATGACCAAAGTCCCTATACATGCCATATACTCAAAACATAAGCTTAATAGTACCAAAGTGATAGTAGGATAGTGTGACGTAGTCTCCAATGATCCTCGAATTCGAGCTAGCTTTGAAGTCACTATAAAACATGAAAAATGTAACGCCCCGAATTTTGGGCCTAGATGAATTGGGCTTTGGGCGTTGGGTCTCATAATTATTTTTTAAGTGAGCAAGAAAATGACAAATGACATGTTGGCTATAAGGGTTTAAAGAATTTGGAGTGTCTAGGTATGTTGGAGAAGTTCTGGGTTCAAGTTTTGTGGTGGAGGAATTTTAATTTAATTATTAAAAGAACCAAGGTTGGGAGTAGTTGGGCTTTTAAATAAAAATAGGGGAAAATGGCATCAAAAAGCCTTGTGGAGGAGTGGTTAAGTGACGCCACTTAGAGTGTAGGGAGGTGGCGTTAGTGGCTAGCAAGGAGATCCATGGTTCGAATCCTAGCTTATTATTTTTAGAAGTTTAATTTTGGCCTTCTAGAAGATTGGAAGTGACGTGAAGATGGACTCCAAGGGTAGTGTTCATAAGAGAAAATTGAGGAAAGGATTGAGGGGTTATCAGGGAGAAAAATGAGAAGATGAGAAGGGGAAAGTGATGGACCAGAATGGGGAATTGAGGGTCAGGTAATTCGGCTATAGGGGGTATAAATAGGTACCGAATGCAAAGGTGCCAAGCTAATGCCGAAATCTCTCTCACTTTGTTATTGGAAACCCTTTTCTCTTCAAGATCCAAAAAGTCGAAAACCTTTGCTTCTTTCTTTCTTTTCTTGTGCCAATTTTCAATTCTTCTTCTACTATTCTTCTTTAATCTGTGCCAAATAAACCTTATTCACCATACTAAGCTTGAAAGCCTAATAATTTTTGGCCGAATACCCTTAGTGCAATTACTACTACTTCTACTTCGGTCAAATCTAGTGTAAGTGTTGTTCTCCCAATCAGTTTTGCTAAGAATCTATTTCACTATTCTTTCCTCACTCTTTCTAATCAACTGTGTTAGGGAATTAGTATCGAATCTCGAATCTTAGCTCTCTACCAAAATTGCTCCTAAGGTGTTTTGTGGTTTTGGTAAGTATTCCTTTCTTGTTGGCTAAGGTTGGCCAAATGGTCTTAAGTGAGATAAGGGGATGAATGATGTTAGATGTGAGTCCGCTAGTATTTGGTTTTAATGAGTAAGATTAATGTAGATCTAGGGAGTACGTGATCAAGGAAAAGGTATTAGGGATTGGTGTTCAAGGTAAGGTTAAGGTGAGGTTTCGATTTTGGGTAAAATATGTATTAAGCATACGATTAATTGAAGAGTGATATCATTTGTAGGTTTGTAACTAAGGGAATCACAGCACGCTCTATTACCAGGTGTGTACATACACTGTACACAGAAGTAGACTGGCAAAAGCTGAAATGCCGAAAAGTCGAAATGCTGAAAAGCTGAAAGTTTGGCTACAGCAGACTTGTGAGTGCGCGAACACTCATAAGGGGGAAATCGATAGGTTGTATGAGGCCCCATGGGCGATTCCATGGGCTTGGGCTGTGAGCTGGCCAACCGGGCCAGAATAGGCTTAATGGGCCAATGGGCTGTTGGGCCCATAATGGGTAATATTGATAATTTATGATATGTGATGAATAATTGTATGCGAGCATGACTATGAATGTGAATTGTGCCTGAAGGGCCATATGAATGTGAATTGGGCTAGATGGGCCATATGAATATGAATTGGGCCTGACGAGCTATATGAATGAGATTGGGCCTAGTGGGCCATATGTATGTATGTAGGGGTTTTGGGCCTAGTATATGATGATTGCATAAAACTTAACTAACTAAATAATTAATTTCGACCGTGGACAAGTCATAGGGTTAAGGTGTGGCAACGTGTATATTCATGTCTAAGATTGGATCTAGGGAGAGTATGGTACTTAAGCGGTCTTAATGACCCACCTCCTCTTCTCTGGAATCCTACTTGGTGCATATTATTCGTTCATCTTAGCTCACGGGATTTGTTAACGGGCCAAGGTAAGTGAAAACCGTAAAGAAAGGGAATATCACCGAAATGCCCCTAAAGGCGAAAATGACCAAAATACCCCTAGGTGTTGAAGGTAAGTTTTATGGATGTGACATGCATACATATGATATTCTGCTTAGGTTGCATATAGGTTGGGAATTTTGGAACGGAGGAAGTATATGAGGATTGCATGGTTGCTTGACAACCGTGGATCCACCGAAGGCTTTTTAAGACCATTATATGATTAGTAGCTTGCTGCAATGAAGGTAGTTCCGCAACCGAGCTACCATTGAAGTGTATCGATTGGGTGGGTCGATATTTATATCCCTACTTGAAGTGTACCGGGGGATGGAGCTGAAGTGTAGCGGACTGATTATTGGGGTGGGTTGCATTGCACTGCATTGCATGTCTGATTTTATGATGATTGATGAATGCTTCTTCTCGACGAGGGTGTACACACTGAGTTTACGAAAACTTACCCCCTGTTTTATTTTTCTCAGGTAATGCTCAATAGGAGGTTCGAGGTCTGGAGGGACTCTGGGTGGCCAACTAGCAAGACAACTTGGACTTGGTTGTTTTAAAAGCATTTAATTCCCGATTTATTAAGTGATTTTAGACTGGATTGTAATAAGGCCTCCTCTTTTGTTATTATTTGGATTATTATTCTTATGCATTGTAAATGCGAGAAGTTGAACAGGGATTTTCTAAACCATAGTTTTTATATACTATGTTTCTGCAACCAAACCTTTAATTGATAAACTTTCTTAAATCAAATGTTTTAAACAAAGCTTTCACAATTGAAAAGAGTGTTTTCATAAGTTAACTAAGGTTTCATATCTTAAGGAAGGGTTTTCAATGAAAACAAGGTTTTCACTAAAACACTTCAATGTGATGCGCCAGATTTGGCCATAATGTCTGGGCCGGGTTTGCGGTGTTATAGAAAAAAATAAACAAAGTAAGCTTTATAGCTTAGTAAGCTCGTATGCAATAAAATCAATATAATCATAAATACACAATTCAACAAATTGAATATATCATCATGTAACTCATATTAACTAACAAACCTTTCACTTATTCAATTATAAGATTATATGTGATCTTCAAAAATCACTTCAATTTAAAGCTTATACGGTTCATGTACATACCTGCACCATCTCATATCAATCTAATACTCAACCACGTCTTTCATTTACCCATTGAACCATTTGGAATACTATCGGATACTTGGAAAACTTGCACCCTAAGTGCTACATATATAGCCGAAGCTATCTCAATCTCTTATCACATAAACTGCTCACATTAGAGCTATCAACGAGCCTGCTCATACAAGCTGTCAGTCGAGACGTAACTACACGGTGCTGCTCACACAAGTTGTCAAGTAACTGCAACACATGTCGGTATACTCAGCCACCGGTAGGACGTACAAGACCAGCCTCAGATCACATAATCACAATAAGCCCTAATGACATGTCATTCGTATCCTAATCTGTTCTTAAGGTTCAACTGAGATTTCGCCCTTACTGAATCGTCATCGAACGTGTTTGTAGAGTCATACTCACAATTCATACAATATCAAAGCATTAAAAGCATAATTATAACAATGCTTAATACATACGAACTTACCTCGGACGCTAAAACGACAAAACGAGTCAACTATTCTAAAACCTTGTTCTTTCCCCGATCTAAGTCCATATTTCGACTTTCTTGATCTAAATATAATAAAAAATAACTTATTTAATCATCACTCCATTCAATTTAGTCCAAAATTCACATTAAGGCTGTAACGCCCCAAAAATCCCGAAACCTTAAATTTTTTTCTTTTTGCGCTTAGCAATTCCGGTTAAGTGTTAATTACGCGATGGTAGGTCTTGGTCAAGGTTTGAGTTCAAATCTAGGAGTAGAAGAAATTGTATTTTAATTATTTAAAGAATTAGGGTTGGCAAGCAGTTGGGCTTTTAAATAATAATAAGGGAAAAATGGCACAAGAAGAGCCTGTGGTGGAGTGGCTAAGTGATGCCACATAAGGTGTAGTGAGGTGGCGTTAGTGGCTAGCAAGGAGATCCAAGGTTCGAATCCTAGCTTAGTATTTTTGGGAGTTTAATTTTAGCCTTCTAGAAGGATGGAAGTGGCGTGAATATGGACTCCAAGTGGAGTATTCAGAAGAGAAAATTAAGGAAAAGATCAAGGGGTTATCAGAGAGAAAAATGAGGAGATGAGAAGGGAGAAGTGATGGAGCCGAATTGGGAATTGGGCATGGAAAATTCGGCTATAAGGGCTATAAATAGGGGCCAAATACAAGGTTGTCAGGCTACTGTCGAAATTCTTCTTTACCTTGTTGCCAAAAACCCTTTTCTCTTCAAGATCCAAAAAGTCGAAAACCCTCTGTTTTACTTTATTTTCTTTCTGTTGATTTATATTCTCCTTTACACAATCTTCTTTGTCGATTTCTTCTACTACTCTTCTTCTTTAATCTGTACCAAATAAACCTTATTCACCATACTTAGTTTGAAAAACCAAAAATCGAATCTTCCAAGGGACGAATACTCTTTGACAGAATCTAGTGTAAGTGTTGCTCTTCCAATCGGTTTCCTTTGTTTAGTGTCGATTATTGTCCCTCACTCTTTCTAATCAAGTTTGTTAGGGAATTAGTACCAGATCTTGGTTTTTAGCTCTCTGTTGAATTGCTCCTTAAGGTGTTGCGGTTTTGGTAAGTATTATTCTCCCATTGGCTAAGGCGGTCGAATGGTCATAGTTGTGGTAAGGAGACTTGTGCTGGATACGAGTCACCTATTATTCAAGTTTTAATGGTTAAGATTGGTGCAGATCTAGGGAATACGTGATCAAGGGAAAGCGAGTAAGGATTGGGCTCAAGGTAAGGTTAAGGTGAGGTTTCGGTTTTTGAGTAAATAAATATTAAGCATGTAATTAATTGAAGGGTAATATCATTTGTAGGTTGGTGACTAAGGGAATCGTAGCACGCTTTCTTACTAGGTGTGTACATACACTACACACACACTATGAATCGACAAAAGTCAAAATACTGAAAAGTCGAAAAGTCAAAATGCCGAAAAGCCAAAAGTTTGGCTACGGTAGTCTTGCGAGTGCACGAACACTCGTAAGGGGGAAACCGATGGGTTCCCTAAGGCCCACGAGTGATTCTATGGACTTAGGTTGTGATTTGGCCATATGGGTTGGAATAGGCTGAATGGGCTAAATAGGCCCAATAGGCTGTTGGGCCCATAATAGGCAAAAACTGATTATTGATGCTTGGTGATAGGAATTTGTATGTGAGTATGAATATGAATGTGACTGGGCCTAACGGGCCATATAAATGTAATTTGGGCCTAATGGGCCATATAAATGTAATTTGGGCCTAATGGGCCATACAAATATGATTGGGCTTAATGGGCCAGATGCAGGTATGTGAAATTGTTAGGCTTTGTAAGAGGTTTTTGGGCCTAGTATATGATATCCACATAAGACTTGATTAATATATTGCGACCATGGACAAGTCAAAGGGTTAAAGTGTGGCAACGGGTATATGCATGTCTAGGGTTGGATCTAGGGAGAGCTTGGTACTTAAGCGGTCTTAATGACCCACCTCCTCTTTTCTGGAATCCTACCTGGTGCATAGTATTCGTCCATCTTAGTTCACGGGACTTGTTAACGGGCCAAGGCAAGTGAAAACCATAATTAAGGGAGAATTACCGAAATGCCCCTAGGGGCAAAAATAACCAAAATACCCCTAGGTGTTGAATGTAAGTTTTGTGAATGTAACATGCATACATATGGTATTCTGCGTAGGTTGCATATGGGTTGGGAATTATGGAACAGAGGAAGTATATGAGCATCGCATGGTTGTTTGACAATCATGGATCCACTGACGGCTTTTAAAGCCCAATATGTAAATGAAGGTAGTTCTCCAACCGGGCAACCATGGTGTGTGGGTTGGGTGGGTCGATATTTATATTCCCACATGGTGTGACAGGGGACGGAGCCGGTGTGTAGCGAATGGATAATTTGGATGGGATTACATTGCATGTTTGATGTATGATGATTCTATTTTTTTTGTATGCTTGTTTTTACCGAGGGTTGTATACACTGAGTTTGCGAAAACTCACCCCTTCTATAACACCCTGATTTTCGGAATTTTTGTGATTTTTGAGAATTTGGTAAAATTTTTTAAATTTGGTATTTGGTTGTGAAATTCATAATTGGAGTGTGTAAATGGGCCTATGGAAGGCCCATGTGTTGGCCAAAACCCAGTTGAATTTTTAAATTTTGGACTTAAGGAGTTAGGGGCATTAGATAGGTGGCCTTATTAAAAGATGTGGGTAAAGTGTAACACAAGAGAGCCCCTGGCAAAGTGGTTAAGTGACGCCACTAAGGAGCTAAAAAAGTGGCGTGCAAGTGTTTGGGGGAAGGCCAAGATTCGATTCACTAAGCTGGCAATTGTGTTGTTATTTTTATGTCTTGAGCATGTAGGAGTTTGAAGTCGAATGGAACTCTGTTGGAGAGAGTTTGAATCAGTCAAAGGCATGAACTTAGGAGTGATAAGGGGAGAGATTTTGGTGCTTTGAATGGAGGCTTAGTGTTGGCCGAATAGTGGGAATTTAGGAAGGAGAAATCGACTTAGGGGTTTTAGGTTAGTATTTGGGCATTAGGGGCTTTAGTTGTGCCGTTTTCTTTTGTTTAAACATCATAGGGTTATTTCTTTTCTTCCTTTTCTTCTCTAGCCGAAATCACCACTCCTGTCATCCATTTTCCTTTCTCTTCTTTTGCCAAAACCAAACAACTACTTCCTTTCCTTTCATCACCCTTGCCGAATAACCAAAAGAGTCGAAACGTCTGAAGTTGGTTGTGCCGATTTCATTTAGACCAGCATCCTTCTTTTCTCTTCATTTGTTGTGATCGATCCCTTCATCCACTGAACTCTAAAAGTCCCCGACGGCAACACCAATACAAAGCCACCACACCATTTCTTTTTTTTTTTGGTCCTAAAAGCCGAAATACCTTAGTTCTAGGGGCATAGCCGAACCTGTAGACCTCTAGGATTCAAAGGCTGCTAGGTGGTTGAGGGCTAAGTCTACTTTGGGTCTAAATAGTGCAGAAGGGAAGACTGTGGTAAGTACTCGTTTTCCAAATCGATTCAGTGGTGTAAATGTTAAGAAAAGTTAAAACCCCCTATAGTTTAGGGAGGTTATCGATTTGAGGTATAGGCCTCACTGGGCCTTTTCATTCGACTTTTATGGTTTGTGTAGTGAAATAGAAAACTTTGGAGGAGCAGCAAGGCTTGAAGTATCGGTTTGGATAAACTTGGATCGAATCATTGGACCCTGTGAAGGTAAGTGATCTATGGCTATTAGGGGTTCTTTGGCCGACTATGGTAAGGTGGATTTTGGGTTTGATAAGCATGGATTGTAAACTAAGAATGGTGGTGACTAATTGTAGGTTTTCGTGGGAGACTTTGTTAGCAAACGTCACAAAATAGGTGTGTAACAACCCTCGTAGTAGCTTAGATTAATATTCGCTGAAAAGCCGAAATGCTAAAATTCTGACATTTTGGGAACTTGTGATTTTGCGTTTGATTATAGATGTGATAAATACGATAAAATCGGTGTTTGGATTGATGGAACAGGTAAGAGCGCAATTTTGTGCACGATGGTAAGTTGGGCCTCAATGGGCTAGAATTGGGCCCAATAGGCTTTCGGGCCCATTTGGGTAAAATCGATAGAAAATGAAATTTGAAAAACTTGCATGTTAACACGGTTAGTACTGTTGTAAAATTTAGGTTATGCATGTTAACACGGTTAGTACTGTTGTAAAATTTAGGTTAAGTGGGCTTAGTGGGCTAAATCAGCATTCGTAGGGCCCATTAGGGGTTTTTGAGCCCAAAAGCCCGAATTTGATAAAGTGGGTTAAAAATCATTGTTTAAGCACTCGGAAATATTGATAATTGTTAATGAACATGGAAAACCCTGATATTTGGTAAAATTATGAAATTACCCTTATAATATGAAAAATGACTATTTTTCCCCTAAGCAAAAATGACCATTATACCCCTGGGGTTTAATTATGAATATGATGCATGAGATATTGTTATACATGATATGACATGATATGCACATGATATGATATGATATACTCATTATATGCATGGGTTGGGTTTTATATAAATGGAGGAAGTGCTAAAAGGGCTTTGCCCCAGTTTACCGAAAAGGGCTTTGCACCAGTTTATCAAAAAGGGCTTTGCCCCAGTTACTAACAAAGGCTAGGCCTCCAGTTATATGATAAAGTAGCTATGCTGCTAGTGGAGAGTTTGGTTGGGTGGGTTGAGTTATTCCCCACATGGAGAGCTTAGTTGGTACGGGTGGAGAGTAGCGGATGGTGGGTTGAGTAGTCTCCCCAAATCGGCTTGCATACATTCATTGGTATTACATGTGATATTGAAATGGGCCTATGGGCCATACCACATTCTTGTAAAGGCTTGGCCCGATGATATGATTTATGAAAAGGCTTGGCCCGATGAATCATTAAACGAAAGGCTTCGGCCCAGTATATGTCGAGACTGAATTAGGGCTTAGGCTCAGTATGCTGATATTAGTTTGGGCTCTGAAAGGGGCTCGTTGCACATTGAGTTTCCAAACTCACCCTTTCCTTAACCTTACAGGTGAGCTTTGATGTGGAGACTTGGAGTCGGAGGGGATTCAGAGTGGCCGTGGTGGTCGCTTTCGGACTTTGCAATAAGTAACCGGTTTTTTTTTATAAATTTTATCTTAATTATTGTTATTTGGTTTTGGGTTGTAATAAGGCCATTTTAATTATTTTTGGGATTATTTTATTTTATACTCTATATTTTACTGATAATAATCCAAAATGGGTTAGACTTAGGACGCGTTTTCAAAATGATACCTGTTTTCGAAATAATGTAACGATACAATTAATCGATTTATCAAAAATATCTACTCAAATGAATTCCAACTCAATTTTTTCCAAAACCCTAACCTCGTACCAAAGTGTGGCAATGGTTGTGGGCATGTCTAGGATTGGACCAGTCAAGAGCTTGGTACTTAAGCAGCCTTCATGGCTCACCTCCTCTGTTTCGGATACCTACCTGTTGCACGGCTTCCATTCACTTTATTAACTTAGCAAAGACTATCTTTTAAAACACTAAGAAGGACGTTGAAAGAGGCATGGGTTTTCTTAAAAACTTCAATGTGACACGTCGGATCCGGCCATAACGTTTGGCTGGGTTTGGGGTGTTATATTTAGTGGTATCAGAGCCAGATTACAACAACTCGACTGTGGATTTTAAACGGATTTAAAATCAAGAATTTCAAAACAAAGGTATTTTAAATCAATTTTTAAGAATTTCTAAAAATAAACCTTTTTTTTACTTATTTTATGCGACCAAATACATGTTTTAAATTGTTTGGAGAAAGAAGTGGCACACTGAATCCCCGGCACCAGGTCTGTAAGTGTACTTTCTTTTACACCATGTGATATTGATATGATGCTATAGATAGAACTGAAACCCTACTATGATACTTTAGATAGGGTAGAGGTGTAAAACAGTAGGATTGAGACTGTAGCTAGGCAACGACGTTGCGAAAACAATCCCTAAACTGTTACATTTCCATAAGACATGTCATAATAAACAACTGAAATATTAAACTAATGTCATAAAATTTATAATCAGATAATTCTATATGAGTACAAGAGGAACTCGTGGACCAGACCGCGGACGTGGTCGTGGAAGGGTACAAGCTGAATCTTCATCTCCAAGGCATAGGCCAGCTGAGGAGGCATCTGTGCCACAGGCAACTGAGACTGGGTCACATGATCGGGCTGCGGGGGACGATGCTTTGTCCCAAGCGATGTTAAGGGTTTTGGAAAGCGTTGCTGGAGCTAGCACTGGAACAGTGAATAGGGGATCCATCTCTGAGCGACTCCGGGCTAACGGAGCAGAGGTTTTTAAGGGTGTATTTGGAGTAGCCCCAAACGTGGCTGAATATTGGCTAGAGGCAACAGAGCGGATTATGGACAACCTAGATTGCTCTGTGGAGCAAAAGCTGAAGGGGGCCGTGTCGTTGCTATGAGATGAGGCATACCAGTGGTGGATCACTATAAGGGAGAGTACCCCGATCGAACGAGTAACCTGGGAACTGTTCAAGACTGCTTTTAAGGGGAGGTATGTTGGAGCTAGTTATGTGGATGCCCGTCGAAAGGAATTTTTGAATCTGGCTCAGGGTAATAAGACTGTTGCAGAGTATGAGGCAGAATTCTTGAGGCTGAGTCGATATGCTAGCGGGATAGTTGCGACCGAATATTAGCGCAGTGTTCGATTCGAGGATGGCCTCCGCGATGAGCTTAGGGTGCTGATAGCTCCACAGAGGGAGCATGATTTCACTACGTTGGTATAGAAGGTTAGGATAGCCGAGGAAGTAAAACGAACTGAACGGCAAAATCGTGAGAGGGATCGACCCAGGTTTAAGAGGGATTCTGGACCCTCGGGTGCTGCATATAGAAATGTTAAAAGAGCTAGAATGGAGGAACCGGTTTGAGCAGTTCCGGTGAATACCCTTAGACCACAGGCTTGCAGGGACTGTGGCAGAGTGCATATGGGGGAGTGTTGGAAATAAACTGGAGCATGTTTTCGATGTGGGTCAAAGGAACATAAGTTCAAAGTGTGTCCTTGGAGAGCAGCTCAGGATCAAGTTACGGAGCAAAGAGGTGTCCAACCGCTGCGAGGAGGACCACCACCACAGAGAGGCCGTGGGCATGGTAAAGGTGGTAATGGTAATGGACGAGGACGTGGGGCACCTGGCAGGGGTACTGGACATGCTGAAGCTCGACAGTCGACGTTGGTTTATGCTACACGGTATCGTGAGGAGAGTGATGCTCCTGATGTTATAACCGGTACGTTCTTCATTCATAGTACGCCTTAGACTGCTTTGATTGATGTTGGTTCCACTCATTCGTATGTTGCCTGTAATGTATTTGGGGCATTGGGTGTGCTTCCTGAGGAGATTATGAGTGGGCTATCAGTGATAAGTCCTTTAAGACACTCGGTTAAGGTAGATAAACTCTTTAGGGAGGTGCCTTTAGAGACACAAGATAGGATATTTGTAGGAGATTTGATGGACCTGCCATTTGGGGAATTTGATCTTATTTTGGGAATGGATCAAGCAACTAAGCATAGGGCGACGTTGGATTGTCTTTGTTTAAGAGAATGGTGCTAAGAAGCTGTCGAGGAGGATGAGGAGATAATGGTCATAGCGGAGCGAAGAAACTATTTGTCTAATGTTGTCTCGGCTTTAAGGGCTGAGAAGTTGATTCAGAAAGGTTGTGGGGCGTTTTTAGCATTTGTGAGTCAAGCTGAACCAGAGGGGATGACTGTGGAGTCAGTCAGGACCATCAAAGAATTTCAAGATGTTTTTCCTGAGGAGCTTCCTAGACTACCTCCGAACAGAGAAGTGGAGTTCGGAATCAACTTGTTACCTAGAACAGCTCCAGTGTCCATTGCACCTTACCGGATGACACCAAAGGAGTTGGTGGAACTGAAAGCTCAGATTCAAGAACTGCTGGATAGAGGGTTTATAAGACCAAGTGTTTCTCCGTAGGGCACACCAGTGTTGTTCGTAAAGAAGAAAGATGAAACCATGCGGATGTGTATTGATTATCGGCAGTTGAACAAATTGACAATCAAGAACAAGTATCCTTTGCCAAGAATCGACGACCTATTCGACCAACTCAGAGGAGCTTCAGTATTTTCTAAGATCGACCTTCGGTCAGGATATCATCAGTTGAGAGTCAAAGAAGAGGATATTCATAAGACGGCATTCAGAACTCGATATGGTCATGACGAGTTTCTGGTTATGCCCTTTGGTTTGACTAATGCACCGGCAGCATTCATGGATTTGATGAATCGGGTATTTCAGCCGTACTTGGATCAGTTCGTAGTCATTTTTATCGATGATATCTTGGTGTACTCGAAAACGAAAGAGAAGCATGCTGAGCATCTTCGTATTGCGCTGTAAGTGCTAAGGGAAAAGCAACTCCATGCAAAGTTCAGTAAGTGCGAGTTTTGGTTGTGTGAAGTAACTTTCTTGGGGCATGTTGTGTCTGCTAAGGGGATCAAGGTAGACCCTCGGAAGATTGAGGCGATTCTGGAGTGGAAGCCACCGAGGTCAGTAATAGAAATCTAAAGTTTTCTGGGGTTGGCAGGTTATTATCGAAGATTTGTGGAAGGATTTTCTGTATTGGCAGTGCCGTTAACGAAACTTATAAGGAAGGGAGCACCGTTTGTTTGGACAAATAAGCAGCAAGAGGCTTTTGAGAAGTTAAAGAAGGTTCTGACTGAGGCATCAGTGTTAATTCAGCCAGAGTCTGGTAAGGATTTCACTGTGTACAGTAACGCGTCACATGTAGGTTTGGACTGTGTGTTAATGCAAGAGGGTAAAATGGTCGCTTATGCTTCACGACAGCTTAAGCCTTATGAGGTAAACTATCCTACTCATGACTTGGAGTTGGTAGCGGTGATCTTTGCGCTTAAGATATGGAGGCACTACTTGTATGGGGAGAGATGCATCATCTATACGGATCATAAGAGTCTTAAGTACTTGCTGATTCAAAAGGAGTTGAATCTTAGACAGCGAAGGTGGATAGAGTTGTTAAAGGACTATGACTGTTCGATTGAGTACCATCCAGGTAAGGCAAATGTCGTGGCTGATACATTGAGTCGAAAGACTGTGGCAGAATTGAAGGCAATGTTTGCTCGTTTAAGCTTGTATGACGATGGAAGCTTATTGGCAGAGTTACAAGTGAGACCGACATGGGTGGAGCAGATTAAGAAGCAGCAGTTGGTGGATGAGTCATTGGTTTCTCAGTTTCAGCAAGCTGAGAAGGGGGAGAATTTAGACTTTGGATTAAATGGTGATGGGATTCTTTGTTTTCGAGGAAGAATTTGTATGCCGAAGGACTCTGATTTGAGATTGATGATTTTGAGAGAGGCTCATGGTGGACCTTGTGCTATGCATTCAGGAGGGATTAAGTTGTAGCGAGACTTGCGAGAGCTATATTGCTGGCCTGGGCTTAAGCGAAAAGTGACCGAATTTGTGGGAAAATGTTTGACGTGTCAACAAGTAAAGGCCGAGCATCAACTGCCTTCAAGATTGTTACAGCCTGTGAAGATACCACTTTGGAAGTGGGAAAGGGTAACCATGGATTTTGTGAGTGGTCTGCCATTGACACCTTCCAAGAAGGACTCAGTTTGGGTGATTGTGGATAGGCTGACGAAATCTGCCCATTTCATACCTGTCCGAACCGATTACTCACTTCAGAGGTTGGCCAAGTTGTATGTGGCAGAGATAGTGCGTTTGCATGGGGTGCCAGTATCAATAATTTCTAACCGAGACCCAAGGTTTACATCTTGATTTTGGCAGAAGTTGCATGAGACGTTGGGAACGCGATTGGATTTTAGTACGGCTTTTCACCCTCAGTCGGAGGGGCAGTCAGAGAGGGTCATTCAGATTCTAGAAGATATGTTGAAGGGTTGTGTTATCGACTTTAGGGGCAGTTGGGAGGATTACTTGCCGTTGGCGGAGTTCGCGTATAACAACAATTACCAAGCAAGTATTCAGATGGCTCTTTACAAGGCACTATATGGGTGAAGGTGTCGTTCGCCTACTTGTTGGGCAGAGTTGGGGGAAAGGCAAGTACTTGGATCGTAGTTAGTAGCGGATACTAAAGACAAAGTTAAGGTGATCAGGAATCAGTTAAAGGAGGCAGCGGATCGACAAAAGTCTTATGTTGATCTGAAGTGTAAGGATATTGAGTATGCTGTAGGGGACATGGTCTTTTTGAAGGTTTCGCCTTGGAAGAAGATATTGAGGTTTGGTAAGAAGGGCAAGTTGAGTCCACGGTTCATTGGGCCTTATCGGATCCTTAAGCGGATAGGGCCAGTGGCTTATCAGCTAGAGTTACCTCCAGAGCTAGATCGTATTCACGATGTCTTTCATGTGTCTATGCTAAGGCGATATCGTTCTGACCCTACTCATATCGTGCGATTGCGTAAATTGAGGTATGCGATCGGATTTGACCTTGAAGAAGAACTCATGCGAATACTTGATCGTGACGTCAAGGTGTTCAGAAGAAAGTCAGTCCTATTGGTGAAGGTACTTTGGAGAAACCATGGCAAGGAAGAAGCTACTTGGGAGTCAGAGGAGGCGATGCGTCAACAATACCCTCAACTGTTTGGATCAAGTAAAATTTTGAGGCCGAAATTTCTTTAAGGAGGGTAGAGTTGTAACACCCTGATTTTCGGGATTTTTGTGATTTTCGGGAATTTGGTAAAATTTTTAAAATTTGGTATTTGGTTGTGAAATTCATAATTGGAGTGTGTAAATGGGCCTATGGAAGGCCTATATGTTGGCCAAAACCTGGTTGAATTTTTGAATTTTGGACTTAAAGAGTTAGGAGCATTGGATAGGTGGCCTTATTAAAAGATGTGGGTAAAGTGTAACACAAGAGAGCCCCTGGCAAAGTGGTTAAGTGACGCCACTAAGGAGCTAAAAAAGTGGCGTGTAAGTGGTTGGGGGAAGGCCAAGGTTCGATTCACTAAGCTAGCAATTGTGTTGTTATTTTTATGTCTTGAGCATGCAGGATTTTGAAGTCGAATGGAACTCTGTTGGAGAGAGTTTGAATCAGTCAAAGGCATGAACTTAGGAGTGATAAGGGGAGAGATTTTGGGGATTTGAATGGAGGCCTTGTGTTGGCCGAATAGTGGGAATTTAGGGAGGAGAAATCGGCTTAGGGGTTTTAGGTTAGTATTTCGGCATTAGGGGCTTTAGTTGTGCCGTTTTCTTTTGTTAAACATCATAGGGTTATTTCTTTTCTTCCTTTTCTTTTCTAGCCGAAATTACCACTCCTTTCATCCATTTTTCTTTCTCTTCTTTTGCCAAAACCAAACAACTACTTCCTTTCCTTTCATCACCCTTGCCGAATAGCCACAAGAGCCAAAACTTCTAAAGTTGGTTGTGCCGATTTAATTTAGACTAGCACCCTTCTTTTCTCTTCATTTGTTGTGATCGATCCCTTCATCCAATAAACTCTAAAAGTCCCCGACGGTAACACCAATACAAAGCCACCACACCATTTCTTTTTCTTGGTCCTAAAAGCCGAAATACCTTAGTTCTAGGGGCATAGCTGAACTTGTAGATCTCTAGGATTCAAAGGCTACTAGGTGGTTGAGGGCTAAGTCTACTTTAGGTCTAAACAGTGCAGAAGGGAAGACTGTGGTAAGTACTCATTTTCCAAATCGATTCAGTGGTGTAAATGTTAAGAAAAGCCGAAACCCCCTATAGTTTAGGGAGGTTATTGATTTGAGCTATAGGCCTCACTGGGCCTTTTCATTCGACTTTTATGGTTTGTGTAGTGAAGTAGACAACTTTGGAGGAACGGCAAGGCTTGAAGTATCGGTTTGGATAAACTTGGATCGAATCATTGGACCCTGTGAAGGTAAGTGATCTATGGCTATTAGGGGTTCTTTGGCCGACTATGGTAAGGTGGATTTTGGGTTTGATAAGCATGGATTGTAAACTAAGAATGGTGGTGATTAATTGTAGGTTGTCGTGGGAGACTTTGTTAGAAAACGTCAAAAAATAGGTGTGTAACAACCCTCGTAGTAGCTTAGATTAATATTCGCTGAAAAGCCGAAATGCTAAAATTCCGGCATTTAGGGAACTTGTGATTTTACGTTTGGTTATGGATGCGATAAATACGATAATATCGGTGTTTGGATCGATGGAACAGGTAAGAGCGCAATTTTGTGCACAATGGTAAGTTGGGCCTCAATGGGCTAGAATTGGGCCCAATAGGCTTTCAGGCCCATTTGGGTAAAATCGATAGAAAATGAAATTTGAAAAAGTTGCATGTTAACACGGTTAGTACTGTTGTAAAATTTAGGTTAAGTGGGCTTAGTGGGCTAAATCGGCATTCGTAGGGCCCATTAGGGGTTTTTGGGCCCAAAAGCCCGAATTTGATAAAGTGGGGTAAAGATCATTTTTTAAACACTCAAAAATATTGATAATTGTTAATGAACATGGAAAACCCTGATATTTGGTAAAATTACGAAATTACCCTTATAATATGAAAAATGACTATTTTGCCCCTAGGTAAAATTGACCATTATACCCCTGGGATTTAATTATGAATATGATGCATGAGATATTATTATACATGATATGACATGATATGCACATGATATGTTATGATATGCACATGATATGCTATGATATACTCATTATATGCATGGGTTGGGTTTTATGTAAATGGAGGAAGTGCTAAAAGGGCTTTGGCCTAGTTTACCGAAAAGGGCTTTGCCCCAGTTTATCAAAAAGGGCTTTGCCCCAGTTACTAACAGAGGCTAGGCCTTTAGTTATATGATAAAGAAGCTATGCTACCAGTGGAGAGTTTGGTTGGGTAGGTTGAGTTATTCCCCACATGGAGAGCTTGGTTGGTACGGGTGGAGAGTAGCGGATGGTGGGTTGAGTAGTTTCCCCAAATGGGATTGCATACATTCATTGGTATTACATGTGATATTGAAATGGGCCTATGGGCCATCTTGTTTTCTGATAAAGGCTTGGCCAGATGATATGATTTATGAAAAGGCTTGGCCCGATGGCAGATTAAGCGAAAGGCTTGGCCCGGTATATGTCGAGATCGAATTAGGGCTTAGGCCCGATATCTTGATATTAGTTTGGGCTCACGAAAGGGCTCGTTGCTGCGAGTTTCCAAACTCACCCCTTTTCTTAACCTTACAGGTGAGCCTTGATGTGGAGACTTGGAGCCGGAGGGGATTCGGAGTGGCCGTGGTGGTCGCTTTCGGACTTTGCAATAAGTAACCGGTTTTTTTTTATAAATTTTATCTTAATTATTGTTATTTGGTTTTGGGGTGTAATAAGGCCATTTTAATTACTTTTGGGATTATTTTATTTTATACTCTATATTTTACTAATAATAATCCAAAATGGGTTAGACTTAGGACGCGTTTTCAAAATGATACCTGTTTTCAAAATAACGCAATGATACAATTAATTGATTTATCAAAAATATCTACTCAAATGAATTCCAACTCGATTTTTTCCAAAACCCTAACCTCGCACCAAAGTGTGGCAATGGTTGTGGGCATGTCTAGGATTGGATCCAATCAAGAGCTTGGTACTTAAGCAGCCTTCATGGCTCACCTCCTCTGTTTCGGATACCTACCTGGTGCACAGCTTCCATTCACTCTATTAACTTAGCAAATACTATCTTTTAAAACACTAAGAAGGATGTTGAAAGAGGCATGGGTTTTCTTAAAAACATCAATGTGACACGTCGGATCCGGCCATAACGTTTGGGCCGGGTTTGGGGTGTTACACCCTCTTTTATTTTATTTTCAGGTGATGCTCAGTAGAAGGTTTGATGTTTGGAGGGACTCTAGGTGGCCAGCTAGTAAGATAATTTGGACTTGTTTTTTTTTAAGCATATAAGTTTTTATTTAATTAAGTATGTTTCAGATCAGATTGTAATATGGTTTTCATTATGTTATTATTACTTGAACTATTATTATTATTTTCATTGTAATTTACAAGAAGTTGAACATGGGTTTCCAAGATTATAGTATGTTTTCTACATTTCCGCAATTAAATTTTTAAATAATAAGTTTTCTTAAATCAAATGTTTCAAACAAGGTTTTTGCAACTGAAAGGTATTTTTTTAAAGTTAATTAAGGTTTCTTTTGTTTTAAGAAGGGTTTTCAATGAAAACATGGTTTTCGCTAAAACACTTCAATGTGACACACCAGAGTCAGGCATAATGTCTGGGCTGGGTTTGGGGTGTTACAAAGGAACTTTTACACATTTGCCCTTAATATTTCAATTTTTTTACAATTTAGTCCTTATTTCATAAAAACACAAATTCATGCAATTCAACCGAAACCCATGCTAGCTGAATTACAATTAGGTCCCTAGCAGCCATATTTTCCATTTATTTCACATTTTAACCATAAAGTTTCCACATTTCACAAATTAATCCCTAATTTGCATTTCCACTAAAAATCACTTAACAAAACTTGTATAACTATCATCAAACATTCATAATCCACTATTAAACATCAAAATACATGCTTATTCATCAATGGCAACATCCTATATCTTTAACATTTTTGCAAATTAATCTCTAGGCTAGCTAGACTAAGCTGCAACGATCTCAAAAACACAGAAATCATTAAAAACGAAATAAAAATCGTACCTTAATGAGCTATTAAAGCTTGGCCGAATGAAGAAGATAAAAATGGTGTTTCTTTGCCCTAGTTTTGATTGAAACATGAAGAATAAAAGATGATATCTTATTTTATTTCTTTTATTTTAACATTAAATTGTAAATTACTTAATTAACCTTATTAATAAACATTATAAATCGCTTAATATATGCCCATAATTGTCCACTCACAATTGAAATGGTCTAATTACTACTTAAGGACTCTTACTTTAAGGTTCTATAGCTATTAAATACCTTTAGCTATTAGAAGATCACTTTTGCACTTTACGTGATTTGGTCCTTTTTATCAAATTAAGCACTCAAACGATAAAATTTCTTAGCGAAAATTTCACATAATCTGTAACATCCCTCACCCTTATTCAATGCCAGATAGGGTTAAAGAGCATTACCAAACTTACAACACAACTATACATACTTTTAGTATACATTTTCTTAATTCAAACATTCATCATTCAATCTCATTTAATATGTCCCTAAAACAGGCCTACGAAGCCCTAAACATGCATTGGAATTGGTTTGGGAGTAAACCGATAACTTTTAAAACATTTGAAACACTTAGAAAATTTTCTCAAAATAGGGGACGCACACCCATGTGGCCAGGCCATATGTCTCACACGGCCACCAGACACGGCCGTGTCACAGGCCCTATGAAGATTTGAAATGGAAACACATGGCCGTGTCACAGCCTGTGTCCTACCCTGCGTCCAAACAAGTGAGCTTACTAACTTGGGTCACACGGCCAACCACACGCCTTTGTGTCTAGCCCGGGTACCCTTCGAAGTGGCCACAAACGCTCATGTGCCAGGCCGTGTGCTAGGCCGTGCCAAACTTGTAGGGTATACTGACTTATGCAACATAGCCAAGTCACACGCCCATGTGCTAGGCCATGTGGAATATATTGAATTCATCTTAATTTCAACACCAGGGGACACACGGCCGTGTAACATGACCGTATGTCAGACACGGCTGAGACACACGCCCGTGTCTTTACTTGTGTGAACAAAAATAGTCTATTTACCATGTCATTTTGCCACCCAATTTTTGTGCATACCAATACAATTCAAATGGTACTCAGTCATAGCATAAATGGTCATCTAATTCAACCAAAATCAAGATTAAAACATACCATTTCAATTCCAACAACTAGCATGCTCACTATCTCATGTTTTACTTATTCAAATCATACCAACTTTACATATTCAAATCATCTAATTAAACATTTTCCAATCATGCATCACAATACATCAATCCAAAAGGACATAGCTTCTCAATTATCACCATTTGACATCTATAATACCAACTATCAATAACATTGCAAACCAATCTCAATCACTCAATATAAACCATATGCACACTTATATATACATAACCAAACTAGCCAAATTAATCCAAGTCTCATGGCTATATATACAAATCAAAACATAACCATTCATAAGCCATCTCAAATGGAAAAAATCACTAGCAAGATACATATCAAAATGACCATAATCCTATACATGTCATATGTGTAACACCCCTTACCCGTATCCGACACCGGAACAGAGCACGAAGCATTACCAAACTTAAACTCAAACAGATATTCAAAATCGAGACATGAATTTCCACTCAAATTTAAAACTTTTCAAAACATTCATATCATCCCTTAAATAAGCCTACGAGGCCCAAAACATGCATTAGGAGTGGTTCAGGACTAAACCGAGAACTTTTGAATTTTTTACAATACATAGAAAATTTTCATGCTTTGCAAGGTCACATGCTCGTGTAGCTTGGGACACGCCCGTGTGGGTAGGCCGTGTGGTCACACATGCTCGTGTCCCTAACCCGTGTAACTCTCTCTTTATGACATCATCAACAATTTGAAGTCACACGCATGTGTGCTTAGGTCGTGTCCTTTACACGGCCGAGACACACGCCCGTGTCTCTGCCCGTGTGCTCGATACTGAGCATTCTATTTTGCAACAATTAAGGTGCAATGGACACACTTCTAGATTACACGCCAATATGGTGGACTGTGTGTCACACACAGCCTAGACACATGCCCGTGTGTCTACTCGTTTAGACGAAAACAATGCTATTTACCAAGCCTTTTGCCACCCTTTTTTTCACACATGGACTCATATCAATTCAAAAGGCACAAAACATATCATACTTAGGCAACCAAACACTCACAACTAAGACTATAATATGTCATTCTCATGCCATCATTTATCATACTTAAAACATCATACTTAGCCCATTAAAACATATTAACATGAATAAACTTGTAATCAACATAAGCCATCATTTGTGGCTATATACAATTTGAACAACAATCCATTATAGGCCAACACATTTGGCCACATTAATAATAACACATATAACCAAAAGACCAAGTCCCTATACATTCTATAAACTCAAGCTACTTGAATTCGTCAATACTCATGGTGATAGCTTGATAGTGTGATAGGATCTCCGGCGATCTCCAACCCGAGCTAGCTATTTAACCTTATAAGGCATGAGAAAGGAAGGGGGTAAGCTATATAGCTTAGTAAGTTCATATGTAAATAATAAGCAACTTACGCCATAAATTTACCATTTCAATAATATGATTACAAGATAGTATAAGTTTCCTTAAGTCTCGTAATCATAATTTATTCAACCACATTGATTACCCTTTTCAATTTATGACCATAATTCAACATGTCTTGGCATTAGCCTGGCAACCGTAATCTTTCCCAATATAATATGTTACACCAATTAACAAATCATTTCAAATTTCATGGTAAACATGCACATTAATTATATATATATATAAATTTTCAAACATATAACTTATCATCTCTCAATTTTCTAAGCTCTTAGCTTCTCATACTAACATAGCCATCTTTAGTGAATAATCATGCCAATCTTGTCTTTTTGCTTATGTCTGATGAATCATTTTCAAGTGAAATACAACATACGAAATTTCAATTCAATTTGGCCTAAAAGCCCGATTCATAAACATCAACAATTCTTACCATACATATATACACATATACCATTATTCATAAGGTTAACACAATAACATTGTCACAATGCTTATGAACTCACCATTCATGAATTCTATACTCAATTGAATTTCTGTACATGCCTGTACAATTTCGTAACATAATCATATCCTTTCACATCTGACATAATCTTTGTATTACCCGTTGAACACTTGGAATACTAATCAAATACACAGAAATTATTTGCAGACAAGTGCCACATATGTAGCCAAAGCTACCTCATATTTCATATCACATAAATGCTCGCTTTCGAGCTAATCATGGGCCTGCTCACACAAGCTGACGGTTAAGACGTAACTACACGGGCTGCTCACACAAGCTGTCAGGTATCCACAACACATGCCAGACTACCTAGCCACCGGTAGGATGTACATATAACATATATATCACATGGGGTCCTAGTGACATGCCATTCGTATCCTATTCTATTCCTAAAGTTCAACTGGGATTTTGTCACTTATCACATCGTTGTAGAACTTGTCCATAATGTTATTCATATAATTCATAAAATATTAAAGTAAACAAATAACAATGCAATAGTAAAACTAATGTTTATATTTACATACAAACTTACCTCGAATGCGACAATGGAGAAAAGGACCTAACCATCTAATACTTTATTTTCCCCCCGTTCTAGGCCCGAATCTCATTTTTTATTGATCTATAACATCACATTTAGCTTATTTAATCATTAAGCTACTCAGTACATCCCAAAATCTTATTTTGGCAAAATTTACATTTTTGCCTCTAAACTTTGTCATATTTACACTTTTGCCCTTAGGCTCGTAAAATGATTTTCATTCAATTTCTTTGTACTTTAAGCCTAGCCAAACCATTTTCATAACTATAATAGTCCACAATTTCCATTAAAACACACTTTTACAACATATTTTATAACTTTTACAATTTAGTCCTTTTAGGCATTTTCACCTAAAATCACTTGGCAAAAGTTGTTTCTCCAACCATAAACATGCATAATCTACCATTAAACATCAAAATACACAAATTTATAACATGGGTCAAACCCTAGACCTTCATCATAACTCAAATAAATGGTAGAAATAGGTAGATCATGTTACAAGGATTTCAAAAACGTGAAAATCATTAAAAACGGGGCAAGAACGGACTTACTATGGAGCTTGGAAAGATTGAACAAAGCCCTAGCCATTGTGGTCTTCAAAAATTCAGCCAAGGGGTTGAAGATAAGCAAAATTTGGCTTTTATTTTGTTTATTTAATCATTTAATTACTAAATGACCAAGATGCCCCTAACTTAAAAATATTCTATTTCACCTATTTCATATCCATTTTTGTCCAACAAATTAACCAATGGTATAATTACCATTTAGGGACCTCAAATTTAAATTTTCATAGCAATTTGACACCTTTAGCTTCTAGAACTCAAGTTTTGCACTTTTTACAATTTAGTCCTTTTGACTAAATTGAGTTCCCAAATGTCAAAATTTTCGAATGAAATTTTCACAAAAAAAATCCATAAAATTGTAGACCATAAAAATATAATAAAAATTAAATTTACTGTGTCAGATTTGTAGTCCCGAAACTACTGTTCCGATTAGACCCAAAATCGGGTTGTTACAACTCTCTCCCCTTTAGGGATTTTCGTCCCCGAAAATCTTACCAGAAGAAATTGCTTTCAGCTCTCATGAAACACTTTCACTAACTTTCCAAAATCACAAATCGATTTAACCTCGTATATCCCTTTCCAATAACCTTTGAACTTTAGCACACAGTGCCGGAGCATATCGTCAAATATCTAAATTACTCTCTCAAGAACACATATACTCAGTTGATGTAACAACCTATTTTTAGGATTAATCGAAACAGTGGTTTCGAGACCACAAATCTGACGTTAAAAAATTATTTTATTATTATTTTAATATTTAAATCATGATATTAGGGTTGTGTGAAAATTTCGTGAAGAAATTTTACCGTTTGAGTGGTTAATTCGGTAAAAATGACTAAATCGCGTAAAGCGCAAAAGTTGAGTTCTATTAGCTAAAGGTGTCTAATAGCTATAGAACATTAAATTAAAGGTCCTTATGTTGATATTAGACCATTGAAATGTTGAGTGGACATTAATGGGCATGAAATGGATGTTTAACATGTTTATTAATTAAGGATAATATAGTAATTTAGGAAACAAATAAGTTTAATAATAATAAAAAAATTGTATCATCTTTCTCCTTCAATTCTCCATCGAAAATGAAAAGTTTGAATAGCCCTGGAAACTTGAGTATTCGGCCAAGCTTGGAAGTTAATTCGGTGAGTGGTTTTTGCCCGATTTTTAATGATTTTTTACGTTTTTGAGATCGTTGCTTCGTAATCTAGCTAGCCTGTACCTCTAATTTCAAAACTGTTAAAGTATTTGAATGTTGCCATTGTTGAATGCATGAGTATTTTGATAGTTGATGATGGAAAATAAATTATTGTTGTTGGATATACATGTTTTGTAAAGTGAATTTTGGTAAAAATGTCAATTTTGGACTAAATTGTGAATTATTGAAATTATGTGGTTGAAAGTGTGATTATTTGGAAAATATGGGCTGCTAAGGAAATAAGAAGAATTTGGCTAAGCATGGGTAGGATGAAATTGCATGAAATTTGTGATTTTATGTGATAAAGACTAAATTGCAAAAATGTGAAATAATAGGGGCAAAAGTGTAATCTTGCCAAAATGTGTAAATTGTGTTAAATTTAACGAATTAATGACTAAATAAGTAAATTTTGTTATTATATAGATTGAGAAAAATGAGATTCAGATCTAGAACGGGGGAAAACAAAGTATCAGATTAGTCGACCTAATTCGTCGTTAGAGCAAACGAGGTAAGTTCGTATGCTATTAAATGTATTTAAATTGTGTTATAAATGCTTATTTATCATTGAATTGAATTGAATTATATATGTTTAATTATCATTGAATTGCTACGAATGTTGAACGAGCAAATTCGAGCAAGAATCGACGAAGTTACGACATCCGAAAGTCCTGTACGAACCTTAGGAATAATATAGGATACATATGTAATGACATTAGGATTACCGAGATGTGATTACATGGAAGACCATGTCTGGTACATTGGCATTGTATTTTGATTATGTGTAAGACCATGTCTGGGACATTGGCATCGTTATATGATTTTGTGTAAGACCCTATATAACATATAAGACCATATATGGGATATGACATTGTATGAGCTTTATGTGATTTCCGAGTATTCTTAATGATTCTGAATGGTTCAACAGGCATAGTAAAGAAGAGAAGGAAAGTACAATTGAATTAAGTGATACAGGTTCGTATAGAACTTATATGAGAATCAAATAAAGGTAATTTGGTAAGTTTTTACTGTATCATGTATATGAAATGAGAAAGATTTATGTATAAGTGTGTTCCATGCCAAAATGTGTTTATTTGGCTATAATGAGGTATGAATTGAAAGATATGTGAGATATGGGTTATATTTGCTTTAACTTAATATACATATGGCACATAGTGTGCGAAACACCGTTATTTGATTATATTTCACATAATTCACTTGGCTAAGAAAAGGTGATGAATATTGAATTGAATAGAGTTTATATATAATTGCTTGTGCATATAAAAATGTGAATGAATTGATAAGAAGTATTCAAACCATATGTGTTTTTGAATGAATAAACTCATGAAAATCTTGATCAGCTATGTGCATGAATTCGAGATTGAATGGTGAAATCATATGAATTATATCATGTTTTAAGTAATTGTTTAAAATACGGTTATTTAATAATATGAGTTTGTTACCATACGAGCTTACTAAGCTTTATAGCTTACTTTGTTTTCTTTTCTATGATTATAGTGTTCGGAGGCTCGCTCGGGTTGGAAGTCGGCAGAGATCTGATCACACTATCTAGCTATCATTTTGGTACTTAAAAGCTTTGTGATTTTGGTTATGTGGCATGTATAGGCTAGTGTCATTATGGTATATTTTGTGTTATGGAATTATAGCAATATGATTTGGCTAGTATATGGTAAAGTTGTGAGATGTGAATTTTGCTTATAGAATGTGTTTATATGTGCTATGTGATGTGAATGGTATGCCTTGTGAAATTGGTCAAGTTGTTGTAGTTGTTTTGATGGTTAGATAAATAGGTGGAATGGATGAAGTTGGCATATGAAATCAATATGATTGGAGTAGTAAATGTGTATTGAATTGGCTAGTGTTTATATGGTATGAAATGTGCAGGAGTTGATGATGTTTTGGATGCCTATAAATGCATTGAAATGGTATAAAATGTCTTGTTGTAGGAAAGCATAAGGAGGGTAAGAAATGTGGCTTTAACCAAGCCTATTTTCACTCCACACTCCTGAGCACACGTGAGTATGGCTTGACCGTGTGTAACACATGGCCTTGGTACACGGCCGTGTGTCCCCTGTGGTACCCTTTCGAATTAAGTCATTATACCCTACAGGTTTGGCACGGCCTAGACACACGAGCGGCCTAGACACACGGGCGTGTCTACTGGCCGTGTCTGGCACACGAGCTGGCACATGGGCGTGTGGTCGACCGTGTGACCCAAGTCAGTAACCCTTCCAGCTTTCCCATGGCTATGGCAAACAGACGTATCTCTGGCCGAGTGGTGCAAGTCAGAATGTATATCCTGTTTTCACATGGCCTGTGACATGGGCGTGTCTGGTGGCCGTGTGAGGCACACAGCCTGTTCACACGGGCGTGTGACCCCTGAATGCTTAAAATTTTTAAGTGATTCCTAAAGTTTGCAAATGTGATCGGTTTAGTCCCGAACCTTCTCTAAAGCATGTTTAAGGTCTCGTAGACTTATTTAAGGGGAAATTATGTATGTGAATGAATGTTATTTGATAATGAATGTTTATTGAGTTATGAAATGTTAGTTAAATGTTTTGTTTGATTGGTAATACCTCTCAACCTTAATCCGACGACAGACACAGGTTAGGGGTGTTACAGTTGATCTGTCAAATAAGAACTCGGTACATACTGAAACAATCATGAGGATTTTGTCAAATGATCAACATTCAAACAACATCATCCATTTCGGGGATAGAGGTAGTCCTGATACGAAATCTATAGTGACTCTATCTCATACCACACTAGTACTATCACTAACTGCAATAGTCTTGTATGCTCTTGATGTTTGGCTTACTTGCTAACAAATAGACATCTGAACATAAATTCAAAAATATCATTGTACATACTCAATCACCAGAACGTCTACTTCATATAACTGCACACTTTATTACTCTTGGATGAAAAGACGTGCTACTACTGAGCCTCGTACAAAAACTTCTGCATAAGCTCTGGATTTATTTGTACACAACTTCTATTTCAGAACAATAACATCAGCCATCAAGTCAGACCTGAAATTCAGAATAAAAAATTGACTCATACTGAACTTGTTTAGCTTACCATTCACTAACACATTTCTGAGCTCTTCAGTTTCGCAAAGAAAACCTCGCTTTAGCATTTAATTTAGCTAGAATTAGACCATCATCAAATATGATCAATCAAGTAACCAGTACTCACAAAAATGAACAAAGATTTTCCATCCAGGCATCTGTCAGAGATTAATCGATAACTACTCGAAATCTTGCAATATCTCAAGCTATTGACACTGTCTTCATTTTAGATCTTTTTCTGTAACATTAGATATTTTAAACCATTAGGATCAGGAAATATATGACATTTCCCAATGAACACATGATATCATTGAATTCACGACACAGACATAAATGTGGCTGTCTCTAAATCACTAGTCGAACAGTTCTTTTAATGTGACCTTAACCGTTTGAAATTAAATTCTTGTATTAAAACATATTCCGATCCGTTCAATAATACATCACTGAAAAATTGCAAATTCTTTTCTCAATTCATATTGGACTCAGAATTAGAGCTTCGGTTAACAATAAATTCAACTGTTTAGAACTTTGCTAACATGCATAGATCATTCAAAATTTCACAATTGTGATAACATTATCAATCGGAATAGCTTAACTCATAATAACATCATTCGATTAGAATAATCTAGTAGGTATATCTCTGTATTGTACTTCCTAAAATATAGATTTTTCATTCCAACTGTCCGTCTACATACTCGCGAATGCACAAAATTCATTACTATACTTGAGGAAAGAGATCCATCGTAAAATATTTAAGCTTGTGACCTCATAATTTATACCCTTGTTGATGTCAATTCCTCTTATGAAAGTTACAGAAATCTAGATACCAGAATTACAACATTCCTATGATCGATTCAGAAATACAACCATGATAGACATAGTTATCACAAATCAAAGAACACACTTTAAAGATGAGCCATGATTGATAATTTACAAAATAAGATTATGAGGAGAACCGAGGTATAGAAATCCAAGATACGATACCATACCGAAAGTCTGAGAACATAACTCACAAGAAGATAATAAAGATCTTGATAATTCCTCAGAGAAAGCTAGAAGAAAAACACTGCTTACCGACTCTGGACTTCCATCATAACAGAGATAATATATTTCCCACATATATAAAACAACCATAATCAATAGAAACATAAGATCAGCCTCATATAAATTTTTACCATCGAATTCATTCCAACCTATTATAATAGAATTTCGAAGAGATAAAGAAATGCTGATCATGAACCAACCAAACCAACTGAACTTTCGTCTAACATTATAGTCAGCTAACATTCTCACATGATAAGAATTTCACCAAAAAATGAACAATCACAGACACATCTCTAAGGATAAAAGAATATATAGAATACCCAGAAGGGATCATTGTAATCTATTCAACCATAACTGTTATACTCAGACATCTTTACAATTTAGACATCATTTCTCTGACTAACTTGGTTATCATGAACCCCGTATTATTCCACTCACTAACGAAAATCAATTCGGAAGAAATTTTAGCAAATACATACTTTAGACATCATACCAGAATGGATCGATTAGCCGAGATTAACTTTTTCTTTAACCATGACATTGCATAATCTGTATAATCTTTAAAACATTCTGATATTTCTTCCAAAATTGTTTTCACTTTCCACACTATTCTCATCTCTGTATTATTTCACCACTGAACTCTTTAGTTTCACACTTATGAACTTATTCAACATGATTCTCGTGAATTTTCATCATAAAAGCAACACTGGTAAGGGGGTGAGGTCGTAAAGCCTCTAACTTGACTCTCATAAATACACACATATGACTTTTCATTGATCATCAACGTAATATCATCATAATCACATAATTCACTCTAAGCAAATTAATATACTTATTTATTTTACAAATATTTTCTGTCATTCACAATTTCAAACAATGAATTTACTTAATTAAATTCAATATCAATATCTAATTAAAATCCAATACTTAAGTTCAGTATCACTTACCAATACTTGTCAAATTGGGGAACGTCTTAAGGGTTCGAGTACGACATTTACTTGACACCAGAGTCCAACTATGACCTTACACATATTTTGCCATGGCCTTGCCAAGGTCTTACATGTATCACAATGCCATAACCTAGTTATGGTCTTTTCACTGGTATGCCATAGCCCGGCTATGGTCTTACATTCCATACTATGCCATGGTCCAACCATGGTCTTATCCATCAATTCATCACTGAATGATCGGACTCATTTCCAGCGTTTTATTCAATTTGATCTTCCAATTCAATTTTTAATACTAGTATAAAATTCATTGTTCAATAACAAAGACATAAAACAAAACATTATATATCTCTAATTTAACAATTAAACATAAGATTCAACCATATGAACATATTGATCACACTTATTCAAACAAGTGTACATAAACACACATTCTGTTAATTTGTGTAAGAGTACTTATCATATTCACTTAATCAAATATGTTGGGCACATAACATCATATGAATACCAAACAAACATGGATGGGCTTATCACTATATAAACTATAATTTCATTCCATTTTTCCACATTTCTCAACTTATGGTTATCTCAGTTCGTGCATTACCACATACATATCATGAACTTCTATTCATACCTTTCCAAATTTTGACACATCATAGGCACATTTCAATCACCTCAATATAATTTTCAACATTATCGAAAAATAGCTCGATTGGAAGTTATCTTTGTCTTAACAAAACAATTTCGTCAGAGTCGAGAGATATCACACTATCACGAGTAGTAATATGGCATGTATAGTTAGACTCACATACGCTAGGTTAGTTTGAGAATCGACTAAACTATAGCTCTGATACCATTAAATGTAACACCCCTTACCCGTATCTGACACTGAAATAGAGTACGAGGCATTACCGGACTTAAACTCAAACATATATTCAAAATCGAGACATGAATTTCTACTCAAATTTAAAACTTTTCAAAACTTTCATATTGTCCCTTAAACGAGCCTACGAGGCCCAAAACATGCATTAGGAGTAGTTCGGGACTAAACCAAGAACTTCTGAAATTTTTACAATACTTAGAAAATTTTCATACTTTTGAGGGTCACACGTCCATGTGGCTTAGGACACGCCCGTGTGGGCAGGTTGTGTGGTCACACACGCCCATGTTCCTAACCCGTGTAACTCTCTATTTATAACGTCATCAACAATTTTAAGTCACACAGCCAAGTCACACGCCCGTGTGCTTAGGCCCTGTCCTTCACACAGTTGAGACATACACCCGTGTCTTTGCCCGTGTGCTCGATATTGAGCATTCAATTTTGCAAAAATTAAGGTGCAAAGGACACATGGGTGGATCACACGCCCATGAGGCGGACCGTGTGTCACACAAGACCTAGACACACGCTCGTGTGTCTACCCGTGTAGACAAAAACAAGGCTATTTACCAAGCCTTTTGCCACCCTTTTTTTAACACATGCACTCATATCAATTAAAAAGGCACAAAACATATCATACTTAGGCAACCAAACACTCACAACTATGACTATAATATGTCATTCTCATGCCATCATTTATCATTATAACAACCCGATTTAGACCCTATTTGGAACAGTGGTTTCGGGACCACAAATCCGAGTCAAAAAAATATTTTAATATTATTTTATGTGTTTATAATGTGTGAATTTATATGTGTGAAATTTTCGTGTTTTAATTTTATCATTTGAGTGCCTGATTTAATAAAAGGGCTTAATCGTGTAAGTTATAAAAGTTGCTAACTATTTATGAAAGTGTTAATTTGCAATTGTCTTTATAATATGGGGTCCTTAAAATGAAATTAAACCCATATTATAAAGGATGGATGGTTAAAGGCATGGTTTATAATTGTTTCATATTTTATAACAAAGGTTAAACTTGTAAAATGTTAAATAATATATATGTTATAATAAAACATAAATTAAACAACCATGCATTCATCTTTTTCACATGACCGAAACATCAAAGGAAAGGAAAGAAATAAAGCTTTAGGGTATTCGGCCGTTTGATAACTTGATTAAGGTATGTAACTAGCTCGATTTTTTATAATTTTTACATTTTTAAGATTGTTGCTATGAAATTTACAAGGTCCATGCCTTAATTTTTTATTTTGATGAATATTTTGAGTTATTCCATTGATGAATTTATGAGCTTTGTGATGTTAGATGATGAATTATGAAAGATATGTTTTGGATTAATATATTTTGTATTGGAATTTTTTATGAATATGAGTAATTAGGGCTAAATTGCAAAAATAATAAATTAAGGGACTAAAATGTGTAATAAATGAAATGTATGGACTTGTATGAGCATAAGGAAGATTCAGCCTAAGCATGGTGTACTCAAATTTTGCATGTTTTGTGTTTTGTGCAATTTGGACTAATTTGTAAAAAGTGTGAAATGTCAGGGGCAAAATAGTAATTTACCCATTTATGTGTTTTTAGACTAAATTGAATGAAATTATGTTTGAATGAGTTTAATTTGAATATGTTTAGATCAAGAACCAAAGAAATCAAATTTGGATCGGGGAAAAACCAAAGTTGTCGAATAATCGTCCCGTTCTGATTATCGTTGTTCGGGGTAAGTTTATAAGCAAATAGATGTTGTTAATTTTAAATAAATACAAGTTTATATGCTGAAATTAATTATGTGAGAGTATACATGTGATAGCTAAATGTGTATATGCTTGGGAGCTATGTTTACGAATTTGATTCGACCGAGTGACGACGTTCGAAAGCCCCATATGAACCTTAGGAATAGCTAGGATATATATGTCATGACATAGGATTTCTGATATGTGTTCTTGTGTAAGACCACATCTAGGACGTTGGCATCGATATGTGTTCTCGTGTAAGACCCTATCTGGGACAGTGGCATCGATATGTGATTACATGTAAGACCACGACTGGGACGTTGACATTGTACGATATGTGTGATTATTCGATTATCCTATTCAATTCTGAATGGTTCAACGGGCAATGATAAGTTGTGATCGAATGTGTAATTGAGCTAAAGTGATCAGGTATGTGATAGATAAATGTTTATTTGAAAATAAGGTAAGTTGGTTATTTGGTATGTGATACAAATTATATATTTGTATTAAAGGTTAATTATGTATTCGGCTATGTGATATTTAATGCTAATGAATTTATAATGAAATGCAAAATCATGTATAAGATATGTCCATTTTAGTAATTTATTTGCTTATGACTTGCTAAGCTATGATAGCTTATTTTGTGTGTATGTTTGCCTCTATTTTATAGATTTTGGAGACTATTTACGGGTTCGGGGATCGTCAGCGAAGTCTATCACACTATCGTCTGTTTATCGATATTTTTAAAAAGCTAAATTTTGAACCTATGGCATGTATAGGCTATACTACTTTTTAGATATGTTTAAAGTGTTGTGTATAATATGCCATGCGAAAATTGCTAATTTGATATATAAGTATTTGCTATCTTGATCATGGTTCTTGTGTGTGCTAAGTTTGGTTTGTATGCTATGCTCAAATGATGATTTTATTTGGTTTGGTTGAATCGGCTATGGTATATATATAAGTATGAATTATGCTTGATATGTTACCTATTGTTTTAATGATTCAGCTATGTATTGTATTTGATAGTAATGATTTAATTTGGTTGTTGAATGTATTCGATTAAATGTTGAATTTAGGTAATAGATTTATATTTGATTGATGGTTCAGCCATGCTTTGTATTTATATGTGAAACATGTTTTATTTAGATTTGCTATGTATTATGGTAACTAGGTAATTTGGTTATGGCTTGTCATAAATGTGAGTTCAATATGCTTGCGTTAAGTGAACAAATTGTTATGAATCATGTTAGTAAGTTAATCATGATTCGGCATTATATATATAAGTATATGATGTATTGGCTTGATATTTTTATATATTAGATGAGATATATTTGTAATATGTTTGACTTGATGTGCAAATTATTGTTGATATATATGTGTAACGCCCTAAACCTTAAGTATTTATTTTCGTATGTTGTGACACAAATTCATATCTGCTTCAGTGGTTAAGTGTCCTGGGAAGTATTTGAGAAGTCTTGGGTTCAAGCCTTGGCTTGTGCAAAATTTTTGTTTTTAAAGGAATAAACCATGTCTCTAGTCAGTAGGCCTTTTAAATTAATGTGAGTTTTCCATGACAGAATAGGCCTACTGGTCTAAGGGATAGGTGGTTTGTTACTGTTTCTGAGGATCTAGAGTTCTATTCCTGCTATGCGCAAGGTGGATTTTATTTTGCTGGATGTCGTGTGAGTGGTTGTATATTAGTGGGATTCTGATGCTAGTGGGCGGTTGGACTGTTTGAGGGGTGTGGGGATTGTGTAGCCAAATTTGAGGAGAGAATCATGGGGAGTTGAGGTGAGAGGAAGTGGTGTGCCGAATTTGAACTTTAGGCACTCAAAGACTTCGACTTTGGGGGAAGAATTCAGTTTTGTGCAAATCACTCTGGGTTTTTGTCATTCTTTTTTGTTCTTTTCTCTCTTTGAGGCCGGATATTGCATTGTCGGTACCTTCTTGTTTTGTGGTTTTTCCCGAATTTGCACTTCTCTGGCTCACCTTTATCAGTTGTTATCTCGATTTTCCTTATTTTGACCGGTTTCTCTCTTTCTCAATTGTTTTCCTTTTGGCTGATTGCATCTGATTCTTTTTTTCTCTCTACTCCTCTCTCTTTTCTTTTGAGTCTACCGATTCCCCTCTTTTGTATACTGTTGCTTTGGCCGACTCTTCTTGCTTTTCTTTCTTTCACTCAGTTTTGTTATAGTCAAATACCTCCTCCCATTGTTGTCGTACATTGCTTTTATTCTATCAATTTCTCTATTTTCTTCATTGCCAACTCTCATCTCCTCTTTCTTTCTTGTTGTGCCCCTTCTGGTTTCTAGAATTTCTCAAGGAGTAGGGGATTTTACATTGATATTTAAGTGACCGAAATCTTCCCCTCGTCACTCAATCGAAGGTAACTCTGTTTTTATTCATCGTATTCAACTGGGGTATTGTGGCTTGTATTCTAGGGTGTAAGTCGAATGTTTTATTCCCCTACTTTTGGGTTCTGTGTTTTTGTAAGTTAGCATATGTTGATTTAAGTCATGTGTTCGAGCAATCATGATTAATAGAATTCAGTTGTATGCAGATTTTTGCCAAGGAGCTTGAAATCAGTTTTTTGTCAGCGGTCTAAGTGGGCTAAGCCACATTTGTTCAATCAAGGTAAGTACTAATGAATGTTTGGGATAAGTATTAAGAGGGGTTGTTAACCCTTTTGTCAAACGAGTAATAGAATGTCTTGATTGAATGTAGGTTTTGGTGCTCATGGGCTAGGCGTGCACTTCCGCAAACAAGGTGTGTAAACTGCCCTAATCGTAAATCAGCAAAAGCTGGAATAAGTGACCGACGACACTACACAGGTGTGCACTCGCTCGTGTGGTAGTTTGTATGCTTAAACATGGGTGTATGTTCGTCAAGATCAACCATGAGCGATTTCATGGGCCGAGGCCGTTTTGGAACATTTTGGGCCAAACTGGGCCGTGTGGGCCCCATGAGCATGTGGGCCCCACACGGGTAAACCACACGAACGTGTGGAAACTATTGGGTCAGGCTGTGTTTCCACACGGCCAGAGCCATTTCTGCTCGTGTGGGCCAACATGGGCCCGAAATATAGGCCATGGGCCCATTCTCACTGTTTGACTATTAAGGTTACACGGGTCACCCAAGATGACTGTGGACCTACTATTGGGTCGGTAAGTGTACCTAGACCCCTTAATTGATAAAATTACTATTATGCCCTATGTGATTAAATGACCGTTATGCCCCTATGAAATGTATGAGTATATGCGAGCATGACATTTTAAACATATTGAGTACATGAATGATATTATGACATGACACGACATGATGCATGATGTGTTGCATGGGGTTGGGTTTATTATGATTGGAGGAAGTGTACTATACTGCCAGCTCTACTGTAAATACTGTTAATTGCCACAACCAGTACTATTTGGAGTATAGGGATGGGTGCGTTGATTATATCCCCACATGGAGTGTAGGGTTGGACGGAGTTAGAGTGTAGAGGCTGGGTGGGTAGGATTTCTGATTGCATATCTGTCTTCATTCTCATCATCACCGAGATGGGCTCAGGGCCCAAATCGACATCGATCTCAGAATGGCCTTAGGCCCTGACTGTATTTGCTCACTGCTTGATTGACTAATTGTTTGATAAGGGATTACACACTGAGTTATCGTAAACTCACCCTTTTGTTTATCTATACAGGTAATCCCCAGTCTTAGGCGGATCGGTGCTATGAAGGACTCGAAGGTGGCCACACAACCGCACACGCTTCCATATTTGTTTTTTAAATTATAAGTAGTTTTATTTTGGGTATATTTTTTATATAAAAAGGCCTCTTTAAATTTTTTTTATTTTTGAATTGGGATTTTTACTTGCTTTGATATATAACTACTAGCTGTAGGAAAAAAGACGCGGGTTTTCAAAAAGATAACTGTTTTTTTTAAAGACACAACGATTATTAAACCTATTTGAAGAGCTTTCGTATGTAATAATGTTTTAAAATGAAGATAATAATAGATACGTTTTAATATGATTAACTTTTTGACAAACAACCCACATTTTTTGAACAAACGTATTAAAATAAATCTTAAGTCACACAAAGAGATTAAATAAAGAACGGGTTTTTCAATGATATCACATTTTACAAAAAACACTTCAATGTGACATCGCCAAATTGGGCCATAATGTCTAGGCCTGGTTTGGGGTGTTACTATATGTATATTGATTTATTTCTATGAAAGGTTATATGCATATAAAGTGATAGATTAAAAATTATGGAAATTTAAACATTGAACAAAGCATATGTATTAAGCATGATTACATTCAACTAATGCTTTGACAAATGACCAAATTAATAGTGATTTGTACATTGGTAAAACAAGAAGATTATATGAGTTTTATGTGATGCATATATGTCCGACTTGGTTAAAAAAATTGATGGTTGAGTAGTGTATAGGTTAGTCATTAAATGATGAGCATAAGTTGATTGTTTTATTAGTTTATTATTCGGTCAAATAAGAATAACATTGAAGTTGTTTGTATGTGAAATTCGATTTTCCTTATGAAAATGATTAGTGAACTTTTGTATGTATTTTGATGGATAAACTATTTGGTGTTCTTTTAAAATATGTCTAAATTGATATAGGACCTATTAGTCTTGAGCAAAACTACAAACATGAATTTATAAGTAGATTTGTTCTTGTTTCACTCATTTCAAATCATATGTAGTAATGTACATACGCCATGAATGATTTGGTTAAATTTGATATATCCTTATTGTGCAGAATGGAGTTTTGCTAAAAATGATATATACTTTAATATGTTTGCTTTATTTGATTTATGTATGTAATAATGGATTGAATTATTTGTATTATCATTGATATGTGCATATCCTATGTGGTAAATGATATATTCGACACTATTTGCTTATGAATTACATAACTGGTTATATGTTTGAATAAAATGTTATGATATGATTCGTAAAGAATTTAAATTAGTTATATATGTTAATATTTTATTACTTTAAGAGTTTGAGCAAATGTATGCATACGATTGTTCAGAATTTGTGTCTCATCCGGTAATACCTCGTAACCCCATTCCGACAACGGATACTGGTTAGGGGTGTTACAATCATACTTAAAACATCATATTTAGCCCATTAAAACATATTAACATCACATTCACAAGAGGGCATTAACACATGAATAAACTTGTAATTAACATAAGCCATCATTCGTGGCTATGTACAATTTGAACAATAATCCATTATAGGCCAACACATTTGGCCACATTAATAATAACACACATAACCAAAAGACCAAGTCTCTATGCATGTCATAAACTCAAGCTACTTGAATTCATCAATATCCGTGGTGATAGCTTGATAGTGTGATAGGATCTCCGACGATCTCCAACCCGAGCTAGCTATTTAACCCTATAAGGCATGAGAAAGGAAAGGGGTAAGCTATATAGCTTAGTAAGTTCATATGTAAATAATAAGTAACTTATGCCATAAATTTACCATTTCAATAATATGATTACAAGATAGTATAAATTTTCTTAAGTCTCCTAATCATAATTTATTCAACCACATTGATTACCCTTTTCAATTTATGACCATAATTCAACATGCCTTGGCATTAGCCTGGCAACCGTAATCTTTCCTATTATAATATGTTACACCAATTAACAAATCATTTCAAATTTCATGGTAAACATGCACATTAATTATATATATACAAATTTTCAAACATATAACTTACCATATTTAAATTTTCTAAGGTCTTAACTTCTCATACTAACATAGCCATCTTTAGTGAATAATCATGCCAATTTTGTCTTTTTGCTCATATTCGATGAATCATTTTCAAGTGAAATACAACATACCACATTTCAATTCAATTTGGCCTAAAAGCCCGATTCATAAACATCCACAATTCTTACCATACATATATACACATATACCATTATTCATAAGGTTAACACAATAACATTGTCACAATGCTCATGAACTCACTATTCATGAATTCTATACTCAATTGAATTTCTGTACATACCTATACAATTTCGTAAAATAATCATATCCTATCACATCTGACATAATATTTGTATTACCCGTTGAACACTTAGAATACTAATCAGATACACAGAAAGTCTTTGTACACAAGTGCCACATATGTAGCCAAAGCTACCTCATATTTCATATCACATAAATGCTCGCTCTCAATGTAACGCCCTAAAATCTGTTATAAATATTTTTATTTTTTGTTGTTTGTAACGCCCCAAATTTTAGGCCTAGAAGTATTAGGTCTTGAGCATGGGAATAGTTAGGAGACTGCACATAAATGTTTAATTATGCAACAAGGTGACACAACTGTGTATCTGCTTCAGTGGTTATGTGTTCTGGAAGTGTTTGAGAATTCTTGGGTTCAAGCCTGAGCAGGTGCAAAAAGTTTTTTTTAAAGGAATAAGCATTGTCTCTAGGCAATAGGCTTTTAAATAAATATGGGAAAAACATGTAATAAAAAGCCTACTGATCTAGGGGATAAGAGGCATGTCATCTATACCTGAGGTTTGAGATACGAATCCCTGCATACGCGAAGGGATTAAAATTTTGCAGTGCTGGACAGCTAAAGTTTGTGTTTCATTAAAAGTCTGAGTAGTGGGTGTTAGAGTGGAGTTTGAACTGTGTAGTTGAGATCGATTAAGGGATTTGAGGAGAGATTTTAGGAGAAAATCAAGAGAGGTTGAGGAGAGAAGGAGTAGCATGCCAAATGTGGGATTTGCATGTTGCCAAATTCGAAATTGGATAGGAGTGGGAGAGGGAGCTGATTTTGGGAACTGGTGGCTCTCAATAATTCAGCTTGGGATGGTTTTAACTCACATTTTCTCCCATTGTGTCGAATTTTTCACTTGGATTTTTTGTTGCTGTCAATTGTTTTCTCTCTTGGAGACCAATTGTTGTTGTGGGTATGACTAGTACCTTTCTTTTCTTTTTTTATTGTTTGTTGTTCTCCTTGCCGAATGTTTCCTCTACTCCCCTCTCTCAAATTCTTCGGCTTTTAACTCCTAATTCTTGAACGATTCTTTCTCCTCTCCCTCTACCTTCAATCATTTCTTGGCTGGCCGATTCTCTTCTTATCTTCCCTCTCTCTCAATCATAATACTTGGCTATATACTCCTGCCTCTCTTACCCTCATTGTGACGACTTTCCCTTCGTTGCTATCTGCCATTTCTGTAGTCATTCTATTCACCGGTTTTGCGTTGGTAAGTCTGGCTCTCAGTTTAAGTGCACATAGTTATTTTCTCCTCTCTACTCTTTTTGTCGTGTTAATAGTTTCCATCTAATGTATTCTTGGCTACCTATTTTTGTTAGGGGCGGTTTATGCTAAGCCTCTGCCTCTGTTGCATAGGGTGTTAGGTCGAGCCACAATCAACTGATCTGATCAAGTGAGAGGAAATCTTTTGGACAAGTATTTTTTGGTGGGGGTTTTTAATAAGTCGATTGGGATGCGATTAACTGAAACTTGTGATTGAATGTAGGTTGAAGTACTCGTAGACTATTTGCACGTTCGTGAACAAGGTATGTAATCACACTGCAATAATCGTAAATTGGCAAAAGCCAGAATAGGTGACCGTCGACACTATGGAAGCGTGCGCTCGCTTGTGTGGTTGTCCGAACACATAAACATGAACGTTAGATCGTAAAGGCCACCATGAGCGATTTCATGGGTTTAGGCCATTTTGGGTATTGGGCCAAAATGGGCCATGTTGGCCCTACAGGCCTATGGGCCTCACACGGGTAAACCACATGAATGGGTGGAGAATTTTGGGCCAGCCTGTGTAATTCACACGGCCAAGGTCATATCTGGGCTTCGTGGGCCACATGAGCGCGTGGGCCCACATGCCCCGCATTATGGGCCTTAGGCCCATTTTCACTGTTTGTATGTTAGGATTGCACGGGTCACTCGAGATGACTATGGACCTTCTGTTGGGTCAGAAAGTGTACTTGGACTCCTAATTGATAAAATGACTATTTGCCCTTATGTGGTAAAATGACTATTTTGCCCTTATGTGGTAAAATGACTGTTTTGCCCTTGTTGTAAAATGATTGTTTTGCCCTTATGTGGTAAAATGACTATTTTTCCCTTATGTGGTAAAATGACTATTTTGCCCTTATATGGTAAAATGACTATTTTGCCCTTATGTGGTAAAATAACTATTTTACCCTTATGTGGTAAAATGATTATTTTGCCCTTATATGGTAAGATGACTGCTTTGCCCTTATGTGATGTATGTTTATATTTTAGCGTACTATTTAAACTGTAATGGATACATGTATGATTCTATGATATGACATGACATGACTGTATAATGCATTGCATGGGGATGGGTTTATTATGATTAGAGGAAGTGTACTGTACTGATAGCTCTGCTGCAAATCACTGAAGGCTCTAAGCCTATTATACTGGCAGCTCTGCTGTAAATACTGTTTAGTGCCGCAACCGGTGCTATCTTGGATTGTATGGATGGGTGGGTTGATTTTATCCCCACATGGAGTATAGGGCTAGATGGAGTGGAGTGTAGATGCTGGTTGGGTAAAACTTGCATGTTGCTTAAACTGTTACTGCACTGATTATTGTTACTGCACTAATTGCTATTGCTACACTGATACTTTTACTATATTGGGCTAAGGCCCTAACTGGAACTGAACTGTTACTGATACGAGCTTAGGCCAGACTATTTTTGTTCATTGTATGATTGACTGCTTGTTTACTAAGGGATTACACACTTAGTTTTCGTAAACTCACCCTTCTGCTTATATGTACAGGTAACCCTTAGGTGGATCGGTGCTATGAGGGACTCGACGGTGGCCACACAATCGTAATTACTATCATATTTGCTTTATACTTATAAGTAATTTTATTCTGGGTATTTTGACTATAATAATGCCTCTTTAAGTTTTTATTTTAAATTGGGATCTTTATTTGCTTTGGTTTATAACTACTAGTGATAGGAAAACTCGAGTTTTCAAAAGAAACAATGTTTTACAAAGTAAAAGCAAGTACGCAACTATTTTAAAAAGCTTCTGGTATAAAATTATATTTTGGAAATGAATAACGATTTTAAAGTAAATACTTTTGGATAGTGACACAAGTTTTAAAATGAACGACACATTTCAGAATCTCTATTAGAAATACACAAAAAGATTAGATATAGAACTCATTTTTCAATGATATCTCGCTTTACAAAAAAACACTTTAATGTGGCATCGCCAGATTCGGCCATAACGTCTAGGCCGGGTTTGGGGTGTTAGATTGTTACACAAATATCTGTCAGCTATAGTGGTTATGTGTTCCGGGAGTGTTGAAGTGGTTCCAAGTTCAAGTCTTGGCTTGGGAAATTTTTGCTTTTTAATGAATAAACCCTTAGCTTTAGTTAGTAGATTCATAAATAAATCTTGTAAAAAATATGTCAGAATGGGCCTGCTGGTCTAGTGGATAAGTGGAGTGTTAAGTGACTAGGAGGTCTAGGGTTCAAATCTCTGCGCGATCAAAGGGGATTTAATTTTACTACTTGGCCATGGAAGAGTTGTAGTTTGATAGAAATTCTGAGTGTTTGAGGAGTATAGGGATGTAGTGGATGGTTTTTAGGAGGTTTTTGAGGGATTTTATTTTATTTTGTTATCTCTTTTCAAAAAAAATTCGGCTCCTCTCACTTCTCTTAAGTTTTTGACACTAGTTTTCTCTGCTTTCGAAGGCTACTGTTCATCTTTTTGCTCTTTTCCGGACCAATTATTTCTAGGTGCGTTTAACTATTGTTATTTTGTGCCCTTATGCTTTGCCCCTTCCCACGGCAGGCGTTCCCTTCTTCTCTTTTATCGATTCTTTTTTTCTTCTGCTTTCATCTTTATGTCATCCCTCTTTGTTTTCGTGGCTTTTGTTCTTTGCATTTCTGCCCTTTGCCAAATTGTTGTGGCTTTGACCCCTTTTCTTTTGGTTTTATTTTTCAATTGTCCCTTTCCCATTATACGGTTTTGTGCTTTTGGTAAGTGTGTGATTCATTTTGGTTCAAACCGTTTATGTGAATAACTATTAATAGGGGTTTCGACTAGAATGCACGTAATAATCGAGGAGCTTGTGATCACTTTTTATCAACGATTTATGTGTGTGAGGCCTCGGTTGTTCAAGTAGGGTAAGTGGCCGTCGATATTTTGGTCAAGCGTTTTGAAAAGGGGTTGTATTAATTCGATTGATATGCAGTTAATTGTGTCTCATAGTTTTGAATTAATTGCAATTTAGGATTGATTGTGGGGTTGTTTTTCGACTATAGGTGTTGATAGTTTTGGGTGTGCTTTTGCATTGGAAACAAACAAGGTGTGTAAACATTGCCCTTAATCGTAATCGACAAAAAGCCGAAAAGTGCGAATAGTCGACACCAGACAGGCGAGAAGCTGTTTGTGTGGTAGCCTGTGTGACTAAACATGGGCATATGGTTGACGAGGCTGATCGTATGCGAATTCATAGGCTAGGCCGTATTGGGCCGAATTGGCCTGCATTGGCCCTACTGGCATGTGAGCCCCACATGGGTTAATCACACAGACGTGTGGAAATTATTGGGCCAGGCTGTATAATCCACGCGGCCAAGGCCATTTTTGGCCACCTGGGCGTGTGGGCCAACATGGGCCCGCAATATGGGCCTTTGGCCCATTTTCACTGTTTGATTGCTAAGGTTGCACGGGTCACTTGAGACGATTATGGACCTACCGTGGGGTCGGTAAGCTTATCTAGACCCCTAATTAACTGAATGACTGTTATACCCCTATGTGATTTATATATATATGTACATGTATGACCGTATTTTAGCATGCTATTTAAACTGTAATGGATACATGTATGAGCCTATGATATGACATGACATGATTGTATGATGCATTGCATGGGGATGGGTTTATACTGATCGGAGGAAGTGTACTGAAAGGCTTCGAGCCTAAATTACTGGTAGCCCAGCTTTATATTACTGTATAGTGTCGCTTTTGGTAGTTTCTGGAGTGTAGGGATGGGTGGGTTGATTATATCCCCACATGGAGTGTAGGGTTGCACAAAGTTGGAGTGTAGAGGGTGGATGGGTAGGACTTATATACTGTTTAAACTATTACTGCACTAATTATTGTTACTGTAATGGGCAGGGCCCAAACATGACTGTTTTTGTATTGATATGGGCCAAAGCCCAAACTGATATTTTTACTGTTACTAAAAAGGGCTTAGGCCTAGACTGTGCTTGTTTTTTGACTGTTTGCTTTTATGGGATTACACACTGAGTTTTTGTAAACTCACTCTCCTATTTTAACTGTACAGGTAATCCTTAGACATAGGCGGATCGGTGCAACGGAGGACTCAGCGGTGGTCACACGACCTATCTAATTTTAAATAGTATTTTATGATTTTGATTTAATTTTTAGGGTATTTTACTATAATAATGGCCTCTTTGGATTTTCATTTTTAATTTGGGATTTTTATTTGTTTTGGTTTATAACTATTAGCAGTAGGAAAAGAAGCGGGTTTTCAAAAAGATAAATGTTTTATCAAAGATACCACGAATTCGCAACCTGTTTTAAGAGCTTCCGCAATAAATGACGTTTTAAAAATTAATAATGTTTTAATGTGAATAACTTTTTGACAATGACTCACTTTTTGGAAATGAACGACACGTCTTAGAATCTTCATGAATATCACACAAAGAGGTTAAATAGAAAAAGGATTTTTATCGATATCACATTTTACGTAAAACACTTCAATGTGACATCGCCAGATTCGACCATAATGTCTAGGCCAAGTTTGGGTTATATTTAGTGGTCTCAGAGCCAGGTTGTAAAACTCAACTCCGGATTTGGGTTTTAAAAACTTGAAGAACTGATTTTTGATGATTGAAAAATTATTACTGAATGTGTGGTACACCGAGTCTGCAGCACCGATCTTGTAAGTTCTCTGAAACTGTTATATGTCTTAAACTGAAACCATTATGATTCTGAAACTACTATAGGTAGTAGACTGTACTGAAATATTCTAGTGAGTATAAACTGAAAACTGTAGCAAGACTGCGATCTACGAAAATGAACTCTGAATTACTGATATTGTTTTCATAAATCTGCTAATAATTACTAAAACTATAAACTGATCTGCATAAAACTGTTAATACAGATAAACACGATAGACAATGAGCACACGTGGTACTCGTGGACGGTGTACAAGAGGCCGTGGTAGAGGTGCTCAAGCTAGGTCCTCGTCGTTTGGCCACATACCAAATTTGGAAATTAGTGAGACACTGGCTTCACTTGTGACTGAGACTGGGTCTCATGATCGAGTGGCTGGGGACGACGCACTGTCTCAAGCCATTTTAAGAATTTTGGAGAGGGTCGCGGGGACCAATACTAGTGCTGTGGGCTGAGGGTCGGTTACGGAATGACTCTGATCTAATGGAGCTAAGATTTTCAGGGGTATTGCTGGAGTTGCCCCTAATGTTGCTGAGTATTGGGTTGAGGCCACAGAAAGGATCATGGACAATCTCGACTGCACCCCCGAGCAGAAACTAAAGGGTGTAGTGTCACTGTTGAGAGATGAGGCTTACCAGTGGTGGCTTACAGTTAAAGAGGGCACTCAGCCCGATCGACTAACCTGGGATTTCTTTAAGACTGCTTTCCAAGGAAAGTATGTGGATGCCAGTTATGTGGATGCCCATAAGAGAGAGTTCTTGAATTTGACCCAGGAGGATAGATTAGTGGCTAAATATGATGCTGAATTTTTGCGACTAAGCCGCTATGCACGAGGGATGGTAGTGATTAAGTATGAGTGATGTGTTCATTTTGAGGATGGCCTCAGGGATAGTTTATGGGTTTTGATAGCTCCACAGAAGAAGCGAGATTTTGCTGCATTGTTTGATAAGGCGAAGATCGCCAAGGAAGTGAAGAGCGTTGAGCGCTAGAACCGTGAGAAAGAGAGAGGTAGGAACAAGAGGGATTTGGAGCCCTCGAGTTCCTTTCTAAGGTCTAAGAAAAAGGCCAGATTTGATGGGCTGGTTAGAGTTGGGGCACCTGTTGCTACTACTAGACTGCAGCCCTGTACTGATTGTGGGAGACGCCATCAAGGCGAGTACTGGAAAAGAACGGGGGGATGTTTGAGGTGTGGTTCGTTGGAGCACCATACCAGAAAGTGTCCACGGAGGCCCGATCAGATACAAGCTACAAGTTTGGGTACTACACAGCCGCCGAAGGTTGTTCAGTAGCCACCGAGAGGCCGTGGTCAAGCCAGAGGTGGTAATGGCTTAGGCCATGGTCAAAGAGTACTGGGTAGAGGTGTTGGGCATATTGAGGCGAGGTAGCTAGCTCTAGTTTATACTACACGTCGCTGAGAGGATGGAGATGCTCCGGATGTTATCACATGTACGTTCTTTATCTATGATGTACCTTATATTACACTGATAAATATAGGATCTACTTGCTCCTATATAGCCTGTACTAAGTCTAAGACTTTGGGTATCTTGGTTGAGAGCACTACAAGTGAGGTAACTGTCTTGAGTCCATTGAGGTAGTCGTTGAGGGTAAATAAACTATTTAGAGATGTTCCTTTGGAGGTTCAAGGGGTTATCTTTTTGGCAGATTTGATGGAACTTCCTTTTGGAGAATTTGATTTAATATTGGGTATGGACTGGCAAGTTAAACACAGAGTGAGCTTGGATTGTGCTACTAAATGGATTTTACTGAGAACTGTGGAGGAGGACGAGATAGTTGTAATTAGGGAACGATGGAATTACTTGTCGAATATGATTTATGCATTATGGGCTGAGCAGTTGGTTCGTAAGGGATGTGAGGCGTATCTGGCCTACATTAGTGTTTCAGATTCTAGGGTTTCTTCTGTTAAAGATATCATAACGGTTAAAGATTTTCCAAATGTCTTTCCTAATGAACTACCTGGGTTACCTCCAAATCGTGAAGTTGAGTTTGGGATTGAGCTTCTACCTGGTACAGCTTTGGTGTCCATCGCCCCTTATAGAATGGCATCGAAAGAGATTGTGGAGCTTAAAGCTCAGATTCAAGAGTTGCTAGATCATGGGTTCATCCGCCTTACTGTGTCTCCATGGGGAGCACCAATTTTGTTTGTGAAAAAGAAGGATGGATCTATGTGTATGTACATCGATTATCGACAATTTAATAAATTGACCATTAAGAATAAGTACCCCCTACAGAGGATAGATGATCTGTTCGACCAATTTCGAGGAGTTTCGATTTTCTCTAAGATTGATCTTCAATTTGGGTACCATCAATTGATGGTCAAAGAGACTGATGTATACAAGATAGCGTTTAGGACTCGTTATGGTCATTTTGAGTTCCTAGTGATGCCATTTGGACTGACGAATGCACCAGCGGCTTTTATGGATCTGATGAACCGAGTGTTTCAACCCTATCTGGATATGTTCATAGTGGTTTTTATTGACGACATCCTAGTGTATTCAAGGACTGAGGATGAACATGATGAACATCTTCGAGTGGTTTTGTAGGTTTTGAAGGAGAATCAACTATACGCCAAGTTCAGTAAATGTGAGTTCTGGTTACGAGAGGTAACATTTCTGGGCCATATGGTATCTGCTGAAAGGATTAGGGTTGATCCTCGAAAGATTAAGGCTATTTTGGAGTGGAAGCCGCCTAAGACTGTATCTGAGATCCGCAGTTTTTCGGGACTGGCAAGGTATTATAGACGATTTGTAGAGGGGTTTCACTGATTGCAGCACCTTTGACTAAGCTACTATGTAAGGGAGTACCATTTAACTCGACAGATGTGTAGCAAGAGAGTTTTGAGAAGCTCAAGAAGGTACTGACTGAGGCTCCTATCTTAATATAGCCAGAGTCAGGGAAAGAGTTTACTATCTATAGTGATGTATCACATGTTGGTTTGGGATGTGTGTTGATGTAAAAGGGTAAGGTAGTAGCGTATGCGTCTCGTCAGCTAAAGATTCATGAGGCGAATTATTCGACGCATGATTTGTAGTTGGCTGTAGTGGTATTCGAACTTAAAATTTAGAGGCATTATCTGTACGGTGAGAAGTGTATCATCTACACTGATCACAAGAGCCTCAAATATTTCCTCACTCAGAAGAAGCTAAATCTTAGGCAGCGTAGATGGATTGAGTTGCTTAAAGACTATGACTGTACGATCGAATACCATCCTGGTAAGGCTAATGTGGTGGCCGACGCATTAAGTCATAGAGCTATGACTGATTTGAGGGTGATGTTTGCTCGCCTCTATTTATTTGATGATGGTAGTTTGTTGCCCGAGCTTCAAGTTAAACTGACGTGGATGGATTGGATTAAGGGTAAGCAGGTGGAATACTAGTCGTTGGTTTTCATTTCCCACAGGTTGAGAGTGGGGATACTATGGATTTTGGACTGAATAGTGAAGGGGTACTCTGTTTCCGTGGGAGAATCTGTGTATTGAATCATACTGATTTGAGGCAGTCTATACTGCGAGAGGCGCATAGTAGTCCTTATGCTAGGCATCCTGGCAGGAATAAGATGTACCGAGACCTTCGTGAGTTATATTGGTGACCGAGTCTTAAATGTGAAGTTATCGACTTCGTGGGTAAATGTCTGACTTGCCAGCAGGTTAAGACTGAACATCAGTTATCTTCAAGGTTGCTTCAGCCAGTTTAAATTCCACTTTGGAAGTGGGAGAGAGTAACTATGGACTTCATTAGTAGGTTGCCCCTAACACCTACTAAGAAGGATTCAGTATGGGTCATCATGGATCGATTGACCAAAGCTGCCCATTTCATACCAATTCGTACTGATTACTCTTTGCAAAAGCTGGCTAAACTGTATGTATCTGAGATAGTGAGACTGCATGAGGTATCAGTTTCAATAATATCTGATAGGGATCCTCGTTTCATGTCTCGGTTCTAGAAGAAGTTGCATAAAGATCTAGGTACTAGATTGGACTTCAGTACTGCGTTTTATCCTCAGATAGATGGTTAAATAGAGAGGGTGATTCAGATACTAGAGGACATGTTAAGGAGTTGCGTGATTGATTTCCGAGGCAGTTGGGAGGATTACTTGCCGCTAGCAAAGTTTGCTTATAGCAATAGCTATCAGTATAGCATATAGATGGCACCTTACGAGGCATTATATGGTCGTAGGTGTCGTACTCCTTCGTGTTGGACTAAGTTGGGCGAGCGGCGTGTTCTGGGCCCTGAATTTGTTTCTAATATCGAGGATAAAGTTAGACTGATTCGAGATCAACTGAAAGCGGCATCAAACAGATAAAAGTCATATGTAGATCTAAAGCGTAGAGAGATTGAGTATTCCGTGAGGGACTTCGTTTTTCTCAAGGCCTCACCATGGAAGAAGGTACTGAGGTTTGGACGTAAGGGCAAGTTGAGCCCTAGGTTTATTGGGCCTTACCACATGCTGAAACTTGTGGGACCAGTTTCCTATCAGTTGGAGCTACCTCCAGAATTGGAGCGGATTCACGATATCTTTCATTAGTCGATGTTGAGGCACTACCACTCTAATACCATGCATGTTGTTTCTATTGAGGGAATCGAGGTTAAGCCATATCTGAGTTTTGAAGAGGAGCTAGTTTAGATACTAGACCTCGATATTGAAGTTTTGAGAAGAAAGTCCATCCCACTGGTTAAAGTTCTTTGGCGTAGTCATAGTTCTGAGGAGGCCACGTTGGAGCTCAAGGATGCAATGTGACAGCAATATCCTTATCTATTCTGATCAAGTAAAATTTCAAGGCTGAAATTTTCTTTAAGGGGGTAGAGCTGTAACGCCTCAAAATCTGTTATAATTTTTTTAATTTGTTGTTGTTACACAAATATCTGTCAGCTATAGTGGTTATGTTTTCTTGGAGTGTTGGAGTGGTTCCAAGTTCAAGCCTTGGCTTGGAAAATTTTTGCTTTTTAATGAATAAACCCTTAGCTTTAGTTTGTAGATTTATAAATAAATCTTGTTAAAAATATGTCAGAATGGGCCTGTTGTTCTAGTAGATAAGTGGAGTGTTAAGTGACTAGAAGGTCTGGGGTTCGAATCTCTGCGTGATCAAAGGGGATTTATTTTTACTACTTGGCCATGGAAGAGTTGTAGTTTGACAGAAATTCTGAGTGTTTGAGGAGTGTGGGGATGTAGTGGACGGTTTTTAGGAGGTTTTTGAGGGATTTTATTTTATTTTGTTATCTCTTTTAAAAAAACTCGGCTCCTCTCACTTTTCTGAAGTTTTTGACGATAGTTTTCTCTGCTTTCGAAGGCTACTATTCATCTTTTTGCTCTTTTCCTGACCGATTATTGCTAGGTGCATTTTGCTATAGTTCTTTTGTGCCCTTCGGCTTTGCCCCTTCCCACGGCAGACGCTTCTTTCATCTCTCTTATCAATTTTTTTTCTAATTCTGCTTCCCTCTTTGTGTCGTCCCTCTTTGTTTTCGTGGCTTCCGTTCTTTTTATTTCTGCCCTCTGCCAAATTGTTGTGGCTTTGACCCCTTTTCTTTTGGTTTTATTTTTCAATTGTCCCTTTCTCGTAACTTGATTCTGCGCTTTTGGTAAGTGTGTGATTCGTTTTGGTTCAAACCGTTCATGTGAATAACTGTTCATAGGGGTTTCGACTAGAATCCAGGTAACAACCGAGGAGCTAGTGATCACTCTTTATCAACAGTTTATGTGTGTGAGGCCTCGGTTGTTCATGCAGGGTAAGTAGCTATCGATATTTTGGTCAAGTGTTTTGAAGAAGGGTTATTTTAATTCGATTGATATGCAGTTAATTGTGTGTCATGGTTCCGAATTAACTACGATTTAGGATTGATTGTGGGGTTGTTTGTCAACTATAGGTGTTCATAGTTTTGGGTGCGCTTTTGTGTTGGAAATAAGCAAGGTGTGTAAACACTGCCCTTAATCGTAATAGACAAAAAGCTGAAAAGTGTGAATAGTGGACACCACATGGGCGAGCAACTATCCGTGTGGTAGCCCGTGTGACTAAACATAGGTGTATGGTCAACGAGGTCAACGGGATTGTAGGCCCCACAGAGGTAAACCACACAAACGTGTCGAAATTTGTAACACCTCAAACCCGGCTCGAACGTTATAGCCGAATCTGGGGCATCACATTGAAGCGTTTTAGCAAAAACCGTGTTTTTATTGAAAACCCTTCTTAAAATAAAAGAAACCTTAATTAACAAAAAAAAAAAATTCTTTCAACCTCTTGTTTAAAACATATGTTTTTATGAAAACCTGTCACTGCAAACTTAGTCGCGGAAACGTAGAAAAACATACTATAGTTTAAGAAGCCATGTTCAGCTTCTCGTAATTACATCGCATAAATATAACAATCCAAGTAATAACAAAATGGAAGCCCTATTACAATCTGATTTGAAAAGTACTGAATAAAATAGAAACTTATATGCCTTTAAAAGAAAAAAAAGTCCAAATTGTCTTGCTAGCTGGCCACCCAGAGTCCCTCCAAACATCGAACCTTCTACTGAGCATCAGCTGAAAATAAAATAAAAGAGGGGGTGAGTTTTTGCAAACTTAGTGTGTACAACCCTCGACGAGCAACAAGCATTCAATAAACACCATACATCACATGCAATGCAATCCCATCCCAATAATCCATCCGCTACACACTAGCTCTGTCCCCCGTCACACCATGTAGGGATATAAATATCAACCCACCCATCTGTCACATCTATGGTAGCCCGGTTGTGGAACTACCTGCATTTACACATTGGGTTTAAAAGCCGTCGGTGGATCCACGATTATCAAGCAACCATGCGATCCTTATATACTTCCTCCATTCCATGATTCCTAACCCTATGCAACCTAAGCAGAATATCATATGTATGCATGTCACATCTATAAAACTTACATTCAACACCTAGGGGTATTTTGGTCATTTTCGCCCTTAAGGCATTTCGATAATTTTCCCTTTCTTTACGGTTTTCACTTACCTTGGCCCATTAACAAATCCCGTGAGCTAAGATGAACGAATACTATGCACTACGTAGGATTCCAGAGAAGAGGAGGTGAGTCATTAAGACCGCTTAAGTACCAAGCTTTCCCTAGATCCAATCCTAGACATGCATATACCTGTTGCCACACCTTAACCCTTTGACTTATCCACGGTCGCAATTAATTAATTAAGTTTTATGTAGTCATCATAAACTAGGCCAAAAACCCCTTACAAAGCCCAGTCAAATCCACATAAACTAGGCCAAAAACCCCTTACAAAGCCCAGTCAAATCCACATACCTGCATATGGCCCACTAAGCTCAATCACATTCATATTGCCCATTAGGCCCAAATCACCTGTATATGGCCCATTAGGCCCAAATCACATTTATGTGGCCCATTAGGCTCAAATCACATTATACACATGCTCACATATGAATTTCAATCACATAGCATCAATTATCATTTTTTTCCTATTATGGGCCCAACAGCCTGTCAGGCCCATTAAGCCTATTCTGGCCCGGTTGGCCAATTCACAGCCCAAGTCCATGGAATCGCCCATGGGCATCAGACAACCTATCAGTTTCCTTCTCATGAGTATTCGTGCACTCGTAAGACTACCGTATCCCAACTTTCAGCTTCTCGGGATTTTGACTTTTCGGCATTTCAACTTTTGCCGATTCATTGTGTGTGTGCAGTGTATGTACACACCTAGTAAGCAAGCATGCTGCGATTTCCTTAGTCACCAACCTACAAACGATATCATCCTTCAATTAACCACATGCTTAATACATATCTTTACTAAAACTAAAACCTCACCTTAACCTTACCTTGCGCGATAAGTATAGCAGCCCCTTCTTAAATCACTAACCACGATCAACTCCTAGATCTACATCAATCTTAACTATTAAAAACTAGAATAATAGGTGACTCGTATCCAACACAAGTCCCCTTACCTTAACTCTGACTATTCGGCCAACTAAGATTAAGAGTACTTAACAAATCCCCTTACTTGAAGAGCAAATCAGTAGGGATCCAAAACTGAGATTCGATACCTATTCCTACCCAAAACCGATTAGAAGAAGTGAGGAACAATAATCGATACTTTAGCAAAAATCGATTGGAAGAGCAAACACTTACTTTAGATTCGATCAAAGAGTATTCGGCCAAGAAAGTTTCTGCCCTTTGCAATTTTGTATAGCAAAAAAGAGTTATTCGGCTCCAAGGAAAAAGAAAGAAAAGTCGGCAATGAAGTAGAGGAAGAATGTAAATCGAGACAAGAAAAGAAAGAAAGAAGTAAGGCTTTTCGGCTTTTTGGATATTGAAGAGAGAAGGGTTTCCGGTAACAAGGTGAAAAAGATTTCGACATTAGCCTGGCAACCTTGCATTCGGCACCTATTTATAGCCCTTATAGCCGAATTCCTCATGGCAAAATTCCCCATTCGGCTCCATCACTTCCCCCTTCTCATCTTCTTGTTTTTCCCCGTGATAACTCCCCAATCTATTTCCTAACGTTTCTCTTCTGAACACTCCCCTTGGAGTCCATCTTCACGCCACTTCCAATCTTCTAGAAGGCCAAAATTAAACTTCTAGAAATACTAAGCTAGGATTCGAACCTTGGATCTCCTTGCTAGCCACTAACGCCACCTCCCTACACTCTAAGTGTTGTCACTTAGCCACTCCTCCATTTGGCTTTTTGATGCCCTTTTTTCCTTATATTTATTTAAAAGCCCAACTGCTTGCCATCAGGGTTCCTTTAATAATTATACTATAATTCCTTCTACCCCTAGATTCGAACTCAACCCTTGACCCAGACCTACCATCGCGTAATTAACACTTAACCTGAATTGTTAAGCACAAAAAGAAAAATTCGAGATTTCGAGATTTTGGGGGCGTTACAAAATTATTGGGCTAGGCTGTGTAATCCACACGGCTAAGGCCATTTTGGGCCATGTGGGCCACACGAGCGTGTGGGCCCACATGGGCCCGTAATATGGGTCGTTGGTCCATTTTCACTGTTTGATTGCTAAGGTTGCACGGGTCGCCCAAGACGACTGTAGACCTACCGTGGGGTCGGTAAGCTTATCTAGACCCTTAATTAACTAAATGACTGTTATACCCCTTATGTGATGTATATATATGTACATGTATGACTGTATTTTTGCATGCTATTTAAACTATAATGGATACATGTATGATTCTATGATATGACATGACATGATTGTATGATGCATTGCATGGGGATAGGTTTATACTGATCGGAAGAAGTCTACTGAAAGGCTTCGAGCCTAAATTACTGGCAGCCCAACTTCATATTACTGTATAGTGCCGCTTTTGGTACTTTCTGGAGTGTAGGGATGGATGGGTTGATTATATCCCCACGTGGAGTGTAGGGTTGGACGGAGTTTGAGTGTAGAGGGTGGATGGGTAGGACTTATATACTGTTTAAACTATTACTGCACTGATTATTATTGTAATGGGCTAAGGCCTAAACACGATTGTTTCTGTATTGATATGGGCCAAAGCCCAAACTGATATTGTCATTGTTAATAAAAAGGGCTTAGGCCCAGACTGTGCTTGTTTTCTGACTATTTGCTTTTATGGGATTACACACTGAGTTTTTGTAAACTCACCCTCCTTTTTTAATTGTACAGGTAATCCCTAGACATAGGCGGATCGGTGCAACGGAGGACTCAGTGGTGGCCACACGACCTATCTAATTTTAAATAGTATTTTATGATTTTGATTTAATTTTTGGGGTATTTTACTGTAATAATGGCCTCTTTGGATTTTCATTTTTAATTTGAGATTTTTATTTGTTTTGGTTTATAACTGTTAGTAGTAGGAAAAGATGCGGGTTTTCAAAAAGATAAATGTTTTATCAAAGATACCACGAATACGCAACCTATTTTAAGAGCTTCCGCAATAAATGACATTCTAAAAATTAATAACGTTTTAATGTGAATAACTTTCTGACAATGACTCACATTTTGAAAATGAACGACACGTATTAGAATCTTCATTAAGATCACACAAAGAGGTTAAATAGAAAAAGGGTTTTCATCGATATAACACTTTACGAAAAACACTTCAATGTGACATTGCTAGTTTTGGCCATAACGTCTAGGTCGGGTTTGGGGTGTTACAGTCGAGCTAATAACGGGCTTACGCACACAAGCTGACGGTCAAGACATAACTACATGGGCTGCTCACACAAGTTGTCAAGTATCCACAACACATGCCGAACTACCTAGCCAACAGTAGGACGTACATGACCAGCACCCGGATTCACATAAACATATATATCACATAGGGTCCTAGTGACATGTCACTCGTATCCTATGCTATTCCTAAGGTTCAACCGGGATTTTGTCGCTTATCACATCATTGTTAAACTTGTCCATAATGTTATTAATATAATTCATAAAATATTAAAGTATACAAATAACAATGCCATAATAAAAATAACACTTATATTTACATACAAACTTACCTCGAATGTGACAATGGAGAAAAAGACCTAATCGTCCAATACTTTGTTTTCCCTCCCGTTCTAGGCCCGAATCTCATTTTTATTGATCTATAACATCACATTTAGATTATTATCATTAAGCTACCCAATACAGCCCAAAATCTTATTTTGGCAAAATTTACATCTTTGCCTCTAAACTTTGTCATGTTTACACTTTTTCCCCTAGGCTCGTAAAATGATTTTCATTCAATTTCTTTTTACCTTAAGCCTAGCCGAACCATTTTCATAACTATAACAGCCCACAATTTCCATTAAAACACACTTACTACATATTTTATAACTTTTACAATTTAGCCCTTTTAGGCATTTTCACCGAAAATCACTTAGAAAAAGTTGTTTCTCCAACCATAAACATGCATAATCTACCATTAAACATCAAAATACACAAATTTATAACATGGTTCAAACCCTAGACCTTCATCATAACTCAAATAAATGGTAGAAATAGGTAGATCATGTTACAAGGATTTCAAAAACGTGAAAATCATTAAAAATGAGGCAAGAACGGACTTACTGTGGAGCTTGGAAAGCTTGAACAAAACCCTAGCCATAGTGGTCTTCAAAAATTCAGCCAAGGTGTTGAAGATGAGCAAAATTTGGCTTTTATTTTGTTTATTTAATCATTTAATTACTAAATGACCAAAATGCCCCTAACTTAAAAATATTCTATTTAGCCTATTTCATGTCCATTTTTGTCCAAAAAATTAACCAATGGTCTAATTACCATTTAAAGACCTCCAATTTAAAATTTCATAGCAATTTGACACCTCTAGCTTCTAGAACTCAAGTTTTGTACTTTTTACAATTTAGTCCTTTTGACTAAATTGAGTCCCAAACGTCAAAATTTTCAAACGAAATTTCACAAAAAAATTCCATAAAATTGTAGGCCATAAAAATATAATAAAAATAAATTTTACTATGTCAGATTTTTGGTCCCGAAACCACTGTTCTGACCAGACCCAAAATCGGGCTGTTACAATATGACCAAACCATAAGCTCAAAAGTACCAAAGTGATGGTTGGATAGTGTGACGTAGTCTCCGATGATCCCCAAGTCTGAGCTAGCTTTGAAATCACTATAAAACATGGGAAAAATAAACAAAGTAAGCTTTATAGCTTAGTAAGCTCGTATGAAATAAACTTAACTAATCAAAAATAGACAATTCATCAATTTGAACTTGTTAGTTCGTAATTCATAAATACTAACAAACCTTCCAAATGCTTAATCATATACGTATATGCCAACTTCATAACTTCTTCAATTTAAAACTCGTATGATTCATACACATACCTGCACCAATTTGTAACAAACTCATACCCAAATGGAAAAATGTCGAATACTCGAATTCTCGCACACTAACTGCCAATACATAGCTGAAGCTATTTTAATCTCGCACACTAAGTAACATACATAGCTGAAGCTATCTCGAATCTCACACTAAGTGCCATATATAGCCGAAGCTATCTCGAATCGCACATTAAGTGCCATACATAGCCGAATTGTCGTCAAATATGACTGTAGTCTCATATATACAACTTTTGTAATATCAAAGCATTTAAAGCATAATTATAAAAATGCTTATTACATATGAACTTACCTCAATTCAAAAATGATGAAATTGTCGATTAATCGAGTACTTTATCTTTTCCCCGATCCAAGTTCATATTTCTCCTTTCTTGATCTAAATATATTCAAAATTAATTATTGATCTAAATATATTCAAAATTAACTTATTTTATCAACTATTTATTCAATTCAATCCGAAATATACATTAGGGCTATTTTACACATTTGCCGCTAAACTTTTACATTTTTCACAATTTAGTCTTTATTATCAAATTGACCAACTAAACGATAAATTTTCAAATTTTCACACAATCACATTATCATGCTGTAAATATTAAAATAATAAAATAAATATTTTGACCTCGAATTTGTGGTCTCGAAACCATTGTTCTGATTTGACTAAAAATAGGCTGTTACACAATCATATATTCATGCTGTAAATATTAAAATAATAATAAAATAGTTATTTCGACTTCGGACTTGTGGTCTCGAAACCACTGTTCTGATTTGACTAAAAATGGGCTGTTACAACTCTCCCCCCTTCGGGATTTTCATCCCCGAAAATCTTACCAGCAAAAAGGTTAGGGTACTATTTTCTCATAGCTTCCTCAAGCTCCCACGTGGCTTCTTCAATATCATGACGTTGCCACAAAACTTTCACTAAAGCTATGCTTTTATTTCTCAACTGTTTAACCTTTCGAGCTAAAATTTTGATCGGTTCTTCGTTATATGTCATGTTGGGTTGAATTTCAATCTCTACTGGAGAAATTACATGTAATGGATCTTATCTATATCGACACATGAATACATTATGGATCTTTTCTAATTTTGACGGTAATGCTAGCCGATATGCCACTGGTCCTATTCGTTCTATAATCTCTTACAGCCCTATGCATCACGGACTCAGCTTGCCTTTGCGACCAAATCGAAGGATTTTCTTCCATGGCGACACTTTCAGAAATACTTTATCACCGATCTGAAATTCAATGTCTTTTTGTTTCAAATCTACGTACGATTTTTGTCGATCTGAAGCTGCTTTCAAACAGTTGCGAATTTACTTTAACTTTTTCTTTAGTCTCTCGAATCAAATCAACCTCGTGAATTTTTTTCTTACTCAGCTTAGCCTAGTACAACGGAGTTCGTTATTTGCGACCATACAAAGCTTTGTACAGTGCCATCTTTATGCTCGATTGAAAGCTATTGTTATACACGAATTCAAACAAGGATAAATATTTCTCCTAGTTGCCTTTGAATTCTAGAACACAATAATAAAGCATATGTTCGAGAATCTGTATTACTCACTCAGATTGACCGTCAGTTTCTGGATGAAATGCTATACCGAAATTCAACATTGTACCCAGATCTTCTAGCAATTTCTTCAAAAATCGCGATGTAGACCTTAAATTTCTATCTAAAATAATTGAAACTGGCACCCCGTACAATCTCATGATCTCAGAGATATACAATTCAGCCATTTTATCAAGCTAATAGTTTGTACGTACCAGAATGAAATATGCCGATTTCGTTAGTCTATCTCCGACAACCCAAATAGAATCTTTCTTTTTCGGAGACAGTGGTAATCTCGATACAAATCCATCGTAACTCTATCCTATTTCCACTTTGGTGTCATAATAGGCTGTAGTAATCCCGAAGGTACTTGATGTTCGGCATTAATTTGTTGACAAACTAAACATCTCGGTACAAACTCAAAAATGTCTCGTTTCATACCCGACCACCAATACAATTGTTTCAAGTCATTGTACATTTTGGTACACCCTGGGTGAACAGATAAGCAACCACTGTGTGCTTCATGCAAAATTTTCTTAATGAGCTCAGAATTCTTTGGTATGCAGATTCTACCTAGGAACATTAAACAATCATCAAATCCGATCTGGTATTCTGAATCACTAGTCGACTCAAATTGCACTCTTTTAGCTTCTAACACTTTGTCACAATTTTGAGCTACACAAATCTGCTGAAGAAAAAATGATTTAGCTTTTAATTTGGCTAATATCGAACCATCATCAGACAAAGTCAATCTCGTATTCATCGTTCTCAAAGAAAATAGAGGTTTTCTACTCAAAGCATCTGCGACTACATTTGTTTTCCTCGAATGATAATCAATTATTAACTCATAATCTTTCAATAGCTCGAGCCATCTCTGTTGTTGCAAATTCAAATCTTTCCAAGTTATTAGATATTTCAAACTCTTCTGATCTGTAAAGATATGACACTTCTCACTGTATAAATGATGTCGTCAAATTTTCAATGCGAAAATAATAGCGACCAACTCTAAATTGTGCTTCGGATAATTCTTTTCATGCGGTTTCAACTATCTAGAGGCATAAGCTGTCACTTTGCCCTCTTGTATCAAAACACAACCCGAACCGTTCAATGATGCATCGCTAAAAATCACAAACTCTTTACCTAACTCAGGTTGAACTAACATTAGTGCCTCAGTTAATAATGCTTTCACATCTTTCTGTAGCAACCTAGTCATCGAAAATCCCTTGACAAAATGTCGGTAGTAGCTAGCTAGTCCCAGAAAACTTTTCACTTTGAATACATTTCTCGGTGGTTTCCAACCAACTACGGCTGAAATCTTGCTCGGATCAACTCTTATACCTTCCACTAAAACGATGTACCCAAAAAACCTGACTTCCCTGAGCCAAAACTCACATTTACTGAATTTACCAAATAGTTACTTATCTCTCAAGGTTTGTAGCACAATCCTCAAATGTTTGACATGCTTAGACTCATCTCGTGAATAGATCAGAATGTTGTCAATGAATACAACAACGAATCTGTCTAAATATGGTCTAAAAATTCGATTCATCAAATCCATAAAAATTGCAGGAGCATTAGTTAATCCAAAAGGCATAATAAGAAATTCATAATGTCCATACCTCGTTCTGCACGTAGTTTTCGACACATCTGAATCTTTCACTTGCAATTGATAGTAGCTAGATTTCAAATCAATCTTCGAAAACATTTTTGCCCCTTTTAAGTGATCAAAAAAATCATCTATTCTTGGTAATGTCTATTGTTCTTTATCATAACCTTATTGAGCTAACGATAATCAAAACACATTCTCATTAATCCGTCTTTCTTCTTTACAAACAACACTGGCACACCCCATGGTGAAAAACTAGGTCATGGAAAACCTCTATCTGTTAATTCTTGCAACTGAGCTTTCAACTCTTTCAACTCTGTCAGAGCCATTCTATACGGAGCTATCAATATTGGTGATGTTCTTGGTACTAACTTAATAGAAAATTTGACTTCTCTGATTGGTGGTAACCCTGGTAACTCTTCTAGAAACACATCCGAAAGTTCACATACTATCAGCACTGATTCAATTTTAATTCAGACACTTTTGTATCTAAAGAATAAGCAAGATAAACTTCACAACCTTTTCTTACGCATCTCTAAGATGACATAGAAGAAATTAAAATCGGCAATTCACTTGACTCATCTCATTTAATTCGAAGAATTTTACGGTTCTAACATTTCAATTCACTAGTATTTCATCTATAGTTTACAATGGTATCATGCAAAGTTAACCAATCCATATAGCATCAAATCAGCTGGAAAATAACAACCCTAAATCATTAAAGGATAGTTCTTGCAAACTTTATCAACTAACACATACTTATCTAAGGGGTTTGATACTTTACTCACAAACTCAGTAGACTCAACAGACAGATTCTTACTAAACACTAAATTCATACAGATATACAAATGAGTCGATCCAGGATCAATCAATGCAATCACGTTAGTGTCATAAAGAGAAAATGTACCGGTGATAACATCTGATGACGGTGCATCTTCGCGGGCATGAATATTGTAAGCTCTAGCAGGTGCTCTGGCCTTAGATCCCATAGCCAAATCTTTTGTCACGCCTCTACTACTGGTCATATTTTCCACATTTCTTGGTGGCCTCCCTCTAGTGACTGTGTTACTCGGTCTTGTATTTTGAATCTTATCTTTCGCCACTAATTCAGGGCAATCTCATATGAAATGATCTTGCGAACCACATTTGAAACAAGCTCGGTTATTCATTCTACATTCACCAGGATGTCGTTATAACAATTCGTTTTTAGTCAAATCAAAACAGTGGTTTTGAGACCATAAATTCAAAGTCAAAATATTTATTTTATTATTTTAATGTCTGTGGCATGACAAAATTATTATGTGAAAATTTCGTTAAGAAATTTTATCATTTGACAGGTCAATTTGATAAAAAAGACTAAATCGCATAAAGTGTAAAAGTGAAGTTCTATTAGTTAAAGGTGTCAAATAGATTTGGTTTTTAAATATGGTGGCCTTAAGTTGTAATTAAACCATTTTAATTATGATTGGACATATATGGACACATTTAGGTGTTTTAAATGGTTTATAATAAAGGTTAATTAAGTAATTTAGAAATTTAAGTTAAAATAAGTAAAATAAAAACAAAGTACCATCTTTGTTTCTTCTTGTTTCAACCGAAGCTAAGGCTAGGAAATATAATTTTTCATCTCCTTCATTTGGCCATGCTATTATAGCTAATTAAGGTACCCGTTTTTAATTATTTCTATGTTTTTGTGATCGTTGCATCTAGTACTAGCTAGCCCAGGGACTAATTTGCAAAACTGTTAAAGATTTTGAATGAAGATTGCATGAAATGATTGAATGTATGAGAAAAGTATATTTATATGTTTTGTAAGTCTGGTAATGCTCTGTAACCCTATTCCAGCGTTGAATATGGGTGAGGGGTGTTACATTTATTAGTATCAGAGCTACAATTTAGTCGATTCTAGGACTAACGTAGTGTGTGTGAGAGTCTAGCTATACATGTCATATATAGCTTGTGATAGTGTGATGAATCCTGACATTATAAACTATGTTTTTGTATAGTAATGGATCCCGAATGAGCTATAACAAATGATGTCAGGAGTAATGTGTTAGCTCCTGCTCAAAGGACAGTGCCTTCTGAATCTAGACCCGTGTCTAGTAGTCACGGAGGTGAGGCTAAAGAAGCCTTTTTCCAAATGATGAACAAGTGGTTCACTCAATATATCTGTACAAATCTTGCTACTCAACAACCTCCACCCCCGCCAATTCCTCAATCAATCCCAGTAGTTCCTCAAGTTATTGATACTATACGATTGAGCAAGCCACCAGTCGATAAAATTCGTAAGCATGGGGCTGAAGAGTTCAGGGCTACCATTGACGATGATCCTAATAGAGCTAAATTCTGGCTTTAAAATACAATCAGAGTATTTGATGAGTTGTCATGTACACCCGAAGAGTGCATTAAATATGTTGTATCTTTGTTAAGAGACACTATGTATCAATGGTGGAATACTTTAATATCAGTGGTACCGATAGAATTGGTTATGTGAGATTTCTTTCTATTTGAGTTCAGAAAGAAATATATCAGCCAGAGGTTCATTGATTAGAAACACAAAGAGTTTCTAGAATTAAAACAAGGTTGTATGTCCGTGACAGAATATGAACGAGATTTTGTGAGGCTTAGTAAATATGCCCGAGAATGTGTTTCAACGGAAGCTATTATGTGCAAAACATTTGAAGACGAATCGAATGATGATATCAAATTGTTAGTCAAAATTTTAAAATTTAAAGAGTTCGTGGTACTCGTCGATCGTGCTTGCAAAGCTGAAGAACTAGGCAAAGAAAAGAGAAAGGCTGATTTTGGAGCTAGAGATTCGAGAAAGAGATTGATGAATAAACCCTATCACTCTTTATCTAATAAATTATGATATGTTTATAGTAGACTAATGCATCAATGGAGTACTCTAATAGAGATCGTGGGAAGCAATTTATGAGTTCAAAAACTCCAGCTATGTCAATGGCAAGTGTGGGTAATGTTAGATCGAATAAACTTGAATGTGGACGATGTGGAAAATGACATTTTAGAGAATGTAGAATGAATGACAAAGCTTATTTTAGATGTGGCTCACACGAACATTTCTTTTGAGATTGTCCTGAGTTAGATGAGAAAGATAAATCTCATAGACTAAGCAACACAACTGCGAGAGGAAAACCATCCTATAATGTTGGAAATGTGAATGGTAATAGAGGTGCAACACGAGATACTACTGTAAGATCTGAAGCTAGAGCACCTACTAGAACCTATACTATTCACGCTCACGAAGCGTCATCTTCAGATATTATTACCGGTACATTCTCTCTTTATGACACTGATGTAGTTGCATCGATAGATCTCGGATCAACTCATTAATATATATGTGTGAACTTAGTGTCTAGTAAGAATTTACTTGTTGATTCTACTGAGTTTGTTATAAAAGTGTCGAAGCCCTTAGGCAAATATGTCCTGGTTGACAAAGTTTGCAAGAATTGTCCGTTAATAACTCAGGGTTACTGTTTTATGGCTGATTTGATGTTGTTTGAGTTTGACGAGTTTGATGTTATTCTAGGTATGGATTGGTTGACGTTGCATGATGCAGTAGTAAATTATAGACGAAAGACAATTGAGTTGAAATGTTAGAATACTGAAATTCTCCGAATCGAATCAAATGATTTGAAGGGTTTACCAGCTGTAATTTCGTCGATGATAGCTTAGAAATATATGAAAAAAGGATGCAACGTGTATCTTACATATGTACTTGATACAAAAGTATCAGAATCAAAGATTGAATCAGTACTAGTTGTTTACGAGTATCCAGATGTGTTTCTAGAAGAGTTATCGGGTTCGCCTCCGATCAAAGAGGTTGAATTTGCTATTGATTTAGTATCGGGAACTTCACCGATATCGATAGCTTCGTACAGAATGGCTCCAACATAGTTAAAATAGTTTAAAGCTCAGTTGCAAGAATTAACTGATAGAGGTTTTGCACGACCGAGTTTCTCGCCATGGGGTGCACCAGTGTTGTTTGTAAAGAAAAAGGATGGTTCTATGAGAATGTGTATAGACTATCGACAGTTCAACAAAGAGAAAATCAAGAATAAACTCCTTTATCAAGAATTTACAATTTTTTTGATCAGTTGAAAGGTGCAACAGTGTTTTCAAAGATTGATTTGAGATCAGGTTATTATCAGTTGAGAGTTAAAGATTCAGATGTGTCAAAAACTACGTTCAGAATGAGGTACGGACATTATGAATTCCTTGTTATGCCTTTTGGATTGACTAATGCTCCTGCCATTTTTATGGACTTGATGAATCCGATTATCAGACTATATTTAGACAGATTATTGTTGTGTTTATTGAGAAAATTTTGATCTACTCTTGAGATGAGTCTGAGCATGTCGAGCATTTGAGAATAGTGTTACAGACCTTGAGAAACAAGCAATTGTTTGCAAAGTTCAGAAAATGTGAGTTTTGGCTCCGAGAAGTTGGATTTTTGGGGCATATTATTTTAGCTGAAGGTATTAGAGTTGACCCGAGCAAGATTTCTACAATTACAGATTGGAAACGTCTGGGAAATGTATCTGAAGTCTGAAGTTTTCTGGGGCTAGCCGGTTATTATCGATGTTTTGTGGAAGGAATCTCTATGATTGCAACACCATTGACTCGATTACTTTAGAAAGATGTAAAGTTCGAATAGTCTAAGAAGTGTCAACAAAGTTTCGAACAGTTGAAAGCGTTATTGACAGATGTATTAGTGTTAGTACAGCCTGACTCGGGTAAAGAATTCGTAATTTTCAGTGATGCGTCATTGAATGGTTTGGGTTGTGTATTAATACATGAAGGCAAAGTAATAGCTTATGCTTCTAGGCAGTTGAAGTCGCATGAAAAGAATTATCCGACGCATAATTTAGAGTTAGTCGTGATTGTGTTTACATTAAAGATTTGGCGACATCACTTGTTTGGTGAGAAATTCCACATTTATACATATCACAAGAGCTTAAAATATTTAATGACTCAAAAAGACATGAATTTGCGACAACAAAGATGGCTTGGATTACTGAAAGATTATGAGCTAATAATTGATTATCATCTTGGGAAAGCGGACGTGGTTGCTGATACTCTGAGTAGAAAATCATTATTTTCTTTGAGTGCGATGAATATACAGTTAGCTTTTTCTGATGACGGTTCGATTTAGCTGAGTTGAAAATGAGACCATTATTTCTTCAGCAAATTTAAGAAGCTCAAAAATGTGATAGTGATTTGCAAGCTAAAAGAGTGCAAAGTGTGTCGACTAGTGATTCAGAGTACCAAATTAGAGCTGATGATTGTTTAGTGTTCCGAAACAAAATCTGTGTACCAAGAAATCCTGAACTTATTCAGAAGATTTTAAATAAAGCGCATAGTGGTTGTTTATCTGTACATCTAGAAAGCACTAAAATGTACAATAACTTGAAACAGTTATTTTGGTGGGCAGGTATGAAATGAGACATTTCAGAGTTTGTGTCGAGATGTTTAGTTTGTCAACAAGTGAAAGTCGAGCATCAAGTGCCTTCAGGTTTGCTTCAGCCTGTGATGATACAATAGTGGAAATGGAATAGAGTGACGATGGATTTCATATCAGGATTACCCCTGTCTCCAAAAAATAAAGATGCAATTTGGGTTGTCGTTGATCGACTGACGAAATCTGCACATTTCATTCTGGTACTTATAGACTATTCACTTGATAAATTGGCTGAATTGTACATATCTGAGATTGTGAGATTGCACGGTGTACCAATTTCGATTATTTCAAATAGAGATCTGAGGTTTACGTCGAGGTTTTGGAAGAAATTACAAGAAGCTTTGGGTACAAAGTTGAATTTCAGTACAGCTTTTCATCCGCAAACCGACGGACAGCCTGAGAGAGTAATTTAGGTTCTCGAAGATATGCTCAGATGTTGTGTTTTAGAATTCGAATGCAACTGGGAGAAATATTTGCCGCTGGTTGAATTTGTGTATAATAACAGCTCTTAATCGAGTATAAAGATGGAACCATAAGAAGCTTTGTATGGTCACAAATGCCGAACTCCATTGTATTGGACTGAGCTTAGCGAGAAACAGATTCACAGAGTTGATATGATTAAAGAAACCAAAGAGAAAGTGAAAGTAATTTGTGACTGTTTGAAAGTTGTAACACCCCTTACCCGTATCCGACACCGGGACAGGGTCCGAGGTGTTACTGGACTCAAACATAAGCATTCATTCAAAACTGGGCCATAAAATTTTTCCCAAATTAAAACCATTTATTAACATAAATATCATCCCTTACATGGGCCCACAAGGACTAAAACATACATTGGGTGTGGTTCGGGACTAAATCGAGAACTTTCGGAACTTATACAACACTTAGAAAATTTTCTTATTTTGGAAGATTACACACCAGTGTGGGTTGGCCATGTGGTCACACACGCCCGTGTGTCTTGGGACATACCTATGTCCTCAGCACGTGTATCTCTTTGTTTATGACATCATCAACAAAATAGGGTCACACGGCCAAGTTACACACTCGTGTGCTTAAGCCATGCGGCAAACTAAATTCCAAAAATCAGGTGCAAACTTCACACTGTTAGGGCACACGCCCATATCCTGAGGTCGTGTCCTTCACATGGCTGAGACACACAGCCGTGTCTCTGCCCATGTGTTTACTACTAGGCATTCTGTTTTACCTAATTAGGGTGCAAGGGACACATGGCAAGATGACACGTGTAACATCCCGAATTAAGGTCTAGTTGCAACAGTGGTTTTGAGATCACAAATCTGAAATAGAAATAATTATTTTATGGTTATTTGATGATCCATGGTATGATTGCATATTTGTGTGAAATTTTTATAATGAAATTCTATGCTTAAAGTGTCCAATTTGACTTTAGGGACTAAATTTAATAAGTTGTAAAACTTGTGTTCTAGAAGCTTCAAGCATGAAATTGCATTGGATTATTAACTAGAGGTCCTTAAATAGCAATTTGACCAATTTTTAAAATTTTGGACAAAAATAGGCATGAATAGGAAAAATTTGAAAGAAAGGCCGTAAGGGAATTTTTGTCATTTGGTAAATAAAAGAATAAAAAGGGAAAAATCAAGCAAAAATGATGTCCATCTTCTCTAAGGGTGCCGAAAATTGGGGGAGTCTCCATAGCTAGGGTTTTCAACATTTTCAAGCTTAATTGTAAGTGCTCCCAAGTCTCATTTTTAATGTTCTTTACATTTTTAAAGTTGTCATCAACCGATCTAGCTATTTCTACCATTATTTTGAGCTAGGGTTCATGTAAAAAATTTGACCCATGTGTGACATGGTTGTATTTTGATGTTTAATGGAGGAATATAAATGTTTAATGTGTGATAAACATCTTTTGCTAAGTGATTTTTAGTGAAAACACCAAAAAAGGACTTATTAGTAAAAGGTGTAAAAATGAGGAGTAAAAATGTGAAATAAAGGAAAATGTGGGCTAATATGAGCTAGAATATGAATAGGCTAGGCTTGGGTAACCAAGAAATTTCATGCATTTCATTTTACGAGCCTAGAGACTAAAGTGTAAATAAGTGAAAAGCTAGGGGTAAAAAGGTAATTTTACCAAAGTATGTGTTATGGGTCGATATGAGCAATGTATGCATTGAACAAGTTGAATTTGGCATTATAGATCAAGAAAAACGTGATTCAGGTCTTGATCGGGGGAAAAATAAAGTTTACGAGGATTAGGCTCGTTTCTATCATTTTGTACCGAGGTAAGTTCATTTGCAAATAATGCAACATGTACCATGCTTTAAATGCTTTAATATTGCATGTATGGTAAGTATATACATACTTAATGTGATGTTGTATCATGTGTTTATTTCCTGAATTGTATCATGAATTATGCTTTGATTACTCCATGAATATGTGATGGGTGCTATGAGTATTGGAATTAATGCTACGAGCAAGTTCGACAGAAATGTGGTATCGAAGAATCCCATTTGAACCTTAGGAATAGTTTAGGATACAAGTGACATTACACTAGGAACTATGTGATCTGAACTGATTGAGTTATGGTCTGAGTTCATGATATATGTGAGATCTGAACTCATTGAGTTGTGGTCTGAGTTCATCATGTATATGGCACATGTTTTGGCGTTCGGGTACTAGTCTCGTATATTCTACCAGTGGCTAGGTAGTCTAGCATGTGTTGCGAATACTCGCTAGCCTATGTGAGTAGACCCGTGAGTAGCTCGAAAGTGAGCAACATGTGATATGTGATATTAGGTAGCATTGGCTGCATACAAGGTACTTAGGTGTGAGATTCCGTTGTATCCGATAGTATTTCGAGTGTTCAACGGGTAGTTCTAAAGGAAGTTCAATGAGTAATCTTGATGAATACGTCAAAGATGAGAAAGTAAGTTATTATTTGCAAGTGGCACAGGTATGTACATCGAACTCATGAAAATGACATGAGATATGATGAACTTGTGGTAAGAATATATATATGAATAATGAGTTTAAGAGATTTGATAAAGCGCAAGATTATGTTCATTATGTTAAATGTATGATTAATACTTATTTAAGTTGTAATTTATTTGCATGTGAACTTACTAAGCTTTAATGCTTACCCCCTTTCTTTCCTTTTCTTATAGTGTTGCCAAGCTAGCTCGGGGATCAGAAGGCGTCGGAGACTCGACCACACTATCAATTGAATATTTGGGTATATCTAGTCTTACCATTTTGAGTATGGCATGTATAGGGACTTGGTCTTTTTGTTATGTGTCATATTGATTAGCCAAATGAGTTGGCTCATGAAAGTATTATGACTATTTTGTATATGGCCATGAGAGGTGGCTCATATTGATTATTTTGGTTGTAACCCTAATTATTGGTGCATGCATGCAAATGTGCTTATGCTTTATCGTGGTTATGGTTCCTTATGGTTAATGAGTGTGATGGATGGCATGTATGTCTGGTGTATGAAATTTGATTAATGTGTAAGACAATAAATGCGGTGCAAATGTGTAACTTGAAAGTAGGTTAGCAAAGATGATAGACAAATATGAAATTGGTGCGGAATGCCATAAGATAGCATGATAGTTTGAATAGGTGATATATTGACATTACTAAGTCATAATTTAACCATGACTGTGAATGCTTGAGTAATCAAATGTGCCTTGTTGCATGCCATGAAGGGACTGTAAGTATGTGAGTGTTTAAGGGTGGCAAATGGCATGGAAAATAGCCTAGATATTGTCCACACTGTTAAACACACGGGCATGTGCCTAGTCCGTGTGTGACACACAGTTTCCCCCATGGGCGTGTGATTCGGCCGTGTGTCCCTTGCACCCTAATTATGCAAAACAGAATGCCTAGTAGTAAACACACAGGTAGAGACACGGCCGTTTGTCTTAGCCATGTGAAGGACACGGCCTTAGGACATGGGCGTGTACCCAAGTCGTGTGAAGCCTACACTTAGTTTCTGGAATTTAAATCGCCACACGGCCTAAGCACACGGGCGTGTAACTTGGCTGTATAACCTTATTTGGTTGATGATGTCATAGTCAGAGAGTTACACGGGCTGAGGCCACGGGCATGTCTCAAGCCACACGGGCATGTGACTCCCCAAAGTAGGAAATTTTTCTAAGTTATCCTAAAGTTTTCTAAGTTCTAGGTTTAGTCCCAAACCACCTTCAATATATGTTTGGGCACTCATAGGCCCATATATGGGACAATTTGCATATGTATGAATGAAATTGATTTGAACGAATATTTTATGGCCCGATTTTGTATGTGTGCTTCTGTTAAAGTCTGGTAATGCTCGAACCCTATCTCGGCTTTGGATGCGGGTAAGGGGTGTTACATTTAGTGGTATTAGAGTTATAGTTTAGTCGATTCTCGGACTACGTAGCGTGTGCTTAAGTCTAGCTATACATGCCATACATAAATCGTGATAGTGTGACAACTTCTGACGATTTTAAACTGTGTTTTTCATATAGTAATGGATCCCGACAGAGTAGTAGCAGATGATGTTGAAAGTAACGCATTTGGTCCCGCTGAAGGAGTAGTGCCGTCTGATAGTAGACTCACAACTGTCAGTAGAAGAGAAGGAGGCAGAGAAGCCTTTCTCCATATGATGAATGCTTGGTACACGGAGTTCGTTCGAACGAACCCGAACGCTCAACCTCCTCCACTCCCTCCAAATCCCCAACTTGTACCCTAAGTGCCTCAAGATATGGATTTATGAGATTTCATAGAACCCCAATTGATAATATTTGAAAGCAAAAAGCTGAGGAATTTAGGGCCAATGCTGAAGATGACCTCGAGAAAGTAGAATTTTGGCTTGAGAATTCTATTCGGGTATTCGATGAGCTATCGTGCACACCCGAAGAGTGTTTGAAGTGTGCTATATCCTTTTTGAGAGACGCAGCATATCATTGGTGGAAGACGCTAATTACGATTGTCCCGAAGGAAAGGGTCACATGGGAATTCTTTCAAGAGGAGTTCTGAAAGAAATACATCAATGAACGATATATCGATCAAAAGCACAAGGAATTTCTTGATTTGAAACAAGACCGCATGTCAGTTACTGAGTACGAAAGAGAGTTTGTTCGGCTCAGTAAGTATGCTCAAGAGTGTGTATCCTCCGAGGCTAAAATTTGTAGAAGGTTTGAAGATGGACTTAATGAGGACATTAGAGTGTTAGTGGGTATTCTTGAGCTAAAGGAATTTGTTGTGCTCGTTGATCGGGCTTGTAAAGCTAAGGAACTGACTAAGGAAAGGAGAAAAGCCGAGGTTGAGGCTATAGATATAAGGAAGAGGTTGATGAGCAAGTCACTCCCATCCCAGTCTAAGAAATCTAGAGATATGTATTCCCGTTCTTATGTTTCGGCTGGGCATTCATACAGAAACCTTAAGAAGCAAAATTTGGGTTTTAAATCTCAGGCTACATCTGTTGCCAGTGTGGGTAATGGTAGAGCTTCCAGACCCGAGTACCAACAATGTGGTTGAGGTCATTTTGGTAAGTGTAGAGTGAGCGATGGATCTTGTTTTCAATGTGGTTCTCAAGACCAATATATCAAAGACTTTCCTGAGATGGTCGAGAAAGAAAAATTTTAGAGTACAGGGCCGGGTAGTACGGCTACAAAAGGGGAGACCCTCGAGAAACGCCGGTAATGAGGCTAGTAGTAAAAATGTAACAAGGGATACAACGATAAGATCCAAAGCTAGAGCTCCGACTAGAGCCTATGCCATACGTACGCGTGAGGACGCATCTTCTCTCGACGTGATTACGAGTACTTTTTCTCTCTATGACACTTCTGTTATTGCCTTGATTGATCTCGGTTCTACTCATTCATATATGTGCATGGAATTGGTATCTAGTATGAATATTGTAACGCTCGGGTTTATGTAAGTGTACAAAGTCATTATCAAGTAATAAGTAAGTATCGAGTTATCATCTCTACAAGGATTGTATTTGTGCTAAGCCATTTTATTTGTAAAATTATATTAACAATTTGATAAATAAAAACAATATAATTGAGAAGTGATGAAAAATTAAGTATATGAAACTAAATGTAATGATCCCTAATGCAATTTATCCTAAGTATGCACACTATATGAATGAAATAGATTTTAACAGAATTAACACAATAAGCAACAATTATAACATAAATAAGCTAGGACAATTACTTTAATTAAACTCAAATTATTATCAACATGCTTATCAATATTCAGAAAAATATTCCATGGAAACTCGATCTTTTATGAGTTTGGAAACCACATTTAGTCCTTTCGGAATCATTTACTTTGTAAATACGCATTTTACTGATCCTTATTTACTAAGGGTTTCTTAATATTCGTGTGAGGTAATAGGGACATGTTAGGTTTGAAATAGTTTAATCACACAAATCTAAAAACTATTCAGATAACAGAGCTTGGTTAGAGTTGTTATGTAACCTGCAATTTAATTGGGTTAGGATCTAAATTGAGCATGAACATTTCAATTATGTGTCTATTAGTCGTCATCTGGTTAGGATCGCTCAGCTAATTCAGGTGCATTTCAATCACATGAACGAAATATAGACTTGATTTTAATTGAAAACATGATCGATTGAGGCACAAATATTATAAGCATGAATAAAATAATTATTATTTAATTAAAGTAATCATCCTAACTTAAATAAAATTAAGCTATCATTGTTGTAAACAAGAATAGTAAACACATAGCAAACATTCTTGAATTAAGTTCAAGAAAAGAAAGATTAAACCCAAATCAAAGTGGTTGTCACCCAAGACTCTGACTGACGAGGGCTCATTCGTTCATTCGCTTTGCTCCTTTGTTGATGGCTCTCTGAGGTGGCCAACCAAGTGCTCTTTAAGAGGCTAATTTGCTAAAAATCCTTATGCAAAGATGATGATGGGCGTGAGGGGGAAAGAAAGCTAAGAGAGTTAAAAGAGGAGAGAAGGATGAATGAGTGAGGGGTGATGGATAAGTGAGAAATGGGGTCTAATTTATAGGTGAGGCAAGGGAGCTAGTTTGATAAAAATAGAAGTGTCCATCATTTTAAACTTCATCCAAGAGAGGCCGGCCATGATTTGTGGGAGTGTGGCTGATTTTTGTTTGATTTAAGTGCCACAACATCATCAGGATCAGGACTTGGTCAATTGCAAATCTCTGGGTAAATCTCTGATTTCTTCAACTCTTCGAGGACCTTGTGTAATTAAACCAAAATTTGATTTATGAACATCCATATGCAGTCGAATTTTGGGTTGACTTGGTCCTCCATTTGGATGGTTTTGTAATTAACATAAAGCTCTTAGACCAGTCCAACAATAGTAGATAATTTAGAGGACCAAAGAATATAATTTAACCACTTTAATTAATCAATTTACATAATTAATTAAAACCCAATTTAATAATTAAATATATTAAAATAAATTATTAAATATAAATTTATATTTTTTTATTTAATTTAATCATGCATAGCCCACTTTATGGCTTGAAAATATAATATGCTCAAATTAATATAAAAGAAGTCATTTTCTGCATGAAAACTATATAATAAAGCATAAAATCACATTTTAATAAATGTCTCAATTTCATATTTTCATCTATTTCATTAACTTATTAAACAATTACTTCGTTTTAATAGCAAATTTAAGTAAAAAGGTGACGAATTATATCGAAAAAAATCCTATATATTTTTTAGTTTACAAATATGCCTATTGAGTCTACGAAATTTATGATTAAAGTGTGAAACCCGCTAGGCAAGCATGTTTTAGTTAATAAGGTATGTAAGAAATGTCCTTTGATGATTAGAGATCATTGTTTTCCAACTAACTTGATGTTATTGTCATTCGATGAATTTGATGTTATTTTGGGCACGGATTGGTTAACATTTCATGATGCTATAGTAAATTGTAGACAAAAGTTCATTAAATTGAAATGTGAAAATGGTGAAATTCTCCGGGTTGAATCAGATGAGTCAGCTAAGTTGCCAATAGTTATTTCTTCTATGTCTACTAAAAAATGTATTTGAAAAGGATGCGAAGCTTATTTGGCTTATATGTTGAATACAAAAGAGTCTGAGTTGAAGATTGAATCAGTGCCTGTTGTATGTGAGTATCCGGATGTGTTCCCGGAAGAGCTACCAGGATTACCTACTATTAGGGAAGTTGAGTTTGGTATTGAGTTGGTCCTTAGTACAACACCTATTTCAATTGCTTCATATAAAATGGCCCAGACTGAATTAAAGGAACTAAAGTCACAGTTGCTGGAATTGATCGACAAGGGTTTTGTGAGACCTAGCTTTTCGCCATGGGATGCTCCGTATTATTCGTGAAAAAGAAAGACAGATCTATGAGGTTATGTATAGATTACCGATAGCTCAATAAGGTGACGGTTAAGAATAAGTATCCAAGGATTGATGACTTGTTTGATCAGTTGAAAGGAGCAACATGGTTTTCTAAAATAAACTTGAGGTTCGGTTACTACCAGTTGAGAGTGAAAGACTCGGATGTGCCAAAAATTATTTTTCGGATGAGGTATGGTCACTATGAATTTCTTGTCATGCCTTTTGGTTTCACAAATGCTCTTGTCATATTTATGGACTTGATGAACCGCATTTTTCAATCATATTTGGATAAATTTGTTGTTGTTTTTATTAATTACATATTGATTTATTCTTGTGATGAATCCGAGCATGTCGAACATTTGAGAACTATTTTGCAAACTTTGAGAGACAAGTAGTTGTATGCTAAGTTTCGTAAAAGTGAGTTTTGGCTTTAAGAAGTTAGATTTTTGGGCCACATTGTTTCGGGTGATGGTATTAGAGTTGACCCGAGTAAGATCTCGGCTATTGTTGAATGGAAACCGCCGAAGAATGTAACTGAGGTTAGAAGCTTTCTAGGCTTGGACGGTTACTACAGATGGTTTGTTAAAGGATTCTCCATAATTGCTACTCAAATGATGAGGTTGTTACAAAAATATGTCAAGTTCGAATGGACAGAAAAGTGCCAGCAGAGTTTTGAGAAATTAAAGACATTGTTGACCGAGGCTCCGATTTTGGTACAACCCGAGTCAGGTAAAGAATTCGTGATTTATAGTGATGCTTTCTTAAATGGTTTGGGATGTGTACTTATGCAAAAGGGTAAAGTCGTAGCTTACGCTTCGAGACAATTGAAGCCTCATAAGAAGAACTGCCCGACACATGACTTAATGTTGGCCGCCATAGTGTTTGCTTTGAAGATTTTGCGACATTATTTATTTGGTGAAAAATGCCATGTTTTTACCGATCACAAAAGTCTTAAGTACTTGATGACTCAAAAGGATTTGAACTTTCGGCAGCGAAGATGGTTAGAACTATTAAAAGATTATGAGCTTGTGATTGATTACCATCCGGGTAAGGCGAATGCGGTCACCAATGCTTTAAGTAGGAAGTCGTTGTTTACCTTAAGGGTATGAATACATTGCTGACTTGGTCCAATGATGGTTCAATTCTAGCCAAGTTGAGAGCTAGACCGACTTTTATCCAATAGATTTGTGATGCTCAAAAAATTGATAAAGAGTTGCAAGCTAAGAGAATTCAGTGTCAATCCAGCAGTGAACCAGATTTTCTAAGTGACTCTGATGGTTGTTTGAGATTCCGTGGTAAGATTTGTGTTCTGAAGGACACTGAGTTGATTCAGAATATTCTACATGAGGCACATAGCGGTTTTTTGTCAGTTCATCTGGGCAGCACAAAAATGTATAATGACTTGAAGAAAATGTATTGGTGGAATGGTATGAAAAGAGATATCTTAGAGTTTGTATCGAATTGCTTAGTTTGTCAGCAAGTAAAGGCTGAACACCAAGTACCTTCAGGTTTACTTCAGCCCATCATGGTTCCCGAGTGGAAATGGGACCGGATTACTATAGACTTTGTGACAGGTTTGCCTTTAACTCCGAGAAAGAGAGATGCCATATGGGTTATTATCGATAGACTGACTAAATTGGCTCATTTTATTCCAGTGCGTACTGACTACTCACTTGATAAATTAGCTGAATTGTACATTGGTGAAATTTTTAGACCTCATGGAGTACCTATATCAATTGTATTGGATAGAGATCTGAGGTTCTCTTCACGGTTTTGGAAAAAGTTACAAGAAGCTTTAGGTACAAAGCTGAATTTTAGCAATGCTTTTCATCCACAGACTGGTGGTCAGTCTGATTGAGTAATTCAAATCTTGGAAGACATGCTCCAATGTTGTGTATTGAAATTCCAAGGTAGTTGGGAAAAGTACTTATTGTTGGTGGAGTTTGCCTACAACAACAGTTATCAGTCTTATGAGGCATTATATGGGCGTAAGTACCGAACGCCGTTGTATTGGACCGAGCTCAGAGAAAATCAGATTCACGGAGTTGATCTGGTTAAAGAAACCAAAGATAAGGTGAAGGTAATTCGTGATTGTCTAAAAGCCACTTCGGTTAAATAGAAATCCTACGCAGATTTGAAAAGGAAAGAAATTGAATATAAGTCGGTGATAAGGTAGTTTTGAAAGTGTCCCTGTGGAAAAAGATTTTGAGATTTGGCATAAAGGAAAAGTTGAGTCCTCGTATTATAAGGTCGTATGAGATCATTGAAAGAATAGGATTGGTTGCCTATCGGTTGGCTTTACCATCAGGATTGGATAAGATTCATGATGTACTTCATGTATCTATGTTGCATCGATATAGATTAGATCATTTACATGTGATTTCACTGACAGAAAGTTGAGATTCGGTGGAATATGACTTATGGTGAGGAACCTGTTAAGGTTTTGGCACGAGAAGTTAAACAATTGAGAAACAAAAGCATTGCCTTGGTAAAGTGTTATGGTAAAGACATGGGGTTGAAGAGACTACATGGGAGCCTGAGGAGGCCAAGAGGAAACAATACCCAAACCCTTTTACCGGTAAGATTTTTAGGGATGAAAATCTCTAAAGGGGGAGTGTTGTAACATCTCAAATTAGGGTCTCATCAGAACAGTTGTTTTGAGACCACAAATTTGAAATAGAAATAATTATTTTATGATTATTTGATGATCCATGATATGGTTGCATGTTTGTGTGAAATTTTCATGAAGAAATTCTATGCTTAAAGTGTCCAATTTGATTTTAGGGACTAAATTGAATAAGTTGTAAAACTTGTATTCTAGAAGCTTTAAGCATGAAATTGCATTGGATTATTAATTATAGGTCCTTAAATAGCAATTTGACCAAGTTCTAAAATTTTGGACAAAAATGGGCATGAATAGGAAAATTTTGAAAGAAATACCTTAAGGGCATTTTTGCCATTTGGTAAATAAAAGAATAAAAGGGGAAAAATCAAGAAAAAATGATGTCAATCTTCTCTAAGGGTGCCAAAATTTGGGGGAGTCTCCATATCTAGGGTTTTCAACATTTTCAAGCTTGATTGTAAGTGCTCCCAAGTCTCGTTTTTAATGTTCTTTATATTTTTGAAGTTGTCATCAACCGATCTAGCTATTTCTACCATTATTTTGAGCTAGGGTTCATGTATGAAATTTGACCCATGTGTGACATGGTTGTATTTTGATGTTTAATAGAGGAATATGAATGTTTGATGTGTGATAAACATCTTTTGCTAAGTTAGGGGTAAAAAGGTAATTTTATCAAAGTATGTGTTATGGATTGATATGAGCAATGTATGTATTGAACAAGTTGAATTTGGCATTATAGATCAAGAAAAACATGATTCAGGTCTTGATCGGGGGAAAAACAAAGTTTACAAGGATTAGGCTCGTTTCTATCATTTTGTACCGAGGTAAGTTCATTTGCAAATAATGCAACATGTACCATACTTTAAATGCTTTAATATTGCATGTATGGTAAGTACATACATATTTAATGTGATGTTGTATCATGTGTTTATTTCCTGAATTGTATCATGAATTATGCTTTGATTACTCCATGAATATGTGATAGGTGCTATGAGTATTGAAATTGACGTTACGAGCAAGTTCGACAGAAATGTGGTATCGAAGAATCCTGTTTGAACCTTAGGAATAGTTTAGGATACAAAGGACATGTCACTAGGAACTATGTGATCTGAACTCATTGAGTTATGGCCTGAGTTCATGATATATGTGAGATCTGAACTCATTGAGTTGTGGTTTGAGTTCATGACGTATATGGCACATGTTTTGGCATCCGGGTACTAGTCTTGTATATTCTACCAGTGGCTAGGTAGTCTGGCATGTTTTGCGAATACCCGATGGCCTATGTGAGTAGACAAGTGAGTAGCTCGAAAGCGAGCAACATGTGATATGTGATATGAGGTAGCATTGGCTACATATGAGGCACTTAGGTTCAAGATTCCAGTGTATCTGATAGTATTCTGAGTGTTCAATAGGTAGTTCTAAAGAAAGTTCAATGAGTAATCTTGATGAATACGTCAAAGACGAGAAAGTAAGTTATTATGTGCAAGTGGCACAGGTATGTACATCGAACTCATGAGAAAGACATGAGATATGATGAACTTGTGGTAAGAATATATATATGAAGAATAAGTTTAAGAGATTTGATAAAATGCAAGATTATGTTCATTATGTTAAATGTATGATTAATACTTATTTAAGTTGTAATTTATTTGCATGTGAACTTACTAAGCTTTAATACTTACCCCCTTCCTTTCCTTTTCTTATAGTGTCCTCAAGCTAGCTCGGGGATCGAAAGGAGACTCGATCACACTATCAATTGAATATTTGGGTATAGCTAGTCTTATCATTTTGAGTATGGCATGTATAGGGACTTGGTCTTTTTGTTATGTGACATATTGATTAGCCAAATGAGTTGTCTCATGAAAGTATTATGACTATTTTGTATATGGCCATGAGAGGTGGCTCATATTGATTATTTTGGTTTTAACCCTTATTATTGGTGCATGCATGCAAATGTGCTTATGCTTTAAAGTGGTTATGGTTCATTATGGTTAATGAGTGTGATGGATGGCATGTATGTTTGGTGTATGAAATTTGATTTATGTGTAAGACAATAAATGTGGTGCAAATATGTAACTTGAAAGTAGGTTAGCAAAGATGATAAACAAATATGAAATTGGTGCGGAATGCCATATGATAGCATGATAGTTTGAAAAGGTGATATGTTGACATTACTAAGTCATAATTTAACCATGAATATGAATGCTTGAGTAATCAAATGTGCCCTGTTGCATGCCATGAAGGGACTGTAAGTATGTGAGTGTTTAAGGGTGGCAAATGGCTTGGAAAATAGCCTAGATAATGTCCACACGGTTAGACACATGGGCATGTGTCTAGTCCGTGTGTGACACACGGTTTGCCCCATGGGCGTGTGATCCGGTCGTGTGTCCCTTGCACCCTAATTATGCAAAACAGAATGCTCAGTAGTAAACACACGGGCAGAGACACGGCTGTTTGTCTCAGCCATGTGAAGGACACGGCCTTAGGATAGGGGCGTGTGCCCAAACCATGTGAAGTCTGCACTTAATTTCTTGAATTTAATTCACCACACGGCCTAAGCACACGGGCGTGTGACTTGGCGGTGTGATCTTATTTGGTTGATGACATCATAGTTAGAGAGTTACACGGGCTGAGGCCATTGGCGTGTCTCAAGCCACACGGACATGTGTAACCACACGGCCTACCCACACGAGCGTATGACTCCCCAAAGTAGGAAATTTTTCTAAGTTATCCTAAAGTTTTCTAAGTTCTCGGTTTAGTCCTAAGCCACCTTCGATGTATGTTTGGGGCCTCGTAGGCCTATATAAGGGACAATTTTCACATGTATGAATGAAATTGATTTGAATGAAAATTTTATGTCCCGATTTTGTATGTGTTCTTGTGTTAAAGTTCGGTAATGCCTCGAGAGCTATCCTGGCTTTGGATACGGGTAAGGGGTGTTACAACACGCCCATGGGGCAGACCGTGTGTCACACACGGCCTAGACACATGACTGTGTGTCTACCCGTGTGGACAACTTTGAGGCTATTTTCCAAGCCAATTGCCACACTTATTTGCACAAATACATACATGACTTCAAGGGCACTTAACATGGCATAATTGAGAACTTAAACATACACAAAAAAAACATGATTATGGCATCATCATGTTAGCTTATACATGCACAGGACACCATACTTTATCAAGCCCATCTTACCAATTCTCACTTAAGTCATGGTTATCATCATATTAAACAAATCCCAATTAAATCTTCAAGCATTCATAGCCACAACACATCTCATCACATACACACAACAACTAACCATTTAACGCCCCCATACCCGAGACCATCGCCGGAGTCGAGCACGAGGTGTTAACGGGCTTAATTCATTAATTAAACAACTCAAACAATTTATTTTAGAAATTCCAGACAAGCTGGCTAACTGCATCATAGTCGCTTAAAAATTCATATCTCGAGTTCTGAAACTCAAAATCTAATTCCGTAAATTTTCGCTGAAACTAGACTTATATATCTATTTTCTAATTTTTTTCTAGAATTTTTTACTAGGCCAATTAGTACAGTTTATTAGTTAAAGTTTACCCTATTTCAGCATTCGACTGCTTTGACCTCTATTCACTACGAACCACTTTTCTCTTTGTACAGAACTCAAAATACTATTCAATTTCTTTCTCTTAAAACTATACTCAATAAGAAATCTATACATATAAAGTATTACTTCTAATTATTTTTATACAATTTATGGTTAATTTCCAAAGTCAGAACAGGGGATCCAGAAATCACTCTGGCCCTGTTTCACAAAAATTCAAATGTCTCTTAAATTATAATTCATATTTCTGTTTTGTTCAGTCCATATGAAAATAGACTCATTAAGCTTCAATTTCATAACTTACTCATCATTTAATTCTATTTTTACTATTTTTAGTGATTTTTCAAATTTACATCACTGCTGCTGTCAGATTCTGTTTTATGGCAAATTTCACTTTACTAAGGATTTTCATGGACTAAATATCATTTTAAACATACATAACATCAAATATGACTTAGATTGGCCATTCCAATGGCTAATCATTTACAAACCCTTTTCTTGCCAAACCATAGCCATATCATAAGATCAATTACACAAAGTGAGTATTTTGCCATACATGCCACATTCAAGATACACAAGCCATTTTACCAATTTAGGCCTTCGGATAGTGTGAGCGAGCCTTCGACCTATCCCGATTCTCAAGCCAGCTTGTCAAAACTACAATGAATGAAAAGGAAGGAGTAAGCATAAATGCTTAGTAAGTTCACATGCAAATAGCAAGTAACATAATCACACAATCCCATATAAAACATCATTTACATTTAATATCTTTCTACGATTTCATCTTACCAAGTTTTCAACCCGAGGGTTTAGGCACATACCTGTCAAATTTTCTCATTTACCACACTTACCAACATATCACCTTCGTTTTAGGCATTCTCCTTATTCTCTTAAGATTCACCCGTTGAACACATCGGAATATAATTCGAATACACGGAAAGTTTGTACGTAAGTGCCACATATGTAGCCAAGCTACCATGTAACCCGCCCATAAGCGAACTCGGACTCAACTCAACGAGCTCAGGCGTTCGCATCCATAAGTGAACTCGGACTCAACTCAACGAGCTCAGATGCCTAGTTACAACTCACGAACTCGGACTCAACTCAACGAGGTCGGACATTTGCATCCATAAGTGAACTCGGACTCAACTCAACGAGTTCGGATGCCCAACCATCCTAGTGACATGTCACTTGTATTCTAATCTATTCCCAAGGTTCAAACGGGCTTTTTCCTCGATTACACATCTTTGCCGTCTTCCACGGAACATCGAAACCGATACTCGATAGCAATTCATAATTTACATATTATTCAATAATAACCATAAAGCATAATATTTCATAATATTAATCATCATATCACATAAATAATATTAAATTACTTATAATGACAATTATGTTACTAAATTTACACATGAACTTACCTCGATACAAAATATTAGCAATCAAGCCTATTCCTCGTCAACTTTGTTTTTCCCTCGATCACGACTTGAATCTCGTTTCTCTTGATCTATAATGCCAAATTAATCTTATTTAATACATACATTCATCAAAACAGCCCTTAGTACGAACTTTGGAAAAATTACTATTTTGCCCCTAAACTTTCACATATTTACACTTTTGCCCCAAGGCTCGTAAATTAAACCTCATCCTATTTTCTTATGTTTTATGACATGCTGATAATTTTTCCCTTCTATAGCAACATCAAATTCACACTCTAACATGTACTTATGAATATTAGTTATTTTCATCGATTAAGCCCTTTTACTCGTTTTCACTTAAAACCAAGTAGCACAAGTTGTCTAGCATAATTTAAAACCTCATATTCTATCATAAAACACCAAAATACACAAATTTCACCTATGGGTAATATGAACCCTAGGTTGAATTATTGCTAGCATAAGCTAAATCAAGTTACCGGGACTCCAAAAACGTAAAGAACATTAAAAACGGGGATTGGAATCACTTACTATGGAGCTTGGAAGCTTGAAACAAACCCTAGCTATGGAGAACCCTTTAATTTTCATCCTAATGAAGAAGATGGACATATTTTGCAATCTTTTTCCTTTTTTTAATCTTTTAATTACCAAATGACCAAAATACCCTTAATACCTTTCTTTGAAAATTTTCACGTACAAGCCCATTTTTGTCCAAAATTTTAGAAATTGGTCAAATTGCTATTTAAGACCTCCTCATTAATATTCCAAAGTAATTTCATACTAAAAACTTCTAGAATGCAAGTTTTGCAACTTATTCGATTTAGTCCCTAATTTCAAATTAAGCACTTTATGCACAGAATTTTGTCACGAAATTTTCACACAATCATGCAATCATATCATAAACCTCAAAATAATTATAAAATAATTATTTCTATCTCGGATTTGTGGTCACGAAACCAGTATTCCAATTAGGCCCTAATTCGGGATATTACAACTCTCCCCCCTTTAAGGATTTTCGTCCTCGAAAATCTTACCGGTAAACAGGTGTGGGTATTGATTTCTCATAGTTTCCTTAGGTTCCCATGTAGTCTCTTCTACCCCGTGCTTTTGCCACAGTACTTTCACGAGAGCGACACTTTTATTTCTTAGTTGCTTGACCTCTCGAGCTAAAATCTTAATCGGTTCTTCTTCGTAAGTCATATCCGGTCGTAGCTCGATTTCTATCGGTGAAATTATATGTGAAGGGTCCGAACGATAATGACGTAGCATAGATACGTGGAACACATCATGCATCTTCTGTAATTCAGATGGCAATGCTAACCAATAAGCTACTGGTCCAACTTTTTCAATTATTTCATACGGCCCAATAAAACGCGGGCTCAACTTGCCCTTCTGTCCAAATCTAAGAACTTTCTTTCAAGGAGACACTTTTAAAAATACCGTATCACCAACTTGAAACTCGATTTCCTTTCGTTTCAAATCTGCATAAGATTTCTGTCTATCTGAAGTAGCTTTCAAACAATCTCGAATCACTTTCACTTTTTCTTCGGTTTCTTTTATTAGATCAACTCCATAAATTTGATTTTCCTTGAGTTCAGTCCAATACAATGGCGTTCGACATTTACGACCATACAATGCTTCATAAGGTGCCATCTTCAAACTCGTCTGATAACTATTATTATAAGCAAATTCTACCAATGGTAAGTATCTTTCCCAACTACCTTGAAATTCCAATACACAACATCTGAGCATGTCTTCAAGAATCTGAATCACTCTCTCTAACTGTCCATTAGTTCGTGGATGAAAAGCAGTGCTAAAATTTAACTTTGTACCTAATGCCTCTTGCAACTTTTGCCAAAACTGCGAAGTAAATCTTGGATCTCTATCCGAAATAATCGACAAAGGTATCCCATGAAGTCTAACAATCTCACTGATATACAATTCAGCCAACTTATTAAGAGAATAATCCGTACGTACTGGAATAAAATGAACCGATTTAGTTAGTTTGTTAACTATTACCTAGATGGCATTTTTCTTCCCCGGAGTTAACGACAACCCTGATATAAAATCCATAGTAATCCGATCCCATTTCCATTCAGGAACCATGATAGGCTGGAGTAGTCCCGAAGGTACTTGGTGTTCAACTTTCACTTGTTGACAAATTAAGCACTTTGATACAAAGTCGGATATATCTCTTTTCATTCCATTCCCCCAATTCATTTTCTTCAAGTCATTATACATTTTCGTACTGCCCGGGTGAACCGCCAAACAACCATTATATGCTTCATGCAAAATCTTTTGAATCAACTCAACATTTTTCGGTACACAAATCCAATCTTTAAACATCAAGCAACCATTAGAACCGATTCTGAAATCTGACCTTGTATCAACCTCACATTGTTTTCTTTTGGCTTGCAAATCTTAATCATTTTTCTGAGCTTCACAAATCTCTTGTAAAAACATCGATCTTGCTCTTAACTCTGCTAAAATCGAACCATCATCTGATACCTTTAACTAAGTGTTCATAGCTCTCAAAGAAAATAGCAACTTTCTGCTCAAAGCATCGGCAACCACATTCGCTTTTCCCGGATGGTAGTCAATAACAAGCTCGTAATCTTTCAATAACTCCAACCATCTTCGTTGTCTCAAATTCAAGTCTTTTTGTGACATCAAGTACTTAAGACTTTTGTGGTCGGTATATACTAGACATTTTTCACCATACAGATAATGTCATCAAATCTTCAAAGCAAATACTATAGCATCCTATTCCAAATCATGAGTTGGATAATTTCTTTCGTGAGATTTTAACTGCCTCGAATCATAAGCCACCACTTTTCCTTCTTGCATAAGTACACATCCTAAGCCATTTTGAGAAGCATCACTATACACCACAAATTCTTTACCTGATTCGGGTTGTACTAACACTGGTGCTTTAGTTAATAACATTTTTAATTCTTCAAAACTCTGTTGACATTCTTCCGTCTATTCAAATTTAACATTCTTTCGGAGTAGTCTAGTCATAGGAGTAGCAATTATGGAAAATCCATTTACAAACCGCCGATAATATCCAGCTAGCCCCAAGAAACTTCTAACCTCGGTTACATTTTTCGGTGGTTTCCAATCAACAATGGCTGAAATTTTACTAGGATCAACCCGTATACCATCACCTGAAACAATGTGACCTAAAATCCAACTTCTCGAAGCCAAAATTCACTTTTACTAAACTTGGCATATAACTGCTTATCTCTAAAAGTTTGCAAAACTATCCTCAAATGCTCAGCATGCTCTGTCTCATCTTTTGAATAAATTAATATATCATCAATAAACACCGCAACAAATTTGTCCAAGTATGGCCGAAATATGCGATTCATCAAATCCATAAACACAGCAGGAGCATTTGTTAACCCAAATGGCATAACTAAAAATTCATAATGATCGTACCTTGTTCTAAAAGCAGTTTTAGGCACATCCGACTCTTTTACTCGCAGCTGGTAGTACCCAGATCTCAAATTAATCTTTGAAAACCATGTCGCTCCTTTCAGCTGATCAAACAAATCATCAATTCTCGGCAACGGATACTTGTTCTTGATTGTCACCTTTGTTTAACTGGCGATAGTCAACACACAATCTCATAGAACCATCCTTCTTTTTCACAAATAACATGGGAGCACCCCAAGGTGAAAAACTCGGTCTCACAAAGCCTTTATCAGTCAACTCTTGCAACTGTGACTTTAATTCCTTCAACTCTACTGGTGTCATTCTATACAGAGCAATCAAGATCGGAGCTGTTCCCGGTATCAAATCAATACCAAATTCTACTTCCCTGACTGGAGGCAAACCCGACAATTCTTCTGGAAATACGTCCGCAAATTCACACACAACCGGCACTGATTCAACTTTCTTTTCAACTTCTTTTGTATTAATTATATACGCCAAATAAGCTTCAAAACCCTTCCTCAAATATCTTTGAGCCGACATCGAAGAAATTACACTAGATAATGCCTATGATTTGCCTATTTCAACCCGCAGAATTTTACCACTTTCACACTTTAATTCTATAACCTTTTCTTTGCAATTTACTATAGCATCATGCAATGTCAACCAATCCATACCCAAAATAACATCAAATTCATCAAACGACAACAACATCAAGTCAGCCGGAAAGTAATGACCCCGAATCATTAAAGGGCATTTCTTGCATACTTTATCAACTATCACACATTTGCCTAACGGATTCGACACTTTAATCATAAATTCTGTGTTCTCAACAGGTATATTCATACTAGACACCAGTTTCATGCACACATATGAATGAGTAGAACCGAGATCAATCAAAGCAGTAACATTAACATCATAAAGAGAAAATATACTAGTAATCACATCAGGTGATGAAGCATCTTCACGTGCCTTTATGGTATAAGTTCTAGTTGGAGCCCTTGCTTTAGATTTAGCTGTTGAATCTCTGGTTACATTTTTCCTGCTTGCTTCATTTCCAACTTTTCTCGAATATCTTCCCCTCGAATCTGCACCACTAGCTTTTACACTCTGGAATTTTTCTTTCTCAACTCTCTCTGGGCAGTCTCTAATAAAATAATCCGGAGAACCACACCGAAAACATTCATTCGCTCTACATGGGCCAAAATGATTTCTACCACACCGCTAGCACTCAGGCATAACAAATCTCGTATTTTCCATACTAGCCGCAGAAGTAGTCTGAGATTTAAGACCCACATTTTGCTTCTTAACATTTCCATATGATTGTCCAGCCGAAACCTGTGAACGAGTATTCATATTTCTAGATTTTCTAGATTGTTGTGAGAATGAAATGCTCGTTGGTCTTTTCTTCCAATTTCTAGTCTCAGCCTCTACCTTTTTCTTCTCTTTAAGTAGTTCTTCAGCCTTGCAAGCTCGATCAACAAATACTACCATTTCTTTTAATTCAAGAATCCCAACAAATACTTGATGTCTTCATTAAGTCCGTCTTCAAATCGTCTGCACATTTTAGCCTCTGTAGGAACATATTCTCTAGCATAGTTACTCAACCTGACAAACTCCCTTTCGTATTCAGTAACTGTCATGTTCCCCTGCTTTAATTCAAGAAACTCTTTACGCTTCTGATTAATAAATCTTTCACTGCTATATATTTCTTCCGAAATTCTTCTTGAAAGAACTCCCAAGTTACTTTCTCTTTCGGTACTACCGAAGTCAATGTCTTCCACCAATGATAAGTTGAATCCCTCAACAATGATATAACACATTTCAAGCATTCCTCATGTGTACAAGACAATTCATCAAATACCGAATAGAATTCTCAAGCCAAAACTCGCTTTCTCAAAGATCATCATCAACATTTGCCCCGAATTCTTCTACCCTTGCTTTACTGATTCATCAAGCTGAGTTTTGTGAAATTTCATCGATCCATACCTTGAGGCATCGGGGTAGTGCGGGTTGAGGAATCGAGGAGGTGGGGAGGTTGTGCATTCAGGTTCGTGCATTTAACGAACTCGATAAACTGTGCACTCATCATCCAAGAAAGGCTTCTCGAGCCCCTCTCTCTCCTCCTTGACCAATAGTAGGAGGTGGATTTTCGGTTGGCACTGCCCCTTCAGCCGGAACCGGTGCATTACTTTCTACATCATCAGCCACAGCTGGATCGAGATCCATTTACTATAAAAAAATCATTTAAAAGGTCAGAAGTCGTCACACTATCACAATATATATGGCATGTATAGCAAAATCCGTACATACAACATGTTAGTCCGAGAACCGACTAAACCTGCTTTGATACCACCAAATGTAACGCCCCCATACCCGAGACCATCGCCGGAGTCGAGCACAAGGTGTTAACGGGCTTAATTCATTAATTAAACAACTCAAACAATTTATTTTAGAAATTCCAAACAAGCTGGCTAACTACGTCATAGTCGCTTAAAAATTTATATCTCGAGTTCTGAAACTCAAAATCTAATTCTGTAAATTTTCCCTGAACTAGACTCATATATATATTTTCTAATTTTTTTATAGAATTTTTGGCTAGTCAAATTAGTACAGTTTATTAGTTAATGTTTACCCTGTTTCAGCATTCGACTGCTTTGACCTCTGTTCACTACGAACCACTTTTCTCTTTGTACAGAACTCAAAAGACTATGCCGTTTCTTTCTCTTAAAACTATCTCAATAATAAATCTATACATATAAAGTATTACTTCTAATTATTTTTATACAATTTATGGTTAATTTCCAAAGTCAGAACAGGGGATCTAGAAATCACTCTGGCCCTGTTTCACAAAAATTCAAATGTGTCTTAAATTATAATTCATATACCTGTTTTGTTCAATCCATATGAAAATAGACTCATTAAGCTTCAATTTCATACTTACTAATCATTTAATTCGATTTCTACTATTTTTAGTGATTTTTCAAATTTACATCACTCTTTTTTTGTCGATTCTGCTTTTATGGCAAATTTCACTTTACTAAGGATTTTCATGGACTAAATATCATTTTAAACATACATAACATCAAATATGACTTAGATTGGCCATTCCAATGGCTAATAATTTACAAACCCTTTTCTTGCCAAACCATAGCCATATCATAAGATCAATTACACAAAGTAAGTATTTTGCCATACATGCCACATTCAAGATACACAAGCCATTTTACCAATTTAGGCCTTCAGATAGTATGAGCGAGCCTTCGACTTATCCCGATTCTCAAGCCGGCTTGTCAAAACAACAATAAATGAAAAGGAAGGAGTAAGCATAAATGCTTAGTAAGTTCACATGCACATAGCAAGTAACATAATCACACAATCCCACATAAAACATCATTTACATTTAATATCTTTCTACGATTTCATCTTACCAAGTTTTCAACCCGAGGGTTTAGGCACATACCTGTCAAATTTTCTCATTTACCATACTTACCAACATATCACCTTCGTTTTAGGCATTCTCCTTATTCTCTTAAGATTCACCCGTTGAACACATCGGAATATAATTCGAATACACGAAAAGTTTGTACGTAAGTGCCACATATGTAGCCAAGCTACCATGTAACCCGCCCATAAGCGAACTCGGACTCAACTCAACGAGCTCAGGTGTTCGCATCCATAAGTGAACTCGGACTCAACTCAACGAGCTCAGATGCCTAGTTACATCTCACGAACTCGGACTCAACTCAACGAGTTCAGACATTTGCATCCATAAGTGAACTCAGACTCAACTCAACGAGTTCGGATGCCCAACCATCCTAGTGACATGTCACTTGTATTCTAATCTATTCCCAAGGTTCAAACGGGCTTTTTCCTCGATTACACATCTTTGCCGTCTTCCACGAAACATCGAAACCGATACTCGGTAGCAATTCATAATTTACATATTATTCAATAATAACCATAAAGCATAATATTTCATAATATTAATCATCATAGAACATAAATAATATTAAATTACTTAGAATGACAATTATATTACTACATTTACACATGAACTTACCTCGACACAAAATATTAGCAATCAAGCCTATTCCTCGTCAACTTTGTTTTTCCCTCGATCACGACTTGAATCTCGTTTCTCTTGATCTATAATGCCAAATTAATCTTATTTAATACATACATTCATCAAAACAGCCCTTAGTACGAACTTTGGTAAAATTACCATTTTGCCCCTAAACTTTCACATATTTACACTTTTGCCCCAAGGCTCGTAAATTAAACCTCATCCTATTTTCTTATGTTTTATGACATGCTGATAATTTTTCCCTTCTATAGCAACATCAAATTCACACTCTAACATGTACTTATGAATATTAGTTATTTTTACCGATTAAGCCCTTTTACTCGTTTTCACTTAAAACCAAGTAGCACAAGTTGTCTAGCATAGTTTAAAACCTCATATTCTATCATAAAACACCAAAATACACAAATTTCACCTATGGGTAATATGAACCCTAGGTTGAATTATTGCTAGCATAAGCTAAATCAAGTTACCGGGACTCCAAAAACGTAAAGAACATTAAAAACGGGGCTTGGAATCACTTAATATGGAGCTTGGAAGCTTGAAACAAACCCTAGCTATGGAGAACCCTTTAATTTTCGTCCTAATGAAGAAGATGGACATATTTTGCAATCTTTTTCCTTTTTTTAATCTTTTAATTACCAAATGACCAAAATACCCTTAATACATTTCTTTGAAAATTTTCATGTACAAGCCCATTTTTGTCCAAAATTTTAAAAATTGGTCAAATTGCTATTTAAGACCTCCTCATTAATATTCCAAAGTAATTTCATACTAAAAACTTCTAGAATGCAAGTTTTGCAACTTATTCGATTTAGTCCCTAATTTCAAATTAAGCACTTTATGCACAGAATTTCGTCACGAAATTTTCACACAATCATGCAATCATATCATAAACCTCAAAATAATTATAAAATAATTATTTCTATCTCGGATTTGTGGTCACAAAACCACTATTCCAATTAGGCCCTAATTCGAGATAATACAAACCACATCACAATTGCATGGGCACATGTATGCTTGAATAAATAGGCTTACAACCCAATAATCGTTATAAGCCATATCTCATGGCCTAATACAAAATGAATCAAATATTATCATAAGCCAACACATTTGGCTAAACTAATATGGCATATAACAAAAAGACCAAGTCCCTATACATGCCATACTCAAACTATTAAGACTAACTATACCCAAATGTCCAATTGATAGTGTGATCGAGTCTCCGACATCCCTCGATCCCCGAGCTAGCTTGGCGATACTATAAGAAATGGTAAAGAGAAGGGAGTAAGCATAAAGCTTAGTAAGTTCACATGCAAATAAAGAGCAACATAATCATGAATATTATACAATTAACATAACATAATTTACATAAATGTCATCATAGTTTCCTAGGCATAACTTACTCAATTTTAGTCTTACCAAAAGTTCATCACATACTGAGCTCATTCATATGAGTTTTTCGTACATACTTGTACCAACTTGTAACACATCATCATATTTTCTCATCATTGTCTTTCTTGTCGAATAACCCACTAATTTACCTGTTGAACACTTGGAATACTATTGGATACATGGAAAGTGTAACACCCCTCGCTCGTATCCGACGCCGGGACAGGGCTCAAGGTGTTACCTTTCTTGACTCAACCAACTATACAAAACCGGGCCATAAAAAAATTCAAACAATTAAAAAAAACTTCCCTTTTCACATGCAATCTATCTCATATATGGATTTGTGAGGCCCAAACCATACATCTAGGGTGGTTTAGAACCCAACCGAGAACTTATGAAAAACTTAAAAAAAAGTTTCATGCATCAAGACTCCACACGCCCATGTGGATATAGAACACACGGCCGTGTGCTAGGGACACGCCCATATCCCGAACCTATGTCTGAAAACCTGGGCATTCTATAAAAATCACACGACCCAAGCACACACTCGTGCCTTATAACCGTGTCCTTCACATGGTCGAGACATATAGCCGTGTCTCTTGCCCGTGTACTGCTAGCATGCATACTGACTTTATGGCACGGCCTAGGCACACGCCTATGTGGCTTGCCCGTGTACTAAAATGACTTTAAAGTTTTAAGTGCAAGGGACGCACGCCTGTGTGTCTTACCCGTGTGGACAAACTAGGCTATCTTCCAAGCCATTTTGTCACCCATTTTGCACAACCTACACAAGATCATTTCAATATACAAATTTCATCATAATAGACACCAATTCATCAATAGAAACAATATTATATGCATTCATCAAAATGAATAATAGCCATTATTCCAGGCTTGAACAAAGTGAAGGGCTTTTGACTTGAGCCAAAATACATAAATAATTCTCTTAATCCAACATCCTAGTCTAGCCCTATACATGCCACCTTTAAAAATATAAATCAAGCTATACCGAGTATTGCAGCTGATAGTGTGATTGATAACTCTGACTTTAAGGGATCCTTAAGCTAGCTTGGTGACACTGAAAGAAAAAGGAAAGGAAAGAGAGTTAGCATAAAGCTTAGTAAGTTGCATATAAATAACTATACTACAATCTCACCATTTACCATCATGCTTATAGCTCAAAGGTAAACATAACTTAACTTACTCATTATCATCTACTCGAGTCTCATTTTCTAAATTAAGCTCGTTACTCATGTTTATCTTATAGGTACCTGTAACACTTACAACATGATCATCCTTTCTTTATCAAAATTGAACTATAACTTTCACCATTGAACCGTTGGAATACTACTGGATATTCCATGAACCTTCAACATAGGATATATTGCCGATGCCATGTCCTAGACATGTCTTACACTGGCGCAAAAATCGCCCAATGTCTTGGCACAAATATCCAGTTCATATCCTGAGGTTTCAACAGGATATTTCTACTATCTCAATATTACAAGGCATTCTCAATTTATAACTTAACAACTCATACAATATCAATTCAATGACAATATGAATACAAGTATTAACAGTGTAGTTGTATTATTTACATACAACTTACCTTGGTTTACAAAAAGTACTTGACTAGCCGGCTTAGTCGGATTGCTTGGCTTTTCCTCGGTCTAGGCTCGGTTTTGGAAAATCTTGATCTATAATAACAATATATATCTATTTAGTCGCTAAACACAATTAGGCATTCATAAATTCACAACTTTGGTAAAATAACCATTCTGCCCCTAGGCCTTGGCAAAATGACCATTTTACCCCTAGGCTCGAAAATCGATTTTTATCAAATTTCCTTGTATTTCAAGCCTAGCTAAACTCTTTTTACTGCTAGAGAAATCCCAAATTCTCACTATTTCACACACTTACCACATATTTTGCAACTTATGCAAAATAGTCCCCTTAGGTGTTTTCATGCTAACACCTTTCACAAAAGTTGTTTATAACATAACTAGGACTCATATTCTTCCATAAAAACTCAGCATATATCACAAATACGTCCATGGAAAAATCCTAAACTCTTGACCATTTTGTAAGATATCACCCTCATTTGAAAGCTCATGCTTCAAGGGTCTCAAAAAATATAAAAATTTGAAGAAAACTCATTAAAATCACTTACTTATGAGTGCTTTAAGTTGCTGCAGATTTTTGAGCTTTCAAACCTCTATTTTGGCTGATATTTTCGTGATAGAGAAGAAGATGAGAAGGTGATATCACCTTTTTCTTATTTTATTCCTATTTTAGTCAAATTAGCTACCAAACCTAACCAAACTTGGACTTTTTGACCAATTTGGCTCCCATGACCGGCTAAGCACTCTAAAAAGGGTCTAATTTCCCTTTAAATACTCCAAATTTTGATTCTTTAGCTATATAACACATTTGGGTACTAAAATGCAACTTTTGCCTTTTATGCGATTTAGTCCTTTATCGCAATCGGGCTTGAAAACATTAAAATTAACTCACCAAATTTTTCATGCACTAATATAATAGTACCATAACCTCATAAAAATAATGAAAATAATTTTTCTATCTTCAGATTTGTGGTCCTGAGACCACTATTCAGACTAGGCCCTAAATCGGGTTATTACAGAAAGCTTGCACATAGTGCTTCATACGTAGCCACATGCTAACTCATATCACATATCACACATTGGTTACTCTTGAGCTAATCACGAGCCTACTCACACAAGCTGACAGTACCCTTAACACATACCGAGCTACCTAGTCACCGGTAGACGTACAAGACCAGCACCCGGATCATATTACATACATCACATAATCTCATGAGCTCATAACCACATAGTTCCTAGTGACATGTCACTCAGATCCTAATCTATTCCTAAGGTTCAAACGGGATTTTCTCGATGTCACATCTTCATCGAACTCCTTCACAATGTCATTCTCATTGACCATAATATCGTTCATATGCTCATTATAAAAATTAAACGTAGAAATTCATACATTAATAAAGTGTTAAAACATGATTCAACATTGCATTATTTACACATGAACTTATCTCAGTAATAAAAATAGTAAAAACGGATCTAATCGTCGTACACATTGTTTTTCCCCTGATCAAGCTCCGTTCCTTGTTTTTCTTACTCTATAATACCAAATTTAGATTATTTAATACACATATTATTCAATTCAGTCCATAACTCATAATTTGACAAAATTACCTTTTTACCCCTAAACTTTTACATATTTATAAATTAGTTATTAGGCCCGTAAAATAAAATGTACTCATTTTCTTTATTACTCAAGCCTAGCTAACACACACACATGCTCATATCAGCCCTCATTTTTTGTCAAAATCAGATTTTTACTACACATTTTACATCTTTTACAAATGAGTCATTTTTTATGCATTTCCATCAAAAATCACTTAGTAAAAGATGTTAAACACACATCAAAATTTCATAATCTACCACGAAACATCAAGATAAATGCATGTCACACATGGGTAGATATTTGAACATGAACCCTAGCTCAAATAAATGGTAGAAATAGTTAGATCAATTGATGACAACTTCAAAAATACAAAAAACATTAAAATTGGGGCTATGATGCACTAACTATTGAACTTGAAAGGATGAAAAAAACCCTAGCTACGGCTCTATAGAAATTTCGGCAATAGGGGAGGAAGATGGACACAATTTTTTTACTTTTTTTCCCTTTTTATTCTTTTATTAACCAAATGACAAAAATGCCCTTAAGGCCTTTCTTTGAAATTTTACCTACCCATGCCCATTTTTGTCCATAAAAATAGAATTTGGGAAATTTTCTATTTAAGTACCTCTAATTAATAATCCATGGCAATTTCATGCTTAAAACTTTTAGAACACACATTTTGCAACTTTTACAATTTAGTCCTAGAAGTTAAATTGGACACTTATTCACAAAATTTCTTCATGAAACTTTCACACAATCATGCAAACATGCCATAGAATTAAAAATATTTATAAAATAATTATTTTTACTTCAGATTTGTGGTCTCAAAACCACTATTTCAACTAGACCCTAATTCAGGATATTACAAAAGCAGCTTCAGATTGTCAGAAATCGTATGCGGATTTAAAATGAAAGCATATTGAATTTCATATCAGTGATAAAGTGTTTCTGAAAGTGTTCCCATGGGAGAAAATACTTCTATTTCGTCGTAAAGGTAAATTGGGTCCGAGATTCATCTGGCCGTATGAGATTATTAAACGAATAGGGCAAGTGGCATATCAATTAACTTTACCAACTGAGTTAGAGAAAATCCACAATGTATTCCATGTGTCGATGTTGCGCCGATATAGATCAGATCCTTCACATGTAATTTCTCTGGCAGAAATTGAAATTCAACTGGATATGACGTACAACGAAGAATTGATCAGAATTTTAGCTCGAGAGATCAAAGAGCTGAGAAATAAATGCATAACTTTAGTAAAAGTCTTATGGAAACATCATGGTGTTGAAGAGGCTACGTGGGAGCCCGAGGAAGCTATGATAAAATAGTACCCTAATCTATTCATTGGTAAGATTTTCGGGGACAAAAATCCCTAAGGGGGGAGAGTTGTAACAGCCCGTTTTTAGTTAAATCAGAACAGTGGTTTCAAGACCACAAATCTGAAGTCAAAATATTTATTTTATTATTATTTTAATGTCTATGGCATGATGAAATTATTGTGTAAAAATTTAGTTAAGAAATTTTATCATTTGATAGGTCAATTTGATAAAAAGGACTAAATCACGTAAACTGTAAGAGTGAAGCTATATTAGTTAAAGGTGTCAAATAGCTTTGGTTTTTAAATATGGTGGCCTTAAGTGGTAATTAAACCATTTGAATTATGATTGGACAATAATGGACACATTTTAGGTGTTTTAAATGGTTTGTAATAAAGGTTAATTAAGTAAATTAGAAATTTAAGTTAAAATAAGTAAAATAAAAACAAAGTATCATATTTGTTTCTTCTTGTTTCAACCGAAATTAAGGCTAGGAAATATCATTTTTCATCTCCTTCATTTGGCCATGCTATTATAGCTAATTAAGATATGATTTTTGTCCCGTTTTTAATGATTTCTATGTTTTTGTGATCGTTACATCTAGTACTAGCTAGCCCAGGGACTAATTTGCAAACTGTTAAAGATTTTGATTGAAGATTGTATGAAATGACTGAATGTATGAGAAAAGTATGTTTATATGTTTTGTAAGTTCGGTAATGCTTTGTCACCCTATTCCGGCATTGAATACGGATGAGGGGTGTTACAGTCGTCTTCCGCATCGTTGACATTCAGGTCTATAATTTCTCACACTGCAAACACTCGATACTGACGTAGCTTGAGCTTTAGGACTTGAATATTTTTTTCCACGATCTCTGTTTGAGTACCTAATTGAACCATTTGAACGAGTGTGCAAATCTCTAGATTTCTTTGATGAAGATTGATATCACTTATTCATCGATCTTTTTCTCGAGTCTCTAGCCTCTGAATTGCTTTTCTCTTTTCTTTACTAAGCTCCTCGACTTTGCAAGCTTTATCAACCAAGACAACAAATTCTTTCAATTTTAGAATTCCAACTAAAAGTTTAATATCCTCGTTCAACCCATCAACGAACCGTTTGCACATGGTTTCTTCAGTAGAAACATACTCTCGAGCATACTTACTTAATCTTATGAATTCTATTTCGTACTCGGTCACAGTCATACGCCCTGTTTTAATTCTAGAAATTCTTTGTGCTTTTGATCAAGAAACCGCTGACTTATATATTTCTTCCAAAATTCAGTCTAAAAGAACTCTCAGGTAACTCTGTCCCTCGGTACCACTGATACTAAAGAATTCCACCACTGATACGTAGTATCCCTCAATAACGAAATGACACATTTTAAACACTCGGCTGGCATGCATGAAAGTTCATCAAATACCGAATAGTATTTTCAAGCCAAAACTCAACTCTCTCGGGATCATCGTCAACAGTAGCTCTGAACTCTTCAGCCCCTTATTTTTGAATCTTATTAACTGATGGCCTATTCAGTTATAGAAGTTCCACACCTTGAGGGGATATGGGTGGAGGTTGTTGAGCAGCCGAATTTGTTCGAACAAACTCCGTAAACCACTCATTCATCATTTGGAAAAAGGCTTCTTTAGCCTCTCCTCTGCAACTACTCGATACATTTCTAGATTCAGACAATGTTGTTCTTTGAGCGGGAGCTGGCGCATTGCTCTCAACATCATTAACTACAGCTTGATTGGGATCCATTTACTATATGAAAACACAGTTTAAATTATCAAGAGTCATCACACTATCACAGGTTAAATATGGCATGTGTACAAGCCCAATTTGGCCTGAGGCCCAATAAAGACCCTAAACTAAACAACCACCCCAAACTAAACCTAAACCAATTAACCAAACCCAACAGACCTCAGCCCAAATAAACTAAACCTAAACCAATTAACCAAATCCAACAATACAGCCCAATACCCTAAATAATAAAAAAACACAAAACCCTAATACCCTTTGACCCCCAAGTGGCACCGCCCCTAGCCTCTAGGTCTGTCAACCGCCAGTGCTCCACCGCCTGTGTCAGCACTACCCATCCACCTGCAAGGACTAAAAGAAGAAATGAAAACAAATAATAAAGTGAAATCATGTAAAATGGCTATATAAGGCAAGTAAGAACCAATGTAATATTTTTAGAGAGACTTTGAATACAAAAAAAAGATTCAAATATACAAACAATAAAAAAAATAGTAGGCAGATTGAAGAGAAAAAAACCAAGTCGGAAACGCGCAAGATCTTTTGTTATTTGCCTTATTTTCCCGTTTTCGAACTAATTATTTACAAAGTTTCTTCATTTTTTTTAAAAAAAACCGTATATATACATATATATATTAAAAGAGTATAAAAAGGGAGAAGGTTACCTTTTCTCGTGTTTCGTTAAAAAAAAGGGTATTTTTGGGCTTTGGCTGCCGTGCACGGTGGTCCATGGCGGAAGAGCCCGTGACGGCGATCGACCGAAGTTCAGTCAGAGACAGAGGAGAGAAGAAAGGGTTGGGGAGATTTTTTTTGTTTTTTTAAAGGGAAAGGGGAAAATGATTTTTTTAAAAAATTTTGGGCTTTTATAGAACAGCAAAACAGCGTCGTACTATTTGGCCTCCCCAGACGCCAAAATGGCATCGTTTTGGGGAGGCCGACCCAAACCCGACTTGCTCCAAGAGGAGGATCCGCGTGTTTTTTTAAAATTGGTCTTATTTCAAATTTAGCCCTTCCGTCTTTTTATTCTTTTGCAATTAAGTTTCTTTAGTCTTTAATTTTGACCCTATAATTTATTTCGGCTTTCAATTAGGTCCATCTTGAAGCTGCACGTTTTAGAGAGGGGATTATTTCCCATTTTGGTCCCTCCTTATTATTCGCACATTCAATCTGGTCCTTTTCTTTTTTATTTTATTTCTAATTTGCCCAAAATTTTCATTTCATTTTCAATTTAGCCCTCTTTTTTGCTATTTTTTTACTAAATTAGTTAATATTATTACTACCATCATTATATTTTCTTTTTTATTAATTTATCATTATCATTCTATTATTAAATTAATTAATTTGATTTTATTATTACTATAATTATATTTTCTTTTTATGCTTATTTACTTATTATTATTATTATATTATTGTATCCTTAACTTTATATTGTTATTACTATTATTATTGTATTTCCTTTTCGTATTTATTTACCTAATACTTAACTAATATTTATTTTATTTTATCATTTTATTTATATCCTTTTTTAATTTTAAAACTTTTGATTTTTATCATATCATTATTATTAATATCACCATTATTATTATTATTATTATTATTATTATTATTATTATTATTATTATTATTATTATTATTATTCTTAAGTTGTTTTACACCATATTTATTTATTTATTGGTTTAATATTAGCTTTTTTTAGTTTCAAATTTTAGTCTTTTACTTATTAGTTTTCTTTTATGATTAGCTTGTTCATTTTATTTTATTTTTATCCTTCGTATTGTCATTTACATTAATGCACTTATTATTATTCTGTTACGCATATTAGCATTGTGATTGTTTTTACATTTTTATTACAAATTCAAGAAACATTAATCTTTGCCTGATACATAAAATTTCATTCTTTTAAAATAAGCAATCTTTCGTATTTTGGAATTTGAAAAGTCGTTCCCTAACTTACGGGGTTTCGATTTTCTCGATGAATCCGAATAAACGAACGTTTTTAAAGCACGAATTTTGAATATTCTCAGGAATTAAGAAAAGATTGTGTTCTAACTTAAGGAATATGATTTCTTTCTAAAACCGAGACAATCAAGTATCTTCCAAAATAAATTTTTTGGCGTTTATTCACGTACCAGGACTTTAGGACATTGTGTCCTAACTTACGGGACATAATCCTTTTTTCTTGATTAACGTGAAATATGCCCTCTTTTTCTGTAAAAATTTTCAATTAAATAAAATTTTAACAAATGATCGTATTTTTAAAATCTTTTCAAATTCTCAATTCTCGACACTAAGACATTAATTAATCAACTAGGTACCAATTTTGGGCGGTACGAGGGTGCTAATCCTTCCTCGTACATAACCAACTCCCGAACCCGTTTTTCTAAATTTCATAGACCAAAATCATCGTTTTAATAAATCAAACTTCTTATTAAGATGATCAAATTATGAGGTGATCCGATCACACCTCATAAAAAATGATTGGTGGTGACTTCTATTTTCCATTTTCGCTTTCAAAATAAAAAGTCGACCCTTTTTACAAAAAAATTGGTTTCGACAGCTTGGCAACTCCGCTGGGGAACCAATATAAGAGAGTTAAGCCACGAGTTGATTACTTTTTGTCTTTTTGTTGAAAATTGAAATCTTGGTTTAAATTTACGATCCTTTCATTGTATTTCATCTGTCTTTGTTGCGGTTTTCATCATTTTGGTTTATATTTGCTTTACTGGGTTGGGTTTTTTTATATATTTTTGCACATTGCATGGCATAATCGATCGATTTTACCCTTTTAAGTGGGAGTGAGAAGCTATTCCTTCGTGAGGACTTCACTTCCGTATAGGATAGTGGATCACTTTCGGAATACATCCGTACCTATGTCTTGGTGAGATTTTCATCTCTGTATAGCCATAGGGAAATGTATTCCCCTAAGCTGAACTCAGTCCATATGAGCCTATAATAGGTAAGGATCAAGGAATCTACTGGTCCAGGTACCTTTACTTTTAAACCAAACCCCATATAGCAAGCCTTAAGAGCCCACCTTAGGTAGAGCCATACCAAACCCTAGTGGTTACCCGAATAGGTGCTTTAATTATTATTCTTCGCTTGCTTTAAACTGTGTATGAAGTACTGACTTGTTTTGTTTTACTTTTATTGTAATTGTATGGCATTTTCATTACAGAAAAGGTGTTGATTCACATTCGGTTGCTAAATAGATAACTTGTCATGGAAAAGGGGTTTCAAGATAAAGTGGAGGATAATGCAGCCGTCCAGATATGGGCTGAGACAATGTAGCAAGAGAAGGGTGATAGCCTTACAAATGGGTACGTGTCAGAGTTGTGGAATTTTACTCATATCAGCGTAACCCAAAATAAACTTCAAGAGATGAAAGAAATATGGGATCACTGGGATGACAAGATCAAGCGACTATTTTACTGTAATTATGGTGATTCACTCTATCTACTCGATATCAAAGTGGACAAGCACTTATTCCGAGCTCTCGCCCAGTATTGGAACCCTGCTTATAGTTGTTTTACTTTTGGAAAGGTGGATTTGGTACCTATTATGGAAGAGTACACGGCCTTGCTCCGTTACCCAAAGATTCAAATTGACAAGGCTTATTCCAGAGCTACCAACGTCCCAACGTTCTTAAAAAAGCTGATGAACATCATGGGAATGAGCGAATTGTGGGTTGCAGCTCGAATAAAGTAGAAAGGTGACATTCCTTGGAGAAACTTGAGAGATTTGATCCTAGCACATCTTGATGTGAAGAAAAGGTTTGATGTCTTCGTGTTAAGCATTTATAGATTGGTTATCTTCCCTAAGGCTTTGGGCATATAGACGAGACGGTCTCCGATTTATTTGACTAACTTGATAAAAAGGTCACACCTGTTCCTGCAATTTTGGCCAAAACTTTCAGATCCTTGAACGCATGTCGAAGAACGGGTGAAGGGAGATTCATCGGATACACACAACTCTTACTAGCATGGTTCCACAACCATTTTTAGAAAGTGGAAAAGGTCTCATATTGAATCTTCTCCGAAGACTATTCTTCGTTGAAAGAGTTAGTGGCTACGCTAAGACGAGAAGATATTACGAAAGAGAAATGGATGATGATTCTCCAAAATCTGCAAGACGAAGTCATCAAATAGAGAGCCCCTTGGATGGTCCCTGACGAGATTTTGTATCAGTGTGGTGATTTTGATTGGGTTCCCCTGCTTGGAATATGGGGGGCTGTTGGGTATGCCCCTCTACTCGCGTTAAGGCAGTACAGATCAAAATAGTTTACGCCAATAACAGAAGGGTTAGTTCAGTGTGAGTTTGTATATAAGGGAGATAATTACAAAAAGAAAATTCATAAAATATCGAATGCCTGGAACCTAACTCGCAAAATAAAAAGGTTTGTAGCCAACCCGATGACTACCCCTGAGTATGACCGGTGGTGGGGTCAGAGACAACATCCCTACGTCAGACCAAGAAAACACTCGATCAATGGAAGAATAATTGCAGGTGATCCCATCTAAGCTAGAGATCATCAAACATATTTTTAGAGAAAGAGTTTGGATCTAGAAAAAAGGATAGAGCAATTGGAGGAGAAAATACAGTTGGGACTGGATGTCGACGTCCAGAAACTAGAAGCTGAGAAGCTAAGAAAGGGAAAGAGTAAGGCTGAAGAGGATTTGGACAATTTGAAAATAGACTACAAGAAGCTGCGGAGGTCAATAAGAACAGCTGGTCTGGGAAAAATGTCAGAACAATGGTAGCAAGAAATTAAAAAGGTAAAGAGTAGACCTAGTCAATGGGAAAGAAAATTCCAAGATGCTCAAACGCTAGAAAACATTCTGCAATGGAGTTTGATAGAAAATCAAAATGAGAAGGTGGGGTTAAAAACTCAGGTGTCAGAGTTAGAAAGATCCCTACATCAGTATCGTATTCGTAACTCTGTAATCGAGTTGAAGGCTAGTCGGAGCAAAATTTAAGAGCTAAAAGGAAAGATAGAAGAACTCGAAATCGGGTTACAAAACTGTGAACTTTGAATTAAACTCCTTGAAGTAAATAATGAGCAGTGGCAAGAGCAGCTTCATCGATCTCAGAATCAGGTCAGGGATAGGGATTACGTCATGGGTGTAGCTTTGGTTCAAGTACAAGAGGTGGCTGATCATTTACAAACCTTAGCAATCCAGGCAGACGTACTGAGTTTGAAATACAAGTCAGAGTTAGATCGAGGCCGAGAGTTAGCTTGGCTTTTTAGAAAGATCAAGGCCTTAAGTATTAGGGCAAGGTCTTATATGTAATCCATTTTATATAAAGAAACTTGTTTTCTAAAGAAGTTACTCTAATGAAATTGAATCCGAATCAATGCCTTTTTTGCATGCATTTCATGCATTAGCATTACATTGCAGCATTTGCATTAAATCTCACATAGAGATCCTAAAATCATGGTAGTTACCTTGGAATATCATTACGTTACACAAGGAAAAACTAAAGCAATAGACCAAATGATGGAAAGATTAGAGCAACTGCAAAAATAAATGCAAGATTAGCTGTAAATACAGATGCAAGAACAATTGGCCAAAATTCAACAAGACATGAGGGATCAGATGCTAGAATCCAAAAAGAATATGATGAGCCAATTAACCCAGTTACTAATTGGAGGGCTAGAAAAAGGAAAAAGCCCTATGGTCAATTTTGGGGATGATAACCAGGACCTTGCTTATCCTCCAGGCTTTACCCCAACAAACACCCAAGTACAACCAAACGCATATCCACAAAGGGTGTCCGTTAACATTAGACCCCAATATCAGACTGGTACCTCAGCACCAACAAACTTCCCGACAGGTTCAGGCTCTAACCCAGTAGACTATCTAGCGAATCCCGTTGTCCCTGATCTTGATGATATAGCAAAAATAGAAAAGGTGAGAGTGGAGCTCCCAAAGCAACTTGAAGACCGATTCAAATGGCTAGAAGAGAAATTCAAGGCATTGGAAAGCGCTGATTACCATTGTGGAATTGATACTAAAGACTTGAGCCTGGTTCCAGATCTAGTGCTCCCACCCAAGTTTGAGACCCCGAAATTTGAGAAATATAATGGGACCAGCTGCCCTGAAGCTCACATTACGATGTTTTATTTGAAGATGACAGGATATGTTAATAATGATTAGTTGTTAATTCACTGTTTCCAAGACAACCTGACCGAGGCTGGGACCAAATGGTATAATCAGCTAAGCCGTGCCTAAATTAATTCATGGAAGGACCTTGTACAGGCCTTCATGAAACAATATGGCTAGGTAATAGATATAGCATCCGATAGAATCACACTGCAAAACATGGAGAAAAAGCTAAGTAAGAGCTTCAGGTAATATGTTCAAAGGTGGAGGGAAGTCGCTACGCAAGTCCAACCACCTCTGCTAGAAAAGGAAACGACAATGCTCTTCATTAATACCTTAAAGGCTCCATTCATTAATCACATGTTGGGAAGCACAATAAGAGTTTTTTGGGCATAATAATATCTGGTAAGATGATAGGAAATGTAATAAGGTGTGGAAAAATAGAAGCCGGGGAAAACGCCAGGAGAACTGCCCCGAGAAAGAAGGAAAATAAGGTAAATAATGCGAGTATGTATGATAAGGGCTATTCAAAGCAGATTACTGTAAGTCAGCCAAGGGCAGTGGCTACTACCCATCAAGGCCCCCCAAAGCAAGAATCCAACACAAGGCAAAATACGAAGAAATTCCAATTTACGCCCATCCCAATTACGTATAGGGAGTCGTAAAAAAATTATTTAATGCACATGTAGTATCCACTTTCTACCTAAAACCTATGCAACATCCATTCCCCAAAATGGCACGACGCAAATGCCCAATGTGAATACCATGCGAGAATCACGGGACACTCGATCAAGAACTGTACCGCTTTAAAAAAGTTAATTGAAAGACTCATCAAAATAGGCATTGTAAGATTCGATGATCCATCTGGTGCAAAGAATCTGTTACCCAACCATTCTGACAAAGCGGTAAACGCGATAATCAAGAATGCAGGGAAGAGAATCAAGATGAATATAGCAGAAGTGAAAACCCCACTGAGAGGGGTTTGGAAGAAAATGGTAGAACGTGGATTAATCACACAGGATTTAGGGCAGAAATCCTGAAAATTAAGGAACTACTGCGAGTGCCATGATGAAGAAGGCCATGAGATTCAAAGATGCAGTGAATTTAAGGCCCTAGTACAAGGTCTGATGGACAATAAGGAGCTAGAATTCTTTGAGTATACCGAAGGCCCAAAAGAAGAAGATGTATGCGCCTCAAAAAAGCTGTCAACAAAGAAGATCTATAAATTCAACCACCCAGTGGTTATCATTTCACGACCAAAAAGCAATGAAATCGGAGTACAAATTACAGCAAGAGTCATAATCTAGAAACCTGCAGCTTTTCCCTACAAGGACAGCAAGAGGGTTCCTTGGAATTATAACTACAACGTGACGATCCCAGGAGAAGAGAACCCAATTAGCGCTTCAAAAGAAGATTGAGATGTGGGTTTCTACATGCACAGTGGGAGGCACTACGACCTATCAAATGCAAAGGCTGAGCCTGTAAAAAGAAAAGCCTTGGCAGTTGAACAAAAGAAAGAAAAAACGGCCAGACTTGAATCACCTGTTAACGAGCCGGCGACTGAAGAGGAGTCTAAAGAGTTTTTGAAATTCTTAAAGCATAGCAAGTATAGCGTTGTAGAGTAACTGCATAAACAACCAGCTCGTATATCAGTACTAGCTTTACTCTTAAGCTCGAAGGTATACCGTAGCGCATTGATAAAAATATTAAATAAAACTTATGTCGCTAATGATATTTCCGTCAATAAGCTAGACTGTCTGATCAGTAACATAAGCGCCGATAATTTTATCTTTTTTAATGATTATGAAATACCGCCTGGAGGGATAGGATCGACTAAGGCTTTACACATCACCACCCGTTGTAAGGGATATACACTGCCAGGGGTGTTAATTGATAATGGATCCGCACTGAATGTCTTGCCCTTATCCAAACTAAACAAATTACTAGTGGAAAACTCTCATATGAAGACATTTCACAACATAGTGAGAGCATTCGATGGTACCGAAAGAAAGGTGATGGGAAGGATTGAGATACCTCTTTTGATTGGTCCGAACACGTATGAAGTAGATTTCCTGGTGATGGACATCAAACCTTCGTATAATTACTTACTGAGGGGGCCTTGGATTCATTCGATTGGGGCAATGTCGTCATCACTGCACCAAAAGCTAAAGTTGATAACTGAGGGTTGATTGGTAACAATAAACGCGGAAGAAGATATTATTGCATCCGTAACCAGCAATGCCCCATACATAGGAGCAGACGATGAAGCGATAGAATGTTCTTTTCGATCGCTAGAATTTGTAAATGCAACCTTCATCGTCAAGGGGAACAAGATCCCTATGCCCATAATATCCAAAACCATGAAGATGGGCCTACGATTGACGATCGAAAAGGGAGCCATGGCGAGGAAAATAACTCAGAAAATATCTCCAAGGAAGGGTCGAGGTACCAATTTTGACGGATAAATGAGATCGTTTTGGCTTAGGATATAGGCCAGATGCGAAACAAAAGAAGAAAGAGTTGGAGAGGAAGTAGGAAAGGAGAAGAGCACGATTAAGCGAGGCAAAGGTCAGATGGGAACCAATGATCTTTCTCTATATATCTAAGACATTTGTGTCAGGAGGAATTATTCACCCTGAATGGAAGATGACAAGAAAAGAAACTGCTGGAGAAATGATGGGAAATCTGAACATCAATGCCACATCTGAAGAGGGAATTTTGAAAGGAAATTTATCAGGCATTCGCCCTTAGGTACCTGAAAGTGTTCTGAACAATTAGACTGTAAAAGAGATTCCTGTAGTTTTTAGAGCTAATTCAGAGTAATGTTCAAAACACGCTTGTTGCTTTAAGCATAGGGGCAATAGGAATCCTTTTGTGAAATAGGCCTATGTCTAACGTCTTTATTTAAATGAAATGCATCCTTCTGTCTTATTCCGAGCAAATATTCTTCTATTCTTTCATTTCATTCATAATCATAGCATACAAATAATTACTCTTAGATTCTTTTGTTCTTTGGATTTTTATTCATCCCTATAACAGGTCTCCAGATATCAATGATATGAGCAACGCTGTTACTACCTCAGAATCTCCATTTGAGCGAGATATGTGTTTAGAGGAACCTCAGGACTTTAAAGATGACAAAGACTGTAACCTGTCTCTTGATTTGTTAAGGATGTTAAAACAAGAGGAGAAACAGATTCTACCTCACAAAGAGTCAGTAGAGAATGAGATCTTGGAAGAAGGAAAATAAGTGAAAATTGGAGATTGCATTATCGTAGAGACAAAGAGAGACCTCATTGAGTTACTCTAAGAATTCAAAGATGTATTCGCATGGTCATATCAAGATATGCTTGGACTAAGTACTGATATCGTGGTACACTGGCTCCCTATAAAGGAAGAGTGCAAGCCGGTTCAACAGAAGCTAAGAAGGATGAGGCCTGATGTTTTGCTAAAAATAAAAGAAGAGGTTAAGAAGCAATTCGATGTTGGTTTCTTACAAGTGGTCAAATACTCAGAATTGGTAGCCAATATCGTCTCTGTCCCTAAAAAAGATGGGAAAGTACGAATGTGCATAGATTACAGGGATCTGAACAAAGCTAGCCCGAAGGACAATTTCCCATTGCCCCATATCGACACCTTAGTAGACAACACGGCAGGTTATTCATTATTCTCCTTCATGGACGGCTTCTCAGGATACAACCAGATAAAGATGCATCCTGAAGACATGAAGACCGCATTTGTAACCATGTGGGGAACATTTTGATATAAGGTGATGGCATTTGGACTGAAAAATACGGGAGCGACATATCAGAGAGCCATGGTAACCCTGTTCCATGATATGATGTACAAATAAATTGAAGTTTATGTCGACAATATGATCGCTGCCAAATCCCAAGCAGAAAAGGAGGATGTGCAAGTCTTGAGGAAATTATTCTTGAGGTTGAGGAAATTCCAATTAAAGTTCAATCCAGCAAAATGTACCTTTGGGGCCAGGTTAGGGAAATTGCTAGGACTCGTAGTCAGCAAAAGAGGATTGAGATTGACCCGGATAAAGTCAAGGCTATACAGGAGCTGCCTCTACCGCACACTTAAAAAGAAGTTCAAGGATTCTTAAAAAGACTAAATTACATCGCCCGATTCATTTCACAACTAACTAAGAAATGCGACCCCATATTCCATCTCCTTAAGAAACACAATATAGGTGTATGGGATGACGAATGTCAGAAGACTTTCGACAAGGTCAAACAATACCTGTCGAATGCCCCAGTACTGACGCCACCTAGTTCAAATAAGCCACTGATACTGTATTTGACAGTATTTGAGACTTCTATGGGATGTGTGCTTGGTAAACACGATGAGTCAAGAAGGAAAGAAAGGATGATTTACTACCTTAACAAGAAATTCACGGAAAGTGAGACAAGATATTCACTAATCGAGAAGTTGTGTTGCGCCTTGATCTGGACAACCCAAAGATTGAAACAGTACTTGTTGCACCATACAACTTGGCTCATCTCGAAACTAGACCCTCTAAAGTACATGATGGAGTCAACTGCTTTGAATGGAAGAATGACCCGATGGCAAATACTGCTTTTCAAATTTGATAGAGTCTATATGAACCGAAAGTTGTAAAAGGGAGTGCAATAGCAGATTTTCTGGCCAGTAAAGCTCTAGAAGACTACGAGCCTCTAAAATTTGATCTCACGAATGAAGATCTAATGTACGTAGCAACCACTGAAGAAGACTCTCAAGAATGTCATCCTTGGAAGATAAACTTTGACGGAGCATCAAACGTTGTGGGTAACAGAATCAGGGCAGTCCTGGTATCCCCAAATGGAGATCATTATCCCTTTACTAGTAAATTGGATTTTGATTGCACAAATAATATGGCAGAATATGAAGCATGCATCATGGGTATCCATGCAGCCATAGAATGCAAAATCAAAGTGCTAGAGGTATATGGGGATTCCGCGCTAGTGATCTGTCAACTCAAAGGTGAATGAGAGTCGAGAGATCCCAAGTTGATTGATTATCGAAGATTGGTCCTTGAATTAATTAAAGATGTAACACCCCAAACCCGGCCCAGACGTTATGGCCGAATCTGACGTGCCACATAAAAGTTTAAAAATCCATGTTTCGTTTTAGTGTTTAAAAACCGACTTTTGTTAAGCTACCAAAGTGAATGGAAGCTGGGCACCAGGTAGGAATCCGTAACAGAGGAGGTGAGCCATGAAGGCTGCTTAAGTACCAAGCTCTTCGATTGGATCCAATCCTAGACATGCCCACAGCCATTGCCACACTTGGTTATAACGAGTTGAAATTTATTTAAGTGAATATTCTTGTTAAAATTGGATAATCATGACGTTGTGTTATTTTAAAAACGAGTTTCATTTTGAAAACGCGTCCTAAGTCTATCCCATTAATTCTCAACCAGTTTAAAGTTAATAAAAATAAAATAATCCAGAAAATAAATAAAAGAAAAGTTAAAATGGCCTGATTACAACCCAAAAATAAATAATAAATAAAGAAAACTTAAAGAAAACCAAACGCTTAATTAAAAGCCCAAGGGCGATCACCGTGGCCACTCTGAATCCCCTCCGGCTCCAAGTCCCCAAATCAAGTGTCACCTACAAGGTTAAGGAAAGGGGGTGAGTTTGGAAACTCAGTGTGCAACAAGCCCCTTTCAGAGCCCAAAACAATATCAATCTGCTGGGCCTTAGCCCAAGTCCAATCTCAACATATACTGGGCCGTAGCCTTTTCATTTTCCATATTTCATAACACTGGGCTGAAGCCTTTACATATTTCGTATTACTGGGCCGAAGCCTTCACTGTAAACGGTCTGGCCCATAGGCCAATTCGAATATCATATGCAATGTCAATGAAAGAATGAATGCAAGCCCATTTGGGGAGACTACTCGACCCACCATCCGCTACTCTCCACCCGTACCAACCAAGCTCTCCATGTGGGGAATAACTCAACCCACCCAGCCAAAACTTTCCACTACCAGCATAGCTGCTTTATCATATAACTGGAGGCCTTGCCTCTTTTTAATAACTGGGGCATAAGCCCTTTTCAGTAAACTGGGGCATAAGCCCTTTTCGGTAAACTGGGGCATAAGCCCTTTTGTACTTCCTCCATCCATATAAAAACCCAACCCAATGCATTTATGAATACATCATGTGCATGTCATACATATCATGTGCATATCATACATATCATGTGCATATCATATCAATCATGTCTATCAAAATCTCATGTATCAAATTCAAAATTCAACCCTAGGGGTATAATGGTCATTTTTACCTAGGGTCAAAATAGTCACTTTCATATTATAAGGGTAATTCCGTAATTTTACAAAAATTAGGGTTTTCCATTTTCATTAACGGTTACTAACAATTCATGCGTTCAAACAGTGATTCTGGCCCATTTTTAGCGAAACCGAGTTATTGGCCTAAAACCTCTAATGGGCCCTACATAGCCGATTTTGTCATCTGCGCCTATTTAGCCTATAATCTATAACGGTATTAACAGTCTTAATATGTAATTTAACAGATTCCCATTTTCTACCAATTTTACCCAAATGGGCCCGAAAGCCCATTGGGCCCTATTTCAGCCCCTCGAGGCCCAACTTACCGTGAATGCCAAAAATCACGCTCTTACCTTTACCAACGTTTCCGATCATCATCTTAATGAATCTAACTAACTACTGAGCGTTCGCTTGCTCACAAGTCCTCGAAATGCCAGAATTTCGGCATTTCGACTTTTCGGCATTTATCGCTTTAAGCTATGAAAAAGGGTTCGTTACACACCTGATTTGCGATATTCCTCGACGAAATCTCCTACATGTTTTCTCCTATAATCAACCGTTAATAGATCAGCTTACAATAATCAACCCAAATCGAGAACCATCTATAGTAAACACTTACACATTCGGCCACCCTCCATAATGGCCTTAGAAACCTTACCTTTGCCGAAATTGATGACTAGCTCTAGTTTCTCCGATGATCCAAACTAATCCAAGTCGACACCACGCCTTGCTGCTCCTCTACTATACAAACCATAAAAAGATTTAAGAGAAAACTCAATAAGACCTTTACTCACATTCGGCCACCTCCTTAAACTATAGGGGTTTCAGCTTTTGTTAACCTCTATAATACCGAATTGATTAAGGCCACGAGCACTTACCAAGGTTCACCTACCCAAACGATTCCAATCCCGTGTTAACTCTGATTCAACGCAGTCCCAGCTCCAAAACACTAGCAGAAATCGCACCACAAGGATCCTAAGAATCGGCCACCAAGTCACCCAAGGGTGCTGTGCTTTCAGCTTTTGGGTTACTGAAGAAAAAGTGGTTATGGACCAAAAAGGGTGTTGACAAAAGAGTTGAAAGGCTTTTGAAATAACAGGAATCGGCTAAAAAGAAAAAGAACAAGTGTATACCTTTATAGATAAATCGACTTCCCTTGACTCCTTCGGGATTTGGCTTGTTGCTATTCGGTTAGCAATGAAAAGAATGATAGGTCGGCTTTTACTATGAATGAAAGAGAGGAAGAGTGAGAGGAAAAGAGTTTCTGGAAGAAATAATGGAAGAGAAATGAGAGGGATTTGCTTAAGAACAATCGACACAAGTGAAAAGAAATGCCACCCCAAAACCCAATAGCCGAATTTCCACCAAACCTTTCCCTTGACCGGCCAACACTTCTCCCATCTCAAATCTCCTAAAATCTCTCCTAGATACGCTCTCCCTTATCTCTTCATCATCCTTAAAATCTCTCCCCTTATCACTCCCTAAGCCATGCACTTGATTAATTCAAACTCCTCCAACAGAATCCCCTTGGGTTCCAACGCTTACCCTTCCTGCACATAAAAATAAATAATCTTATTTGCCAACACAGGGAATCGAACCGAGGTCTTCTTCTATGCTCCCCACGCCACCTTTTTAGGAGCTTAGTGGCGTCACCCTTGCCACTTTACCAAAGCTCTGTTTTGTGATACATTTTACCCACCACTTTACATAAGGTCATCTAACCAGTACCCCTAACTCTTAAGTCCAAAATTCAAAAAATTCTATCGGGTTTTGGCCAACACATGGGCCTTCCATAAGCCCATTTACATACTAAAATTATGAATTTCACAACCACATACCAAATTTTAGAAACTTTACTAAAATATCGAGAATCGCGAAAAACTCAAAAATTCGGATGTTACAACTCTACCCTCCTTTAATGAAATTTCGGCCTCGAAATTTACCTGATCCAAACAGTTGAGGGTACTGCTGACGCATTGCCTTTTCGGTCTCCCAAGTAGCTTCTTCCTTGCCATGGTTCCTCCAAAGTACCTTCACTAATGGGACTAACTTCCTTCTCAACATCTTGACGTCGCGATCAAGTATTTGCACAAGTTCTTCTTCGAAAGTCAGATCTGACTGTACTTCGATTTCTGCCACTGGCACGATATGATTTGGGTCCGAACGATATCGCCTTAGCATGGACACATGAAAAACATTGTGAATACGATCCAATTTTGGAGGTAACTCTAGCTGATAAACCACCGGCCCTATCCGTTTAATAATTCGATAAGGCCCAATAAACCGTGGACTCAACTTGCCCTTCTTGCCAAATCTCAATATCTTCTTCCAAGGCAAAACTTTCAAGAAGACCATGTCCCCAACTGTATATTCAATATCCTTACGCTTCAGATTGGCATAAGACTTTTGTCGATCCGCTGCCTCCTTTAACCGATTCCTGATCACCTTAATCTTGTCTTCGGTATCTGTTACCAACTCTGGCCCAAGGACTTGCCTTTCTCCCAACTCCGTCCAACAAGTGGGCGAATGACACCTTCGCCCATATAGTGCCTCACAAGGAGCCATCTAAATACTTGCTTGATAACTGTTGTTATACACGAACTCTGCCAATGGCAAATAGTCCTTCCAACTGCCTCTAAACTCAATAACATAGCCTCTCAACATGTCTTCTAAAATCTAAATGACCCTCTCTGACTGCCCATCTGACTGAGGGTGAAAAGCCGTACTAAAATCTAATCGCGTTCCCAATGCCTCATGTAACCTCTGTCAAAACCAAGATGTAAACCTTGGGTCTCGGTTAGAAATTATCGATACTGGCACCCCATGCAACCACACTATCTCTGCCACATACAACTTGGCCAGCTTCTGTAGTGAGTAATCGGTTCGGACAGGTCTGAAATGGGCAAACTTCATGAGCCTATCCACAATTACCCAAACTGAATCCTTCTTAGAAGCTGTCAATGGCAACCCACTTACAAAATCCATCGTTACCCTTTCCCACTTCCAAAGTGGTATCTTTACTGGTTGTAATAATCCTGAAGGCAGTTGATGCTCGGCTTTCACTTGTTGACATGTCAAACATTTCCCCACAAATTCGGTCACTTCTCGCTTAAGCCCAGGCCACCAGTATAACTCTCGTAAGTCTCGATACAACTTACTCCTTCCTGGATGCATAGCACAAGGTCCATTATGTGCCTCTTTCAAAATCATCAACCTCAAGTCCGAGTCCTTCGGCATACAAATTCTTCCTCGAAAATAAAGAACTCCGTCGCTATTTAACCCAAAGTCTGGATTCTCCCCCTTCTCAACTTGTTGAAACCGAGGAACCAACGACTTATCCTCCAACTGTTGCTTCTTAATCTGCTCCACCCAAGTTGGTCTCACTTGTAATTCTGCCAATAAGCTTCCATCGTCATACAAATTTAAACGAGCAAACATTGCCTTCAACTCCGCCACAGCCCTTCGACTTAATGCATCAACCACGACATTTGCCTTACCTGGATGGTACTCAATCAAACAGTCATAGTCCTTTAACAACTCTATCCACCTTCGCTGTCTAAGATTCAGCTCCTTTTGAGTCAGCAAGTACTTAAGACTCTTGTGATCCGTATAGATGATGCATTTCTCCCTATACAAGTAATGCCTCCATATCTTAAGCGCGAAAATCACCGCTGCCAACTCCAAGTCATGCGTAGGATAGCTCACCTCATGAGGCTTGAGCTGTCGTGAAGCATAAGCGACCACTTTACCCTCTTGCATCAACACGCAGCCCAAACCTACATGTGACGTATCGCTGTACACAGTGAAATCCAGACTAGACTCTGGCTGAATCAACACTGGCGCTTCTGTCAAAACCTTCTTCAACTTCTCAAAAGCCTCTTGCTGCTTTTTCGTCCAAACAAAAGGTACCCCCTTCTTTATAAGTTTCGTTAACGGTGCTGCCAACACCGAAAATCCTTCCACGAATCTCTGATAATAACCTGCCAACCCCAGAAAACTTCGGATCTCCGCTACCGACTTTGGTGGCTTCCATTCCAAAATTGCCTCAATCTTTCGAGGGTCCACCTTGATCCCCTCAGCAGACACAACATGCCCCAAGAAAGTGACTTCTTTCAGCCAAAACTCGTACTTACCAAACTTTGCATAAAGTTATTTCACTCTTAGCACTTGCAGCACAACACGAAGATGCTCGTCATGCTTCTCTTCCGTTTCCGAATACACCAAGATATCATCAATAAAAACGACTACAAATCGATCCAAGTGTGGCTGAAAAACCCGATTCATGAAATCCATGAAAGCTGCTGGTGTATTAGTCAATCCAAAAGGCATAACTAGAAACTCGTAATGACCATATCGAGTCCTGAATGCCGTCTTATGAATATCCTCCTCCTTGACTCTCAACTGATGATATCCTGACCGAAAGTCGATCTTAGAAAATACCGAGGCTCCTTTTAGTTGGTCGAACAGATCGTCGATTCTTGGTAACAGATACTTGTTCTTGATCGTCAGTTTATTCAATTGCCGATAGTCAATGCACATCCGCATGGTCCCATCTTTCTTTTTTACGAACAACACTAGTGTGCCCCACGGAGAAATACTGGGTCTTATAAATCCTCTATCCAACAGCTTCTGAATCTGAGCTTTCAATTCCACCAACTCCTTTGGTGCCATCCTATAAGGCGCAATGGAGACTGGAGTTGTTCCAGGTAACAAGTCGATTCCGAACTCAACTTCTCTGTTCGGAGGTAGTCCAGGAAGTTCCTCCGAAAATACATCTTGAAATTCCTTGATGGTCCTAACTGACTCCACAGTCGTCCCCTCTGGTTCAACTTGACTCACGAATGCTAAAAATGCCTCACAACCTTTCCGAATCAACTTCTCAGCCCTTAAAGCTGAAACAACATTGGAAAAATAATTCCTTCGTTCCCCTATGACCATTATCTCCTCATCTTTGGCAGTTCTTAGCACCATTCTCTTAGCAGCACAATCTAACGTCGCCCTATGCTTAGTTAGCCAGTCCATACCCAAAATAAGATCAAAATCTCCAAGTGGCAGCTCCATCAAATCTCCTTCAAAAATCTTATCTTGCGTCTCTAAAGGCACCGCCCTAAAGAGTTTATCTACCTTGACTGAGTGTCCTAAAGGGCTTATCACCGATACCCCACTCACAGTTTCCTCAAGAAGCACACCCAATGCCATAGATACATCACAAGCAACATACGAGTGAGTGGAACCCACATCAATTAAAACAGTGTAAGGCTTGCTATGAATGAAGAACGTGCCGGTTATAACATCAGGAGCATCACCCTCCTCACGATGTCGTGCAGCATAAACCAACGCCAGCTGCCGAGCTTCAGCATGTCCAGCACCCCTGCCAGGTGCCCCACATCCTCATCCATTACCAATGCCACCTCTACCTTACCCACGGCCTCTCTGTGGGGGTGGTCCTCCTCGCTGCGGTTGGACACCTCTTAGCTCTGCAGCTTGATCCTGAGCTACTCTCTGAGGATACTCTCTGAACTTATGTTCCTTTGACCCACATCGAAAACACGCCCCAGTTCATTTCCAGCACTCCTCCATATGCACTCTACCACAATCCCTGCAAGCCTGCGATCTAAAAGTATTAACCGGAGCTGGTCGAACTGGTTCCTCCATTCTAGCTCTTTTGACATTTCTATTTGCAGCACTCGAGGGTCCAAAATCCCTCTTAAATCTGGGTCGATCCTTCTCACGATTCTATCGTTCAGTCCGTTTCACTTCCTCGGCTATCTTAGCCTTCTCTACCAATGCAGCGAAATCGCGCTCCCTCTGTGGAGCTATCAACACCCTAAGCTCATCACGAAGGCCATCCTCGAATCAAACACTGCGTTCATATTCGGTCGCAACTATCCCGCTAGCATATCGACTCAACCTCAAGAATTCCACCTCATACTCCGCGACAGTCTTATTACCCTGAGTCAGATTTAAAAATTCCTTCCGACGAGCATCCACCTAGCTAGCTCCAACATATCTCCCCTTAAAAGCAGTTTTGAACAATTCTCAGGTTACTCGTTCAATTAGGGTACTCTCCCTTACAGTAATCCACCACCGGTATGCCTCGTCTCGTAGCAACGACATAGCCCCCTTCAACTTTTGCTCCACAAAGCAATCCAAGTCGTCCATAATCCGCTCTGTTGTCTCTAGCCAGTTCTCAGCCACATTTGGGGCTACTCTAGATACGCCCCTAAAAACTTCTACTCCATTGGCCCGGAGTTGCTCCGATGTGGACCCCCTATTCACTGTCCCAGTGCTAGCTCCAGCAACTCTTTCTAAAACCCTTAACATGGCTTAGGACAAGGCATCATCCCTCGCAGCCCGATCATATGACCCAGTCTTAGTTGCCTATGGCACGGATGCTTCCTCAGCTGGCCTATGCCCTGAGGATGAAGATTCTTCTTGCACCCTTCCGCGACCACGTCCGCGGCCTCGTCCACGAGTTCCTCTTGTACTCATATCGACTTATCTGATTACGAATTTTTATGATATTAGTATAATGTTCAGTTGTTTATTACGAGATATCTTATGGAAATATAGCAGTTCAAGGATTATTTTCGCATCGTCGTAGCCTAGCTATAGTCTCATTTCTACCGTTTCACATCTCTACCCTATCTAAAGTATCATAGTAGGGTCTCAGTTCTATTCATAACATCATATCATTATCACATAACGTAAAAAGAGTATACTTACAGACTTGGTACCAGGGATTTAGTGCGCCACTTCTTTCTCCAATCCATTTAGAACTCAAAAGCCATATTTTTGGTCATAGAAAATAGAAATTTAAAAATTTTCATTTGAAAACACCCTTATTTTGAAACTTTTGATTTTATCCCCATTAAAAACAAAAAAACTTGAACCATTTTAACATATATACCTTGTAAAACATCTTTGAAAGGAACTTCCCAATGCCATTCCCAAAAATACCTTTCTTAGGCCAAAGTTTTCGAAAAGATTTTCAGACCCGACCCACAGCCGAGTTGTTGCAACCGGGCTCTGATACCACTAAATGTAACACCCCAAACCCGGCCCAGACGTTATGGCCGAATCTGACGTGCCACATAAAAGTTTAAAAATCCATGTTTCGTTTTAGTGTTTAAAAACTGGCTTTTGTTAAGCTACCAAAGTGAATGGAAGCTGGGCACCAGGTAGGAATCCGTAACAGAGGAGGTGAGCCATGAAGGCTGCTGAAGTACTAAGCTGTTCGATTGGATCCAATCCTAGACATGCCCACAGCCATTGCCACAATTGGTTATAACGAGTTGAAATTTATTTAAGTGAATATTCTTGTTAAAATTGGATAATCGTGACGTTGTGTTATTTTAAAAACGAGTTTCATTTTGAAAACGCGTCCTAAGTCTAGCCCATTAATTATCAACCAGTTTAAAGTTAATAAAAATAAAATAATCCAGAAAAGAAATAAAAGAAAAGTTAAAATGGCCTTATTACAACCCAAAAATAAATAATAAATAAAGAAAACTTAAAGAAAACCAAACGCTTAATTAAAAGCCCAAGGGCGATCACCGTGGCCACTCTGAATCCCCTCCGGCTCCAAGTCCCCAAATCAAGGCTCACTTGCAAGGTTAAGGAAAGGGGGTGAGTTTGGAAACTCAGTGTGCAACAAGCCCCTTTCAGAGCCCAAAACAATATCAGTCTGCTAGGCCTTAGCCCAAGTCCAATCTCAACATATATTGGGCCGTAGCCTTTTCATTTTCCATATTTCATAACACTGGGCTGAAGCCTTTACATGTTTCGTATTACTGGGCCGAAGCCTTCACTGTAAATGGTCTGGCCCATAGGCCAATTCCAATATCATATGCAATGTCAATGAAAGAATGAATGCACGCCCATTTGGGGAGACTACTTGACCCACCATCCGCTACTCTCCACCCGTACCAACCAAGCTCTCCATGTGGGGAATAACTCAACCCACCCAGCCAAAACTCTCTACTGGCAGCATAGCTGCTTTATCATATAACTGGAGGCCTTGCCTCTTTTTAATAACTAGGGCATAAGCCCTTTTCGGTAAACTGGGGCATAAGCCCTTTTGCACTTCCTCTATCCATATAAAAACCTAACCCAATGCATTTATGAATACATCATGTGCATGTCATACATATCATGTGCATATCATACATATCATGTGCATAGCATATCAATCATGTATATCAAAATCCCATGTATCAAATTCAAAATTCAAGGTGTAATGGTCATTTTTACCTAGGGGAAAAGTAGTCACTTTCATATTATAAGGGTAATTCCGTAATTTTAAAAAAATTAGGGTTTTTCATGTTCATTAACAATTACTAACAATTCATGCGTGCAAATAGTGATTCTGGCCCATTTTTAGCGAAACCGAGTTATTGGCCTAAAACCTCTAATGGACCCTACATAGCCGATTTTGTCACCTGGGCCTATTTAGCCTATAATCTATAACGATATTAACAGTCTTAATATGCAATTTAAAAGATTCCCATTTTCTACCAATTTTACCCAAATGGGCCCGAAAGCCCATTGGGCCCTATTTCAGCCTCTCGAGGCTCAACTTATCGTGAATGCCAAAAATCACGCTCTTACCTTTACCAACGTTTCCAATCATCATCTTAACGAATCTAACTAACTACTGAGCGTTCGCTTGCTCACAAGTCCTCAAAATGCCAGAATTTCGACATTTCAGCTATTCGACATTTATCGCTTTAAGCTAGGAAAAATGGTTCGTTACACACCTGATTTGCGATATTCCTCAACGAAATCTCCTACACGTTTTCTCCTATAATCAACCGTTAATAGATCAACTTACAATAATCAACCCAAATCGAGAACCATCTATAGTAAACACTTACACATTCGGCCACCCTCCATAATGGCCTTAGAAACCTTACCTTTGCCGAAATTGATGACTAGCTCTAGTTTCTCCAATGATCCAAACTAATCCAAGTCGACACCACGCCTTGCTGCTCCTCTACTATACAAACCATAAAAAGATTTAAGAGAAAACTCAATAAGACCTTTACTCACATTTGGCCACCTTCCTAAACTATAGGGGTTTTGGCTTTTCTTAACCTCTATAATACCGAATTGATTAAGGCCACGAGCACTTACCAAGGTTCACCTACCCAAACGATTCCAATCCCATGTTAACTCTGATTCAACGCAGTCCCAGCTCCAAAACACTAGCAGAAATCGCACCACAAGGATCCTAAGAATCGGCCACCAAGTTACCCAAGGGTGCTGTGCTTTCAGCTTTTGGGTTACTAAAGAAAAAGTGGTTATGGACCAAAAAGGGTGTTGACAAAAGAGTTGAAAGGCTTTTGAAATAACAAGAATCGGCTAAAAAGAAAAAGAACAAGTGTATACCTTTATAGATAAATCGACTTTCCTTGACTCCTTCGGGATTTGGCTTGTTGCTATTCGGTTAGCAATGAAAAGAATGATAGGTCGGCTTTTACTATGAATGAAAGAGAGGAAGAATGAGAGGAAAAGAGTTTGTGGAAGAAATAATGGAAGAGAAATGAGAGGGATTTGCTTAAGAACAATCGGCACAAGTGAAAAGAAATGCCACCCCAAAACCCAATAGCCGAATTTCCACCAAACCTTTCCCTTGACCAGCCAACACTTCTTCCATCTCAAATCTCCTAAAATCTCTCCTAGATATGCTCTCCCTTATCTCTCCATCATCCCTAAAATCTCTCCCCTTATCACTCCCTAAGCCATGAACTTGATTAATTCAAACTCCTCCACAGAATCCCCTTGGGTTCCAACGCTTACCCTTCCTGCACATAAAAATAAATAACCTTATTTGCCAACACAGGGAATCGAACCCAGGTTTTCCTCTATGCTCCCCACGCCACCTTTTTAGGAGCTTAGTGGCGTCACCCTTGCCACTTTACCAAAGCTCTGTTTTGTGATACATTTTACCCACCACTTTACATAAGGTCATCTAACTAGTACCCTTAACTCTTAAGTCCAAAATTCAAAAAATTCTATCGGGTTTTGGCCAACACATGGGCCTTCCATAAGCCCATTTACATACTCAAATTATGAATTTCACAACCACATACCAAATTTTAGAAACTTTACTAAAATATCTAGAATCGCGAAAAACTCGAAAATCCGGATGTTACAAAAGAGTTTGATGATATCACTTTCTGCTACCTTCCACGAGAAGAAAATCATATGGCTGACACCCTGGCAACTTTAGCTTCCATGGTCAAGGTGAACAAATAAGAGGATATGAAACTGATCCAAATGAGTATTTATGAGGCTCCGACTCATTGTTACAATATCGAAGAAGAAGAAGAAAAGGATGATCATTATTGGTACCACGATATACTACAATATGTGAAGAATCATGAATACCCTGACCAAGCTACTGAGAATAATAAAAGGACGCTGAGAAGACTGGCCAGTGACTATATCTTGGATGGGGAGATCCTATATAAAAGAAGAAAAGATAAGGTGCTACTAAATGTCTAGACGTTGTCGAGGCTAAGAAAATCTTGGAAGAAGTCCACAAGGGTGTTTACAGTACACATGCTAATGGTTTCATAATGGCCAAGCAAATCATGAGATTCGGGTACTGTTGGTCCACCATGGAAGGAGACTGTATCAATTATGCCAAGAAATGCCATAAGTGCCAAATTTATAGAGATAAAATTTATGTACCTGCTTCACCTCTATATGTTATAACTTCTCCATGGCCTTTCTCTATATAGGGGATGGATGTCATTGGACCAATTTTGCTAAAAGCTTCAAATGGGCATCTATTCACCTTTGTGGTCATCGACTACTTCACCAAGTGGGTAGAAGCCGCTTCATATGCCAATGTTACAAAGTCGGTAGTCAGTAAATTCTTGAAAAAGGAAATCATATGTCGATATGGAATGCCAGAAAGGATCATATCTGACAATGCATTGAATTTGAACAATAGTACGATATCTGAAGTCTGTAGTCAGTTCAAGATCAGACACCACAACTCATTACTGTATCGCCCAAAAATGAACGGTGCAGTTGAGGCAGCCAATAAAAACATTAAGAAGATCATGGGGAAAATGACTGAGAATTATAAAGATTAGCATGAGAAGTTACCATTTGCCTTCTCTGCTTATAGAACATCTATCAAGACCTCTACTGGGGCAACGCCTTTCTCATTGGTGTATAGAATGGAGGTAGTTTTGCCCATTGAAGTCGAGATTTCTTCTTTCCAGGTTTTGTCAAAATTGAAGTTGGATGAAGTAGAATGGATCCAATCCCAATATGATCAGCTAAACTTGATTGAAAAGAAAAGGTTGAAAGCCATCTGTCACGGTCAGATGTACCAAAAGCGAATGATGAAAGCTTACAACAAAAATGTTTGTCCTAGAGAATTCCATGAGAGGAACCTAGTATTGAAAAAGATTCTACCCATAAAAAAGACTTTAGAGGGAAATGGATGCCAAATTGGGAAGGACCATATATGGTAAAGAAGACCTTTTCTGGAGGAGCATTGATATTGACCAAGATGGATGGCAAGAACCTGCCTAATCTAGTGAATTCAGATTCGGTTAAGAAATACTTCACCTAAAATAAAAAAAGGAGAGGCCAAAGCGAAAACCCGCAAAGGGCGTCTTGAGACTAAAGGGATTTGAGTTGAAAACGTATAAAGAGGCAGCTCAAATTTGAAATGAAGATTGAACATGTGATGGTCGGGTCTTCTTAGAAAGAAGAACATTACATCTTGGGGCATCGAAAAAGTACTCTAGATCCCCTAAACACATAATTTAGCTCAAAATGGTCCTCTAGAAGTTTGTGTAGAGAAGCTCATGCTACGATGTCTGGGGCACTAACTTTTATCTTACCGCTTTATACTTTAGCAAAATTTTCTATTTTGGTTAACTCCACTCATTTCGAGCTTTGCTTCTGATAAATTTCAGTCTTGTCCATTGTTACAATCTTTTTCAAGCATTTTTTACTAAAATAACGATTAATGGACTCATAATATTCACGTAAAAGGAGTTTTGCATATTGCTCTGAAAATCTTCTACATAGTACAGGGACCCGAAACAGGACCACTAGTTAGAACTAACCAAACCTAAGAGTTGGAAACATTTGAGAAATAATAGTCTAAATTGTGACTATTTCTTCGAATTTTCTGCCAAAGATACCAGCTGAACAAGAATGCATGGTAACACATTAGTGACAGAACCTCGATGAGCAACAAACGATGACAACTTAAGCACTAGAAAGGGATCATTCTCGAAAATGTCATTTTGCATTCATGCAAATATCATTCATACATATCTAGTTAGGAGCATTTGATTCATTTTGATCATGACATCATAATCACTTGGCATAAATAGGCTGATGAAATGGATTCTACAAGTCATGTTCCCCAGAAAATGGTGTAACAGATCAGAGAAGTCATAAATCCCATACCCCTAAAGTTGCAGTGGGATGAATTGAAGTTATTATGGTGAATCTTATCTCCTTAAAGTTGCAGTGGAGTAGATTGAAACCACAAACCTTATCTCCCTAAAGTTACAGTGGAGCACGTTGAAGTTACAAGTTTTATCTCCTTGAAGTTACAGTGGAGCAGAGTAAAGACAGCGAATCTTATCTCTCTGAAGTTGAGTAGAGCAGATTAAAGTTATAAACCTTATCTCCCTGAAGTTGCAGTAGAGCAAGTTGAAGTTACAAGTCTTATCTTCTTTAAGTTGTAGTGGAGCATATTGAAGGTAGCAAATCTTTTTTCTTTGAAGTTGTAGTGGAACAGATTGAAGCTATAAATTACAGATCTTATCTCTCTGAAGTTGCAGTAGAGCAGATCATAGCAAACCTTATCTCCCTGAAGTTGCAGTGGAGCAGGTTGAAGTTATAAGTCTTATCTCCCTGAAGTTGCAGTGGAGTAGATCGAAGATAGAAAATCTTATCTCTCTGAAGTTGTAGTAGAGTAGATTAAAGATATAAGTTTTATCTCCCTGAAGTTGCAGTGGAGCAGATTGAAGTTATAGATCTTATCTCACTGAAGTTGTAGTGGAGTAAATCTAAGGTAGCAAATCTTAACTCTCTAAAGTTGCAGTAGAGCATATTAAATCTGTAAACCTTATCTCTCTAACGTTCCAAGTTATAGATCTTATCTCTTTGAAGTTGTAGTGGAGTAGATCGAAAATGGCAAATCTTATCTCTCTGAAGTTGTAGTAGAGCAGATTAAAGCTATAAACTTTATCTCCCTGAAGTTGCAGTGGAACAGGTTGAAATGACAAGTCTTATCTCTCTGAAATTGTAGTGGAGCAGACTGAAGATAGCGAATCTTAATTCCTTGAAATTACAGTGGAATAGATTGAAGCTATAAATTAGAGATTTTATCTCTTTGAAGTTGCAGTAGAGCAAATCATAGCAAAACCCTATCTCCCTGAAGTTACAGTAGAGTAAGTTGAAGATAGCGAATCTTATTTCCTAGAAGTTGCAGTGTAACAGATTCAAGCTACAAGTCATAAATCCCATACCCCTAAAGTTGTAGTGGGACGAATTAAAGTTATTATAACAAATCATCTCTCTGAAGTTGCAGTAGAACAGATTAAAGCTATAAATCTTATCTCGTTGAAGTTGCAGTGGAGCAGATTGAAGCAACAATTCCTATCTCCCTAAAGTTGCAGTGGAGCGGATTAAAGCGACAAATCTTACACATCTGAAGTTGTAGTGGGTCGAATTAAATCTACCATAGTAGGTCTTATCTCCCTAAAGTTACAGCAGAGTGGACTAAAACCACAAATTTTATATCTTTGAAGTTGCAGCGGAGCAGATTGAAGCTTATAGTCCTATCTCTCTAAAATGGCGGTGGAGTGGATCGAAGCAACAAGATGCAGTGGACTGGAATAAGGCTATTTGAAGAAGAGAAACATCAAAAGAAGTCAAGACTCGACGAGACCAGGCAAAATTAGTCTTTCTTAAAAGTCTTTGCTCTATTCTCGTTACATGACAATGAGCAAAGAGGGGCAGCTGTACAAGCTTTATTTGGCCCGAGGCCTAATAAAGACCCTAAACTAAATAGCCACCCCACACTAAACCTAAACCAATTAACCAAACCCAACAATACAGCCCAATACCCTAAATAATCAAAAAACAAAACAAAACCCTAATACCCTTTGACCCCCAAGTGGTGCCGCCTCTAGCCTCTAAGTCTACCAGCTGCCACTGCTCCACTGTCCGTGTCAGCACCGCCCATCCACCTGTAAGGATTAAAAGAAGAAATGACAGCAAATAATAAAGGGAAATAATGTAAAATGGCTATATAAGCCAAGCAAGAACCAATGTAATTTTTTCAGAGAGACTTTGAATACAAAAAAAGGATTGAAATATACAAACAATAAAAAAAAACAGCAGGCAAATCGAAGAGAAAAAAAACCAAGTCGGAAACGCGCAAGGTCTTTTTTTATTTGCCTTATTTTCCCGTTTTCAAACTGATTATTTACAAAGTTTCTTCATTTTTTTTTAAAAGAAAACCGTATATATACATATATATATTAAAAGTGTATAAAAAGGGAGAAGGTTACCTTTTCTCGCGTTTCGTTAAAAAAAGGCATTTTTGGGCTCTAGCCATCGTGCATGGTGGTCGACGACAGCAGAGCCCACGACGGCGATCGACTGGAGTTCGACCGGAGACAGAAGGGAGAAGGGAGGGTTGGGGAGATATTTTTAAAAGGGAAAGGGGAAAAATAATTTTTTAAAAAAAATTGGGCTTTATAGAACAGCTAAACGGCGCTGTTCCATTTGGCCTCCCTAGACGCCAAAATGGTGTCGTTTTGAGGAGGCCGACCTGAACCCGACCCGCTTCAAGGGGAGGATCCACGTGTTTTTTTTAAATTGGTCTTATTTCCAATTTAGCCCTTCCGCCTTTTTATTCTTTTGCAATTAAGTTTCTTTAGTCTTTAATTTTGGCCCTATAATTTATTTCGGCTTTCAATTAGGTCCACCTCGAAGCTATGCATTTTGGAGGAGGATTATTTCTCATTTTGGTCCCTCCTTATTATTTGCACATTCAATCTGGTCCTTTTCTTTTTTATTTTTTTCTGATTTGCCCAAATTTTTCATTTCATTTTCAATTTAGCCCTCTTTTTTGCTATTTTATTACTAAATTAATTAATATTATTACTACTATCATTATATTTTCTTTTTTTATTAATTTATCATTATCATTCTATTATTAAATTAATTAATTTGATGTTATTATTAATATAATTATATTTTCTTTTTATGCTTATTTACTTATTATTATATTATTGTATCCTTAACTTTATATTATTATTACTATTATTATTGTATTTCCTTTTCGTATTTATTTACCTAATATTTACCTGATATTTATTTTATTTTATCATTTTATTTATATCCTTCGTTAATTTTAAAACTTTAGATTTTTATTATATCATTATTATTAATATTAATAATAATAATAATATTATTATTATTATTATTATTATTAAGTCGTTTTACACCATCTTTATTTATTTATTGGTTTAATATTAGCTTTTTATAGTTTCAAATTTTAGTCTTTTACTAATTATTTTTCTTTTATGATTAGTTTGTTCATTTTATTTTATTTTTATACTTCGTATTGTCATTTACATTAATGCACTTATTATTATTCTGTTACGCATATTGGCACCGTGATTGTTTTTACATCTTTATTACAAATTCGAGAAACATTAATCTTTGTCCGATACATAAAATTTTGTTCTTTTAAAATAAGCAGCCTTTTGTATTTTGGAATTCGAAAAGTTGTTCCATAACTTACGAGATTTCGATTTTCTCGATGAATCCAAATAAACGAATGTTTTTAAAGCACGAATTTGAAATATTCTCGAAAATTAATATAAGATCGTGTTCTAACTTACGGCATATGATTTCTTTCTAAAACCGAGACAATTAAGTATCTTCCAAAATAATTTTTTTAGCGTTTATTCACGTATCAGGTCTTTAAGACATTGTGTCCTAACTTATGGGACATAATCTTTTTTTCTCAATTAACGTGTAATATAAAAATTTTCAATTAAATAATATTTTAAGAAAGGATCGTATTTTTAAAATCTTTTCAAATTCTTAATTCTCGACACTAAGACAATAATTAATCAACTAGGTACCAATTTTAGGCGGTACGAGGGTGCTAATTCTTCCTCGTACATAACAGACTCCCGAACCCATTTTTCTGAATTTTGTAGACCAAAATTATCATTTTAATAAATTGAACTTTTTATTAAAATGATCAAATTACGAGGTGAGCCGATCACACCTCATAAAAAATGATTAGTGGCGACTCCCATTTTCCATTTTTGTTTTCAAAATAAAAAGTCGACCCCTTTTACAAAAAAAGGTTTCGACAGCATGTATAGCTAGACTTTCGTATACGCTACATTAGTCCTAGAATTGACTAAATCGTAGCTTTGATATCTATAAATGCAACACCCCTCACCCGTATTCAATGTCAAATTAGGGTTACAGAGCATTACCAAACTTATCACACATTTGAAATACATTTCACATACAATTTAATCAATTCAAATACAATTCAATCACAATCAATCATATTGTCCCTAATACGAGCTACGAGGCCCAAAACATGTATTGGGAGTGGTTAAGGACTAAACTGATAACTTTGGAAACTCATAGAACACTTAGAAATTTTTTCTCAAAAATAGGGGACACATGCCCGTGTGGCCCAACCGTGTGTCTCACACGGCCAAAGACATGCCCGTATCACAGGTCGTGTGGACATTTGAAATGGAAGCACATGGTCATATTCTAGCCGTGTCCAACCCCGTGTAACTCTCTGACGTGGGTCACACAACGAACACACACGCCCATGTGGCTAGCCTGTGTGCCCTAAAAATGGCCATACAGACACTTGTATGTCGGGCCGTGTGCTAGGCCATGCCAAACCTATAGGGTATACTGGCTTATGCCACACGGCCAAGTCACACGTCCGTGTGTGAGGCCGTGTGGAGCATACTGACTTGGTTTCTATTTCAACACCAGGGGACACACGGCCATGTACATGACCTTGTATCACACACGGCTAAGACACACACCCATGTCTCTACCTGTGTAGACAAAAATAGGCTATTTACCAAGCCATTTTGCCACCCAAACTTGTACACACCTACACCAAACCAAATGGCACTAAAACAAGGCATAAATAGGCATTAAATCAACCTCAACCAAGCATCATTTATACCATTTCAATACCAAAAATATACAGGACACACAATATCCTAATATGCCATCAATTCATACCAAATTTCACTTACTCAAACATAAAAAAAAAAAGACCAAACTCAAATATGCATTATTTAACCTAATCTCAGAAGTATACCAATATCCACACCTCATTCATTTGATACTTATAATACTATTACCATCAAGTATCACACAACCATCATCCAACACATTACACAAGACATAAACACATGTATATACATGATTCAAACATACCAAAATATATCAACTTCCATGACTATATACAAACCAAACTTTAAACATTTACAAGCCAATTCAAATGGCCAGAATCATTACCAACTCATAACCAAAATGACCAAAGTCCCTATACATGCCATATACTCAAAACATAAGCTTAATAATACCAAAGTTATAGTAGGATAGTGTGACGTAGTCTCTGACGATACCCAAATCAGAGCTAGCTTTGAAGTCACTATAAAACATGGAAAAAGATAAACAAAGTAAGCTTTATAGCTTAGTAAGCTCGTATGCAATAAAATCAATATAATCATAAATTGTAACTCCCCAAATTATAAGTAATTATTTTTGTATGTTGTATTATACAATTGTATGTCTGCCTCAGTGGTTATGTGTTCTGGGAAGTGTCTGAGAAGTCTTGGGTTCAAGCTTCAGCTTGTGCAAAATTTTATTTTTACTTGAATAACCCCTTGCCTCTAGCTAGTAGGCTTTTAAATTATTATGGGTAAAACATGTCATAAAAAGCCTACTGATCTAGGGGATAGAGGTGTGTGAAGTGTTCCAGGGGGTCTGAGGTTTGAGGCTTGATGATGTAAAAAGAGTATTTTATTTTGCTATTGACGCTAGGGAAGTGTTGTAGTTTGACTAAAATTTGTGTGTTTGAGGAGTGTGGGGGGTTTAAGCTGAATTCTAGGAACTTTTTGGAGGGAATTTCGGCTGGTAGGGATGTAAATAGGTGGGATATAGTTGAGTGATCTTAGGAGTGATATGGGGCGAGAAATTAGGAGATTTTGAAGGGAGTGAAAGAGGGTGTGTTGAATTGGAACTCTCACTCTTTGCATTTTCGATTTTGTGCAGATCACAGTGGGTTTTGTCTTTCATTTTGGGGTTCTTTTCTTTGGTTGGGAGGCCAAATTATGCTAGGAACTTTAGGGTATCATTCGATTTTGTGTGTTGCAATCTTGCTCTTTCTTTCAAGTCCCTTATTCACCGATTCTCTCCCATCTATTTTTTCAATCGATTTTCCACCTTGACCGAGTACTTCATCTTTTCTCACCTCTTTGATCTATTCAGTTTCTAGCAAATCCCTTACCTTATTTTGTTTAGGCCGAATACTTTCCCCTTCTCCTATCTTCTTCTCGCTTTTTCTCCTCTCTTTTCTCCCCCCAAACCGTTTCTTTTATTGTCTTTTTCTATTTCGTACCCAGGCCAAATACTCCATCCCTTTCATTTTCGATTTGGCTTTTGTTCTCTAGAAAATTGGTAAGTACTCTTGACTCCTTCTTGTTCTCTTTCAACTTTTATCAAGTCTCCGCACTCTCACACTGTTTAAGCCGAATACTCTTTTCTCTTATTACCGATTCTTATCTTTCTTCTCTTATGTGTGGTGTTTCTTTTGGTTCTAGAACTTCTCGAGGAGTGAAGGAGTTTGCAAGTAAATACTGAAGCAATCGAAACCTTTCCCTCATCACTTGATCAAAGGTAACTCTGTTTGCAGTTATTGTGTTCAACTGGGGTTTGTTGGCTTGCATTCTTGGTGTTGGCCGAATGCTACTTTCCCTATTCTGGGGTTTTGTGCTTTCTATAAATTAGTATATGTTGATTCAACCCATGGATTTAGGCAATTGTAACTAATAGACTTCGTTGGTAATGCATGTAACATCCCAAAATAGGGCCTAGTCAGAATAGTAGTTTCGGAACCAAAAATCTGACATCAAAATAATTATTTTATGATTATTATAAGGTCTAGAATATGAGAATATGCATGTGTTAAGATTTCATGAAGAAATCCTTTGAGTAAGGTGTCTAATTGGAAATTAGGGACTAAATTGAATAAACTGCAAAACTTGGGTTCTAGAAGCAATTTGTATGAAATTTCTTTAGATATTAAATTAGAAGGTCTTAGAGATAAATTTTCCCAATTTCTAACTTTTTGGACAAAAATGGCTTAAGGGCTTAAGGACATTTTGGTCATTTGGCTTTTTAATGAAATAAAATGGGAAAAATAAGCCAAAATCAGTCATTCATCTCCCTCATTCAGCCGAAACTCTAGGGTTCTCCATAGCTAGGGTTTTCAAAATTTTCAAGCTCAATAATAAGTGCACCCAAGCCCCGTTTTTAATGTTCTTTGTATTTTTGAAATCCCGATAGCTTACTCTTTCCATCTCTACCCATATTTCATGCTAGGGTTCATGTTTAAAAATTTACCCATGCATGAGTTACTTGTATTTTGATGATTTATGGAGGGATATGAAAGTTGGAGATGTGTTAAACACCTTTTCCTAAGTGATTTTCATGAAAACCCCCTAAAGGGACCTTTTTGCAAAAATTGATAAATATGTGATAGAAATGTGAAAATAATGGAAAATGTGGGCTGCCACAAGAATAAAAAGTGTTCGGATAGGCTTGGGTAAGATATAAATTGCATGTGTTTCATTATACGAGCCTAGAGACTAAATCATAAAAATGTGAAATGTTAGGGGAAAAATGGTCCTTTGGACCGGTGGTGAAATTTAAGCTCATATAGCACAATGTGAGGTGTTAATGGTTTAATTTTATTGTTATAGACCCCGAGGAACAAATTCTAGAGGTCAACCGAGGAAAACAAAAGGTTTCGGAATAATCGAAACACAATACCGAAACGAGTACCAAGTAAGTTTCGGATAACTTAAAGTAAACTCATAATATACATAATTGAATAATTTATGAATGCATGAAGATTGTATTTATTAATGGCATGAAATCATATGAAATGCATCCTTGACAACGATTTGTTGGAAAACATCTCGGTTGAAGTTAAAAAGGGAACTCGATGGATAAACCATGAAATATATGTCAATTGAGATCCTACATGTGTTGTAGAAAGGATTTAGCCCGGACAGGTTATCCTTTGATCTCAAATATAGAAAGGATCTAGCCTAGACTAGTGTTCCTTGAGTGATCGAGCCTCCCGAAGAATATGTGTGCATTATGGATTTAGCCTAGACGGGTAATCCGATTAGGGTCTGAATTTTGCCTGGACTGGTAATTCAGATCCGAGCTCATTAAGGGTGGTTGTCATTATAAGGGATTTAGCCTGGACTGGTAATCCCAACATCACCTTATGAGTTTATATTACGGGGGATTTAGCCCGGACTGGTAATCTCGTCGTAAGATGTGAGGTTCGCGGGAGTGCATACCTGAAATGATCATTTGTATGAATTGACGGTGATTGGATAATCCATCGAGATTTCTTAGAAACTTAACGGGACTAACATGAGGTATATGTATAAATAACATTTTGAATGATGAGCTCATCTAAGATGAATTACATGGTGTATTGTTATGTGACTAATTTATTAATTGAGTGCATGTGATAGGAAAACCATTTTCATATTCGTTGGTTCCATTATCTAATAAGGATGTATGCTAAATAATCAGTAAGTTTACTTTCCAGTTATTCGAGCTTACTAAGCATGTAAATGCTTACCCCTCTCTTTTCCCAATTTTTAGAGCTCGAAGACTCAAAAAGATTGGAAGACGGTTGGAAAGTATACACACTATCAACTAGACCAGCTTTTGGTATATAGACTCTTATGTTTTGTCCAATGGCATGTATAGAACTTTTGAGTATTTTGTTTTATGTATCATTTGATTTGCTAAAATGAAGGCATGTAAAGTTATATTTATCTTTTTGGTATATAGCCATGGAACTTCAGCTTATTTTGAAGTAGGCAAATGACCTACGATTTTATGCACGTTTATGTTCATATATGATGGTTTGGGTATAGTTGGCAATGAGTTATAAAAACGAGCCAACCTTAAACATGTCAAGCAAACATGAAAATCCTTAAATGTAAGATGAGAATTAACTTGGCATGTAGGAAACCAATGACATGAGGTTTACATGGAATGAGGTTAATCAAATTTTATATATATATGTGTGTATGTGTGTATAATTCAGCCTTATCACGTGTAAAAGTAACCCATAAGTATGAAAGGTGACCAAAGGCTTGGAAAATAGCCTAATAAGGTCCACATGGGTAGACACACGGACGTGTGTCTAGGCCGTGTGTGGCACACGGCTCACCTCCTAGGTGTGTGGTATAGAAGTGTGTCCCCTGCACCTAAATTTTTAAGTCAGTATAGAACACGGGCTAAGTACACGGGCGTGTGTCTTGGCCGTGTGCTTTTAATAGAATGATGAGGTTGAAGTCAGTGTTGCACACGGGCTGAGGACACAGGCATGTCCCAAGCCACACAGACGTGTGTGATCACACGGCCCTACCACACGGGCGTGCCACACTTCATAACAAGGAAAATTTTCTAAGATGCTCAAAGTCTATCGAATATTTTTTATTTTGCCTCGTATTACCCCTGGGTGTGCTTTAGGCCTCGAAGGCTTGTGTAAGGGACAAGAGGTACATGTTTGAAAGGTTTTAATTTTGGGAGAAATTTGGTGACCTGATTTAGTAAGTGTGTAAAAAGGGAATTACCGGTAATGCTTCGAGCCCCATCCAGTGTTAGATACGAGTGAGGGGTGTTACATTTAGTGGTATCAGAGCTACGATTTAGTCAGTTCTAGGACTACTGTAGAGAGTATTGAGGTTCGCTATACATGCCATTATATGAACGTTGATAGTGTGATATCTCCTAACTGTTTAAAATTGTTTCTGAATATAGTAAATATCTTCCAATCCTGCACAAAATGAGTCTGAAGGAGCCGAGAGCCATGCTTCAGCTTCCATACAATGAGTTGTATCTAGTAGTAGTAGAAGGATTATGTTTGAAGGCCAAGAAGAAGCCCGAGCCACCTTCTTTAACATGATGGATGAATGGTTTGCGGATTATCTGAGGAATCGTCCCAACATACCATGACCGCCCCCGCCCCCTAACCAACCTGATGAGGATTTTCCACGAGGTATGGCACTGGTAAGAATTGGTAAGGCCCCCGTGGATAAGCTTAGAAAGTATGGAGCCGAGGAATTTAGAGCTAAAATTAAGGATGATGCTGAGAGAGCCGAGTTTTGGCTCAAGAATACCACAAGGGTATTAGATATATTATCGTGCACACCTGAGGAGTGCTTAAAGTGTGTCGTGTCCCTCTTTAACGATACTGCGTACCACTAGTGGAAGACCGTATCTTCAGTCGTTCCAAAGGAAAATATCACTTGAGAATTCTTCCAAGCAGATTTTAGGAAGAAATATATCAGTCAAAGGTTCTTAGACCCGAAGCGAAAGGAGTTCTTGGAACTCAAACAAGGGAATAAGATTGTGGCAAAATACGAAATGGAGTTTGTAAGGTTAAGCTAGTATGCAACTAAATGGGTTCAAACTGAATCTGAAATGTGTAAACGCTTTGAGGAAGATTTGAATGAGGAAATCAAGTTGTTGATTGGGATCCTTAAAATACGAGAGTTCGCTGCATTAGCTGATCGGGCCAAGAATGCCGAGGAACTTAATAATGAAAGAAAACAAGCAAAGAGAGAGGCTCGAGTTGTAAGCAAGAGATCTGGCGGTAAGACGCTCCCATTTTTCATGAAGAAATCAAGGAGCCAACATGAACACTCCACTTCATCTGTAACATATTCAGGTAGAACGAGAGGCTCTAAACGATGAAATTAGAAGTCTTCCTCCCCAATGGTGATTAGCGTGAGGAGTGTAGATGACCAAAAGTAGAAGTGTAAGAGTTGCAACAAATTTCACTTTGGAGAGTGCCGAATAAAGAGTGGTGCATGTTTCAGATGTGATTCTCTTGACCACTTTCTCAGAGATTGCCCAGAACGAATCGAAAAAAAGTGGAAGTAACCCCAAAGTCGAGTGCTCCCATAGCATGAGGTAGACCTCTGAGATACCCTAAAAGTGCTAGTGGCAGTCGAGTTGCAGCCAAAGGCACTGCAAAATCAGAGGCTCAAGCCCTGGCAAGAACGTATGCAATACGCGCTCGAGAGGAAGCCTCTGCTCCTGACATTATTACGGGTACTTTTTCTCTTTCAATACATGTGTTATTGCCTTAATTGACCCAGGGTCGATGTATTCATACATTTGCATGAGATTGGTGTCTAGTATGAACATACCCATTGAACCTACGAAATTTATTGTTAGAGTGTCGAACCCACTAGGCAAATCGATTCTGGTTGATAAAGTCTGTAAGAATCGTCCTTTGACGATTCATGGTCAATGTTTTCCGGATAACCTTATCTTGTTACCTTTTGATGAGTTTGATGTAATAACCGGTATGGATTGGTTAGCCTTGCATGATGTAATTGTAAATTGTGGTAGAAAGTATATTGAATTGAAATGCCTAGATGGCAAGATTCTACGGGTAGATTCAAGAGATTTGGGCACGTCGCCAGCTGTAATCACGGCAATGGTTGCTCAGAAATATATGAGAAAAAGGTATGAAAGATACCTTGCTTTTGTGTTGAACACGAGGGAAACGGAGTTGAAGATTGAGACTGTGCCTGTAGTATGTGAATATCCAGATGTATTTTCGAAAGAATTACCCGAATTACCTCCCCGAGAGAGAGATAGAGTTTGGCATTGAATTGGTGCCAGGAATAGCTCCCATCTCAATTGCTCCATATAGAATGGCACCAGCCGAGCTGAAAGAATTAAAAGCACAGTTACAAGAGCTAACGGATAAAGGTTTTGCTAGGCCAAGTTTTTCACCTTAGGGTGTCCCCGTATTGTTTGTCAAGAAGAAAGATGGTTTAATAAGATTATGTATAGATTACCGACAACTGACCAAGTTAACTATCAAGAATAAGTATCCTTTGCCAATGATAGATGATCTATTTGACCAGTTAAGAGGAGCCACTGTGTTCTCTAAGATAGACTTGAGGTCTGGTTACTATCAGTTATGTGTTAAGGAATCGGATGTGCCAAAGACAGCTTTTAGAACAAGATACGGCCATTATGAATTTCTTGTTATGCCATTTCTATTGACGAATGCTCCAGCCATATTCATGGATCTAATGAATAGGATCTTTCGGCCATACTTGGATAAGTTTGTCATCGTGTTGATTGATGACATCTTGATTTATTCTAACGATGAGACAGAACATGTGAAGCATCTGAGAACGGTGTTACAGACATTACGGGAAAAACAACTACATGCTAAGTTTAGCAAGAGTGAATTTTGGCTCTAGGAAGTTGGATTTTTGGGTCATATTGTTTCGGGTAAAGGCATCCGAGTTGATCCAAGTAAAATTACTGCTATTGTTGAATGGAAACTGCCTAAAAATGTGACCGAGGTTAGAAGCTTTTTGGGCTTAGCCAGTTACGACAGAAGATTTGTGAAAGGATTTTCTATGATAGCAACTCCAATGACGAGGTTGCTATAGAAAGACATTAAGTTTGAATGGACAGAAAAGTGTCAGCGGAGTTTCGAGAAGTTAAAGACGTTGCTAACAGAATCTCCTATTTTAGTATTACCTGAACCAGGAAAAGAGTTTGTAGTCTATAGTGATGCATCTTTGAACGGGCTGGGTTGTGTACTTATGCAATACGGCAAGGTGATAGCCTACGCTTCACGACAGTTGAAGCCACATGAGAAAAACTATCCAACACACGATTTAGAACTCGCCGCCATTGTCTTTGCCTTGAAAATCTGGAGACATTATTTATATGGTGAGACTTGTCGTATATTCACAGACCACAAGAGTTTGAAGTATTTGATGACTCAAAAAGAATTGAATCTGAGATAGTGGAGATGGTTAGAACTAATTAAAGATTATGATCTGATCATTGACTATCACCCAGGAAAGGCAAATGTGGTCACCGATGCGTTAAGCAGAAAATCTCTGTTTACATTGAGAGCCATGGATGCTCAATTAACATTTCTTGATGATGGTTTGGTCTTGGCAGAGTTAGAGGCTAGGCCGGCACTTTTTCAGGAAATCTATAATGCTCAAACTAATGATAGAGACCTGCAAGCTAAAAGGAATCAATGTGAGTCAGGCATTGAATCAGATTATCGGATTGGTCTTGATGGAAGTTTGATGTTCAGAGATAGATTTTGTGTACCTAAAGATGATGAGATTATTCAGAAAATCTTGCAAGAAGTTCATAACAGCCGTTTTTCTATTCATCTGGGAAGTACCAAGATATACAACGATTTGAAGAAAATGTACTGGTGGAATGGCATGAAAAGAGACGTTTCTGAATTTGTATCGAAATGCTTGATATGTCAGCAAGTTAAAGCTGAACATCAAGTACCTTATGGTTTGTTACAACCTGTAATGGTCCTTGAATGGAAGTGGGACAAAGTCACTATGGATTTTTGTGACAGGTTTGCCATTAACTCCGAAAAAGAAAGATGCTATATGGGTTGTGGTGGATAAGTTGACAAAGTCGGCTCATTTCATTCCTGTAAGAACAGACTACTCTTTTGATAGATTGGCCGACTTGTACATATCTGAGATTGTGAGATTACACGACCGTTGTCGATTATTTCTGACAGAGACCCGAGGTTCACTTCGAGATTTTGGAAAAAGTTACAAGAAGCCCTAGGTACAAAGTTAAGTTTTAGCACGGCTTTTCACCCTCAGACCGATGGTCAGTCTGAGCGGATGATTCATATTCTTGAGGATATGTTGCGATGTTGCATCCTGGAATTTCAGGGTAGTTGGGAAAAGTATCTGCCATTGGTAGAATTTGCCTACAACAATAGTTTCCAAACGAGTTTGAAGATGGCACCTTATGAAGCCTTGTATGGCAGAAAGTGTCGAACTCCATTGTATTCGACAGAACTTAAGGAAAGTCAAATTCATGGGGTTGACCTGATCAAGAAAACTAAAGAAAAGGTTAAAGTGATATGAGACTATTTAAAAGTGGCGTCGGATAGGCAAAAGTCATATGCTGACCTGAAAAGAAAAGAGATTGAATTCCAAGTTAGAGATAGAGTATTCTTAAAAGTATCTACATGGAAAAAGGTGTTGAGATTTGGTCGAAAAGGCAAATTGAGTCCGCGATTTATCGGACCATATGAGATCACTGAAAAAGTTGGACCAGTAGCCTATCATTTGGCATTGCCACCCGAATTGGAAAAGATTCATGACATGTTTCATGTGTCCATGTTAAGGTGATATCGATCAGACCCCTCTCATGTGATTTCACTAGCAGAGATTGAGATTAGACCAGACATGACCTATGGAGAGGAACTGGTCAAGATTTTAGCTCGTAAGGTTAAACAGTTGAGAAATAAAAATATGGCTTTAGTAAAAGTTTTATGGCATCGACATGGTGTGGAAGAGGCTACATGGGAACCAGAAGCAACCATGAGAAACCAATATCCGAACCCGTTTACTGGTAAGACTTTCGAGGACGAAAGTCCCTAAACGGGGGAAGAAATGTAACATCCTGAAATAGGGCCTAGTCAGAATAGTGGTTTCGAGACCATAAATTTGACATCAAAATACTTATTTTATGATTATTATAAGGTCTATAATATGAAATATGCATGTGTTAAGATTTCATGAAGAAATCCTTTGAGTAAGGTGTCTAATTGAAAATTACGGGCTAAATTGAATAAACTGCAAAACTTGGGTTCTAGAAGAAATTTTTATGAAATTGCTTTAGATATTAAATTAGAAGATCTTAGAGAGCAATTTTCCCAATTTCTAACTTTTTGGACAAAAATGGGCTTGCATGGATTAAATTTCAAAGAAAAGGCTTAAGGGCATTTTGGTCATTTGGCTTTTTAATGAAATAAAATGAGAAAAATAAGCCAAAATCAGCCATTCATCTTCCTCATTCAATCGAAACTCTAGGGTTCTCCGTAGCTAGGATTTTCAACAATTTCAAGCTCAATAACAAGTGCACCCAAGCCCTGTTTTTAATGTTCTTTGTATTTTTAAAATCCCGATAGCTTACTCTTTCCATCTCTACCCATATTTCATGCTAGGTTTCATGTTTAAAAATTTACCCATGCATGAGTTACTTGTATTTTGATGATTTATGGAGGGATATGAAAGTTGGAGATGTGTTAAACACCTTTTCCTAATGATTTTCATGAAAAACCCCTAAAGGGACTTTTTTGCAAAAGTTGATAAATATGTGGTAGAAATGTGAAAATAATGGAAAATGTGAGCTGCCATAAGAAGGAAAATTGTTGGCTAGGCTTGGGTAAGATATAAATTGCATGTGTTTCATTATACGAGCCTAGGGACTAAATCGTAAAAATGTGAAAGGTTAGAGGCAAAATGGTCATTTGGACCGGGGGTGAAATTTAAGCTCATATAGTACAATGTGAGGAGTTAATGGTTTAATTTTATTGTTATAGACCCCGAGGAACAAATTTCGGAGGTTGACTAAGGAAAACGAAAGGTTTCGGAATAACCGAAACACAATATTGAAACGAGTACCAGGTAAGTTTCGGATGACTTAAAGTAAACTCATAATATGCATAATTGTATGATTTATGAAGGCATGGTGATTGTATTTATTAATGGCATGAAATCATATGAAATGCATCCTTGACAATGATTTGTTGGAAAACATCTCGGTTGAAGTTAAAAAGGGAATTCGATGGATAAACCATGAAATATATGTGACTTGAGATCCTCATATGTTGCAGAAAGGATTTAGCCCTGACGGGTAATCCGCTGATCTCAAATATAGAAAGGATCTGGCCCGGACCGGTGTTCCTTGAGTGATCGAGCCTCCCGAAGAATATGTGTGCATTTTGGATTTAGCCCAGATGGGTAATCCGATTAGGGTCTGAATTTTGCCTAGACTGGTAATTCAGATCCGAGCTCATTAAGGGTGGTTGTCGTTATAAGGGATTTAGCCTGGACTGGTAATCCCGCCATAAGATGTGAGGTTCACGGGAGTGCAAACCTAAAATGATCATTCGTATGAATTGACGGTGATTGGATAATCCATCGAGATTTCCTAGAAACTCAACGGGACTAACACGAGGTATATGTATAAATAACATGTTGAATGATGAGCTCATCTAAGATGAATTACATGGTGTATTGTTATATGACTAATTCATTAATTGAGTGCATGTGATAGGAAAACCATTTTCATATTCGTTGGTTCCATTATCTAATAAGGATGTATGCTAAATAATCGGTAAGTTTACTTTCCAGTTATTCGAGCTTACTAAGCATGTAAATGCTTACCCCTCTCTTTTTCCCCATTTTCAGAGCTCGAGGACTCGAAAAGATTGGAAGACGGTTGGAGAGTCTACACACTATCAACTAGACCAGCTTTTGGTATATAGACTCTTATGTTTTGTCTAATGGCATGTATAGAGCTTTTGAGTATTTTGTTATATGTGTCATTTGATTTTCCAAAATGAAGGCATGTAAAGTTATATTTATCTTTTTGGTATATGGCCATGGAAATTCGGCTTATTTTGAAGTAAGCAATGACCTATGATTTTATGCATGTTTATGTTCATATATGATGGTTTGGGTATAAATGGCAATGAGTTATAAAAACGAGCCAACCTTAAACATATCAAGCATACATGAAAATCCTTAAATGCAAGATGAGAATTAACTTAGCATGTAGGAAACCAATGACATGAGGTTTACATGCAATGAGGTTAATCAAATTTTATATATATATGTGTATAATTCGGCCTTATCATGTGTAAAAGTAACCTATAATTATGGAGGGTGTTCAAAGGCTTGGAAAATGGCCTAATAAGGTTCATATGGGTAGACACACGGCTCACCCCCATGGGTGTGTGGTATAGTCGTGTGTCCCCTACACCTAAATTTTTAAGTCAGTATAGAACACGGGCTAAGCACACGGGCGTGTGTCTTGGCCGTGTGCTTTTAACAAAATGATGAGGTTGAAGTCAGTGTTGCACACGGGCTGAGGACAAGGGCGTTTCCCAAGCTACACGGACGTGTGTGACCACACGGCCACACCACACGGGCGTGCCACACTTCATAACAAGGAAAATTTTCTAAGATGCCCAAAGTTTATCGAATGTTTTCAATTTTGCCTCGTATTACCCTTGGGTGTGCTTTAGGCCTCAAAGGTCTGTATAAGGAACGAGAGGTACATGTTTGAAAGGTTTTAATTTTGGGCAAAATTTGGTGACCCGATTTAGTAAGTGTGTAAAAAGGGAATTACCGGTAATGCCTCGAACCCTATCCCGGCGTCAGATACGGGTAAGGGGTGTTACAACGCAGATATTCGACAATGAGTGTGTGATCAATCTTAGTCAGCGGTATAGGAGGACTAAGCCACATTTGTTCGATCAAGGCAAGTATCAAATGTTATTTTGAGTTAAGTGTTGGAAAGAGGGTGATTAACCCTATTATCAAGCTACTGATAGAAAACCTTGATTTGATGTAGGTTTGGTGCTCGTGGGCTATTCAGGCGTTTTCACAAACAGGTGTGTAAACACTGCCCAAATCGTAAATCGGCAAAAGCCGAAAATGTGACTATTGTTGCCACATGGGTGTGCGCTCACTCTTGTGGTAATCTGAACGCATAAACATGGGCATTTGATCGTAGAGGCCACCATGAGCGATTTCATGGGCTTAGGTCGTTTTGGGCCACATTGGGCCAAAATGGGCCGTGTGGGCCCCATGGGCTCGTGGGCCTCACACGGATAAAACACACGGACGTGTGAAGATTGTTGGGCCAGGCTGTATAGTTCACACGGACAAGGCCATTTTTTGGCTTAGTGGGCCACAAGGGCGTGTAGGCTCACATGGGCCCGCATTACGGGCTTTAGGCCCACTTTCACTGTTTGACTGTTAAGGTTGCACGGGTCGCCCGAGACGACTGTGGACCTACTGTTAGGTCGGTAAGTATACCTAGACCCTAAATTGATAAATGACTATTATGTCCTTATGAGGTAAAATAACTGTTATGCCCTTATGTATAAGTGATTGTAATCGAGCATGCCATTTTATATATATTGCATACACGCATAATATTATGATATGTTGCATGGGGACGGGTTTATTATTGATTGGAGGAAGTGCACTATACTGGTAGCTCTGCTGCAACCACTATTTAGTGCCGCAACCAGTGCTATTTTGGAGTGTAGGGATGGGTGGGTTGATTTTATCCCTACATGGAGTGTAGGGCTGGACGGAGTGGAGCGTAGAGGCTGGTTGGGTAGGATTTCTATTTGCATTTTGTACTATTACTGTTACTGTAATGGGCTAAGGCCCACACTGATACTGATACTGTAATGGGCTAAGGCCCTAATTAAAATTGAATCACATCAAACGCTTAGGCCCACCTGTAATTGCCTCTTCAGATAATCGATTGTTGTTAAGGGATTACACACTGAGTTTTCATAAACTCTGCTTTTCTGCACAGGTAATCCTTAGGCAGATTGGTGCTGCAAGGGACTTGAAGATGGCCACACAATCGCATTTGCTTCCATTTTTAACTTTTAATTTATAAGTAATTTAATTTGGGTATTTGTTTTGTAATAAGGCCTCTTTAAGTTTTTCTTTTAATTTTGGATTTATTTACTTTGATTCATATCTGTTAGTAGTAGACTGTGGATTTTCATAAAGATAAATGCTTTTCGAAACACCATGTTTACGCAACACATTTTAAAAGCTTCCGCAACAAACATTGTTTTAAAGTGTAATAACAATATAATATGATTAACATTTTGCTAAAACGACTTGAGTTTTAACGATGAACAAGATATCCTAAATTTTCGTTAAGATCATAAAGAGGTTTAATATAGAACGGATTTTTCAATGAAATTATGTTTTTTGAAAAATATTTCAATGTGACATCGCAGGTTCAGCCATAACGTCTAGGCAGGTTTGGGGTGTAACATAAATACACAATTCAACAAATTGAACATATCATTATGTAACTCATATTAACTAACAAACCTTTCACTTATTCAATCATAAGATTATATGTGATCTTCACAAATCACTTCAATTTAAAGCTTATACGGTTCATGTACATACCTGCACCATCTCGTATCAATCTTATACTCAATCACGTCTTTCATTTACCCGTTGAACTATTCAGAATAATATCAAATACTCAGAAAACTCGCACCCTAAGTGCTACATATATAGCCGAAGTTATCTCAATCTCGTATCACATAAATTGCTCACACTAGAGCTATCAATAGGCTTGCTCACAAAAGCTGTCAGTCGAGACGTAACTACACGGTGCTGCTCACACAATCTGTCAAGTAACCGTAACACATGCCGGTATACTCAGCCACCGGTAGGACGTACAGGACCAGCACGCGAATCACATTATCACAATAAGCCTTAATGACATGTCATTCGTATCCTAATCTATTCCTAAGGTTCAACCGAGATTTCACACTTGCCGAATCATCATCAAACATGTCTGTAGAGTCGTATTCACAATTCATATAATATCAAAGCATTAAAAACATGATTATAACTATGCTTAATACATACGAACTTACCTCGAACGCTAAAACGACAAAACAAGTCAACTATTCCGAAACCTTATTCTTTCTTGATCTAAATATAATCAAAATTAACTTATTTAATCATCACTCTATTCAATTTAGTCCAAAATTCACATTAAGCCACTTTTACACATTTGCCCCTAATATTTTAATTTTTTTACAATTTAGTCCTTATTTCATAAAAACACAAATTCATGCAATTCAACTGAAACCCATGCTAGCCGAATTACAATTAGGTCCCTAGTAGCCCATATTTTCCATTTATTTTACATTTTAACCACAAATTTTCCATATTTCACAAATTAATCCCTAATTTGCATTTTTCACTAAAAATCACTTAACAAAACTTGTATAGCTATCATCAAACATTCATAATCCACTATTAAACATTAAAATACATGCTTGTTCATCAATGGAAACACCCTAAATCTTTAATAATTTTGCAAATTAATCCCTGGGCTAGCTAGACTAAGCTGCAATGATCTCAAAAACACAGAAATCATTAAAAACAGAACAAAAATCGTACCTTAATGAGCTATTAAAGCTTGGCTGAATGAAGAAGATAAAAATGGTGTTTCTTTGCCATAGTTTCGATTGAAAGATGAAGAAGAAAAGATGATATCTTATTTTATTTCTTTTATTTTAACATTAAATTCTAAATTACTTAATTAACCTTATTAATAAACATTATAAATCACTTAATATATGCCCATAATTGTCCACTCACAATTGAAATGGTCTAATTAATACTTAAGGACTCTTACTTTAAGGTTATATAGCTATTAAATACTTTTAGCTATTAGAACATCACTTTTTCACTTTACGCGATTTAGTCTTTTTTATCAAATTAAGAACTCAAACGATAAAATTTATTAACGAAAATTTCACACAATCATATATCCATGTTGTAAACATTAAAATAATAATAAAATATTATTTTGACTTCATATTTGTGGTCTCAAAACTACTGTTTTGATCTGACTATAAATGGGCTATTACATTTTAAATTCTAATTTGAACTCAAAACTCCAACCCAGTTAATCTGAATCCAAATAGGGCATAACTTGAATTGACACTAAAAGGTCAACAATGAAAAATTTTCCAATCCTAACCTAAATTGACCTCAACTTGAAATGACTTAAAAAGTAACCACAATTATTTAAATTACAAATAATCTAACCCTACTGTATCAAAAAAAATAATCTAACCCTAACTCTCAAAATCAAATGAAATAAAAAAAAGTTTTGTGACATGAATTAATCAATCCAAATTAACCCAACTAAAACAAATGTGACATGTTCAATACTGTCTAATTTTTATCATATTTTTAATATTTATACAAGTTTTCAGTATATATTTTTCAACCTTCAAGCATAAAAAAAAACATAACACAAATATATGATTGAAAAAACACATTAATACCATAAAATGAATTACTAAAATATACTAATCCCAATCTATATAAATTTCTTATGTTGAATAGAAAAATAATATGAATATCAACCAAAGATACATCAAACATATAGTTTTGATCCCCATAGAATAAAAAAAAGTCACAACAAATCTAGTTTTACCATTCCCTAATTATCCCTCATTAGTTTTAATCCCTTTATTGACTTGTCTCAAAAATAATAAAACATCTTCCTAGATTGCTTTATAGCATGCATTAGAGATAACTTTTATGTATTGTTATAGGAACTCTAATTCTCAAAATTATCAAATAAGATCTAATCTAACTTATGAACTTAAAATTTTCTTCATTCAAGTAATTAAGATTGAATCATAGCAAATTTTAAAAGATAAAAGAAAAACTCAAATTTAGGAGAATAACATAAAAACTCTAAATTCAAATAATAAACATGATGTTTAAATCTTAATAAGAAAAATGATATAGGTGCTTTAGGTCAAGGGAAAATACTGTGATTTGTGACCAAAGTTCAACAAACACAACACCATCCTAATATAAAATGATTGAATACTTTTGGATCAAAGGCCTTAATTGAAACAAATAGATAAATCAAATGAACTCTTATTTTTCCCAAAGGAAACAACATTAGACCAAAGGTCATTGCTGGGATTGATGTTTTCGTAGAACTGGAGAATCATCTCATCTAATCCCACATGATTTTGAGGGTTGTTGTTATTGCTCATTAGTTCCATGATCCATTGTTCCCTTTGCATTGGATCCTTGTTCACATCTGGTTGCACAATGTCATTCGTACCTGTCCTCGCCATAACTTTGGGGGTTACCATCGTCATCGGTGGTAGTGGAACCATGGACAAGGGCGAGGATGATAACACCTCTTAAGGATTAAGGGGTGTGATAGCACTAGAAAGAACATATGTTTTCCCCCTACTTATTGGTTAAATTGTTCCCATTTAGTTATCCTTAGCATACATTTTAGCATTTTCAGTTTAGTAAATTGCATTTTATAACTCAGTGAAGCCTATTTTATCCTTAATTTTGCTATCTTATTGCATTAATGTCGCTACATGAGTTAATTCTAGATTGCAACCAGAATTGTTGCTGCACTTGACAGATGCCCACATGTCGCTACATTGGTTAATTCTAAATTGCGTTCAAAATTATCGTCGCACCTGACAGCTATCCCAATAAGAACCAGAATTACGTGAGTTGTCTAGTCTGGTATAACTAACTTGTACAAACAAAGACAAAATAATTTTAGGGAAAGGACACTGTACTGTGGGGGAGGACATAAGAGGTGGACATGAAAAGAAAAAAGGGCCTTCTTGATTGGTTTTTCTCCATCATCATCTTCATCATCCGACCTTGAAGCTTGCGTCCATGGTAGCTTAAACCTCTCACGGGTGAGCCAACGTGAAAACAAGATACAGACTAGCTCCTGACGAGGAGACGTAAGTGCGCAACAAGAGGGAATAGAGAGATTCAGTCGAGTTGTCTAGGGATAGTATTCTCCATTCGAGTTTTTCTTATTTCTTTCTAAATGCTAGTGATTACTCTCTGGTTTCTGGTTGTATGGAAGTACTGATGAATTCTTGGTGAAATGTTAACTTATTTAATCTTCTTTTTATTATTTAATCTTGGGGTTTGTGTAACGCCCCCTTACCCGAGACTGTCGCCGGAGTCGAGTATGAGGAGTTACTAGACTTAATTTAACATTTTAAGAACTTTGGATCATTTGTTTCTACATTCACAGCTTTCTAGCTATTTGCGTCACAGTTACAAGAAAAATCATATCTCGAGTTACGAAACTCAAAATCAAGATCTGTAAATTTTCCCTGAATCTAGACTCATATATCTATTTACTAAATTTTTTTATAGAATTTTTTGTTGGGCCAATTAGTACAGTTTATTAGTTAAAGTTACCCCTGTTTCAGGACTTGACTGGATTGACCTCTATTTACTACGAACCACATTTCTCTCTGTAAAATATTCATATGACTATGAGGTTTGTTTCCCCTGAAACTAGACCAAATAAGAATTCTGAGAATATAAAATAAAACACCTAATTATATCTGTACAATTTATGGTGAATTTTTAAAGTTGGAACAGGGGATCCAGAAATCATTCTGGCCCTGTTTCACTAAAATTCAAATATCTTCCAACATATACTTCCTTTACCTGTTTAGTTTGTTTTATGTGAAACTAGACATACTAAGATTCAATTTAATATTTAATCCATCACCTAATTCGATTTCTATGATTTTTAGTAAATTTTCAAACTCACGTCAGTGTTGCTGCAATATTCTGTTTATGGCAAATTTCATCCCTTTTATGAGTTTTCATGAACTAGGTATTCTATTAACCTTCCATGACATCAAACATAATCTAAACTAACCATTTCCATAACTTATCATTATCAAGCATTTTCTCAACCATTCCATCACCATATCATAAGATTATTTACACAAAATAGGTATATTGCTATACATGCCATACTTAAATTTTACAAGCCATTTACCAAAAAGTCCTCCAGATAGTGTGATCGAGCCTTTGACCTATCCCGATTCCTGAGTGGGCTTGTCCAAAACTACAATGAATAAGAAGGAGGGAGTAAGCATAAATGCTTAGTAAGTTCATATGCAAATAATAAGTAACATAACAAAGCAATTATACCAAACAACATTAGCATGGTATCACCAAAACATATATCACATTTCTAATCATTTTTCATCATCTTATTACCTTATCGTTGTTGTATCAATACTCAACCCGAGGGTTAAGTACATACCTGTCCAAAGTATCCATTTCACAACACTTACCAATACGTCTCTTTTCATCTCGAGTACTCCTCCATTTGAGTAGAACTTTACCCGTTGAACACATTGGAATATAATTCGGATACATGGATAAATTTGCACATAAGTGCCACATATGCAATCAAGCAATCATGTAACCCGCCCATAAGCGAACTCGGACTCAACTCAACGAGCTCGGGCGTTCGCATCCATAAGTGAACTCGGACTCAACTCAACGAGCTCGGATGCCTAGTTACATTTCACGAACTCGGACTCAACTCAACGAGTTCGGACATTCGCATCCATAAATGAACTCGGACTCAACTCAACGAGTTCGGATGCTAAACCATCCTAGTGACATGTCACTTGTATCCTAATCTATTCCTAAGGTTCAAACGGGGTTTTCCTCGAACACATATCCTTGTCGTCTTCCGCAGAATACCGAAATCAATACTCGGTAACAATTTATATTTATCAAGTAGCTCACATAATTTACATTTTATTCGAAAATAACCACAAAGCATATATTTCATGATAAAAATCAGCATATCATATAATTGACATCAATAACTTAAAAAATAACAATTATGCTACATTATTTACACATGAACTTACCTTGGTACCAAAATACAAAGATTTTGCAATTTAGTCCACAATCTTTTCTTTTCCTCGATTGGGGTCGATTCCACGTCTTTATTGATCTAAAATAACACATTTAGCTTATTTAATACTCACATTATCAAATTAATCCTTAATTCAAATTTTGGCAAAATTACAATTTTACCCCTAAAGTTTTGCATATTTACACTTTTTCCCCTAGGCTCGGGATTAAAATTTATTCCTTATTCTTTTGTTTTACAACATGCTGATCACTTTTCCCTTCTATGGCAACATCAAATTCTCACTCTAACATGTACTTGTGACTATTAGGTATTTTTACCGATTAAGCCCTTTTACTCGTTTTTGCTTAAAATCGAGTAGTACAAGTTGTCTAACATAATTTAAAACCTCATATTCTATCATAAAACATCAGAATACACAAATTTCACCTATGGGTATTTTTCCAAATATAAACCCTAGGTTAAATTATTGCTAGCATAAGCTTTACCGAGTTACCGGGATCTCAAAAACGTAAAAATCATTAAAAACGGGGCTTAGAATCACTTACTATGAAGCTTGAAAGTTGAAGAAACCCTAGCTATGGAGAGATGGAGCATTCGGCAGCAACTATGAAGATGATAACTAATTTTGTGTTATTTTTCCCTTTTAATTTCATTTAATACCCAAATTACCAAAATGCCCCTCTTTATTAAGCTTTTAAAAATTCCTTCCATGTCCTAATTTTTCCCATGAACTTAAAATTGGTAAAATTGCTATTTAAAACCTCCTAATTAATATTTCAAAGCAATTTCATACTAAAAACTTCTAGAATGCAAGTTTTGCAACTTATTCAATTTAGTCCCTAACTTCAAATTAAGCATTTTATGCATAGAAATTCTTCACAAAATTTTCACACAATCATGCAATCATATCATAAACCTCAAAATAATTATAAAATAATTATTTCTATCTCGGATTTGTGGTCACGAAACCACTATTCCGATTAGGCCTTAATTCGGGATATTACAACTCTCCCCCCTTTAAGGATTTTCGTCCTCGAAAATCTTACCGGTAAACAGATGTGGGTATTGATTTCTCATAGTTACTTCAGATTCCCATGTAGCTTCTTCTACTCCATGCTTTTACCACAACACCTTCACAAGTGCAATATTTTTGTTCCTTAGTTGTTTGACCTCTCGAGCTAAAATCTTAATCGGTTCTTCTTCATAGGTCATATCTGGTTGTAGTTCAATTTCTGTCGGTGAAACTACATGTGAAGGATCCGAACGATACCGGCGTAACATAGATACGTGGAACACATCATGAATCTTCTCTAATTTAGGTGGTAATGCTAGCCGATATGCTACCGGTCCAACTTTTTTAATTATTTCATACGGCCCAATAAAACGCGGACTTAGTTTGCCCTTCCATCCAAATCTAAGAACTTTCTTCCACGGAGACACCTTTAAAAATACTTTATCACCAACTTGAAATTCAATGTCCTTTCGTTTTAAATCTGCATAAGATTTCTGTCTATCTGAAACAGCTTTTAAACAATTTCGAATTATCTTCACTTTTTCTTCGGTTTCTTTTATTAGATCAACTCCATAGATCTGATTTTCCTTGAGTTCAGTCCAATACAAAGGTGTTCGACACTTACGACCATACAATGCTTCATAAGGTGCCATCTTTAAGCTCGTCTGTTAACTATTATTGTAAGCAAATTCTATCAACGGTAAATATTTTTCCCAACTTCCTTGAAATTCCAATACACAACATCTGAGCATATCTTCACGAATCTGAATTACTCTCTCTGATTGCCCATCAGTTTGTGGATGAAAAGCAGTACTGAAATTTAACTTTGTACCTAACGCGTCTTGCAACTTTTGTCAAAACTGCGAGGTAAACCTTGGATCTCTATCTGAAATAATCGACAATGGTATTCCATGTAATCTAACAATTTCTCTAACATACAGTTCAGCCAACTTGTTAAGAGAATAATTCGTACGTACCGGGAAAAAATGAGCCAATTTAGTTAATTTGTCAACTATTACCCAGACGGCATCTTTCTTTCCTGGAGTCAATGGCAATCCTGATACAAAATCCATAGTAATTCGATCCCATTTCCATTCAGGAACCATAATAGGCTGAAGTAATCCTGAAGGCACTTGGTGTTCAGCTTTCACCTGTTGACAAATTAAGCATTTGGACACAAACTCTGATATATCCCTTTTCATTCCATTCCACCAATATATTTTCTTCAAGTCATTATACATTTTCGTACTACCCGGATGAATCGAGAAACAACCACTATGTGCTTCCTGTAGGATCTTTTGAATCAATTTTTCATTCTTCGGTACACAAAGCACCCATCAGAACCAATTCTGAAATCTGACTCTGTATCAACTTCACATTGCTTTCTCTTGGCTTGCAAATCTTGATCATCTTTCTGAGCTTCAGAAATCTCTTGTAAAAACATCGGTTTTACTCTTAACTCTGCTAGAATCGAACCATCATCTGACATTTTCAACTGAGTGTTCATAACTCTCAAAGCAAACAACAACTTTCTGCTTAAAGCATCGACAACCACATTCGCTTTTCCCGAATGATAATCAATAACAAGCTCGTAATCTTTCAATAACTCCAACCATCTTCGTTGTCTCAAATTCAAGTCTTTTTGTGACATCAAGTACTTAAGACTTTTGTGGTCGGTATATACCCGGCACTTTTCACCATACAAATAATGTCGCCAAATCTTCAAAGCAAACACCACCGCAGCCAATTCCAAATCGTGAGTAGGATAATTTCTCTCATGAGGTTTTAACTGCCTCGAAGCATAAGCCACCACTTTTCCTTCTTGCATGAGTACACACCCCAAACCATTTAGAGAAGCATCACTATACACCACAAATTCTTTACCTGATTCGGGCTGTACTAACACTGGTGCCTCTATTAATAACTTTTTCAATTCTTCAAAACTCTGTTGACATTCTTCCGTCCATTCAAATTTAACATTCTTTCAGAGTAGTCTAGTTGTAGGAGCAGCAATTATAGAAAATCCATTTACAAACCGCCGATAATACCCAGATCTCAAGTCAATCTTTGAAAACGATGTCGCTCCTTTTAGCTGATCAAACAAATCATCAATTCTTGGCAACGGATACTTGTTTTTGATTGTCACCTTGTTTAACTGCCAATAATCAACACACAACCTCATAGAACCATCCTTCTTTTTCACAAATAACACGGGAGCACCCCAAGGTGAAAAACTCAGTCTCACAAAACCTTTATCACTCAACTCTTGCAACTGCGACTTTAATTCTTTCAACTCGCCGGTGCCATTCTATACGGAGCAATCGAAATCGGAGTTGTTCCTGTATCAAATCAATACCAAATTCTACTTCCCGATCGAGGCAAACCCAGGCAATTCTTCCGAAATATACGTCCGCAAATTCACACACAACCGACACTGATTCAACTTTCTTTTCAACTTCTTTTGTATTAATTACATACGCCAAATAGGCTTCATAACCCTTTCTCAGATATCTTTGAGCCGACATTGAAGAAATCACACTAGGCAATGCCTCTGATTTATCTGATTCAACGCGCAGAATTTCACCACTTTCACACTTTAATTCTATAACCTTTTCTTTGCAATTTATTTTAGCATCATGCAATGTCAACCAATCCATACCCAAAATAACATCAAACTCATCAAACGACAACAACATCAAGTCAGTCGGAAAGTAATGACCCCAAATCATTAAAGGACATTTCTTATATACTTTATCAACAATCACACATTTGCCTAATGGATTCGACACTCTAATCATAAATTCTGTGTTCTCAACAGGTATATTCATACTAGACACCAATTTCATGCACACATATAAATGAGTAGAACCGGGATCAATCAAAGCAATAACATTAACATTATAGAGAGAAAATGTACCGGTAATCACATCAGGTGAGGAAGCATCTTCGCGCGCTTTAATAGCATAAGTTCTAGCCGGAGCCCTTCCTTCAGGTCTAACTGGTGCATCCCTGGCTACATTCTTACTGCTTGCTTCACTCCCAGCTTTTCTTGGATATCTTCCTCTCGAATCTGCACAACTTGTTTTTGTATTCTGAAATTTTTCTTTTTCAGCTCTCTATGGGCAATCTCTAATAAAATGATCTGGAGAACCACATCGAAAATATTCATTTGCTCTGCACGGACCAAAATGATTTCTACCACACCGCTGGCACTCAAGTTTAACAAATCTCGAGTTCCCTACACTGGCTGCCGAAGTAGTCTGGGACTTAGGACCCACATTTTGCTTCTTATAATTCCCATATGATTGCCCAGCAAAAACTTGGGAACGAGGATTCATATTTCTTGACTTTCCAGGTTGCTGTGAGAATGAACTGCTCATCGGTCTTTTCTTCCAATTTCTAATCTCAGCCTCTACCTTTTTCTTCTCTTTAAGTAATTCTTCAGCCTTGCAAGCTCGATCAACCAGTACTACCATTTCTTTTAATTCAAGAATTCCAACAAATACCTTGATATCTTCGTTGAGCCCGTCTTCAAATCGTCGACACATCTTGACCTTTGTAGGAACATATTCTCTGGCATACTTACTTAATCAAACAAACTCTCTTTCATATTCTCAGAATCACATATTACCTTGCTTCACTCAAGAAATTCTTTACGCTTCGATCATTAAATCTTTCACTAATATATTTCTTCCAAAACTCTTCTTGAAAGAATTCCCGTGTTACTCTCTCTTTCAGTACCACCAAATCAAAGTCTTCCACCAATTATAGGCTGAATCCTCAACAAAGATATAGCGCATTTCAAACATTCTTCTGTGTGTACAAGATAATTCATCAAATACCCGATAGAATTTTCAAGCCGAAACTCGCTTTCTCGGCATCATCATCAATATTTGCCCTAAATTCTTGACCCCTTGTTTACGAATTCACAAACTGGAGTTCTCGTGAAATTTTATCATATCCACACCCGAGGCATTGGGGGTACAGGTTGAGGAATTGGGGAGGTGGGGAGGTCGTACATTTGGGTTCGTCTAACGAACTCGATGTACCATGTACTCATCATTTGGAGAAAGGCTTCCCGATCCCTTTCTTCTCCTCCCGACCAACAGAGGAGGTGGATTTTCAGTCACACTGCTTCTTTCAGCGGAGCTGGCGCATTACTCTCTACCTCATCTCGCCACACCTGGATCGGGATCCATTTACTATAAAAAAATCATTTAAAAAGGTCAAGTCGTCACACTATCACAATTTATACATATGGCATGTATAGCAAAATCCGTACATACAACACGTAGTCTGAGAATCGACTAAACCTACTCTGATACCACTAAATGTAACGCCCCCTTACCCGAGACTGTCGCCGGAGTCGAGTATGAGGAGTTACTAGACTTAATTTAACATTTTAAGAACTTTGGATCATTTGTTTCTACATTCACAGCTTTCTAGCTATTTGCATCACAGTTACAAGAAAAATCATATCTCGAGTTACAAAACTCAAAATCAAGATCCGTAAATTTTCCCTGAATCTAGACTCATATATCTATTTACTAATTTTTTTATAGAATTTTTTGTTGGGCCAATTAGTACAGTTTATTAGTTAAATTTACCCCTGTTTCAGGACTTGACTGGACTGACCTTTGTTTACTACGAACCACATTTCTCTCTGTAAAAAATTCATATGACTATAAGGTTTGTTTCTCCTGAAACTAGACTCAATAAGGATTCTGGGAATATAAAATAAAACACCTAATTATATCTGTACAATTTATGGTGAATTTTTAAAGTTGGAACAGGGGATCCAGAAATCACTCTGGCCCTGTTTCACTAAAATTCAAATATCTCCCAACATATACTTCCTTTGCCTGTTTAGTTTGTTTTATGTGAAACTAGACATACTAAGATTCAATTTAATATTTAATCCATAACCTAATTCGATTTCTATGATTTTTAGTAAATTTTCAAACTCACATCAGTGTTGCTGCAATATTCTGTTTATGGCAAATTTCATCCCTTTTATGAGTTTTCATGAACTAGGTATTCTATTAACCTTCCATGACATCAAACATAATCTAAACTAACCATTTCCATAACTTATCATTATCAAGCATTTTCTCAACCATTCCATCACCATATCATAAGATTATTTACACAAAATAGGTATATTGCTATACATGCCATACTTAAATTTTACAAGCCATTTACCAAAAAGTCCTCCAGATAGTGTGATCGAGCCTTTGACCTATCCCGATTCCTGAGCTGGCTTGTCCAAAACTACAATGAATAAGAAGGAGGGAGTAAGCATAAATGCTTAGTAAGTTCATATGCAAATAATAAGTAACATAACAAAGCAATTATACCAAACAACATTAGCATGGTATCACCAAAACATATATCACATTTCTAATCATTTTTCATCATCTTATTACCTTATCGTTGTTGTATCAATACTCAACCCGAGGGTTAAGTACATACCTGTCCAAAGTATCCATTTCACAACACTTACCAATACGTCTCTTTTCATCTCGAGTACTCCTCCATTTGAGTAGAACTTTACCCGTTGAACACATTGGAATATAATTCGGATACATGGATAAATTTGCACATAAGTGCCACATATGCAATCAAGCAATCATGTAACCCGCCCATAAGCGAACTCGGACTCAACTCAACGAGCTCGGGCGTTCGCATCCATAAGTGAACTCGGACTCAACTCAACGAGCTCGGATGCCTAGTTACATTTCACGAACTCGGACTCAACTCAACGAGTTCGGACATTCGCATCCATAAATGAACTCGGACTCAACTCAACGAGTTCGGATGCTAAACCATCCTAGTGACATGTCACTTGTATCCTAATCTATTCCTAAGGTTCAAACGGGGTTTTCTCGAACACATATCCTTGTCGTCTTCCGCGAAATACCAAATCAATACTCGGTAACAATTTATATTTATCAAGTAGCTCACATAATTTACATTTTATTCGAAAATAACCACAAAGCATATATTTCATGATAAAAATCAGCATATCATATAATTGACATCAATAACTTAAAAAATAACAATTATGCTACATTATTTACACATGAACTTACCATGGTACCAAAATACAAAGATTTTGCAATTTAGTCCACAATCTTTTCTTTTCCTCGATTGGGGTCGATTCCACGTCTTTATTGATCTAAAATAACACATTTAGCTTATTTAATGCTCACATTATCAAATTAATCCTTAATTCAAATTTTGGCAAAATTACAATTTTACCCCTAAAGTTTTGCATATTTACACTTTTTCCCCTAGGCTCGGGATTAAAATTTATTCCTTATTCTTATGTTTTACAACATGCTGATCACTTTTCCCTTCTATGGCAACATCAAATTCTCACTCTAACATGTTCTTGTGACTATTAGGTATTTTTACCGATTAAGCCCTTTTACTCGTTTTTGCTTAAAATCGAGTAGTACAAGTTGTCTAACATAATTTAAAACCTCATATTCTATCATAAAACATCAAAATACACAAATTTCACCTATGGTTATTTTTCCAAATATAAACCCTAGGTTAAATTATTGCTAGCATAAGCTTTACCGAGTTACCGGGATCTCAAAAACGTAAAAATCATTAAAAACAAGGCTTAGAATCACTTACTATGAAGCTTGAAAGTTGAAGAAACCCTTGCTATGGAGAGATGGAGCATTCGACAACAACTATGAAGATGATAACTAATTTTGTGTTATTTTTCCCTTTTAATTTCATTTAATACCCAAATGACCAAAATGCCCTTCCTTACTAAACATTCAAAAATTCCTTCCACGTCCTAATTTTGCCCATGAACTTAAAATTGGTAAAATTTCTATTTAAGACCTCCTAATTAATATTTCAAAGCAATTTCATACTAAAAACTTCTAGAATGCAAGTTTTGCAACTTATTCGATTTAGTCCCTAACTTCAAATTAAGCATTTTATGCATAGAATTTCTTCACAAAATTTTCACACAATCATGCAATAATATCATAAAACTCAAAATAATTATAAAATAATTATTTCTATCTCAGATTTGTGGTCACGAAACCACTATTTCGATTAGGCCCTAATTCGGGATATTACAGTTTGAATGTTTTGTTTACACGGAAGTGTTATTAAGGTCACTGACAATGGAAGGTGCAGTGATGGTTTTAGCCAACAAGCATCACAACAGAAGTTGAGTGAGAATTTTAGGAATTTAGTCCACTTGTTCTTAATAGTGCCATTTTGCCATCATCGGAAAGTGAGGTTAATATGCATAGTTGAGTCTGAGATTAAATGGAGGAGTAACATTGAGTAAGATATGCATTGAATTTTATTGCATCGACAATCACCTGTACTTTTATACCTTGTGAGCACTTAGTATTCTGCTGAAGATTCATCTTGGGGATCCCAATCATCATCATATATTCTTTTTAAAGTTATTGCTTCGACAACTATCCTCACAATTCATCTCATTTATATTCAGTTATTGTACCGGGATTAATAGAAAAAAGACACCCATCCTTGTGGGATTGATATTCGACAGACTCACATCTGTCTACTATACTTGCACCGACAGTGTATGCTTGCACATTATTGATGTGACGTTAAACAATCGATCAAGTTTTTGCCACTGTTTTCGGGGATGGTGTTTGTTTGATGTTTATTTTTTTTTTTGCACTTTATTTTCCTTATATAATATTTAGTATTCATTAACTGTTTCTTTTTCTTTGTTGCTATTTCTTTAACTTCATTTTAGTTGTTTTATGACCTGAAAAAATTCAGACTTTCTTATCGCTTTTGATCTAGAAATTGAAAAAACTGTTCATAATAGACTTTGAGAACAAAGAAATATGGTTCTACTAGGGAACAATGCAGCCATACCCTTGATACAGTAGTAAAATGTTTATAACCCATTGTTGCCGCAAGATGCTTGCATACAAAATAGGATTATACGAGATTTTGTAGTTCCTGTCTTGGATGATTTACAGCCAGAGTTGTTAGGCCAGCAATCCAAGCTGGGAATTTTGAACTCAAGTCAGTAATGTTTCAAATGCCGAATTCTAATGAATAATATGCTAAACTGCCACATGAAAATGTGAGAGAACATCTTAAATCCTTTTTTATTGATTTGTGTTTCCTTTAGTCAATAAGGTGTTCCTGATGATGCCTTGAAGGTGCAATTATTTCCTTATTCCTTACAGGGAAGAACACATACTTGGTTTTTTGGACTACCTACCAGATCAATTACTTCTTGGGATGCACTAGCAATACAGTTTGTTTTGCGATTTAACCCACCGACAATGAATGTTAGTCTTCAAAATGATATTATTGCTTATCATCAGCTGGATGATGAAAATATTCATACCACATGAGAATGTTATAAAAATTTACTCCGACATTGTCCCATGCACGACATTCAACCAGAAACATAAATTGAAAGTTTTATAATGGACTGAAATCACATACAAGAAATCTTGTAGACGCATTAGCTAATGAACCTCTGCTGGATCGTACTTATAATGATGTTGCAAGAATTCTTGAGAGAATTCTCAAAATGATTATCAAAACCCTGTCTCCAGAGCTACACAAGCAAAAACTACTTCGGGAGTTATTAAATTAGACGCAATAATCGCACTAAGTGCTCAAGTTTATTCTCTCACAAACATGATTAAAGATATGTAAGGGACGAGTGGCATTCCACCTATACAAGTTGCTCAACAAGTTGATGTTCCTACTTTTTCTTGTAAGATTTGTAGTGACAACCATAGTTATAAAGATTGTCCACAACATGCAGAGAATGCCTGTTATATTAGTAACATCCGTAACAATTCTTATGGAAATTCTTACAACAACTCTGCATGCAACCAACCATTTTGGGGAACTCAGAGTGTTGGACAAAATGCCGCGATATTCAGATATGGGAATACATCTACTCAAGGCAATTATAATCCCAGACAAGGAAATTACAATCAACAGTAGCAGAATTGCAATCAACACACTCATCTGCATCCATAACAAGGCCAGACACATCCACACCAAAATCTGATACAGCCACAACACTCTTCAATATCAAATCAACAAGTTCAAGGCCATCGACAACAATCGTACACTCAAGCTTCTACTTCTGACCCGTTAGCAACTCTTGAGGTGCTAATGTGGGAGCATATTACTTGCACGGAAGCTATTGTCTAAGGGAATTCATCTTCTATTTGAGGATTAGAGGCACAATTAGGACAACTTACTTCAAATCTGAATACTTAACCACCAAGTTCATTACCTAGAGACACGAAAAATCCTAGTCCGAGGGGGAAAGAACATTGTAAGGTTATCACTCTTAGGAGTGGTAAACAAACTAGCAAACCATTTATCAACTCTACTATAGCACCTCAAGATGCGGATGAAGTGATTACTAGTGAGACGGTTGAATCAGAAGAATTTGACAATACATCAGACAAATAAGTTCCACAAATTGTAACTCAAATGCCTATTGCCTGACCTTTGAAACTGTTGACACAATCAAAGGTGTCGGCACAAGCAGATATATCCATACCTTTACCTTTCCCATAAAGATTCAGGAAGAATGAGCATGACAAGCAGTATCAGCAGTTCCTAGACACACTGAAGCAATTGTAGATCAATATTCCTTTAGTAGATACTCTGGTACAAATTCTGAGTTATGAGAAATTTATGAAAGACTTCTTGTCTAAGAAGAAAAAGCTCACTGAAACTATTGCACTCATAGAAGGCTGTAGTGTTGTTTCGATGAAGAAGTTGCCCCCAAAATTGAAGGATCTTGGGAGCTTTACCATCCCATGTTCAATTGGCAATCATTATTTGGGTAAGGCTTTATGCGACTTGGGAGCTAGCATTAACCTAATCCCACTATCTACTTTTAGAAAGTTGGGAATTGGTCACATCAAATCTACTATAGTGACATTACAACTCGTCGATCGGTCCTTGGCTCAACCTGAAAGGAAAACAAAAGACGTCTGAGTTCATGTGGATAAATTCAATTTTTTTGGTTGATTTTATCACACTTGACTGCAAGGCAAACAAGGAGGTTCTCATAATCTTGGGACGATGATTTTTAGCCACCAGCCGAACTCTGATTGATGTGTATAAAGGTGAACTAACCATGTGACTTAATGATGAGTAAGTCACCTTCAGTGTTTTTGAATCTGTTCAATACAAGAACAAAAAAGAATGCCATATTGTTGATGTGCTAGTTGATCTAATTGAGGAAGAATTCAATGGCCAAAGCACAGCACTCTTTGGAGAGTTTGCAGTGACATTTGATGCTAAATTCTTAGTCGATTGTGACAGCATGGTTGAAGCTTATAATCTTAAACTCAAACATGGATGGCAGATTGAATCCTTAGACCTAACCAATAGAACAACCCCAATTTTCAAATCATCTATTGAAGAAGCTCCTACTCTGGAATTGAAACCACTACCTCTTCATCTTAAATATGTCTTTCTAGGTAATCATAATACTCTCCCAATTATTATCTCCGCAATAGTGAACGCAACTAAAGAAGAGAAATTGGTCCATATTCTCAAGCAACATAAAAGAGCTATTGCTTGGAGTATTGCCGATATTCAAGGTATTAGTCCTTCTTTTTGCATGAACAAGATCAAGTTGGAAGATAAAGGCAAGCAATCAATTGAACAACAAAGAAGATTAAACGAGTAGATGAAAGAAGTTGTCAAAAAGGAAATCATAAAATGGCTTGATGTTGGAATTATTTACTCGATTTCTGATAGCAATTGGGTAATTCTAGTACAATGTGTGCCTAAAAAGAATGGCATCACTGTGGTTCACAACGATAAGGATGAATTAATTCTTACTTGCATTTCCACGGGATGGCGAGCTTGTATGGATTATCGCAAATTGAATATGGCCACAAAGAAGGATCACTTTCCACTTCCTTTCATCAACTAAATGCTGGATCGACTTGCTAGAAAAGTCTATTATTTCTTTTTAGACGGCTATTTTGGGTACAATCAAATTGCTATTGCAGCGAAGGATCAGAAGAAAACAACCTTCACCTGCCCTTTTGGTACTTTTTCTTTTCGTCGTATGCCTTTTGGTCTTTGTAACGCACCAGCCACATTTCAAAGGTGCATGATGGCAATATTCTTAGATATGATCGAAGACTCTTTACAGGTGTTTATGGATGATTTCTCAGTCTATGGGAATAATTTTGATCATTGCGCTTACAATTTGGAGAAGTACTGAAGCGATCTTGTCTTGAATTGGGAAAATCTCATTTCATGGCAACTGAAGCCATTGTGTTAGGGCACCGCATATTTAGTTAAGGTATTCAAGTAGACAAAGCTAAGGTGGAAATCATTGAGAAATTACATCCACCAATAAATGTAAAAGGTAGTCGCAGTTTTTTGGGACATGTGAGGTTTTATTGATGATTTATTAGAAAATTTTCAAAAATTCCAAAGCCCTTATGCTCATTTCTGGAACAAAATAAAAAATTATTCTTTGACGATGCATGTTTGGATGCCTTTATTCAGTTAAAAAAGAAGCTAGTGAATGCACCTATTGTCATTGCACCCGATTAATCTCAACCTTTTGAAGTTATGTGCGATGCAAGCGACTTTGTTGTGGGTGCAGTGCTAGGACAACGACAGGGAAAAATGTTCACACCAACTATTATGCTAGCAAAACTCTTACAGAGGCTCAACTCAATTATACCACCACAGAGAAAGAATTGATGTCTGTAGTCTTTGCTTTTGACAAGTTTCGTTCCTATGTTGTCAGCGCAAAGGTTATTGTATTCACTGATCATTCGATGTTGAGATATCTTTTTGTGAAAAAGAATGCCAAACCAAGACTGATACGTTGGATATTACTATTATAAGAATTTGACATCGATAAAAGACTGTAAGGGTTCAAAAAGTCAAGTTGCAGACAATCTATCTCGATTGGAAGTTGGTAGCGAAGATGGAAACATACTTCAAATTGTTGACACATTCCTAGATGAGAAATTATTTGTTGTAGATGCAACCCCTTGGTATACAGATTTTGTTAATTATCTAGTGTGTGGAAAACTCCCATTGGGTGTCACAGGCCATAAAAAAGAAATATTTCTTCATGACGTAATGAAGTATCATTGGAATGAACCGTATTTATTCAAGGTATGCAATGACAACATTATTCGACATTGTGTTCCGAAAGAGGAGATGCTTTCAATCTTGAAGCATTGCGATGATACTCTTTATGGAGGTCATTTTGGTAGTATGAGAAATGTTGCTAAAGTTCTCCAATCAGGATTCTACTGGCCGACATTATTCAAAGATGCCCACAATTTATTGAATGAATGTGATAGGTGTCAGAGCACCGGTTCTATATCCCGAGGCAATGAAATGTTACAATATCCAATTTGGAAGTTGAATTATTCAATGTTTTGGGTATGGATTTTATGGGACCATTTTCGAGTTCATTTGGAAATATGTATATATTAGTAGCTATTGACTACGTCTCAAAGTGGGTGGAAGCTGTTGCAGTCCCAAAGGATGATGCAAAGACAATGCTAAACTTTTTTCACAAGCATATACTCACCTGATTTGGCACACCAAAGACATTGATTAGTGATCAGGGTACACACTTTCATTGCAACCAAGTGGCAACCGCACTGAAGAGATATGGAGTTAATCATAGAATGGCTACTACTTATCATTTGCAAACCAATGCACAAGCCGAAGTATCGAAACCCTTCGAGGAAAGGTTGGTCTTTCCTATTGGATGATGCTTTATGGGCATTGTGGACAACATACAAAAATCCTTTAGGGATGTCGCCGTATCAATTGGTTTTTGGGAAAGCATGTCACTTGCCAGTCGAACTAGAACATAAAGCAATATGGGCAATTAAGCAAGCGAACATGGATGATGAAGTGACTGGAAAGAAAAGATTGTTGGGTATCACTGAACTAGAGGAGCTTAAGAGAAATGCTTATGAAAATGCTGCAATTTACAAGGAAAAGGCAAAACGATGGCATGACAAGATTATTTTACAACGACAATTTATCGCAGGTCAACAGGATTTATTATTCAATTCTCAACTCAAATTGCACCCAGATAAATTGCGTTCCTGTTGGTTTGGACCTTTTGCAGTTGTCTCTGTATTTCCTCTTGGTGCAGTCACAATTTGAGATTGACATGATGGACACCAGTTCAAAGTAAATGGATAGAGGCTGAAACATTATTTTAGAAACACTGATCAAAAGCAGGCAGAGACCATTAAATTGGTCGAAAAGTTTTAATTTTTTTCATCAATACTCTGTGATTTTATTTTATTTATGTTTTGTTAAAGTTTTTTTTTCCTTCTTTTTTGAAGAATACTTAGGTACCATTATCGACGCATTGAAATCTTACTGTTAGCGCATTCCATATGTCTGAACTACTATTTATAGCTCTTTAAAATTTAGGGAAAGTCAGATTCCACCATTGGATAAAAACTCACTCAGCTGTTTGATCCTTATAAGCGGGCACAATTTTAATTGGACACAACTCTTCCCGCCAGCCCTATATCTCTCCACAAAACAACACGCCTCTCTATCTTCCTATTTCACTCACTATAAATTCTCCCTCACTGTATCGACTGTAAGGCATTCAAGCAACCATTTTTATTTCTTTTGCTTTCTAAAAATCCTATCTTTTTACCTTTAAAATGTTTTCCCTCAACAAAAGATGGCAAAAACAAGAAGCTTGGTTAAGAAAGCCACCAAATCTACTAGGGAACATGCATCCTTTGCTCTCAAAGTCTGTGAATCGGAATCCTCTAGGCTAGTGCAGACAAAGGAGCTAGTAGTCTTTTTGAATAAAGTGATAAAGGAATGATTTCACAACAACATATTGAAGCGCAAATTTCATCCCGGGCAAGGCATTTTTCTTTCTCCACAACAGGATTTGGGTAAATAGTCTCTAAAACCATTTCGAAGTTAAAGTGGGAAACTTTTTGCAACCATCATGGAAGCTACTCGCCTTCACTAGTACATGAGTCTATGCCAATCTCTACGATCATGATTTAGAATTTATTTTCATTCAAGAAGGTTTAATACCATGGGACGCTGCAAACATCAACGAGCTGTACAACACCAAAGTCGATATCGGTAAACACTCTGAGTTCATGGATGACATCACTGATGAAAAACGTGACCTGTTGGTAAGATACTTGTGTGTCGAGGGAGTAGTTTGAATGGTTTACCATCAAAAGAACTATACGATGCACCGTTGCTTCCTAACTCTACAAGGTAAAATTTGGTTTCACTTTGTCAACTGCAGACTAAAGCCCTCTACTCACAGCACCACAGTCTGGAACAGTTGTATTGTAGCCACATTAGGCCAAATGAGCCCATCCCCACTACTGGAATTCCCTGTGTTTCCCCCAATCATTCACAATTATGACCTTTCTTTCTTGGATGATGACTTAGAAGACATAGATAGACAGGTGGCATCCCCACCCATTGTGCAGGTCTCTGATAATGAGAAAAAAAAGGAATCTAGGGACATTTAAGAATGTTTGTAAAAGATTAATAGCTTGTTTGAGAATGGTATTTTTGCTAATCAAGAAGACACTGTTGTTGAGAAAGAAGTTGATGCTGCAAAAGCTGAAGTTGTTGCAGAAGAGGAAGTTGTTGCTGAAAATGAGAAAAAAAAGAAAAAGAAGATTTTGTTGAGAAGGTTGTCATCACACCCGAGTCTGTGGGTGCAAATATTGATAATTTGGAGTGAACTGGAGCGAAACTGGTGGAAGTTGCTAAAGTCACCAATGAGGAGCAATGCAATTCATGGGCAATAATGGTCTACACTGGACCACTCCAAGTGGCCTCTCCTACACAAATAGCAGCCAATAATGTTGGGGCTGAGCCAGAAACTGAGAAGCAATCCAACGACTGCGCAAAGCCCAAAGAAAAGAAAAGGAAGCCCTCCAAGGATAAAAAATAAAATAAGGAGGAGAAAGAAACATCATGCAGCCACATCAACGGCTACGGGTAACTAAGTTAGTTTGTTTTAAGCTTTAGTTATAGTATCCATGTATTGCATGTAGTTGTAGGTTTTATTTTGATAAGTATATATTTTCATTGCATTTTTATTGTCATTACCTTTTAATGTTAGTGCATTGGGGACAATGCAAACTTTAAGTTTAGAGGAATGGACATGGGGATTGGAAATGCACCCATATTTCAAAATTTTGTTTTCAAAAATGAAGCATGCAAGGTTTAATTATAGTTAATGAAAATTGTTCAAAAAAATCTTGTTACATTCGATGCTTAATTTTTTACTCATGTAAATTAGCAATGAATGAGTTAGATAAATTTGATAGAAGATTGTAGCTTCAATTCTTTAATGAATGGATTAGGTTGCATTAGTAAAGGATGACTACTATCATTCTTTAAATCTTGAATGAATCTGCTTTGTACAGCTACTTATATGTATATATAGTTATAAAGTAGAGACACTCCAAAGTGGGTGTAGTATGGAATGTTAAAAAAAGGAACACTCCAATACAAGCGTTAGAAAAATCAATCTGGCCAAAGGTTGTCACTGCATTAGTGTGTGTGTCAGTGCAATTACGTGCTCCCTGGGGGTTTGTTACACCCCATTGTTACTTCTCAGGAACAAGGGTATAGTAATACAACGATATCCTTTATTCCGAAAAAAATGTATATATATACTTAGTACTATACAATAAATGTTGTAATGGTAGATAGAACTTAGGGTTTGAAGCATCATACTAGCATTGATGAAGTTGCAACCTTATTCATTCATGCTTATGAATTGTCGACAAAATATTCTTTCATCTGAATGTGATTCATTCATTGGGAATTTAGAAGGCTCAAGTTGCTAGAATGATCATTTGCCTTAGTAATTTTTTTTGTAGTCTTGCTAGTTTCTGTTTTACTTGAGGACAAGTAAAAACTCAAGTTTGGGGGTGTGATAGCACTAGAAAGAACATAGGTTTTCCCCTACTTATTGGTTAAATTGTTCCCATTTAGTTATCCTTAGCTTATATTTTAACATTTTCAGTTTAGTAAATTGCATTTTATAACTCAATGAATCCTAACCTATATTATCCTTAATTTTGTTATCTTATTGCATTAATGTCGCTGCATGAGTTAATTCCAGATTGCATCTAAAATTGTTGCCACACCTAACAGATGTCCACATGTCACTGAATGGGTTAATTCCAGATTGTGTTCAGAATTGTTGTCGCACCTGACAGCTATATAGATAAGAACCAAAATTATGTGAAATGTCCAGTCTGGTATAACTAACCTGTACAAACAAGGACAGAATAATTTTACGGAAAGGACATCTGTACTGTAGGGGTCTTCTTGATTGGTTTTTCTCCATCATCATCTTCATCATCCGACCTTGAAGCTTGCAGCTATGGTAGCTTAAACATCTCACAGGTGAGCCAACATGAAAACCAGATGCAAACTAGCTCTTAAATGGGAGACCTAAGTGCACAACAAGAGGGAATAGAGAGATTCAGTCGAGTTGTCTAGGGATAGTACTCTCCATTCGAGTTTTTCTTATTTCTTTCTAAATTCTGGTGATTACTCTCTGATTTCTGGTTGTATGGAAGTACTGATGAATTCTTGGTGAAATGTTATCTTATTTAATCTTGGGGTTTGAATGTTTTGTTTACATGGAAGTGTTATTGCAGTCACTGACACTGGAAGGTGCAGTGACAATTTGAGCCAACAAGCATTACAACAGAAGTTGAATGATGATTAGAGGAATTTAGTCCACTTATTCTTAATAATTCCATTCTACCATCATTGGAAGGTGAGGTTAATATGCATAGTTAATTTTGAGGTTTAATGGAGGAGTAACACTGAGTATGTAACACCCCAAACTCGGTCTAGACGTTATGGCTGAATCTGGTGATGTCACATGGTAGTGTTTTTTGAAAAAAGTGAGTTGTCGTCCAAAAACCTCTTTTCCATATAACCTCTTTACATTATTTTGTGTTAATTCTGGGACGTGTCATTCATTTTCAAAATGTAATTCATTATCACAAAGTTATTCTCTTTCAAAACGTTATTAACTTTTAAAACATCACTTATTGCGAAAGCTTTTTAAAACCTTTACGTATTTGAGTGAATTTTGTTAAAACGTTTGATTCTTTTTAAAAACTCAATTATCCCTACTCCTAGCAGTTATAAATCAAAACAATAAAAATCCCAAATTAAAAATTTAAATCCAAAGAGGCCATGATACAGTAAAATCCCCAGCATAAAATCAAAATCAAAAGTACTTAAATGGAATGAAGTAGGTCGTGTGGCCACTGCTGAGTCCTCCACCGCACCGATCCACCTATGACTGGGGATTACCTCCACAGATAAATCAGAAGGGTGAGTTTATGAAAACTCAGTGTGTAGTCTCATATATATAAGCAGACAGAAAGTGAACACAATCTAGGCCTAAGCCCTTTTTTCAGTATCAGATCCAGTTTTAGTTAGGGCCTTAGCCCATCTCAATATAGGTGTAGTCATGTATTAGGGCCTTGGCCCATTACAGTATCAGATATGCGATCACAAAATCCTACCCAGCCAACCTCTACACTCCATCTTCGTCCAACCTTACACTCCATGTGGGGATATAATCAACCCACCCATCCCTACACTCCAAGTAGCACCGAATGTGGCACTATACAGTGAGTAGTATGCACGGTGAATTTCGCGATGAGTTAGGCTTGAAGCCTTTCAGTACACTTCCTCCGATCAATATAAACCCATCCCCATGTAATGCATCATACAATCATGTCAGGTCAAATCATGGTATCATACATACATTCAGTACAGTTTTAACAGCATGCTCAATGTACAATCATAATTATATATATATCGCACATGGATATAACAGTCTTTCAGTTAATTAGGGGTCTAGGTAAGCTTATCCACCCTAAAGTAGGTTCACAGTCATATTGGTCGACTCGTGCAACCTTAACATCAAACAGTGAAAAATGGGCTCACATGCCCATGTTGTCGACCCGTGTGGCCTACGCCTCCGTGTGGCCCACACGACCCAATTCGGCTTTGCCCATGAGTTGCACATGGCTAGCCTCATTGACCATAAGCCCATGTTTGATCACAAGGCCTACCACACGGACGGTCACACGACAATGTGGTGCCGACAGTCTCACTTTTCGGCTTTTCACCGACTAGCATTTTCAATGATGTGATTATACACTTGGTCTATTTCTGCTGCTAACCCAACCACGAGCACTCTAAGACCTAGAGTCGACAACCCCAAGCTCAAAAATCAGTGATATCAACAAAACTAAACAAACTTATGATTAGCGCAACGACTTCCAATCACTACAACTTACCTTAGACAAAAAACAGAATGGCGATTCCCTACTGCCAAAGTGTCAATCAACAGCCCACTGCCCTTTGATCGAGTCCTAGCCATAAAAAAACCTTTAGTAACCATTAATTGACTAACCAAAAAGCAGACGCACCTCACTTACCGAATGCGTAAAAACGTGGAATGGGAAAACGACTATTGAAAGAGGCAAAGACAGAGGCCAAAGGAACAATAATTCGGCTGCAACTAAGCAGGAACAGAAGTACCCCTCCAATCAGTCTCTTTTAATCGAAGCATTATGAAAAAAAATTTCCAGAAACTATAGGCAACCTTACCCTCGATGAACAACAGTGGATTTGCAATTAAACGACACCGTCCGAAATTTCTACAGTCGCCTAAAGGTCTCCTGACTAGAAATAGAACTCCTATTAGACAAAGAAAAACAATAGTATGGAAGCTATAATAGCAAAACTTACCGTCACTGCTTAATATATTGAAAAAACAAGTTGCGACCAGAAGAAAAGAGTTATGAAACGAAAGAAATCCGCAACAAACAAGAAAAGAGGGAATCGACAGAACCAAGAGAATAAAATAAAAAAGAAAGATTGAGAGGGAAAAACTAAAGGAAACTTTTGGCAGGAGAGAAAGAACAAAAAAACTCGACTTCAGTAAAACTGGGAAAGGAAAAACTGAATTTGAAAAAAAAAAAGAATCTAATCCTATCACAATCCCTTAATTCCTCCTATTTTTACTCCTCAAATCTCTCCACAAGACTCCCCACTCAATCCAAACACCCCAAACCATCCACAATCTCCCACACATCTCAAACACTCAGTATTTTACCATATTTCAAACTCTTTCACGGCACAAGTAAAAAAAAAAATCCTCCTTGCCCGTACAGGGGTTCGAACTCAAGACCCCCAGCACACTGACACTACACACCACCATACCAGTAGGCTCATTCTGACATATTTTACCAACATTATTTATAAGCCTGCTGATTAGAGATAGGAGTTTATTCATTTAAAAAAAAATTACCCAAGCTAATGTTTGAACTTGGGACCTCTCATACATTTCCCAAAACACTTAACCACTGAAGCAGACATACAATTGTGTCACAAACATACGAAAATAAAAATATAAGATATTTTGGGGGCATTACAACTCTACCCTCCTAAAAGAAAATTTTGGCCTCAAAATTTTACCTAATCAGAACAAATGAGGATATTGCTGCCGCATCGCATCTTCAGGCTCCCACGTGGCCTCCTCAGAGCTATGATTACGCCAAAAAACCTTAACCAGTGGAATGGATTTTCTTCTTAGACCTTTACATCTCACTCCAATATCTAAATTGGCTCCTTCTCAAAGGTTAGATCTGGCCTAACCTCGATCTCCTCAACAGGAACAACATGCATGGGATCAGAACGGTAGCACCTCAACATTGAGATGTTGAAATCATCATGTATCGGATCCAATTCTAGAGGTAGCTCCAATTGGTAAGCAACTGGTCCTACTCGTCTCAGAATGCGGTAAGGCCTAATAAATCTAGGGCTCAGCTTGCCTTTACGATCAAATCTCAGTACCTTCTTCCATGGCGAGACCTTAAGGAAAACATAGTCTCCCACAGAATACTCAATCTCACATCACTTTAGGTCTGCGTAGGACTTTTGTCTATCAGATACTACTTTTATCGGTCCCGAATCAGTCTAACTTTATCCTTGGTATCAGAAACCAGTTCAGGGCCCAGGACACACCGCTCGTCCAACTCAATCCAACATAAAGGTGTGTGACACCTACGACCGTATAATGCCTCGTAAGGTGCCATCTGAATGCTAGACTAATAACTATTGTTATAAGCAAAATCTACTAGCGGCAAATAATCCTCCCAACTGCCTTGGAAATCAATTAGGCAACTCCTTAACATGTTCTCCAGTATCTAGATCACCCTCTTTGACTGATCGTTCGTCTAAGGATGGAACGTAGTACTGAAGTCCAATCTTGTACCCAGAGCTTCATGTAGCTTCTTCAAGAACCGAGACGTGAAGCGAAGATCCCTATCAGATATTATTGAAACTGGTACCCCATATAGTCTCACTATCTCAGACACATACAGCTTAGCCAAATTCTGCAGAGAGTAGCCAATGTGGACAGGTATAAAGTGGGCGGACTTGGTCAATCAATCTACGATGACCCAAAAAAATCATTCTTAGTGGGTGTGAGGGGTAACCCACTAACGAAGTCCATAGTCACTCGCTCCCACTTCCAAAGTGGAATCTTAACTGGCTACAACAATCCCGAAGGAAACTGATGCACAGCCTTAACCTGCTGGCATGTCAGACACTTAGCCAAAAATTCAATATCCTCTCGTTTAAGACCTGGCCACCAGTATGACTCATGAAGGTCGCGGTACATCTTATTTCCACCAGGATGCATAGCATAAGGGCTACTATACACCTCTCGTAGTATGGACTGCCTCAAATCAGTATCCTTTGGAACAAAATTATCCCATGGAAACAGAACACCCCTTCACTATTCAGACCAAAATCCACAATATCACCACTCTTAACCTGTCGGAATCGAAGACCCAGTGACTTATCCTTCAACTGCTTACCCTTAATCTGCTCAATCCACGTTGGTTTAACCTGAATTTTAGCCAACAGACTACCATTATCAAAAAAACTGAGGCGAGCAAACATCGTCCTAAGATCAGTCATAGCCTTACGGCTCAGTGCGTCGGCCACCACATTAGCCTTACTAGGGTGGTATTCAATTGTACAGTCGTAGTCCTCAAGCAGCTCAATCCATCTACGTTGCCTAAGATTTAGCTCCTTCTGAGTGAGGAGATACTTGACGCTTTTGTGATCAATGTACATGATACACTTCTCACCGTACAAATAATGCCTTCAAATTTTCAGTGTGAATACCACCGCGGCCAACTCTAGCATGTATCGGATAATTCGCCTCATGAGTCTTAAGCTGACAAGATGTATAAGCTACCACCTTACCCTCTTGCATCAACACACATCCCAAACTGACATGTGATGCACCGTTGTAAACAGTAAACTCTTGTCCAGACTCTGTCCAGACTCTGGCTATATCAATATAGGAGCCTCAGTTAGTACAGTCCTGAGCTTCTCAAAGCTTTCTTGCTGCACGTAAGTCCAGATAAATGGCACACCCTTGCATAGTAGCTTAGTCAAGGGTACTGCAGTCAGTGAAAACCCTTCTACAAATAGTTAATAATACCCAACTAGTCCCAAGAAACTGCGGATCTTAGATACAGTCTAAGGCTGCTTCCATTCCAAGACAGCCTCAATCTTTCGAGGATCGACTCTAATCCCCTCGGCACAAACCATATGCCCCAGAAATGTTACTTCTCGTAACTAGAACTCACATTTGCTAAACTTGGCGTACAGTTGTTTCTCTCACATAATCTGTAAGACTACTCTAAGATGTTCATCATGTTCATCTTCCATCTTCGAATATACTAGTATGTCGTCAATAAATATCACTACGAACCGATCTAGATAGGGCTGAACACTCGGTTCATCAGATCCATAAAAGTTGTTGGTGCATCCGTCAGTCCAAATGGCATCACTAGGAACTCGTAATGACCCTATCGAGTACTAAATGGTGTCTTATTCGCATCAGCCTCCTTAACTTTCAACTGGTGATATCCTAATTGGAGGTCAATTTTAGAGAAGACTAAAGCACCTCGGAACTAGTCAAACAAATCGTCTATACTCGATAAGGGGTACTTATTCTTGGTGGTTAGCTTATTCAGTTGCCGGTAGTCGATACACATACGCATGGATCCATCCTTCTTTTTCACAAATAGTACTGTTGCTCCCCATAGAGACACACTAGGTCAAATGAATCCACGATCCAATAACTCTTGAATCTGAGCCTTAAGCATCACAAGCTCTTTCAGTGTCATTCTATAAGGGGCAATAGACACCGGAGCTGTACCAATAAGGAGCTCAATCCCAAACTCTACTTCACGATTTGGAGGTAACCTAGGTAGCTCTTCAGGAAAAACATCTGGAAAGTCTTTAACCATCCTGATATCCTTAATTGAAGAATCCCCAAAATCTGAAACACTGATGTAGGCCAAATATGCCTCACATCCCTTACGAACCAACTTTTCAGCCCTTAATGTAGAAATTATAATTGATAAGTAATTCTGACGCTTCCCAATTACGACTACCTCGTTGCTCTCCGCAGTTCTCAGTAGAACCCCTTTTTTGTGGCAAAATATAAGCTCACTCGGTGCTTGACCAACCAATCCATCCCCATTATCAGATCAAACTCTCCGAAAGGAAGTTCCATCAAATTCGTCAGAAAGATATCCCTTTGAACCTCTAAAGGAACGTCTCTAAACACCTTATTTACCCTTATTGATTGCCCCAATGAACTCAGTACAGTGACCTCACTCGTAGTGCTCTCAACCAGTACACCCAAATTTTCAGATATGGTACAAGCTCTATAGGAGTGAGTGGATCATATATCTATCAGTGCAGTATAAGGTACATTATAAATAAAGAACGTACCCATGATAACGTCTGGAGCATCACCATCCTCTCAGTGACGTGCAACATAAACTAGAGCCGACTGCCTCGCCTCAGTATGACTAGCACTTTTGCTTGGTGCTCTCTGACCATTGCCTAACCCATTACCACATCTGGCCTGATCAAGGCCTCTCGGTGGCTACTGAACTGCTCTCGGAGGTGGTACCGTACCAGTACTCAGAGCTTGCATCTAATCAGACCTCTACAAACACTCTCTAATATGGTGCTCTAATGAACCGCACCTTAAACAAGCCCCAATTCTTTTCTAACACTTGCCCTGATGGCATATACCACAGTCAGTACACAACAGCTGTCCAATAGTAGCCATAGGAGCCCCAAATCTGATCAGCCCATCAATTCTGGCCTTTATCTTAGGCCTCTGAACGGAACTCGAGGGACCGAATCCCTCTTGCTCCTACCTCTCTCTCAGTTCCGGTGCTCAGCTCGCTTCACTTCATCAGCGATTGTAACACCCCGAATTTGGGCTTAGAAGTATTGGGCCTTAAGTATGGGTCTGTAAGGAGGTTGTATATAAGTATTTAATTGTGCAAGGAAATGACACAATTAAATGTCTACTTTGGTGGTTAATGGCTCTGAGAAGTGTTGGAGGAATCTGGGTTCAAACTTGGGCTTTAGCAAAAATTTTGGTATTAAGTGAATAAAACCCTGGATGCTTGAATGATGGCCTTTTAAATTATTGTGTTAAATAAATGACACAAGGAAGCTTGTGGTCTAGTGGTTGTGGCATCATTAAGGTTGCAAGGGAGCCTGGGTTCAAGTCTTGGCTCTTACAAATTATTTTAAGTTTTTCTCTTAAGTGAATCTGGACGCTGGCACATATGTCTTAAAGTTGATTATGGATGTTTTTGACAAAGAAAGAGCCTATGATAGAGTGACAAGGTGGTGTGTTGTGTAACTGTGAGGTCTGAGGTTCAAGTCTTGGGATGCGCAATGGAGTATTTATTTTGCTATTTGAGCTGTGTAGGAGGTGGAGTTGGACTGGAACTTTATGGTTGAAGTGGTCATAAGAATGAGGAATTTTCCTCATGGTTGAAAGTAATCCCACATCGGGAAGCTAACATGAGAATTGGTAAGAAGCTAGCTTTAAATAGAGAGAACTAGATGAGTTGGGAAGGAAGACTCAATGCAGGATGTGCCAAGGTTGGTGATCGTGGACTTCAGCGCATTCTCATAAATAGGTTTGTATTCACGCCCTTCTTTGTTAGAAGTCAGCAAAAGCCAAAAAGTCGAAACTTCGGCATTTGAGGCTTATGAGTGTGTGATCCCTCGTGTGGTAACCGAGCCCACAAACCATAAGCGATAGACTATAGAGGCGGCCACGAGCGTTCTCGTGTACTGGGCCTTGACTGGCCAAATGGGCCCAATAAGCCCATGGTCCCGCTTGTGTAAATCTAATTGTTAGGTGGGAAGTAGTTGGGCTAAATGGGCCACACTAGCGTGTGGGCCCACTTGGGATGAGTAATGGGCCTTAGGCCTATTTGCACTGTTAGGTCTGTTTAGGTTACTTAAGTCGCTCAAGGCGACGGTGGACCTTCTGTTGGGTCGTTAAGATCCCTGGTTTGTAAAATTATCGAAATATCCCTAGTTTGTAAAATTACCGAACCCGATTTGTAAAATTATTGAAATACCCCCAATTTATAAAATTACCGAAATACCCCTAATTTGTAAAATTATCAAAATACCCTCAATCTGTAAAATTATCAAAATACCCTTGATTTGTAAAATTACCGAAATAGCCCCGATTTGTAAAATTATTGGATTACCCTTATAGTGTAAAATTACTGAAATACCCCTGTAGGGTAAAATGACAGTTTTGCCCTTGTGGGTAAATGACTGACTTGGACTATGAATTTGACTGATTAACTGTGATTGTATTACTGCGTTTTAACTGACTTGATTGTGGTTGTAAAACTGGTATGCTTTTAATATATGTTTAAATTATTGTTATTGAGCATGGCCATTTTTCATACACGTGTGATGATTGAGCATGACATACACGACATATTGCATGAGGTTTGAATTATGGAACGGAGGAAGTATATGAGGATTGCATGGTTGCTTGACGACCGTGGATCCTCCGGTGGCTTTTAAGCCCAATATATGATTATTGATGACTTTGTGTCGATCATATGTACCCGAGGCTGTGTGCTGACTATATTACCATCGCTGATGGCTATGTGCCTAACATGAAACAGCTACCGATGGCTTAAAGCCAATTTTCCTGATTATGGCTTTGCGCCAACCTAAAAATGGCTCTGTGCCATCTTAACTATGGCTTTGTGCCAAACGTATTTACCTGTGGCTACGTGCCTAACATACTTATGGATTACTCTATGTCGATCATATTTACCAGAGGCTGTGTGCCGATTATATTACTGTCGCTGATGGCTATGTGCCAAACATAATATAGTTACTGATGGCTTTGTGCCAATTATAATACCGCTACTGAAGGCTTTTTAAGTCCAATATATGATTAGCAGATTTGCTGTAATGAAGGTAGTACCGCAACCGGGCTACCATTTATGTGTATCGAGTGGGTGGGTTGATATTTATATCCCTACACGATGTGTACCAGGGGACGGAGTTGATGTGTAACGGTTGGATTATTGGGATGGGATAGCATGCATCCATGCATTCACACATTCTATTTTGTTATTGGTTTGGGCTGGGCCCAATTGATTCTGTTATGGGCTGTGACCCAAATGACATTGTAATAGGCTTTGGCCCACGCATGCTTTGAACTGGACTGTAATGTTACTGTTGACGGGCTCTAGCTCAGACTATTTCTATTTTTATTTCTGTATACTGAATGTTACTCTAGTAAGGGGATTACACACTGAGTTTGCATAAACTCACCTTGTTTATTAACCTTGCAGGTAATCCCCAACGTTAGGTGGATCAGTGTCTTAGAGGGACTCTGAGATGACCACACAACTGCACATGTTTTTCTATTTTATTTATTTAGTTAAGCACTTTGGTTTTGATTTGGGTTGTAATAGGGCCTCTTTATTTCATTAACCTTTTATTTGGAAAGTTTCTTTAGTATGTCTAATATTTGTTAGAAGTAGGACACAATTTTCCAAAACAATAACTATTTTCCAAACACTACGTTTTCGCGACTTAACTTTTAAAAGATCACATTTTCATAAATCGATTACTTTTAGAATTAGCTTTCGCAAAGTAAAAAGGAGTTTTGGAAATAAAATTAAGAAGTTTTCAATGTACTACGTTTTAAATAAGAAGGGTTTCTAATGAAAACATGGTTTTCAAAAAACACTTCAATGTGACACGGTAGATTCAGGTCTAACATCTGGGCTGGGTTTGGTGTGTTAAATTTAGTGATATCAGAGCCAAGTTATAAAACTCAGCTGTGGAATGGGTTTTAAAATTGGATTTCTAAAAGAATTGTTTCAAAAAGGTTCGAAAAGATTTAAAGTATTTGAAATGTTTTTTTTGGATATTTTTCTGAAAGTGTGGTTACCAAGTCTCTGGCGCCGAATCCGTAAGTTTTCTGTTAGACTGTTCTTAAAGTTACATTTTGTATTTACTCAGTGTATGTTCTGGAAATCAGATTTTTTTTTTAGTTCGCAACAATATTGTGATGGATTTCAAAGGCAAGCAAGGTCGCGAGGAGTTGCCCGTCTCCCTGAAACATGAGATGGTTCAAGAAACTGTAGTCAAGGTAAGTCCATCAACTTTGAGTAACAATAACCCGGAGCTTGGTACAGAGGTACTGACCCAGTTGGTAAGGGAAGTGTTGGAAGAAGTGTTTGAGGCAAGAGTTAAGGTGTAAGGTGTAATACTTCAGGCTAGGCGCTTGGAGTGCAGCAGGAAGAGGGATCACAATCCTCTGAAGCAGGAGCCCCGTTCTGTGAAACGTGTTAAGACACGTCCGAACTTTTTAGCTTGCGAGCGTTGCCAAAGGCGTCATCCAGGCGAATGCTGGAGGAAGTCAGGAGCGTGTCTCAGATGCAGGTCTAAGGAGCATCGGATTCGGGATTGCACAGTTCCTTTTAAGTCAGGTAGGTTTTGTTTGGATGTTATGTTTGAATATAGAAATTGTATGCATGTGTGGTAAATATCTATTTGCTTCTATGGTTAGATGTTTGGTTGGGTGTGAGAGGTTTTGAGATTAAGTTAAAAGTGTACTAGTTTAGTTTGGAATTAGAGTGCGCAGTGGGAGCGTAGTGGTGCAGGTTGAGCTAAACGCTTGTTCAAATAGATGAAAATTTCGATGACGAAATTTCTTTAAGGGGGTAGAATTGTAACACCTCGAATTTGGGCCTAGAAGTATTGGGCCTTGAGTATGGGTCCATAAGGAGGTTGTATATAAGTATTTAATTGTGCAAGAAAATGACACAATTAAATGTCTACTTTGGTGGTTAATAGCTCTGAGAAGTGTTGGAGGAATCTAGGTTCAAACCTGGGCTTTAGCAAAAATTTTGGTATTAAGTGAATAAAACCCTAGATGCTTGGATGATGGCCTTTTAAATTATTGTGTTAAATAAATGACACAATGAAGCTTGTGGTCTAGTGGTTGTGGCGTCATTAAGGTTGTAAGGGAGCCTGGGTTCAAGCTTTGGCTCTTACAAATTATTTTGGGTTTTTCTATTAAGTGAATCTAGACGTAGGCATATATGTCTTAAAGTTAATTATGGATGTTTTTAACACAGAAAGAGCCTGTGGTGGAGTGGCAAGGTGGCGTGTTGTATAACTGTGAGGTCTGAGGTTCAAGTCTTGGGATGTGCAGTGGAGTATTTATTTTGCTATTTGAGCTGTGTAAGAGGTGGAGTTGGACTGGAACTCTGTGGTTGAAGTGGTCATAAGAATGAGAAATTTTCCTCATGGTTGAAAGTAATCCCACATCAAGAAGCTAACATGAGAATTGGTGAGAAGCTAGCTTTAAATAGAGAGAACCAGATGAGTTAGAGAGGAAGACTCAATGTAGGATGTGCCAAGGTTGGTGATCGTGGACTTCGGCGCGATCTCATAAACAGGTGTGTATTCACGCCTTTCTTTGTTAGAAGTCAGCAAAAGCCAAAAAGCCAAAACTTCGGCATTTGAGGCTTCACGAGTGTGCGATCGCTCGTGTGGTAATCAAACCCACAAACCATGGGCGATAGACTATAGAGGCTGCCACGAGCGTTCTCGTGTACTGGGCCTTGACTGGCCAAATGAGCCCAATAGGCCCGTGGGCACGCTTGTGTAAATCTAATTGTTAGGTGGGAAGTAGTTGGGCTAAATGGGCCACACTAGCGTGTGGGCCCACTTGGGCTGAGTAATGGGCCTTAGGCCCATTTGCAATGTTAGGTCTGTTTAGGTTACTTAAGTCGCTCGAGGTGACGGTGGACCTTCTGTAGGGTCGTTAAGATCCCCAGTTTGTAAAATTACCGAAATACCCCCAGTTTGTAAAATTACCGAAATACTCTCGATTTGTAAAATTACCGAAATACCCTTAATTTATAAAATTACCGAAATACCCCCTAATTTATAAAATTACTAAAATACCCCCGATCGGTAAAGTTACAGAAATACCCTCGATTTATAAAATTATCGAAATACCCCCGATTTGTAAAATTATCGGATTACCCTTATTGTGTAAAATTACTGAAATACCCTTATAAGGTAAAATGACTGTTTTGCCCTTCTGGGTAAATGACTAACTTAAACTATGAATTTGATTGATTGACTGTGATTGTATGACTGTGTTTTAACTGACTTGACTGTGGTTGTAAAACTGGTATGCTTTTAATATATGTTTAAATGATTGTTACTAAGCATGGCCATTTTGCATACACGTGTGATGATTGAGCATGACATACACAACATATTACATGGGGTTGGAATTATGGAACAGAGGAAGTATATGAGGATCACATGGTTGCTTGACGACTGTGGATCCATCGGTGGCTTTTAAGCCCAATATATGATTATTGACGAGTTTGTGTCGATCATATTTACCCGAGGTTGTGTGCTGACTATATTACCGTCGCTGATGGCTATGTCCCTAACATGAAACAGCTACCGATGGGTTAAAGCCAATTATTCTGATTATGGCTTTACGTCAACCTAAAAATGGCTCTGTGCCATCTTAACTATGGCTTTGTGCCTAACGTATTTACCTGTGGCTATGTGCCTAACATACTTATGGATGACTCTGTGTCGACCATATTTACCCGAGACTGTGTGCAGATTATATTACCGTCGCTGACGGCTATGTACCAAACATAATACAGTTACTGATGACTTTGTGCCAATTATAATACCACTATTGAAGGCTTTTTAAGCCCAATATATGATTAGCAGCTTTGATGTAATGAAGGTAGTACCGCAACCGGGATACCATTGATGTGTATCGAATGGCTGGGTCGATATTTATATCCCCACATGATATGTACCGAAGGATGGAGTTGATGTGTAACGGTTGGATTATTGGGATGGGATAGCATGCATCCATGCATTCACACATTCTGTTCTGTTATTAGTTTGGGGTGGGCCCAATTGATTCTGTTATGGGCTATGACCCAAATGACATTGTAATAGGCTTTGGCTCACGCATGCTCTGAATTGCACTGCACTATTACCGTTAACGGGCTCTAGCCCATACTGTTTCTATTTTTGTTTTTGCATACTGAATGTTACTCTAGTAAGGGGATTACACACTGAGTTTTCATAAACTCACCTCGTTTATTAACCATGCAGGTAATCCCCAGTGTCAGGTGGATCAGTGTCACAGAGGGACTCATAGACGAGCACACAACTGCACATGTTTTTTCTGTAACGCCTCAATTTTTGGGCCTAGGAGTAATGGGCCTTGAGTCTAGGTTCGGGTAGAAGATGGCTCGAAAAATTTGGATGTTTAATTATTATCATTATTTAGTATGTAATTAAATAAATTACGAAGGGTTATGGTGTGGGTAAAAGGCCCAAGAGTAAATTTAATTTGAGGCAATTCCTGAATTTTTAATTTTGGAGAAAGAGGGTTCTGGCGATATGGGCTTTTAAAATTGAGGTGGTAAATTATGACACAAATAAGGCCTTGGTAAAGTGGCAAGGTGGCGCCACTAAGTTCCTAAAAAAATGGCACCTCGGAAGGAATTAAAGGTCTAGGGTTCAAGTTGCAAGGTAGGCATACTGTTACTTTTTAATTTTAGGCATGTGCCGGGCATGTGATCACTTAAGTGAATTTCAGTAAGGGCCTTAGGGAGGTTGGGCCAATTGTTTTAGTTGATATTAGGGTTAGGTTCTTTTCTTTTTCTGTCTTGGAGAATTAGGGTTATCCACCTGAAAGCTTTCACTGTCATTCATCCTTTTTGAGTTCTCACAAAAGCCGAAAACGCAAATTCCTTCTCCTTGGTGCCAAGTTCTTCTTCCTCTCTTTTTTCTCCATTTTCTTTCTTCCTTTTTGGTTTTTTTTCTAGACGAAACCTTCTGATCACCTTACTAACCAACTCTATTGATCCCATCCTCCACAAAACCTTTATAGCAGATTGCCATAAAAGCCGAAATCCCAAAAACTCACTTCTTGTGCCGATTTCTCCAAGCTAAAATCCTTCAGTTATTTTTGTTCCTTTCGATTAACTTTCATCTTCTCTAAACCCTTAGTATCTGTTGGCAACATTACTTCAAAGTTATAGCCTCAAATCGTCATCTCCTTCATCACTTAAAAAGCCGAAGTACCATAGATTTAGGGACTTATAGCCGAAACTTCAGATCTCCTGGATTCAAGTTCTACAATCGTTTAGAGGATAGATCTACATCAGATCTGCGTAGAAATCAAAGAGGAATAGGTGGTAAGTGCTCATCACCTCAGATCTAGTCTTATTTTACAATTTAGAAAAAGCTGAAGTCCCTAAAATCTAGGGAGGCTTTCGATTTGGGCATAGGGCTTTAAGGGTCTTTAACCGATGATTTCTTTTGGTGTTTAGTGTCTTCCAGAGTTTGGATCGAAGGCTTGGATCTTTGGAACAACTAGACTTAGATCTAGTCATCGGTTTTAGGCAAAAAGGTAAGATTCTAAAGGCTTTAGGGGCATGGTTCGAATATGGTAGGTGAATATTGGGATTGGTTATTGTGGTTTGCAATCTAAGAATTGTGGTAATCAATTGTAGGACATCGTAAGGGATCTCAGTGGCAGTCGTCAGAAAACAGGTGTGTAACAACCCTCGTAGTAGCTAAGGCTAATATTTGCAGAAAAGTTGAAATGCCAAAATTTTGGCATTTCGGGAACTTGAGATTTTGCATGTGGTTTTGGATGCGATAAAAATGATATGATCGGTGTTTGGATCGATGGAACAGGTAAGAGCGCAATTCTGTGTACGACGGTAAGTTGGGCCTCAATGGGCTAAAATTGGGCCTAATGGGCTTTCGGGCCATTTGGGTAAAAATTGATAGAAAATGGAATTTGGAAAGATTGCATGTTAACGCGGTTAGCACTGTTGTAAAATTTGGATTATGTGGGCTTAATGGGATAAATCGGCATTCGTAGGACCCATTAGGGGTTTTGGGCCCAAAAGCCCGAATCTGATAAAGTGGGTTAAAGATCATTGTTTAAACACTCAAAAATATTGATAATTGATTATTGAACATGGAAAACCCTGATATTTGGTAAAATTACAAAATTACCCTTATAATATGAAAAATGTCTATTTTGCCCCTAGGTAAAAATGACCATTATACCCCTAGGGTTTAATTATGAATATTATGCATGAGATTTTGATATACATGATATGACATGATATGCACATGATATGTTATGAGATGCACATGATATACTCATTATATGTATGGGTTAGGTTTGATATAAATGGAAGAAGTGCAAAAAGGGCTTTGCCCTAGTTTACCGAAAAGGGCTTTGCCCCAGTTTATCAAAAAGGGCTTTGCCCCAGTTATTAAAGAGGCTAGGCCTCCAGTTATATGATAAAGCAGTTATGCTGCCAGCGGAGAGAGTTTGGTTGGGTGGGTTGAGTTATTCCCCACATGGAGAGCTTGATTGGTACGGGTGGAGAGTAGCGAATGGTGGGTTGAGTAGTCTCCCCAAATAGGCTTGCATACATTCATTGGTATTATATGTGATATTTAAACGGGCCTATGGGCCATACCGATTACAGTAAAGGCTTCGACCCAGTGATATGATTTATGAAATGGCTTCAGCCCAGTAACCGTTAAACGAAAGGCTTTGGCCTAGTATGCTGGTATTAGTTTGGGCTCTGAAAGGGGCTTGTTGCACACTGAGTTTCCAAACTCACCCTCCTTTCCTTATCTTTGCAGGCGAGACTTGATGTGGAGACTTGGAGCCGGAAGGGATTCAGAGTGGCCATGTGGACTTTTTAAAATAAGTGTTTATGCCTTCACTTTAACCTATAATGAAATCATCCTTTGAACACTAAGAACGATTTCTAGACTAAAAATAGAAAATGTTTTTAACGCTTCAATATGACACGCCGAATTTAGGCCTAACTTCTAGGCCGGGTTTAGGGTGTTACACTTTCTATTTCGTTTATTTAGTTAAGCACTTTGGTTTTGATTTGGGTTGTAATAAGGCCTCTTTATTTCGTTAACTTTTTATTTGGAAAGTTTATTTAGTATGTCTAATATCTGTTAGAAGTAGTACACGATTTTCCTAAACAACAACTATTTTCAAAACACTACGTTTTCTTGACTTAACTTTTAAAACATCACATTTTCGTAAATCGGTTACTTTTAGAATTAGCTTCAGCAAAGTAAAAAGGAGTTTTGGAAATAGAATTAAGAAGTTTTCAATGTACTACGTTTTAGATAAGAAGGGTTTCTAATGAAAACATGGTTTTTGAAAAACACTTCAATGTGACACGTTAGATTCGGGTCTAACTTCTGGGCCAGGTTTGGGGTGTTACAGCGATCTTCACCTTATCAACCAAAGTAGCAAAGTCTCGCTCCCTCTGTGGAGCTATCAGAACCCTCAGATTATCCCTGAGGTCATCCTTGAAGCGAACACATCGCTCATACTCAGTGGCCACCATACCTTGTGCATAGCGGCTCAGTCACAAAAATTTGGTCTCATACTCGGCCACTAATCTATCCCCCTGAGTCAAATTCAAGAACTCTCTCCTTCAATCATCCACATAATTGGCACCCACAGCCTTCTCCTGGAAGGCAGTCTTGAAGAACTCCCAGGACAGTCGATCGAGCTGAGTGCCCTTCTTAATCGTAAGCCACCACTGGTAAGCCTCATCTCTCAGAAGTGACACTGCACCCTTTAGTTTTTACTCAAAGGTGCAGTCCAAATCGTCCATAATCCTTTATATTGCCTCAATCTAGTACTCAACCACGTTAGGGGCAACTCCAGCAATACCCCTGAAAATCTCAGCTCCATTAGAACAGAGTTGTTCTGTAACCGACCCTCAACCTCTAGCTCCAGTGTTGGGCCCAGCGACCCTCACTAAAATCCTCAACATGGTCTGGGACAGTGCGTCATCCCCAGCCACTCATTCATAAGACCCAGACCTAGTCTCTGTAATAGGCAACACCGGTGTATCGCTAGTGTCTAAATTCAGCATATCGCCCAGTGAAGAGGACTTAGCTTGAGCCCCTCTACGGCCTCTACCATGGCCTCTTGTACCCCATCCGCGAGTACCTCTTGTGCTCATTATCTATTCATGTTTTATCTATATTAACAGTTTTATGCATCAGTTTACAGTTTCAGTATTTATTAACAGATATTTTATGCAAACAGTATCAGAAGTGTATAGCTTGTTTCGTACATCGCAGTGTCTATCAGTTTTTATAGGTTTTACTACAGTATCAGTATACACTAACTTGAGTTTTTCCAGTACAATCTATTTATAGTAGCCCTGGTATATACTATCTATAGCATTTCAGTTCATAAACAAATAACAGTTCAGAGGACTTACGGAATCAGCACCAGAGACTCGATGTACCACGCATTTAGTAAAATATTTCACGTCATTTAAAAATCAGTTCTTAGATAATCGAACCTTAAAAACCCAAATCCACAATCAAGTTTTATAACCTAGCCCAAACCCGGCCTAGACGTTATAGCTGAATCTGGCGATGTCACATGGTAGTGTTTTTCGAAAAAAGTAAGTTGTCGTCCAAAAACCTCTTTTCCATATAACCTCTTTACATTATTTTATGTTAATTCTAGGACATGTATTTCGTTTTCAAAATGTAATTCATTATAACAAAGTTACTCTCTTTCAAAACGTTATTAACTTTCAAAACGTCATTTATTGCAGAAGCTTTTTAAAACCTTTGCGTATTTGAGTGAATTTTGTTAAAACGTTTGATTCTTTTTAAAAACTCGATTATCCCTACTACTAGCAGTTATAAATCAAAAAAATAAAAATCCCAAATTAAAAATTTAAATCCAAAGAGGCCATGATACAATAAAATCCCCAACATAAAATTAAAATCAAAATTAAGTACTTAAATGGAATGAAGTAGGTCGTGTGGCCACCGTTGAGTCCTCTGTCGCACCGATCCACCTATGACTGAGGATTACCTGTACAAGTAAATTAGAAGAGTGAGTTTACGAAAAATCAGTGTGTAGTCCCATATATATAAGCAGATAGAAAGTGAGCACAATCTGGGCCTAAGCCCTTTTTCAGTATCAGATCTAGTTTCAGTTAGAGCCTTCACCCATCTCAATACAGGTGCAGTCACGCATTAGGACCTTGGCCCATTATAGTATCAGATATGCGATCACAAAATCCTGCCCAGCCAGCCTCTACACTCCATGTGGGGATATAATCAACCCACCCATCCCTACACTCCAAGTAGCACCGAATGTGGCACTATACAGTAGTATGTAGCTAAGCTGCCAATAAGTTAGGCTTGAAGCCTTTTAGTACACTTCCTCCGATCAATATAAACCCATCCCCATGCAATGCAACACACAATCATGTCATGTCAAATCATGGTATCATATACGCATTCAGTGCAGTTTTAACAGCATGCTCAATATACAGTCATAATTATATATATATCGTATATGGATATAACAGTCTTTCAGTCAATTAGGGTCTAGGTAAGCTTACCGACCCTAAAGTAGGTTCACAGCCGTATTCGGCGACTCGTGCAACCTTAACATCAAACTGTGAAAAATGGGCCCACATGCCCATGTTGTCGGCCCGTGTGGCTGACGCCCCCGTGTGGCCCACACGACCCAATTCGGCTTTCCCCATGAGTCACACATGGCCAGCCTCGTCAATCATACACCCATGTTCAATCATACGACCTAGCACACGGATGGTCACACGCCCGTGCGGTGTAAACAGTCTCACTTTTCAGCTTTTGACCAACTAGCGTTTTCAGTGATGTGATTACACACCTGGTCTATTTCCACTGCTAACCCAACCAAGAGCACTCCAAGACCTAGAGTCGACAACCCCAAGCTCAAAAATCAGTGATATAAACAAAACTAAACGAAGCTATGATCAACCCAACGTCTTCCAATCACTACAACCTACCTCAGACGAAAAACAGAATGGCAATTCCCTATTGCCAAAGTGTCAATCAGCAGCCTACTACCCGTTGATCGAGTCTTAGCCATAAAACAACCTTTAGTAACCATTAATTGACTAACCAAAAAGCAAACGCACCTTACTTACCCAATGCACGAAAACGTGGAATGGGAAAACGACTATTGAAAGAGGCAAAGACAGAGGCCAAAGGAACAATAATTTGGTTGCAACCAAGCAGAAACAAAAGTACCCCTCCAATCAATCAGTTTTAATTGAAGTATTATGAACAAACAATTTCCAGAAACTATAGACAACCATACCTTCGATGAACAACAGTGGATTTGCAATTAAATGGCACCGTCTGAAATCTCTACAGTCGCTTAAAGGTCTCCTAACCAAAAATAGAACTCCCATTAGACAAAGAACAACAATAGGATGGAAGCTATAATAGCAAAACATACCATTACTGCTCATGATATTGAAGAAACGAGTCACGACCACAAGAAGAGAGTTATGAAATGAAAGAAATCCATAGTAAACAAGAAAAGAGGGAATCGACAGAACCAAGATAATAAAATAAAAGAGAAAGATGGAGAGGGAAAAACTAAAGGAAACTTTTGGCAGGAGAGAAAGAACAAAGAAATTTGGCTTCAGCAAAACTAGGAAAGGAAAAAACAAATTTTGAAAAAAAAAAAAGAATCTAGTCCTATCACAATCCCTTAATTCCTCCTATTTTTACTCCTCAAATCTCTCCACAAGACTCTCTACTCAATCCAAACACCCCAAACCATCCACAACCTCCCACACATCTCAAACACTCAGTATTTTACCACATTTCAAACTCTTTCTTGGCACAAGTACAAAAAAAATCCCCCTTACTCGTACAGGGGTTCGAACTCAAGACCCCCAGCAGACTGACACTCCACTTAACCATCAGATCAATAGGCCCATTCTGACATATTTTACCAACATATATTTATAAGCTTATTGATTAGAGATAGGGGTTTATTCATTTAAAAAAAATGTACACAAGCTAATGCTTGAACTTGGGACCTCTAAGACACTTCCCAGAACACTTAACCACTGAAGCAGACATACAATTGTGTCACAAACATACAAAAATAAAATATAAGATTTTTTGGGGCGTTACAGAGTAAGATATACATTGAATTTTATTGCATCAAAAATCACCTATACTTTTATACCTTGTGAGCGCTTAGTATTCTGCTAAAGATTCATGTTCCCAATTTATCATCATCATATTTTATTTTGTTGTTTTCAAAGTTATTGCATCGACAACTATCCTCACAATTAATCTCTATTATATCCAGTTATTGTACTGACATTAATAGACAAAAGACACCCATCCTTGTGGGATCGATATTCGACATACTCACATTTGTCTACTATACTTGTATTGGCAGTGTACGCTTGCACATTATTGCCATAATGTTAAACAGCAGATCAGGGTGCCTTAACAAATGCATCTATCCCCTTGTCAATATCGGTCATTTTTTTATCAAGCAACAAGTTGATATCACTCAAGGCCCCAAAGTTCAAACCATGGGTTACCCATTTGCCACAAATGTTATTGAAAATGACCTAAGTTATCTCATTTTCCCAGTTTTCCTTACAATGGTTTTTTAGCTGCTCAGCTACTTTGGTGATCTTTTGGAGAGGAAAGTCTTCCAGTTCAACATATTCTTACTTTTCTCCATCTCGAAGATCATTTTGAGCTTGGAAAGAACTTGTTGGACTCTTATAGGGGAATTACGAACCTCGAGTTGGGACTTATAAGGATTGTACATGATAGCACATGTGTCAACCCCACAAAGGGTACTCATTTCACTCTTTTTTTTTTTGTCAAACCCTTCATTCTATTCTTGTAGGTGGCTTTCCTTGCTGAATCGTTGATGATATAAGCAAGCTTAACCTTCTTCCTCATCATGGATTTCAAATCAAAAGGGGATATTGGAATGGTTTCTTTTTCTTTTTCTTATGTATTTCTTTCCCAAACAAAAAAAAAATGAATGCTTTATATAGAGATGAAGAGAGTGAAAATCTTCTAAAATTAAATGACAATAATAGCCAATAATTTTAGTATATACATGGGTTAGGTTTTATTCTTTTATTTTTTCCATGATTAAATTTTCATGTAAATATATATATTTAGTCATAAAATGGTGTAACACCCCTCACCCGTATTCAATACCGAAATAGGGTTACGGAGTATTATCAGACTTACGAAACAATTAAACAACCATTTAACATACATAATATCATTTCATACATTTATCATTCAAACTCAATCAATTTGTCCCTAATATGAGCTTACGAGGCCCTAAACATACATTAGAAGTGGCTCGGGACTAAACCGATAGCTCAAGAAATTTTTACGAACTTTGAATATTTTTCTCAAAAATAGAGGACACATGCCTGTTTGGCTAGGCCGTGTGAGACATGCCCGTGTCACAGGCCATGTGAACATTCGAAATGGGAGCACATGGCTGTGTCTTATCTCGTGTCCTACCCCGTGTAACTCTCTGACTTGGGTCACACGGCCAACACACACGCCCGTGTGGCTAGCCCGTGTGCCCTAAGATTGGCCACACATGCCCATGTGCCAGGCCGTGTGTTAGGCTGTGTCAAACCTGTAGGGTATACTGACTTATGCCACACGGCCAAGTCACACGCTCGTGTATGAGGCCGTGTAGAGCATACTGACCCGATTTCTAAAACCACACCAGGGGACACACGACCATGTAACATGACCGTGTGTCACACACTGCTGAGACACACGCTCTTGTCTTTGCCCTTTTGGACAAAAATAGGCTATTTACCAAGCCATTTAGCCACCCCAATTTGTACACAACTTCACCTACACGTATGGCACCAGAAAAAAACATAATATGCAACCCAAAACAACCAAATCAAACATAATTCATACCATTTCATCTAAGCATTTCTTAACCTAAATCACAATCACAAACTTCCTCAATTCATCAACCATTTCCATCAAACATTAATCACATTCCAAAATGACATTAGCACACCTATAAACATACATCACCAACCAAACCAAATAAACCAAAATAAGCCATAACACAAGGCTATACATACTTGCCAAAACATAAACATTTACAATGCCAAATCTTATGGCCAATATCATAAACAAAATATAACCAAAATGACTCAATGTTCTTATAGATGCCATATGACCCAAAACATAGTTTCAAAGGTACCAAAGTGATAGTAGATAGTGTGACGGAGCCTCCGACGATCCACGAATCTGAGCTAGCTTTGAATCACTATAAAACATAGCAAAATAAACAATGTAAGCTATACAGCTTAGTAGGTTCATATGAAAAACGATGAGCAAATCTCATCAATTGTTTACCAATCAAATAATTGAAATCAATGAACAACAATTTAATTAAGCCTCAAGGCTATCAATACATCATTTAACTTACCAAAGAATTCATCAACTCCATAATTTCAATATTCAAATAGTATTTCGTACATGCATGTACCAACCCATAACAAACTCATATCCAAATAGAAAATGTCGAATACTTGAATCTCGCACACTAAGTGCCATATATAGCCGAAGCTATCTTAAATCGCACACTAAGTGCCATACATAGCCAAAGCTATCTTGAAACGCACACTAAATGCCATACATAGTCGAATTATCATCAAATATGACTGTAGTCTCATATACACAATTTATGCAATATCAAAGCATAACTATAACAATGCTTATTACATACGAACTTACCTCGGATGTGTAAATGATGAAATAAGTCGTCTAGTCGATAACTTTTGTTTCTCCCCGATCCTAATCCGTATTTTATTTTTCTTGATCATATATATTCAAAATTAACTCATTTAATCAACTATTTATTCAATTCAATCCAAAATATACATTAGGGAAATTTTACACATTTGCCCCTAAACATTCACATTTTTCACAATTTAGTCCTTATTTCATAAAATCACAAATTAATGAAATTCCAATTATACCCATACTAGAAAATTACTATAATGCCCCTAGTAGCCCATATTTTTCATTTATTTCACATTTTAACTACTAACTTTACACATTTCTCAATTTAATCCCTATTTTGCATTTTCACTAAAAATCAACTTATTTAACTAACATCAAATATTCATAATCTATCATAAAAAAATCAAAACTCATACTTATTAATCAATATCTTTCAAAATCTTGAACAGTTTTGTAAAATAGTCCCTGGGCTAGCAAGTACTAGATGAAACGATCACAAAAACATAGAAATCATCAAAAACGGGACAAAATACATACCAATTTAGCCCAAATGAAGTAGCCAAAATTTTTAATGCTTTAAAAATGGCTATCTTTACCCTAATTTCAATTACAAAAAGATGAAAATATAGAAAATGGCTTTTGGTTTTATTAAATTATCAATTATTAAGTAATTTACCTTTTTAACCTTGGTTAAAAACCTTCAAATTACAGGATAATATGTCCAATAGTGTCCACTCAAATAAGTAATAGTCTAATTGCAACATAAGGACATTAACTTTAAGGTTCTCTAGCTATTAGATACTTTTAGCTAATAGAACTCTACTTTTACACTTTACGCAATTTAGTCCTTTTTATCAAATTAACTATTCAAACGATAAAATTTATTTAAGAAACTTTCACATATACATACCATCATGCTGTAAACACTTAAAATAGTATTAAAATAATTTTACAACTTTAAATTTGTGGTCCCGAAACCACTATTCTGATTTGACTAAAAACGAGTTGTTACAAATGGCGTCATATGTATTACAAAAAAATTATTTCTTATTTATATTAATCTTATAATATCGAATAAATTGGCTAGTTATAAAACGATAAAAATGACTTTTATCATTTATTTATACAAATAATAATTATTATATATACATGTATATATAGAAGTGACAAATATATAATGTGTATATAAGTCTAGCTAAGTGAGATCTTGATGTCAACCTTAAATTGTAAAAGATAAAATAAAATGCAATTGTTGATGCTATAATCATATAATATCAAATAACTTGTTTAGTCATAAAACGATTAAAAAAAGTGACTTTATTATCATGAATTTATATAAATCATGCAATATAAAAAATATGGTGCTAGTCCTTGTACAAAAAAATTTTCATAATTAGTTTGTGCACTTATAAAGTAAAAAATTAAGTCCAACTTTATTATCTAAAAATATTAGTCCAATAATTAAAATCGTAAGTATTTTCCATAAAAGATTATCAATTGGGCAAGTTGAGTAAGTTGTCCTCTTGTGTTGTGGTATATGATTGACGGAAAATAGCCATGTTAAGTTGATAACTTTTAATGGAAACTACCAACAATGATAATGATAGGATTAGGATTTTTAGATTGAAAAAGTAAAAAGATTGAATTTTTAGCTTTTAAAGTACGAGGGCTAAAACTTAAATTTGATAGAAGTACAGGGACTAATAACATATTTTATCCATATTTTAAAAAGAATCTTTAATATATTATATATTAACTTATAAATGGTAATGCTAGATAAAAATAACACATGCATTAGTATATAAAAGGCAAGTGTTCACACATACCATACATGCATTTACACCATGGCAATGCTTAGTTATTAATGGTAATAAAGTATATAAAAACAGAAGCAATTATTTTTTCAAAACAAAAGTTATTTTGGAAAATCTAAAAAAAAAAGGCAAAAAAATAACATTATAATACATAAATAGTATGTAGTAGTTATATAATTACTATTTTAGAGTGTTTGGTATTTAAGTAGTGTAAATTCTTAGCTAAGAATTGTAATAATGTGTTGTTTTTTTTTTCTTATAAATTTGGTAAATAATTGAATGTTATGACAAAAAAATAGAGAGGTGATAAGTATGCCAACTAGACTAAGTATAGCAACTTTCTTTGCTATCTGAATAGCCAAACTGTGTAAACGATAAGCCAACCGTTGGTTGAAAAGAGATGCCGCAATCATTTATCTTCTACTAATTTTGCACCACGAAGAAGCTCAGATCACCAATTAAATTCAATCCCTAATGTTAACATTCATCAACTTGGCATACTTGCAATTATCGAGATGGAAGCACTAGGTTGATCTATAGATCCATTTTTATGTAGTATACGTTGGTCGATTTGTTTATTATTAGCTTCCACTATATTTGCAGCTAAACAATTGGTTTCAATGTTTTTATAATTGTCTCTCAGTACCTTATAATTCTTGTACCTAAATGTTTTTTTAGGTCCAATTAGAAACAATGGACATATTGGAATCATTTCATACAATCAATCCAAACAACCCAAGCTAGAGTTGTAATCAAGCGAAGCCAAGCTTGAATATTTCCAAGCTCGAGCTTAAGCTCAACATTCTAATTTTTAGCACGATGCTTAGCTCAGGCTCAATTGAGCATCTATTTTTAAGCTCGAGCTTCACTCTAGATATAATTGAGCTACTTGAGCTTGAGTTCAATTAAACTCGTTCACCAATTTTTTTGCTCGAGCTTAGCCCAATGATTAAGCTTATGGTTAATAATATATATTAAGGCTAATATCATAATTTAATTATATAAAAATATGACAAGCTCGATAAGGCTTGCAAGCTATTCGACAATATTACTAAACATACAACCAACATTCTTACTAAACATACAAAAAATGTCCACTTCATCTAAGCCTACTATCATCATTAAACCATTCCATATGTCGTATTAACACATATTCACCAAGCAACTAAAGAATGCAATACTAATGTTAATATCAAGTATCAAAATTAACCTCATCAAAAGTCCAAATACAAGTTTAGTAACTCAAAAGTATAATCCCAAAATCATAATAATAATGTAACTATAACTCACATTGCTTTTACTCAAAATGTTCAAAGAATAAAAGCCACCTAGTCGAAAACTATTACCTTGCTAAGATCACTTCCATGGCCGCTTCACTTACATCGAAAAAGCTACTTAACTACAAGATATTATTATGGAGTGTGACCTTAAATAAGCTCACTAGATGTCGGAATAACCACAAAGTATACACAACATCATAGTGTAAGCAAAAGCATACTAAATCACATTTAAAACCATATTTTCATCAAGTCAAAATAATGTATTCATGCTTCATTAATTCATAAAAATAGCATATACTCTCACATACAATTACATACAATATAACTCATATAGATAATTCATTTAATGATAATTCAGAAACTTGAGATTATGAAACATAAAAGTGGGCTCTATCATCATACATTAAATAAGCGAATCTTCATCACACCAGTTGTAACGTCCCAAATTTCTATAATTCCAACTTATGTGATTTTGGAGCACAAAAATATCTGTATATGTTTCGGTAATTCCTTGACACAAATGTGTATCTGCTGCAGTGGTTAAGTGTTTTGGGTGTGTGTGTGAGGTCCCAAGTTCAAGTCTTAGCTTTGGCAAATTTTGGCTTTTTAATGAATAAAGCCTCACTATAGTTCAGTAGGCTTATGTTATATTGGCTAAAATTCTATATTAGAATGGGCCTATTGGTTTAGAGGTTAAGTGATGTGTTGGTGTATTGGAGGTCTGGAGTTCGAATTCTGGCACGAGCAAGGGAGTTTATTTTTGTTCGGTGGACTGTCAGAATTTCAATTGGACTGAAATTTTGAGTGGTGGAGATTATGTAGTTAGTGAGGGAGAGTTTCAAGGGATCTGCAGCATCTTCCCATCTTTTCTTTTTTTTTTTTTTTGAATTTGAATTGTTTTTCTCTCTCAAGTTGAACGTCAAATTTGTTCTTCCATATTCTGTCAATTTTCTCTTTTTGCTTCCCTATTCTTTCATTTCCCTAACAATTTTGCTATATTCGGCTTTTGAATTACATATTTTTATGGTAAGATTTCAATTGCTTTAAGAGAGGGCTCTCGTATAGTGTCGTTCTAAGTTGATATTTTGATTTTTTTGGGCTAATTTTTGGTTTTGCCAGCAACAGATCACGAGGAATGAGACTCTTATCTTGCGGAATCATAATCGCAAAGTTCGGAGTGTAGGGGTAGGTATGGTTTATGAATTGAACTATTGTTGGCTTCCTGATTTAGATTAACCGTGTATTAGGTTTGATTCTGAGCATTGATATGTTCATGTTTAGGTTCTGGAATGCTCAGGGATTGTTCTAGCATCAATCGATATGAGGTGTGTACTCGAAACACTAAAAACAAGTCTCGGCAAAAAGCCAAAAAAGCTTACTGTTGGTGCCACATGGGCATGTGGCAGCCTGTGTGGCAGGCCGTGTGACTGAACATGGGTGTGTGAATGACGAGCCAGGCCATGTGCGCATGACACGGCCGTGTGTGAGACATGGGCTCGATCAATTGGGTCATGTGGGCCATACAGACATGTGGGCCCACACGGGTGAACCACACGGGCATTTGGAATTCTGGGCCAAGCCGTGTGATCCACACGACCAAGGCCATTTTGGGCCGTGTGGGCCACACGGGCAGGCCATATGGCCGTGTGAGCCCATTTTTCTAAAACAGTTCTGTAAGGTTGCACAGGTCACCCAAGTCAACTATGACCTACTATAGGGTCGGTAAGCATTAGCTGGACCCCTAAACGTGTGATCTATTGTATGATATTTGTACTGAGTCTGATAATACTGAACTGATTGTGTGAATAATTATTGCATATTAGCATGTCATTCATTGTATGTTGCATTGCATCAGGGTGGGTTGATGATTTATTGGAGGAAGTGTCTAAAAGGCTCTTAAGCCTGTTATATGGCAGCTCAGCTACAAATATCTATTTATGTGTCGCATTTCGATACAGCATGGTGTGTAGGGATGGGTGGGTCGATTTTATCCCTACATGGTGCTTAGGGTTGAATGGAGATTGTGTGTAAAGGTTGGTGGGTAGGATTCTGATATTCCGTTCTATATCTGTATCTAACTAGGCTAAAGCCCTAATTTATATCTGATTCTGCATCTAAATGGGCTAAGGCCCGAACTGGTTTTGTAATGGGCTCCAGCCCCAGACTGTTTTTTTCTGACTTCTGATGATTATTCTGTACGTTTTCTGTGGGGGTTACACATAGAGTTTGTGAAAATTCACCCTTTTCTGTTTAATCTGTACAGGTAATCCCCAGTCAAGATGGATTGGTGTAGCAGAGGACTCGATGGTGGCCACACGTAAAATTCTAGACTGACTTTCCATTTACTTCCAGCTTTTATTACTTATTTGGGGTTTTTGATGTAATTCTAGACTTGGACTGTTTGGTTTTAATTCGGGACTTTATACAATTTTATGATTATTTAAACTGCAACTCATCAAAACTCGGTTTTCCTAAAAACTAAGGTTTCCATAAATAAAAACAATTTTCCTAAAATAGAATGCTTCTAAAGCTTCTGCGTAAAAGAGCTATGTTTTAATCACAACAAAGACCAACGTTTTAATCACAACAAAGACCATGTATTTCTACTCCGTGGTAAAACAAAAATTAAGTAACTGGAATGGTTTTAACTCATCAAATCCGATTTCAAACTCCATATCATGTGACATCGCTAGATTCGGCCATAACGTCTGGGCCGGGTTTGGGGTGTTACACCAATGACTCAAAGAGTCTAACATATCCCATAAGTGTAGCATAAAGCTAAACACTCTCCAACACACCAACATGTCCCGATAAATGGAGCTTAGCTCGCCATTCCCCTATCTTTCCATTCTATCCCGGGGCCTCAATGCCCAAACCACAAAACACAAAGGTGAGTACACACAATTCTATGGCATGCCAACTATATCCAATGGTTTGAATAGATCACAAGGCCAAAATTCTACAATTACACATACTCAATTACTGTTTTAATACACATAACCTCTGTTCATACTCTTTAAGTCACATCAAAATCTCATAAACAATGGATGCCTATTAGAATCACATTTAATTGCACTTCAGGTGTCATAATAATGTTTATTGAGCTATCATATATTAGACGTCATATGTGTTCATTAAAATCAGTACATTACATATAAAATACAAGTACTCTTACATATTACCTGTCATAATAACATCACATATCACAACTCATCATGCATTAGGCATAATTCAACAACAAGGAAAAAATTATAGAAAAGGCTTACTCTCTAAACTTAGGATAGGATTTTAGGCAAATCTTAAGCTCTAGATGAACACTATGAATCACGCATACCAGCAGCGACTTCATAACACTCACCAATTACGCTTTTGCTTACACACCGAAAGCTCAAACAACTTTTTCCTTGCCTTTAGACTTGCTCATAGTGACTCTCAATTGATCCAATACTTACCACACATAACAAAACACAGTCCAAACTCATCAAAAATAGCCTTGAACACAACCAAACAGAAAGAAATAAACAATTCAAGCCACTCATTTCTTGCTATCAAAAACTAGCTAGTTTTTCCAAAATTGAAGATTCGACACCCTAACCTCGTTTTTAAATCTCCATTTTGATTTGAAACATCTAAAATAACACTTAATTTCATATCTAAACCAATAATTTCACCTAAATCTGTAATCTTACATTTTTTCTTTTTGATTCCTAAAAATCTGATTATGAACTATTATATTAAAGTGAAATACCTTTTAATTAGGTTAAGATGAATCAAAAATCACTTTAAAAACAAAAGTTTACTCAATATATCGAAATCTACATTTTTTGAATCCAAACATGCTTTAAAGACATCAAATCAAAATATTCTATTTTAAAACCCAATTTGAATTAACAACTTCAAAGCTGGATCAGGGTTCGAGGCATTACCAAACTTACCACACAAACAATCATACAATTTCGAGCCATAATTTTGCATCAAAATTAAAACCATTTGTAATTAATCATAAAGTCCCTAATACGAGCCTACGAAACATGCTTTGGGAGTGGTCCGAGACTAAATCGAGAACTTTAGAAATTTTTACAAAAACTTAGAAAAATTTTCCACTAAACAGGGGTCACACACCCGTGTGGATATGGGGCACGCCCGTGTGGGCAGGCCATGTGGTCACACATGCCCATGTCCCGACCCTGTGTAACTCTCTGACTTGTAACTCACGAACCAATTTATGTCACACGGCCAAGTCACACGCCCATGTGCTAGACCGTGTGGGTAATTAAATTTTCATTAAATAGGCGTAGACTTCACATGCCTGGGATTTACGCTCGTGTCTAAGGCTGTGTCCCTCACACCGCTGAGACACACACCCGTGTCTCTGCCAGTGTGCTCAATTCTGAGCATTCTGTTTCTCAAAATTTAGGTGCAGGGACACATGGCCAAAACACATGCCCTTGGGACAGGCTGTGTGTGACACATGACCTAGACACACGCCCGTGTGTCTACCCGTGTGGAAAAAATAAAGGCTATTTACCAAGCCATTTGCCACCCTTATTCACACATACACATACACCAATTCAATGGCACAAAACATAATATACTTAGGCAACCAAAACACCCACAATTATGACCAACACATGCCAATACAATAGCAACATCTATCATGCTCACAACATTTATAATGCCCTAAATCAATCATGCAACTTCACATTCATTAAGCCTCAATTTACTACTTTCAAGACACCTAATTGTGCACAAGTTATCATCTCATCAACCTATCACATTCCCAAACATTTCGTACTCATGCTATGAATCACATTCCATTATTCACCAAGCTTACCATGACCATATCACCAAAGACATTGGCACATAATAAATATACTTAGGCTTACAACCATGTTAGCCAAAATAAGCCAATTTACATGGCCAAATATCAAATCAAGCCTTTGACAAATTACAGGCCAATATGTTGGCTAAATCATAATGACACATATAACAAAATGACCAAGTCCCTATATATGCCATACTTCCAAAATACTAAGATCATCAATACCCAAAAATGAGAGTTTGATAGTGTGATTCAAATCTCCGATAATCTCTGATCTGAGTTAGCTTGGTGACACTATAAAACATGGAAAATAAACGGAGTAAGCTATATAGCTTAGTAAGCTCGTATGCAAGAACTAAGCAACCTTACCATGCATATAACATTCAAATAATATAACATAATTAAATGTACATTTACCATAGTATCATAATTCATTCCATCACAAAACTTACCTCATTTTCATCATTTCAAGCATTTAATAAACATGAGCTTTACGTACATACTAAACCATCTCGAAATGAACTTACACATAATCTCATCTTTGACATACCCGTGAACCACTTGGAATAACAATGTCGAATACTCAGGAAATTTGCACACTAAGTGCCACGTACGTAGCCAATGCTACCTCAAATCTCATATCACAAATTTGCTCGCTCTCGAGCTATCAATAGGCTTACTCACACAAGCTGTCAGTCAAAACGTAGCTACGTGGTGCTGTTCACACAAGCTGTCAAGTATCTGCAACATATGCTGGTATACTCAGCCACCAGTAGGATGTACAAGACCAGCACCCAGATCACATAACCACATAACACATACTAACCCTAGTGACATGTCACTTGTATCCTAATCTATTCCTAAGGTTCAACGGGACTTCTCACTTGCCGAAACGTCATCGAACTTTTTCGTAGAGTTATACTCATTCACATAATCAAATATACATTCAAGCAATATTAAAGCATTTAAGTACAATTATTCTAAAGCTTATTTTTAATATACGAACTTACCTCAGTACAAAATGGCTAATTGTTCGATTTAGTCCACAACTTTATTCTTTCCCCAGTCTAGGTCAGAACCTCGTCTTTCTTGATCTGTAATATAACATTTAACTTATTCAATCATCAAATTATTCAATTTAATGCCAAAAACACCTTATGGCAAAATTTACATTTTTACCCCTAACTTTTCAACTTTTTACATTTTTGTCCCTAGGCTCGTAAAATGATTTTCAATTGATTTCTTCATTACCCAAGCCTAGCTAACTATTATTAGTACTCATACCAGCCCACATGTTTCATTTATTCACATTTTTACACACATTTTACAATTTTTATAAATAGGTCCCTATTTGACATTTTCATCAAAAATCACTTGGTAAATGTTATTTGTCTAACACCAAACATACATTTTATACCATTAAACAACAAAATACACAAATATTAAACATGGGTAAATTTTTAAACTTTGATTTTTTTTTCAAATTAGTCCTTAGAATAGCCAAATCAAGTTACAACATTCACAAAAACATAAAAATCATTAAAAACGAGACAAAGACGGACTTACAATCGAGCTTGGAAGTTGTTCAAACCCTAGCTATGTCTCCCTTAGTGATTTTTAGCCATGGGGGACTAAATTGGGGAAGATGACATCTTTTTATTAGTTATTTTTGTCTTTATTTACCAAATGACCAAAATTCCTGTCACTTAAAACTTTGAAATTTTATCTAACCATGTCAATTTTTGTCCAACTTAAAGTATAATGGTATAATTACCATTTAAGGACCTCCAATTTAAAATTTCATAGGTATTAGACACCTCTAGCTTCTAGAACACACATTTTGCACCTATTGTAATTTAGTCCTATTAGTCAAATTGGACACCCTATCGATAAAATTTCTTAATAAAATTTTCACACAATCATTCAATCATACTGTAGGCCTTAAAAAAATAATAAAATAAATATTTTCACTTCAAATTCGTGGTTCCGAAACCACTATTCTGATTTGACCCTAAAACGGGCTGCTACAATTTAATCATAGAAAGTCAAAATATTACCTTGATTTGATAAAAATGAATATCTAAAACTCTAATTAGGGATTTGATCTCAAGAAAAAAATGTTGAATTTCGAGAAGAAAATGCGATTTTTGTTTGAAATTGGTAGTTGTTTTAATGTTTGGGGAATTAATAAATCCGAA